>OX621191.1:2445000-3645000 GCA_951640565.1 Petrophora chlorosata
AATTGTAAATTCCAACATTAATGTAAATGTAGGTGAGGCTATAAATTTTGTTGTAAAACAATGTTAATGCAGTGCTGTACATTTGCTTTTGTTTGTATAGGCGCTACTTATGTAATGAGGGACGATTTGTTTGAAAAAAACTCTACAATAGTTTTGTTATAGGTTAATTTGATTGGAGCTAATTATTTTTCAAACCAAGAAGTTTTTAACAGCTATCAGTCTTTTTAACACTGTCAGGTATATAAACTATTCGAAGATACTTTTGATTTTTGTTCAATGTTCACTAAGAAGGTAGTATTAGGTATTCTGTGTCAATAATGAGAATCCTGAAAGACCACACATTACGTATAATTACATAGTGGTACAGTCAAAAACATAATAAGTTAAACACATTAGTGATATACATTTAAACGGTATTTCTGGTAATTTTTCATAGCACCACAAAACATTCATCTGTAATTACAAACAAAGATCGCTCGATTTATAACATGTAGCCATTAGGTTACTTCACTAGCCTTCACTACCCACAAAACGGCGGTCTAATTTCCCTCCAAAATTAATAACCCGCATCGCGCGTCGTTTTTCATCAAGCTCATTTTAGTGCCTTTATTATTTATCGCGTTTTCCTCAAAACATCGTTAATATCGTTTTATTAACGCCGACGCACGTTGAAAGACACCAAATTTTGCCTATTCGACAAAATAGTGCGGTATCAGACGCTAATGACGGCTTCTAACCGCCATTTAGACGGCGCCATTTTGAATCTAACGCTTTGTTTGTCAACTCGTGTGTAAAGGTTTGGAGCGGTAGAAAAGCTCATATCAGTTTTTGTGACGCGGCAAAAAGCAAAAAGGCTTTCTAATGTTGAAACGGTTTATGATTTACAGGACAAGGCGACGTTAAACAATGCTTATTCAGCATTCAAAAATAAAAGTATAACAATCGCACGGGCACGGGCCGAGTGAATACAATCCGTGCACAGTGGGCCGAAAGCGATCCAGATCTGGCTATCAGGATCTCAGTTTGTTCTCACATCATTACCCGCGCCGACGGCTACAAATTTACATCCAACACAATGGCTATCCAACATCGAGACATCATTAAGGTGATGCCGATAGCGCCACTAACAATGCAGCATGAATGCCCTATGCTGCTTCACTTGAACATTCAAAAATATGCCGTGGCCGATTCTGATACGATTCAAATTTCAGGTGAAGAGACTGGCGTTTGTTCCGAAAACTCCAATGAACCGCGATGACGGAACGTCATATAAGTTGTGAAAAGACGAGCGATTATGAGCCCAAAAAATAAAGGAGTTTAAGCTGAATTTGTTTTGGAACGGTCTGTTACAAGGCTTCGGGGACGGTTTAGGAAAGGATCAGTTTGAGTCGATGCCCCGGGCTATCTCGGCCGTACAATGGAACTTATAATATGGGTGATTGCGGAAAAATTGGCAATATGAATTTTATTTTGTATGAAAATCGTGACATTGTGTCTCCAGTCTTGGAAATCTTAAGCTTTTATGACACTTTAATCTGATCAAACACGCGAATTTAGCACATTAAACGAAAAAAGGTAGGTACCTTGAAAAGGAAGACCGACACGTTTAACATAAGCTGTTATACAACATTTTAATAAAATGCAATGGAATCAGGAATATTTTAATAAAACAATAAAGAACATATCTAGCAAATGACACGAAAATGCTAATATTCTCCGGCCACTATTATCGGAAAACGCCTTTACCTGCACTTAGGGCAGTTGTTCACGGCGCGCGTTTGCATACAATACGCGCTTCGTTACGCGCGAGAGCGACGCGGTTGACGCGCGATCGACGTGCGATCGGCGCGCGATTTGTGACGCGGTTGACGCGACCCTATCGTGGAATCTCGCCCTAATTTGCTTCGTGCTTTATTCAGCACCTGTACGATTTTATACCTTTGTTATGCTTACTTAAGTTTACTGGTTTCGGAAGACTCGATGACTACAAAATTTATGGGCGACATTTAAACAGTATTTACAACTGCGATGCTCAATAAAATATACCGGAGTATATGTGCGTTTTATAACACTTTTCTATCGTAAAGTTTCTAATTCGCCTCGGGGCTATTTATTGTCTCATGATATAAATCTACGATGTAGGTGGCTAGATTTCCGTTTGTGTTTATATTTCTCTGATTTACAGATAAGGATGGAATAATTGCCTGACAAACGGTATACGCGCACTCGTATCGCGATGATCTACATACAATGCGTCAGTTATTTTAAAACAATCAAAATAATTATACTATCGCTTACATACCGCGATTCGTATCGGAATCGGGCCGGGCCGTCGTGCAAAAACAATAACGATACGATGACGAAAACCGACCGCTTAGGGAACAATCGACGCGCCGTACGAATGCAGAGATAAGTGAAACATGGCTACCGGGCAAAAATAGCGGAGATAACGCGCGATCGCATCTGTAAACAATGGTACGGTCCACGCTCTCATTAGCTAGCCTTGTCGAGATACAGCGGGAAATTGTGCAATTCCGCGGGAATCCGGCGATCGCAAGCATCGATCCGATGCGATATCGATCGCCTGTTCTGTTTATGGACTACGTCTGTCTTTTGTTTATTTTTTTATTCCGCTTATTGAAGGAGTGGCCGATGCTAAATCATCTAGATATGCTGTAGGCAGAGAAAAAAATACAAGATAAATATCTTATAAACGACGTTTCCAAATGTCAGTTACCTTACAACAGTTATGTTTTATTGATGACAATGATAAGCTGTAAATTATGACTCCAGATCTTTTTTGTATAATTCTAGATATCATTCTAAAAAGCACTAACCTATAATTCATTATTTTAAATGATACGGGACGAGAACTGTAATATGCTATTATTTTCATTATCTACGTATTCTCGACTTTTGTAAAAATATCGTCTTACCGAGCGCTAACACAATGTCATGTTCCAATAAAATAAACTTTGACCCAAACAGCCACAACTCCACGCGGTACGTTAAATAAAAGCCGCGAATAAAACACAGCTGCAGCCACAATAGCGCCAACAAATCGACTACAAATTTCCTACAAAACCTTACATTCCTCAATAAATATCTTAGCACGCGTCCATAGAGCGCGGCGACTTATAAATCTGAGCAAAACCAGCGTAAATACTAACTCGGTCGCGGACTGCTGCGATACGATCCGACGTAGAATCGTACGTCGTAGAGGTTATAATCGAACAATTGAGTTGCGTAAACTTTGGGTGAGGATGTCAACGATATTTCGCGGGGGCAATTAGGAGCGCGTCCAGGTTGAATTAATAGCGAAAAGATATCGAAAGCGAAGCGAATATATCGACGAAGGCCCGCCATTGTTCGACGCGCCACCCACTGAGCTTTCATCGCGGTAGATAATGGCGATCTTTGACAATAGGGAAATTAAAAATTAATTGTAGGAAACATGTTCTGTATTGTTTCGCCGGAGAGTTCAACCAATAAAACGCACAATAGATATTTACATAAAATAATAAACTTCATTTCAGTTGTAATATGCTTTTTCTAATTCTTATCAAAATCATTTTATAAATTTAAAAATACACAAAAAGAAAACAATAGATATATTTTAGACAGCTCACACAAACGGCCTATCATTGGAGACTATTTTCAAAAGGCAGTCTCCAGACGGTCTGGTGTATATATATTGAATTTTGACAGATGGTATCATTACAGTGTCCGTCCACACTGACCTGTCTCGGTTCGATTCTCGGCGAATTCTCGATCGGCGCGCGCGATACGACCAGAATGACAATATACAGACAGGCGCGCGATGCAGGCGACGATACTCGATGTGTGGCCACCCTTACTTTTTATTCGATTGTAGATTGTATTGTGTTATGAATCGATATTTATTTCGGCTTGTCTTGTATCTCTCGTGTTTTTATGCGGATTTTATATGTATTTGGATTAGTGTTGTAACGTGTTGGACTTGTTTTACGATTGGGCAGACTTGTTTCGTTCTTTCATACCTATTGAAATCATCAATGCTATTATATCACCTTGCCTACATTATCCATCTAGAATTAGAGTTTATCCTAGTTGAAATTCATGTTTCATATGTCACGAATTGACATGTGAAATAGCAGATTTTGCTGCCGACAAATTAACGGGACATGCTAATATATTTTAATTGGCAAAGAACGTTGATTATATACTATTGTTTCTTTAATCATGCCCGCTTTCTCAAAGGGATGGTATAATGTGTCCTCTAAAGTTTACAAAACAAGACTGGCCTAGTCTTAAATGTCAGCCTACCCCATCCCTAGTAGACTTTCCGTTAAAATTGAATAGCCTCTTCGTAGGATTAATGGCACATTATTCCATAAGAAATAGGGCTGTCCCAGGGGAATTTAAAACGCATTTGTGGTCGTTAGCGACTGCAATACATACATTATGACTGCAAATACATACATTGTCGACTGTATGTCCGCACATTCCGTGAAGATGATGGCTTGGACACTTACCTGGAAAATAGAAATCGTTGTATTAGTATAATGTGGTTTATTCAATGCTAGTTACAGGGAAAAAGAAGAGTTACTGTATAATTTTGTTTAACTGTGTTATGCTGTGGAAGTCCGTGTACAATTGGTGGTACAAATAGAAAAAAAAAACAAGAATCCGTAATAGATTAATCTAAAGGATTTATCTAAAAACCACGTTTTTATGGATTTAGAATGCATTGGATTTAGAGTTGTAAGCTTTCCTGAAAGTTTCAGCCGGATAGCTAATCAGAAAGTGCTCGAAATTTGATTTGCAAGATTCCACCCGGAACGACTGACAGACAAACATGAATAAAAACGGGGAAAAAAAAAGGAAAACATCTTTAGATTCTATTTTAATTTCTTTATCAACAAATACTGTAGGCCAGTTCCAGCGCCCATTTTTTCAATGTTTTTACCGAAGGCTGAATGCAATCTCGTACGGTTGCATTCAGTCAGTACCCATAAATGAAGAAACAAACCAAAAGCACAGAATGCCTAATAGTAGGTAGTTGAAACACTCAACATACTAAAAAAATGACCAAACAAAAACTATATGTACAACACAGTGAAACGTTGCGCGATGTCAGGAAAAGGTTCCGACACATCTAAGGTATTTTTAAGTATCTACATTAGCACTGATTTTCAGTCGATACCCTGTCCATGACATCACGAACAATTAGACGACCTCCAAACGACCACATACTATCATTCTTATGCTACTATTTATCCAAGTTCGGCATAACATCCGCATACCATAAAGTCAACCCCCTCCCTCGCATTATTAGTTGACCTGAGTAGTTGACATAGTTTCGAAGCGCGCATACTTCGCTGACAAATTATCTTCGTCATGTGATATACCGACTCCATGTGGGTACGGTTTTTATGTCACTGAAATACGAGTTTGCGCTACTGAACTCGTAACTCTAAATGTGTCCCCATAAGTGTAAATATGAACAGTTTTTGGCGGGAAGTGAATGACGATTTTGGTTTTATATTCCAAGTGTTTCTTCGTATAATTTGGAATATTAACCATTATGTTCGTGAAGGTGTACGAATATAGGCAAAAGATACAAAATAGTAGGTGTAATTTTCTTTTTATTCATTTTAAATCAGACAACGGTCAAATCAATCAATCAATCAATCAAAATCTCTTTAATCATTTTGGCATCACAGACGCACTTATGAACGTCAAATTATCACAATGACTCTACCACCGTATTGGAAAAAGAACCACTACTCAGAAGATATGGCAAGAAACTGAGGGACATTTTTTTTAGAGATTTTGTTACTTTTTTTACATTTTTTTTGTTAGTTACACTTATCCTATGTTAGTAAAATACAAAAAATAAAATATACATACACACTGATATTATTTACTTAAAAACGGAGCATGGGATCTATGCAAGATCGACTTGATATTTTTGGAGGACCGAAAGTGACAAAGTACTTATGTACCCAGAAAATCAAAGTTTCTTATGGATCAATTATAAATGTAATTCTACGCGGACGAAAACGCGTATATAAATATTTATAAATACGTAACCGTTACAGTTTGTTTTATTAGGTTTCTTGGTAAGGTTCATTATTTTTTAACCGACTTTAAAGAGGAGAAGGTCTCTATTCGATCTATGTCTATATCCATGTCTATATTCGATGTATTTTTTTATGTTTGTTACCTCAGAACTCCGTTATTTATGAACCGATTTCGAAAATTCTTTTTGCGTTTGGTTCAGTATAGCTACGAAGTGGTCCCATATAAATTTCATCGATATTTGACCTTGGAGTTCGAAAATAGTTATAGATAGACAAAGGTATTTGTTTTTTTTTTCTAAAAAATAATAATTTTTTTTTTTTTTGTTTTTATTTCCTTAATTTAATATCACAGTATTAATATAACTTAAGTATATATACATCATATATAAGAAAAATATTATAATAAGCCTCTATGGTGGAGGGGAAAGTGCTCAGAACGCCGGCCGCACTGCCACGCTGAATGACAATGCTCATTTTGAGCATTATTCATTAAACAGATGACAACCTTTAAGGCAATCGCGAATAAAAGTATCCCAAACATTAAACCTATTCTTTGAAAAATCACAATGAATTTCATTACACTACTCCCAACTAAACTCTATTACGTAACATAGATAGTACCTTTAACGGCGCAAGTGCTTACAAAACAATATGCGCCATAATTTGACACACTATCATGAGACCACGAATAAGGGCAGCGCTACACAAATATCGCTTTATATCAGCGATGTGTAGCATAGATCACAGATACGTGCGGCAGTCACGGAAGTGTGCGGAGATGCTTATCGCACGCATGTCCCGCGCAGGGCCCGCTCGTTTTTGTCAACACGTAATTTTTTATAACGCGCTATTTTGTACATTATTTTTAGAAATAAAATATTAGTAGTGTTCTAAAGGTATATTATACCAGGCCTAGCGCACTCCGCACTGTAGGTACGAGGCTACAAGTACATAGTCGAACACCGAGGGTGGGTCGCGCGTCGTTACACGTGCCGCGTCAGAAGAGATAAGAGCTATGCGATAGAAAGAGAGGCGCTCTGTAAGTTAATATGACTCGTAGGTATGCAGCGCTACGCGAGCTGAATTGAATTTTATTGCGTCATAGCTAGAGTCGCTATTTGTTTAAATTTCTTTGCGAAGTGATGCTTCTGTCCCTTAGTATTCTGTGATTATACTAAAAAGAAATGTTCCATGCATACAACGTAGTCAAATTACTCGAGGTAGGTCTCTCGTATGCGGGAGGAAGTCTCGTTAGGTACAGCTTTGCCAGTTATTCTGCCACCAAGCAAGTAGTGTGCAAGCATTACTGTGTTCCGGTTTGAAGGGCATTGTAGCCAGCGAAATTACTGGGCATATGAAACTTAATATCTGATGTCTCGGGGCGATGAGCGCAATGCAGTGCTACGCAGTGCTTTTTAGATATTAAAAGTTCTGGGTAGCACTGTAATTGTTATGGGCAGGCATGTCGCTTACCATCAAACGAACGACTTGCTCATATCATCATTCAGTTCCATAAAAAAACTCCAAAGTCATAAATAAACATCTGTTATCCAATTTTAAAAGTAATTATTTTTTATAGAAGAATATAAAAATAGAATACAATAAAAATTAAAATATTAACGAAAACTATATAACAAAACATAACAAAAGATTACATTAAATAGGTAACAGGCCAATTTTTTTGTCACCTGCATTTGTCACCTATTTTGTGACCGACTTTTTGTAGGACGTGTGCCTTGCCATATTAATATGACACTCCGTATTTTTCATTCTCACTGAAAAAAAATCGGTGCCGTGAGCGGGCAGCTTTAGAGCTGCCCACTATTATCGCTACATTATGTAGAGCCTCTACGCCTGTAGAGTCTATATAATACCTAAGAATTTATTTGATTTTTTTATTTCCATTCTAATATACTCTTAGATTCTGAAAGTACGTCGAATAACTACTTACTGCAAGTCTTAATCTTGACAGCTTTGGTGAAGTGGTTGGGCGACTCTTATATTTTCTAAACCTCGGAGGTTGAGGGTTCGATTCAGTCACGAAAAAAATTATGGGCACGGAAAAACGCAGTATTTGTTTCTTGTCTGGGCGTTGTAGGCCATGGTCCTTATAGTTCCTGGTTCCCTAGATACAGGGAATCCTAGTTAGAGGCCAGGATCTCTGAATGTGATCGTTGGGCCAAAAAGAAAAACGGTTTTTAGAATTTTTGTCTGTTTGTTTGTTTGTGTGGTCTTCTTCTGTTTTTATTTGTTTGTTTATGTGTTTGATTGTTTGTTTGTGTGATCGTCTAATACAGAAGAGAGACCACGTATACTTATGATAAATTTGAATTGAACCGTGTATTTTAGAAGTACAATAAATAAATATAAATATAATAATATGCCTAAATGCGTAGTTATGTTATGTCTATTTATTTATTTAGTTATGTCTATTTAAAAAACATTAGACGTTTATTTATTTGCAAACAAATTATATAAGGTGGAAGTAATATAAAAATAGTTAAAAACAGGTAAGTTAAACATAAAAATAATTTAATTTATATGATAATACGTTAGATCCTTCACCTTGGGACTGATTGATTACTTTTGATGACATTTACATTTGAATGAAAATTAAATGTTACTTGACCACACTGAGGACTTAATCACCATCCACTTGGGTGATTTAGGTATTTCGTAGTTTGTTTTTTATTCAAATAACATTGTACATTATGTAAATAAAACGATTAATATTCTAAATTTATGTGATCACTAATGCCCCCGATTTTTTCAAAATAACCAAGTAGGTATCTAAGAATTTTTGTGCTTCCTGTACCTAATTTCAGAGAAACTGAAAAACAACTTTAACGCCTTACTGTTTCATTGAATTCTGTCCGTACAAAAGTTGTCTGAAAGAGGTTGCTTTATGCAATAAGTCTGAGTGTGGTTGTGGGGGAACATACGACTTTCGATCCGACGTACCCAAGTTCGGGATTCGAACTTGGTCCCTCGGCTGGCCCCACACCACTGACGTGAAGGAAAACATCATGAGGAAACCGGCATGTCCAAGAGTTAATCACGAAAATTAATGGACATGTGACATCCACCAACCCGCAGTGTGACGGCGTCGCATTATGACCTCTACTCTCTCTCAGAGAGAAGGCCCATGTCCCAGTAGTGGGAAAGTGATGGGCTGATGATGATGAATAAGACCGCAAATTACTAGAATTTGATTTGACATTGTTATCTATACTACTTGAATTTCATGATGTGGTTTAATAATAAACCGTAATCTATATTATTATATTATTGGAGAAGAAGTAAAACGGAACACAACTCGCACGGTCGCGGTCATTTTGACAGCCAATCAGTGCGCGGCTTGTTTCAAAACGGTGCCGATAGGGGCGCTGTAAGCAACAACAAGCGCGTGAGACGGAGGAGCGGCACTTTTTGCTCGGGACTTGGTGCGGCACGGTTTAGGCTTTATAGATCTTAGTAGTATTTTTGTTTTGTAATTGTTTTTGATAATATAATCATTTTGTTTTAGATAATTTAATTAAAATTGTGCCTAGTTGTTTTCTTTTTACGAATATCTACGAGGGTAGATAAAAATATTATATTAGGTATAATATTCAGCCCATATCGTCCCACAGGCAGGGCAAAGGCCGTACGCAGTACTTTCCTTTCATTTCTCTATATAATAGTAGATATTAATTTTATATCTTAAATAGGAAAGATTAGCTGCGCCCAGGGGTTTTACCCGTGATTTTCCGGGATAAAATCCTTTTCCAGGACCTAAAGTAACTACGTACCAAATTTCATCAAAATCTGTTCAGTATTTTCGCGTGATTGAGTAACAAACATCCATCCATCCATCCATACATTCTCACAAACTTTCGCATTTATAATATTAGTAAGATATTCCGAAATAAGTATTATCTGTTCATCCAAAGAATGTCTGTAAGAGGTGGCTCTTAGCGATAAGACCGCCGAAGCCTCGAAGATATTGCACCTTTTTATTCAGCTATTTTTTTTATCTGTGTCCTATGGACTGATTCAGAACCTCACGATTACTCGTTGTCGATCGATTCGGTTTCATATCTTACGATGCAAAATATTGCACACAAAACAAATTCCGTAATGGCAACATGTAATCGATACCGATATTGTAACCGAAACCGTATTAAATTTTTGGGGCGGAATAGCTCGAAAAGGAACATACAAAACGAGATCGATAATAGTCGAATCGATTCGGTATTCCTTATCGTGAGGTTCTGAATCGGGGTGCTGTTTTGGTGTCAGTAAATAGTTATTGTATTGATAGAATGGCTAGAGAGCGAATAGCTTTAAAACTTTCTTATTTGTTAAATTCTGTTATTTATTTAAATTTTCATTCATAGGGCTACATTCGTTTTATTTTAATTTGTGCCAATTGATGTTTTGTATTTGATTGACGCAATACATTTATAAATAATGGGACCTTTTAAAATATATGCGTTTAAAAGACTTCATTATGTGAAAGAGGCTGTTACATGGTTATGTTAAACCTTCGATTTTAAGCTGTTTTCACAAAAGCAGCCGTATTAACATGTCTATTAGAGATAACTAAATATATATGCTTTTAAAACAGCATTTTAAATGAGTCATTAAGTAAAAAGGTACTAAATATTAAACACCTACTTGATTATTATGTATTGATGTAGAAAGTTTGTCTAAAGAAAGTTGAAAAGCAATGAAAATGTGTCTCTCGCGGAAAATTATTTAGTTTGTTGTTAGAATAATATAATATGTATGGGGGTTGATAGCATATGTAAAAAATGAATTTAAATTAAAATATATATAAATAGTCCCTCCGCTTATGTATATTTAATAAATAAGGCAATAAGTTTAAATTTATATAAGAATAGATAAGATAAGAATGAGATTTTTAAGTAAGGTTTAACTCGACTGTGACTACGTATTATAGGTAGTTACGAATTCCGTACCATGATTATCATCATCTTCATCAGCCTATTACATTCCCACTGCTAGGACCTTTAGGGGACCTAGGGTCTTCTCTCAAAGAGAAAGTATTATGGGCCAAGCTGGCCCAGTGCGCGTTGGAGGATATCACATGTCCTTGAATTTTTAACTTCAGAAAAGGTTTTCAATTCGACGGTATGTTTTATTTTTGATTTTTTGTATGTTTGTTACGCGATTACTCCGCCAATTATGAATAGATTTTGATGATTCTTTTTTTGTTTGGTAGGTCTTCAGAGGTGATCCCATATAAATTTTATCGAAATTAATTCAGCACTTTTCGAAGTCGGTATTTGTTGTTTTCTAAACTTATTATTTGTGTTTAATTCTTGGACATGTTTCCTCACGATTCTTTCCGTTACTGTTTTGAGAGTAAGAAAGTCATTGGTACGGGGCCAGCGGGTTCGACCTCCGGTGCGTCAGATCTTAAGTCGCACTAGTTGCCACTGAGCCACACGCGCTCTTACTATAATATAAATTATAATCTTATATAACAAAAAAAACCGACTTCAATTCTGATGTCTTCGAAGTCCAAGGTGGAATATTGATGAAATTTATATGGGACCATCTTGACGCTATACTAAACCCAAAGCAAACTTCCCGTTTTCTAAATCGGTATATAAATGACGGAGTTCTGAGGTAACAAACATAACAAACAATCGAATTGAGAACCTCCTCCTTTTATGAAGTCGGTTAAAAGCCATCAAAGCCGAATACACTCATCACAATTCTAAGGCATAATTTCGATGGAACACTGTCACTTTTCACTGTCTCGTCACAAGGTTGCCGTCTCGCATGTCACCGCGTGTTATCGCGCGATCGCGTCACGTGTGCGGAGTCGCGTGACGCGTGACACTCGTGTCGACGCACCTTAGCTTATCTAAGTTTTGGACACTTGCATAAAATATCATGTTATCAAAGGATATGTGGGTAGTTTTGCTATCATACTCGTAACATGGGGAGTGGTTGGAAATGGTTCTTTTTAACCATTCAAAGGTTCACATTATGTGCTTATACGATAAAAAAAATTATCTAACATCTTCAAAAACTTTCGCTTTTATAATATTAGCAGGAGAAGATATCAAATCAAAAGTTCTTTATTCAATACTAGCGACCCGCCCCGGCTTCGCACGGTTATTATACATATAAACCTTCCTCTTCAATCACTCCATCTATTAAAAAAAATTGCATCAAAATCC
The DNA here is from genome assembly GCA_951640565.1 of Petrophora chlorosata. NCBI lineage: Eukaryota > Metazoa > Arthropoda > Insecta > Lepidoptera > Geometridae > Petrophora > Petrophora chlorosata. The sequence goes on from OX621191.1 coordinate 2,457,263, forward strand.
GTTGCGTAATTTTAAAGATTTAAAGATTAAGCATACATAGGAATATAGGGATATAGGGACAGAGAAAGCGACTTTGTTTTATACTATGTAGTGATTGGCATCACAGAAGCACTTATGAACGTCAATTATTACAATGACTATACATACATATATACATTATACACCGTATCCGAAAAAGAACCACTACTCAGAAGATACGGCAAGAAACTGAGGGCGTTTTTTTTAGAACTTTTGTTAAAAAATTTAGTTTGTTTTTAACAATATTATGTTTGTTATGTGTCAGTTGGCTACTTGGCAGAAGCGGAATGTTCCATGCATCTTTGTCTTCTATGTAATTACTAACTGTATAATATGTTTTTTTATCAGAATATTTTTAACACGCAATTTGAATCTACTTTCTGTGAGCTCTGTGGGTTAGGATAATATTGTTTTCGGTCCCGAAAATTTCGCTCTTTCAACCCACAAATATTAAATTTAATACATGCAAACTGCATCATATTCTAGTGCAGCCCCAAACAAAATCCAGCTCGTACAGAGTACTCGCTTGCTCAGAGACAACACGGGCGGCGACAAAGCTGCCGCGTGGGCGCCTCTGATAGCCATCTAGGCATTGTCAGCACTCGGCAGCCTAGCTCACAGGTCTTGGCATATCGCCTTTTGAAGGATATGGATTTATATGAGTGTGTGTGTGTGATGTGTTGAGGGACTGATAAAGTGAATCTAGTTAAGGTGTCAAAGGATTCAATTTTGAGTTATGAAGGAACGATGAAGAAATTTATTTTTATTGTAACTGTATGATTAGACGAGCTGGTCGTTTGCCTGATGGTAAGCAATTTGCCAGCCCATAACAATAACAGCACCACCCGAACCTTAGTTTTGTAAAGACCTGCGCGGTGCTGCACTGCGCCCGTCACTCTGAGACAATTAGCTGTTGAGTTCATAATGCCCAGTAATTTCGCTGGCTATTAACCAAAAAACCAAAAAAAGACCCAGAAAACCCGAGTTTAAAGATCTTCATCACACAAAATATCTGTAAAGAAAATCCTTTACACAATTTAAGGGAATTTTCCAGCAGTTTCATTTTTTTACATAAAATACTAGCAACTGTGTCATGTTCTATGTACTAAAACGTGCAGGAACACATCATGTCATGACATATTATATCATGTCACGATATACGCAGGCGAGGCCGGGCGCACCCGCTTGTTTTCACCTATAAGCATTTTGGTAATATCATTAGCATATTGTTGCGTCACACGTAACGTAAAAGGTTATAAAAATAAACGTAGCGGCAAATAACATCCTTTTTAGACATATTATGAATTTTTAGATGGAATTATAACTTGTCTCTTGCAAGACCAGGTGCTTATTGTGTAACTTTCACATCTATCGCGAATATCGCGATAACTTTCAATTTGACAGTTACAATTTTTCAACTTACAATTTTTCAGGGCCCCAATTCACTATGACAACTTGGCGAAATCACGTCGATTCCTTGCTTCGAAATCACGTCGATTCCTTCATTAATAATTCATATAACCACACATTAATTATTCATATATTCCTTTACACCCGACGATATACGATAGTGCGAGTAACTTTAAAAAAATCTCAAGACCGCGCGGATTCATATTTGTGAACGCAATCGACGACGATCCATCGTGAGAGATGTATACTTGCGCGTAGTGGCGCCCGAGTCGTGGAATGGGTTGTTAGTTTGTGTCAATCAGAGGTTAAAGATGGCTGTGTATTTTGATCCGACCGGCGACACGTGTAAGTATTGTGTTTTACTGATTATTGTTATATTTTGACTATTGTTTTTGTTTTATTTTATTATATACACATTAATCAAATGAACTATTAACTATTTTTGCTATTTTGTTTTGTAAGTAACAAATAAATTGTACCTAAACTTCAAGTAGCACGGTCGTGGCCCTTCGGTCATAACCCTATAAATTGATTTCAACTTAGTTCTTATTCTTATTCTTATTCGATGAGGGGGCGATGAGTCCTGCACTGACGTCCCGCATGGGGTGTATTGTGCATTCCCCCCGCCAGCATCTACCCAAGCCATCCCAACTCCTTGAAATAACGGAGTGCGGCTTTGGGGCGCTGGCATAGCTGCTCCAGTGTTGAGGTTGTTTGTGGGGAAGATGATGGTGGTAATGAAAGTGATGATGATGATGTGTGTCCGGTGTCTGCCGTGCCGTCTATTGGCTTTGTTACCTTTGTTCGGATGTCATCCGTGGCCGTACAGTGCAGCAGCACGTGTTCAACTGTTTCATTTTCCAGCATGCAGCCTCTGCATAGGGGGCTGTCAGTGGCTCCGGTTTTATATAGGTGATAATTTAAGTTGCAGTGACCTGTGATTAGGCCTACCATAAGGCGGAGATCCTTCCGCTGCAGCTTTATGAGATTGTTGGTTATGTTTCTGTTGAGAGTCGGGAAGACGGCTCTGGTGTGTTTGCAGTCCGTTCTCTTGTCCCACAGATTTTGGTGTTGGATTTCCGTATGATGACGCAGCTGTTCTCGTACTTCCATCGCTGATGGTTTACAGAGAACCTCTGCTTCGTCACTTACCTGTTTTCTTGCTCCCTCTTTAGCGAGGGTGTCTGCAGCGATGTTGCCTGGACAGGAACTGTGGCCCTTAGTCCATTTCACTTTGATTTTGTATTTTTCAGTCAGTTCTTGTAGAGCTTTATGGCACTCTGCTACGACCCTAGATCTGGTGACGGGTCTTCTGAGTGCATATATGATCGCCGCACTGTCCGTGATGAAGATGAGGAGTTCATCTTCCTGGTCTTTTTCCAAGATAGGTGGTTTTACTTGCTTAGTGATTGCCCTTACCGCTAGGAGTAGAGCTATGGCTTCTGCCTGCAGAACTGTTGTGGTTTTGCTAAGGGCCTTGGATTCAGCAAGTCCGAGTTCCGGTGAATAGTAACCGCAACCCACCCCCGTTTTGTTCTTAGCACCGTCAGTGTAGATATTATAGGAAGGTTTTGGTTCTTCCACGGCGCTGTCTTCTGTGATTAACTCGTACCTCTTGTTGTCGAGGTGCGTGCTAGCTATCTTATCAGTTCCTTTACTGGCCTCTGGTATGATGTGTATTGCTTTGTCAAGTATTTTGCAATGGTTTATTGTGGGCCCATTACCTTTCCATTGGTTTGTAGATTTAATCCTTAGTGCTGATACCATTGCTTCTTGCTGTATGTGCAGATGCAGCGGCGTCAGGCCAAGGATGATGTCCAGGGCAGCTGACGGTGTCGTTTTCTTACACCCGCTGATTAACGAGCACGCCAGTCGTTGTATTTGCTGCAGTTTTGTGATTGTGGTCGCTAGATTAGTTCGCGGCCACCACACTACACATCCGTAGGTTAGCACTGGTCTCACTATTACAGTGTATAGCCAGCGGCAAAGTTTTGGTTTGAGTCCCCAGTCTTTGCCGACAGCTCTCGTGCACTGCCAAAGGATATTTGTTGCTTTTGTGGTGATATGATCGAGATGTTTCCCCCAAAGTAGTTTGCTGTCTAGCCAAATGCCTAGATATTTTACTTCGTTACTAAGGCTGAGTGTAGTTCCGAATAGTGTCGGAAGTTTCAGACTTGTTGTTTTCTTCTTGCGTGTAAACAGCACCATTTCTGTTTTGTGTGGGTTTACGGATAGACTGTGGCGTTCGCACCACCTCTCGACTTCTCGAAGTGCCTTCTGCATCTTTTCGCAGAGAGTCGCCTCAAAGAGCCCATTTACCATGATGGCCAGGTCGTCTGCGTATGCCACGGTGACTATGCCGTCCTTGTTCAGTGATTCAACAAGTTCGTTTGCCACTACTACCCAGAGTAGCGGTGATAAGACACCTCCTTGCGGGCAACCTCTTGTAACGAGACAGCGCGTGGCGCTCGAGGATTCAATTTTAGCTGCTCTATTTGCCAGCATGGATGTAACCAGTTTGTTTACTATTGGGTCCACGCCCCTGGTTTTCAGTCCTTCTTCGATACTATGAAACGTCGTCTTGTCGAAAGCCCCTTCTATGTCGATGAAGGTAGCTAGGCAGGACTGCTTGTTTTCTAGTGCCGATTCTATTTTGTAAACCACCTGATGCAAAGCAGTCTCTGTCGATTTGCCTGATTGATAGGCATGTTGATTGTTGTGGATTGGGTTTGCCGCCAGTGGTCCACATCTTAAGTGTTTGTCACATAATCTCTCAAGCGTTTTGAGAATAAACGAGCTCAGACTTATTGGCCTGAACGACTTTGGATTTGTGTAGTCAGTTTTTCCTGGTTTAGGTAGAAAGACGACTTTGACTTCCCGCCATGCCTTGGGTATGTATCTCCATGCGATGCATGCCCTGAAGATGGCAATGAGGTGATTTTTTATTTTGCATAGGCTCCATTGAAGGAGCGCCGGAAAGATGCCATCTATTCCTGCTGCTTTATATGGCTGGAAGGTACTTATTGTCCACAACAGGGTTTCTTCCTTGACTATTGAATCCGCAAAAGCCCAGTCTTCAATGCCTGGTTCCTTCAGTGTTTCATTTTCCCACTTTTCGTCTTTGTCTATGCGACAGTCAGGGAAGTGGGTTTGGAGCAGCAGTTCAAACTGTTCTTGCTCGGAAGCTGTGTAGGTACCATCTGCCTTTTTCAGTGTGCCTAGCTTCATTTGTTTATCGTTCGAAACGATTTTTCTTAGTCTCGCAGTTTCGCTTTCCGATTGGATGGAGTTGCTATATCTTTTCCACGAGTTCTTCCGGCTCTTAGTTATTTCTACTTTGAGTCGGTGTCGGTGTTTTTCTATATTATTGCCAGTCTGTGTCTTGGTCGGTGTTCATGGCTCTGTTGAAATGGTGTCTAGTTTGTTTCCTCATTCTGCTGAGTTCCTTGTTCCACCATCTGTCTTTTTTGTGCGATATTACATTTCTTTCTGTTTTGAGAGGGCAGGCTGTTTCATAGCTTTTTATGATTGACCTTACCATGCATTCAATTGTGTCCTCTATATTTTTGGGTGTCAGCTCCGAGTTTGCATCCGCTAACTGTGCTTCCTCCAGTGCCACTCGGAGTGTTTCTCTAAAGATAGATCTGTCAGTGTTTTTTGGATTTCTGTATGTACGTGGTTCATGCTTTCCCACGTCCAGGCTGAACCTAAGCCTCCTGTGGTCCGCGCAGGTGACCTCATCAGTCGCCACGCGCCAGTCAGTTATCGTCTCTGCTAGATCGTTTGTAGCTATTGTTATGTCAATTATAGTTTTAGCCCTCGAGGTGACGAAAGTCGGCTCGGAGCCTCTATTTAGTAGGCTGAGATTGTGTCTCAGAATAAAGTCGAGTATATCTTTGCCTCTTTCATTGGTGTTTGAGCATCCCCAGACTGTACAGTGAGCGTTTGCGTCGCACCCTACTGCACATTCCAGTTTATTTTCCATGCAGAAATTCATCAGTTCTTCTAGAGCTGGTGGTGGCGTTTCGGCCCCGATATCCATGTACGCGGAGGCCAAAATGATGGTTTCGAGTTTTCCCTGGAGTTTTGTCTCCAGTCTCACTACGGTAAGGTCATCGGTGCACAGATGTGTTACCAATGACGCTTTGTATTGCTTCGGTACGTAGATAAAAGTCCGTGTTTTAATTTGCACTGGGGGGGAGAAAACGTTGCCCGGTAGGGCGTTGAAACCACTCACCTTTCCTCGGCTGAGATAGGGTTCCTGGACCAGTGCTATTGTGTTAGTTTGCTTCTCCAGTGTTCTGCGCAACGAGGCAAAACCTGTGACGCTGTGTTGAATGTTAGCTTGAATAATGTCAATTTTCCTACTGGTGCATAGGTTATTTGTACTATCCGAGACAGTGGTGCTCGGTGTGTTAGAATTAGAATGTTGGTTACTGATATTCTTATTTTTAGGATCCATCATTAAAAACAAAGTTAGTATTGGTCCTGGTTTTTGTTAGGAGGTTGTGCGACCATTCCTAACTTATTGGTAGTTTAAGTTGGACGAGGAAGGCCCGGTATGGTCCGCATCCATGGAGGACGCCGGCGAGAATATGTTGAGGCCCATTATGTCGCCTGCAATATCATCCTCGCCGCCGCCCTCCACGTCTCGCAGAAGTTCCATTTCCTCCCTAATCCAACCCATATCCGCGCTCGGTGTATCTTCGTCGTCCACAGTACCGGGGGCTACTGGCGTGGATTCCTTCTCCCCGCCTGCAACCCCCGGCACTGCGACTTCGGCTTCACCGGGTTTGTATCCTCTGACCTTGACGTAGACTGTCGCCGTTGTGTAGTATAGACGAAAGCCTTCGCGTCGGAGGTTTGTCATATCCTCAGGTGGTATACCCATAATGAGGACGTGGTTGTATGTTTCACCCGTCGGTTGAACCTCGTGAGTGAAAATTGGCCACTTTTCCACGCCTGCTTCTGGATTTTGGGCCACGAGCATATTTTTGATTATATCTGGTCGTCTTGCCAGATCCTTCCTTCCCCGGCCGAAGTCGGGAATGTAAATTATTCCAGTGTGGTACTGGATTGCTTTACTCTCAGGAACGACCACGTACCCACTCGACCCTTCCCACAGTCCTGGTAAACGATTTACCGCAGTTGTGAGCCAAGCGAGCGCGTTGTCGTCCCTGGGAGTGTACCTTACTCCGCCACGGTAGAGTCGCGGGAGCGATGTCAGCTGTGGCATTTTTGTCGTCTGGACTCCCCCGTTTTCCAGGAAGTAGTTCACCAGGTTTTCGTTAAGAACCTGTTTAATTTGGGCTGCCCGGAGCTCGTCCATTGGTATACGGTTTCGATCCATAACGACTACGTTGTAGTGCGCTTTGGCTGCCTCCGCATACGTGGACGGTCCCGGGCCTCCCTCTGCTGTTTTGGGGTCTTGGGGCTTTGTCGACCCGGTCACGGGGGCGGCAGCGGGGCTGTCTACTCGCACCTTCTTGTCCGCCGCTATGCAGCCGGTGGGAGACACGAGGTCTGCGCTCCGCTGCCGCTTCGCGCCCCTGGTAGCCTCCCCCTCCGTTCGCTCGCGTGTCTCCGCCTCGAGCACTGAGGTGACGGTGGCGCCACCCCTAGACGCTGCTTGCCCCTTCCTTCCTTTTCCTTTGCCCTTGCCCTTTGAAGAGCCCGGCCTTGGTTGAGGTGCAGTCGGGGTGCGGTCTAAGTGCGGCGCCACCGCATCCTTTCTTGGGTTGGCGGCCCTACCATCGGACACTGTGTTCCCTTCAACTTCCTTTCCTTCGTCCTTGCCCACTGAGGGGCACGACATCGGTTGGGTTGTAGTCTGGGTGAGGTCCAGAGGTGGCGCCTGCGCATCCCTGTTCGGCTTTGCCTTGAGGTTCAGGAGCGCCTCGACATTTGCCGGAGTTGCCTGCCAGTCCCCCCGCGGAGTCTCCCCCGGTCTCAGACACGAGTTCGACTCCGCACCTGGGATATTGGTCGCGGACGGGTCGATGCGGGCCATGCAAACCGCGACCGCCGGCGCGAGCGCCGACAGGCCGGGCAAGTAGGCCACGCCTTCCCGCCGCTGCCGGTAGACCAGGTCCGCTAGCTCGGCATCACGTCTTCGGCGCTCCTTCTGCTTCGTCCGGTGGTTTACACCCCCGTGTATGCTTTGGGCGGTGTCGATAGGCTTATTCGGCTTCCCGACACTCCGCCCGTTACCTGTCGATGTCAACACAGCGTCGGGTTCTGCCGACGCCTCCTGCAGCCTCCTTTGCTGCTTCCGCCTGCGCGAGTTGGGGCGCGGCGCGTGTCCTGGCTCGGGTTTCCGCACTGGTCCAGGAAATGTCGTCGTCGCCGTCGCCTCCTCCTTGTTGTTGTTCAACTTAGTTTTTTGTTTATTGATTAAAAGTTGGTATTTTGGCTAAGAAGTTGTTTGTTTTAGTGCTTCCTATATCTGATGACCGTTTCTTCGAATTCCTTGGCGATGGAACTGAGTCAGACATCGAAGAATTCCACGACGAAGAAGATTCAGAAGCAGGGCCGCGTATTCTCACTGAAATTGTAGCGAGAACGAGAATTCTGAGGGTTCAGGCGATGAAATAGAACCCAAACCTCTAAGTCAGATAACGACCCTAAATAGGGGACACTGTCCTAGTACTACTTCGCGGCAAATTGAAAGCAGAGGGAGTTCTCGTGGTACTACTTTGCAGCGAGTGCAATCACGAAGAGGACGTTTTCGTACTACGGCGAATCGACGGGATCAGCAGCAATATGGTCATGGAGACTCCTGGAAGAATATTATTCCTTTTACCGATAAGCCACATGACTACTAAGTGTACCAAAAAACCCAGTTCGTACACCATCCGAATATCTTCATGATTATTTTGATGAAAGTTTCTATGAGGATACTGCTCGGTGTACAAACTTATATCACACGTGAAAGACTGGCCTAGAACTTAAAACTGAAATAGCTAAAGTGTTTGGTGTGCATATTCTCATGGGATATCTTCCATACCCACGAATGCCGATGTACTGGCGAGCTAAAATGAAGATTGGACTTATTGCCGACAAAACAGTTCGCGACCGATTTATAACTTTACGCAATGTTCTTCGTGTAGTTAATCACGGTCAGCCAACTGAAACTGAGTCCAACAACCCACTTTGGAAGGTGCAACCGATATATCAAACGGGTTCAGGATACCTGCAACAAACTGGAAAAAGTTCCATCCTATTATTCTATAGATGAGTAGATGATACCTTTCACTGGCCGATGCTGATACAAAAATGATTGCCTAGCAAATGATTACCCGAGAAAGGAAATTCTGACACAGCTGGATTATCGTTTCAGTGTTGCTGACACTTCTAACTAGTTTTCCAGAAAAAGACCGCCGCGACGACATAGACGTCGATTCTGAAAACGAGCCACCGCCTATCAATAGGCAATACAGACCAATACGCCCATCACAGGGCAAAATATATGATGGATATGATCACCTGGCTGTGCTTGATGACATGAAGGCACCAAGGTCTTACATGATGGAGGGAAGCCATAGCCGATCAAAGATTAAATGTTCCAAGTGTGGTGGTTACCTGTGTCTTTCTCGAAACCAAAACTGTTTCCAATTTTATCACCTCAAACCATAATATGTAGTTACAATTTTTCAAGCTATGTCTACTATAAATTAAAATGATTAGTGACCTCTTTTTTTCCTAAAAATGAAAATAATTGTTATTCTATTAGGTATTTCAAGTTTGTCAGAGGTTGACTTTGATAATTTTGAAATTTTACTGATTTTTGTTACAGAATTAGTTAGAAAGAGGTTTAATTTATTGTTAAATGATAAAAACTTATTAATGAATAAGTTATTCAAATAAATATATAATAATAAATACTTAATTTGTTGCTTTTTTAAAGAAAAATTAAATTTTTAAGATAACACTCACTATTGTGAGACTTGTAGCTTATACCTAAGTGTCACGATCGTGAGGGCACCTTTTCAGGAAAACTGAAAATTCTGGGTTTTTTTCTGCATTTTTCCTAGCTTCCTTATACACCTAGAAATCCCCCCAAATAACTTTTTCCTAAATGTTTGCAACTTTTTTCTTTCGGGTGTAAAGGGATATATGACGCGTCATAGAGAATACAAATTTCGCTGATGTAGCTTATTAACGAAGGAATCGACGTTTCCTTGAAGCAAGGAATCGCCATGTTGTCATAGTGAATTAGGGCCCTGAAGGATATTTATTATCGACAAACTAGCGATTGTGGTTGCGATAGCGATTGCGACTCTTTTTTGAAAGATATTTGAGTGACCATAATTACTAATAATTGGATATTACCGGTATTTGGTATCATAGTAGATACTAGATCTTGCAGTATATAAGTAACAATATAAAGGGGAACTGGTGACAAACGTTCTCATAATAAGTATGATTAATAATGTTTTCTCATAATTTTTTTTATGGATCTGAGTGTTGACACACGCAAGTTGTTCGCCATAAGGTAAGCGCCACGCCTGCCCCATAATAATTACAGTGACACCCAGAACTTTACATACCATTTAAAGCATTATGTAACACTGCATTGCGCTCATCACCCGAAACATCAGATATCAAGTCTCATATGCCCAGTATTTTCGCTGGCTCCACAATGCCCTTCAAACCAAAACACAGTAATGCTTGCGCACTACTGCTTGGCGGCAGAATCACTGGCAAACCGGTGGTACCCAGACGGCCTCCCGCATACGAGAGACCTACCACGAGTGGTACTTTTTATTTATAGGTATACATATTATCATTATCGTAGTGACCAACTCTGGCTCATATTTAGGCCAAAATCAGCAATGCCATTGAGCGTGGCCAGCGTTCTTTTTCTTGTATCAGATTTAACTGCATATTGTTCATCATGTATATTTCATATAATACCTAATATGCTTTATCTATCACTGCTCAAGAATACAGGTAGGTACTTTATTAATGAGGACAAGTCTTGCTAAATAGCGCCACCAAATGCTCTAAACAAACGCCTCAATAGAATGTTCTTGTCAACTACCGTAAGCTGTTGATAATCTATACCTACAGACCATTTTCAGACATAACACCATTTGTATCATGAACCATGCGCAAGCGCAGTTTATCGTTACACGTGTACCACAACTTGGCGCAGATTCCTGAGATACCCGAGACCCATAATACCCTGTCTCTATCATTTTGACCTAGAACGAAAGAGACGGCATTACGAATATAGCCTCAGATACTAAGTTGGTGCCTTTTAGCGAACTGATAAGCGTTCAATTTACTGGATCGGACCTTCTAAGTGTGAATGAACCAGCAGAGGTAGGTATTCTTTGGAAAATGGGTTTGCCAATACCGACAAGTTGCTATTTGCACTATTTTATGCAACTGAGCAATGGAACGAGCCTAGCAAGTCGTTCGCCTGATGGTAAGTGCCACACTTGCCCATAACAACTGTAGTGCCACAACACTTTTAATACTATGCAAAGTACTTTAAGTATTACTTAGCACTGCATTGCGCTCACCCCGAGACATCAGATATTAATATTATTCCGGCGGTGCATAAAGAACTGTTCCTGAATTCTGACTTCTGGCCTGTAGGGGTAGTGTACCGGAGATACAGGGAAGGAGCGAATTTTAACCCTGTGAAGTAGTGTATGGTATATTACATTTTATGTCATATTTTTGTACGTATTATGTTAGTCTGTGAGGTATATATTCTATGGGCGTCTGTTAATTTTACTTTATTGTACTTTAATATTGCCTGAAACCTTAGTATTCTGTGTTGAAACAAAAAGTTTAATAATAATAATTAGCTGTTATAGCTTCAAACCGGAATTTATTGTCGCATGAAGGTAGTATGAAATTTTTTTACAAAATCAAGTAAAGCATTTCACTCGATTTTCTTTTTCCTATATCTAATTGCAGTCCCAGTTGTAAACGCCGACATTAGCGCTGCTACCGTATCTCCCGCCTTGGTACAGGCGTCTGCTGTAAATTAAGACGGGGCAGATACGGCACATAAATCTACCGTATCGGTCAATTGGCGATTGGAATCGCACCCCCTACCCTCTCACTGCACTCGGATGAGCTGTAATGCCGACACCCTGTGGTGGTAAAAAGTAATGTAACCTTCTGGTTTCCGAGATGATAATTTGTAAGGCACAAAATATACTAACGAATTGGGTGTAATAAAATGTAGGCAGTTGGTTTTAGAAGTGGGTTAAAGGTTAACTTCCCGTTTGGTGAGTATCCCATTTGGTAAACCTCTAAATGTACATACTCAAAAGTTGCGTTTGGTAAACTTTCTGTTGGAGGTTAAAGACTGGTCTTAATATAAAACAAAGACAGTTAAATAGTAATTTAGACTGTGTTCAACGCATGCCTTCTTGTGTAAGCCCTTAGTATATCTATTATAACTTCTATCACCGCCGTCTGTTTATGTTTCGTTATTCCTCTCCATCCAAAGGTTGTCTGAAAGAGATCGCTTTGAGCGATAAGACCGCCCATTGTTACACCATTGTAAACATTTAACTTGTACTTAATTTCTGTGTTTAAGGTGAATAATAAAGTGTTTATCTATCTATCTATCTATCTTAATTCTTGTGTTAAAATAGCACTGGTTGAAGATTATAAAGTTTTCAAAGCAAAGCTACCATATCTAAACAATAATCTCAGTAAAATCTATGAAATATATGTTTGAGATAAAACTTTGCAATGTGATACCTTTGTTCTTACAACCCACGCCTCTTTTTTTCTCCTAAACGGCAGCCATTCATATTCCAAAATCAAAACACGACGTTCCACACTCGACCTGCGCGTGGGCATATCACCGATCAGAGCCGAGGGTACCCGACGCGACCCGAACGTATCTGCATCTGACCATAGACCAAGCTATGCTCTATAGACCTGCGGGCTGCGCCTATCTGTTCTTGCAGCTATCTGGCAACGTGCTTTGTGTCATGTGGGTGGTCTGTCGTTTAGTATACGGGAGATAGGTGACGTCTGTGCTGTCTAGAGCTTAGATAGTCTGTGGTGACGGCTGAGATTGTGATGATGAGTGCCATTGAGAATGTAAATTGCCGCGTTGGAGACTCCGTTTAAAATAGATTTAATAAAATGATATTTAACGTATTTTATATCGCGAAATGTTACTGTGACTTGCTGTCTGTGAAGTGTAACAAGGATATTGATGGACGTGGCCAAAATTGGAATTTATCATATCCGGGAAAATCATTGGTTAAGATAAGTCTCAAATTTTTTTTATGTTACTGTGTGGCAAGACTAGCAAGACGTTTGCCTGATGGTAAGCCCCATGCCTGGCTATAACAATTGCAGGGCCCCCAGAACATTTAATACCATAAAAAGCTCTGCGTAGCACTGCATTCCGCTTATTACCCCGAGATTTCTTATAAGGCTCCTATGCCCAGCAATTTTGCTGGCTACAATGGCAACGTCACCGCGGCGTTGAAAGTGGCACGGACATTCAGTTCCTACAGGTTTTTTTATCAAACAATAAACCGACTACAATGTATCTTCGAAGTCTAAGGTAAATTATCGATGAAATGTATATGGGACCACTTCGTAGCTATACTGAACTGAACGCAAAAATAATTTTCCAAATCGGTTCATGAATGAGGGAGTTCTGAGGTAACAAACATAAAAAGAACAAAAATAATAATAAATTTTTAGAAAAAAACAAAAACCCACTTCAATGTATCTTCGAAGTTTAAGGTCACATATCGATAAAATTTATATGGGGCCACTTCGTAGCTATACTGAACCCGACGCAAAAAGAATTTTTCAAATCGGTTCATAATTGACGGAGTACTGAGGTAACAAACATAAAAAAAAAAATGCAATCGAACAGAGAATCTCCTCCTTTGAAGTCGGTTAAAAAAAGTACAAGTAAAAGTAGTGTTGAAGTCGGTCAAAAAAAAGTCCAGCACGAAGTCACCAGATGACTATTCGTTATGGCGATTACTATTGTTCCTGCTTTTTAACTCTGTACCTATATTTTGTGCATCAGTTTGTGATAATGAACCCGTGATTTTTCTTCTCCTTGACACCATGAAATGAAATCAAAGAGTATCTTTATACGACACTGAGTAAGTGGCAAATTCAATTCCTCCAATTCAAGTCTCTCACGTGATTACTGGTACAACTCGTCCACTCAAATCGCCTTACGAGATAGGAGCTTAAAAGCTAAGATTATGAAGCAGACAGTCGGTTTATTTGTAGACAAACAGACAGACAGATATCAGCCCTAATCGATTCGCAGGCGGCGGCTTATCTCGCGTTTTAAAACGAATGCGGACTTATCTTTAGTTTTGAATGTGTGCGTGCCCGTTGTTGAACACGGTACGATGACTTAATGAAATGAAAGATTTTAGCTGGTGTTGGTACTTGACATATTTTTTGAATTCAGAATTTAGAACATCAAGTCAAAGTCGAGGCTGTCTGGGTAGGTACCACAACTTTGCCAGTTATTCTGCCACCAAGCAGTAGTGCGCAAGCAGTACTGTGTTCCGGTTTGAAGGGCACTGTAGCCAGCGAAATTACTGGGCATATGAGACTTAATATCTGATGTCTCGGGGTGATGAGCGCAATGCAGTGCTTTTTAAGGTTTTAAGAGTTCTGGGCAGCACTGCAATTGTTGTGGGCAGTCGTGACGCTTACCATCAGGCGAACGACCGGCTCGTCTCGTAAAAATAATGCCGGTGTTGATATTGGCCTAAAAGTTATGAGCAAACTTTAAAGATACAAGGAATATTCAATAAACTCCCACTCTATAATATTCTAAATCTTCATAAAGATGTAGATAAACCTACGATCTTTCACTATCCTTTGTCTCGTATTCGGATAGTGATGCTACTTCGATGTGCTATTGTCATAAACTCATGATATCTTTGACTACGGCGCCACTTTGTCTCTATCAATTGCCACCTACTGTTACACAACCCTACTAGTTTCTTATGGACGCTTACATTTCCAATTTTAACGCTTTGAATATTGAAATGCATGACGTAGGGTAGTGCCATCTATTTCACGGCAAAGATACCAAATATCCCGTTAATTTTAAGATGTTTTAATTACGATAAGCTATATCGCCTGTTTAGCAAAATATACATACATACATAGCCTTCAGATTCTCTTACAATGTCAGAAATGTACGACCGCAGAAGAAAAAATATTGCTACTGGATGAAAACGGAAAAAATGGAACTAACGCTGTTTCTCTGTGACGATGAACGTAATTTAACAACAGCAATTTAACTTCATGTACACCCTTGTGGCCCCGATAACCGTTAGGGTAAAAAGGTTCTTGAGTGGCGACCACGGACCGGAAGGCGAAGCGTAGGACTGTCCCCCACAAGGTGGACCGACGACCTGGTAAGAGTGGCGGGGAGCCGCTGGATGCACACAGCGAGCAACTGCTCGTTGTGGTGATCTAAGGGCCTATGTTCAGCAGTGGACGTCTTCCGGCTGATGATGATGACATCCTTGTGGCTCAACGACAACAGCGCTCTCACAGACACGTCAAAGTCGTCAAAGGTACCCGTGCCGTGTGCCAACGGACACGCACCTCAAATAGGCCGGTCGCAAACAAATCAAACTGCACTCTTTCCCACTAATACCCCTCATATCTACTGAGTTATTTATTACCTAATTACTGGCAGTTATTGTTCTTTATTTATGGGCTTTTTTATTGGCGCAGATAAAACGCAGATTTTAATGGTAATGGAGACAAACAAATTGGATAAGAATAGGGTCTTGAAGGCGATTGAGATGATATGGAGTATGAGTCATGGGGCTTTTATTGAGGTATTTATAACAGAAGATATACTTGCAAATATTTTAAAATTCGCGATTTGAAACTGTGAATTCGAAGTATTGTAATTTAATCATCTGCTTTAAAAAAGAACGTTTTACACAAAAGTAAGGGCAACTTGACAAGATATATGTATGATTAAAAACTCAATCGTTAGTATCGAAGAGAAGGCATCGAGTATGTCAATTGAGTTCTAAAACATAAATTAATGAATTATGATAATGGCATTCTCACAATGAGCGAGTGGCTCAGTGGGAACACGTGCGACTTTCGATCCGGCGACCCCGATTTCGAATCCCGCTGGCCCCATACCACTGTTTTTTAAGTTATGTGCCGATCGAACACTCGCTTTACGGTAAAGGATAAGGAAAATATCGTGAAAAAACTGACATGTCCAAAAATTAACCACAAAAATACAAGGACATGTGACATCCACTAATCCGCACTGGGCCAGCGTGGTGGATTATGGTCCATATTCTCTATGAGATGGCCCGTGTCCCAGCAGTGGCATTACGCCCACTGCTGACTGATGATGAGGATGATGAATAGCATTCTTACTATTTCAGATGTATGTTGTCTGCTGATGCTAAGTCGTAACACAGTGCAAAGATTAGATATGTATCGAGGCTAAAACTTTTTAAAATAGGTTTTTCTTTAGACATAATTGTTAAAATATATTTCAAATTTCTAGGACATCAAATATAGGATACAAGTAATAAAAAGTGTCCAATCTCACCGGGCCGCTATCAGCGACCACACGCGCTATAACTTCAGATGTGGCGGTGCACTTTGACATTATTGCCCAATGAAGTCACCTGAAATTCACTCGCGCGGTATTTAATAGCTTTCAGAACTCTTAGGTTTATTCTGACAGTAAGATCGTAGAAAATTAAAGAGTGATAGGTTTCCGCATTGGATTTTCCGGAGGGGTGTGACCGAACTTTCGAGATTAAAATAACTTAAATTAAATTTTTGGCGAAGGAAGTTTAGATGTGCCCGATGTGCCAAATATGAATCTTTATTTTTATGGCTTAAAATTGTAAAACAAAAGTTAGTTTAAATTATTAAAAAAATATTCCAAATATTGTTTCATCTTTACTATTATAAAAATTTTACTTTGTTTGTTACCAATAGACTCGAAAACTACTGAATGTATTTTAATTCGGTCTGGTTGAAATGGTCTAGAAGAAGAGAATGGGCTTCCTCCATCGTCTACGCTGACGAAGTCGCGGGAAAAAGCTAGTTATCTATAAGAAGCTACGAATTAGTAAAAAAAAGAGTTTTACGAGTAAATTACCTCTTTGGTGCTACATAGCACCATAGAGAAAGAAAAAAGTTAAGGCCAAATATAAATTCATAATAAAAATAAAATAAAAACAACACAACGTGTAGCGGCGCTAACCCAACAACAAGTATATTGACACAGCCACTAAAAGGCTGACTTTAAAGTCCATAGGATGCGAAATAAAAGACGACAAGGCGGGCGGGTGTGCTGCGCAGATAACAACCGCCCGCCCCGCCGCCCGCCGCCCGCCCCGTGATGGATGCACCGCTGCGATAACCGCCCTTTGACTTAACCGGAGAAGGTAAACATGGAACTCATATTAGCTATCTTAGCACTTGGCGCTTGTTTTAATGAACAACATGACAAATTAAACTTCATAGTGCATTTGTGCGACTTTCGATTGGATACTCCAGAGTTCGAATCCCACCCCGAACCAATGTTCTGTGCGTATTAACACTCGCTTTAAATGGTGAAGGGAAACATCGTGAGGAAATCGACATGTCCATGAGAGAGTATTGGTCACGACTTTACTCATAATCCACCACTGTGGTGCGGTTTGGTGGACAAATCAATAAATTAAATAAAGCAGCATCTGCGATGGACTCGTATGTTCTTCCTTCATGCCAAACGAATTTATGACGCAATGCTGGAAGGCAGAAATGTTCACTTTCTAATCTTTATATATATTTTTTATTTTAAGTAGATTATTAATAGTTAAACATTTTTTTTATAATAAAGATAAGCCTAACATAACGTACATTATTATACTTTAGTCAATAAATGAATTGAATTGACATAATGGGGTTGTTGTTTTTAGCATACTGGAAGAAGACGTAGAATAGTTTTTTTCATGGGAAAAATGTAAATTCCGCGGGAAAAAGTAAGCTGAGCCACCGGACGGAAATCTTAAATAAGCTGGCCTATAATTGTAAACGATTTACTATTCTGATATTTTTTATGGCAATAAATTTTTTATACCATGTTTCTCAGGTTTCTCATACAAAAATCAAAAGTTTTTAAATATTATGATATATATGTTAAGAATGTCTGATATCAGGTAGCAGAAAACTTGTTGTAAATAATATCTGTCTATGATGTTACAGATAACCATAAATAAAATATCAAAATATGTATAAATTATTGAAATTTCAACAATTAGTTATATCTTCATAAGAGTTTTTGATTTCTAAGAGATAAGAGGATCAAATATTTTAGCTATGAAATCTAGGGTTGGCCCGTGAGGAGGCTGAGAAATCTTTATAGTATGAAACACAATCGCGTCTGTCTGTATACTCACTTAGTACTTCTTAACTACTTGATGAATCTTGATGCGCTCTGCACCATCGTTTAGAGATTTTTTTGAGGATGGTTTAAAGTGTGCAATAATATAAATTGCACCCGTGCAAAGCCATGGGTCATTTCTAGTCTAAAATAATTAAACGTCTATCATGGTTGAATCATCATCTTCATCAGCAGAGATTTTCTAGAAAACTACTCAGATGGCTCTGTTATAGTAGCATAAATCTCTGTATCAATCATTTTTTTTATTTGAGAAGACCAACAGCACTTCTTATAAAACAATAGTAACTTATTAATATATATAAAAATACAAATTATAGGTCTCCGATGATACAGCCAATTATAGGTCTCCGATGGTAATGTTGCTATTCTCTCTATTTTAGCCTCAGTCTCAAAGACTCCGAGTTTTAGGGAGTCCTAGGTCCTAATGATGTATTGAGTCTTAAATGTTTTCTTTTGTTTTGCTCATACTCCTAAAGAAATATGGCTCCCAGCGAAAGCCAGAAACGAAAACCTGCTTTAAAAAAATCTCAACCAATCCTAGTTCACTACTCCAAACGGAACCCTAAGAAACCATGACGAAGCAAAACATAAGGAAACCTTTTTCGGATTGATTTCTCCTCTCGACCATAACAAGTTGGAACCGTGACGAGATGTAAGCGAGTATTCTATGCAGCCATCCTTAAGCCGGTTGTAAGCGGATATGTTGATAGAAATATCAAATAAATATAATAAAATGACTAAATTAGAGACGTTTCGACCGATTACCATCACAGAAGTCATTCCTAACCGAAATATTAATTGCTCAGGTGATCATATTATAAACATTTTACGGTCAAGTTACAGATGGAGTCAAGATACATTCATTTTTCATATAAATTTTATTGGTTACGATTTAATAATGTAGAAATCAGAAGCCGTATCTATTTTAAACGGTGATTTAGAGGCCGGAAAGATTATCACAGAAGAATAAAATGGTAAACGTGTTCTGTTAATACTGTACCGCTAAGAAGTGGTGTTTTAGTAGTCGGTAACTACTGGCACAGGCGGTCATCGATTTGCCGTGCGTGATGGATCCTCCCTAGTGGTGGTGGTACAACCCTAGGGTGACGTGCATGGCGTTAGACAATTTGAATGGCGGGAAGAAAATATCAAGAAGTAAAAACAAACGTTACTCGATCGGAACTTGACTTTGGCTGATGAACAAGACGTGCAAAACCAAATACCATAAGGAGACAAATATGTACAAGTTTTGTGAAGTATGAAAGTTTCGTGAGTTTGATTCATTATAAATATTTAATTAACGGCTAGGACTCACGTAGTTTGTCGAATTAGTCGACCTATGTTTCGAGCATGTCCGATGCTCTTCATCAGGGGCGAGTTTACGCTGCGAGATCGCGGCGACTACTGGCGGTGTCGAGGCGAGATGCGCGGGCGGCGCGGCCGCCCGTTCTGCACGGCGTGAGGGGAGAGGAGGCGTCGGCGGCGCCTGCGGGGAGCGCCACGCGCTTCTTGCGCGCTGTCGTGTTGCCGATGAAGACCGCACTAATGTCGGCACGAGTTCTTCATCATCGTTAAATGCGTCGTTGCCGAAAGTTCCGCCGTTTATTAATGAAGGAATCGACGTGACCTCGAAGCAAGGAATCGCCAAGTTGGCATAGTGAATTAGGGCCCTAGTTGTTACAATCCGTCACTATTTAAAAAATATTCAAACATGCATGTTATATTTACAAATTCATGGTCACGGTCGTTAAAACTTTAAAGCTGTAAACTTTGCTGAAAAAGCTGAAACATGAAAACCCTTGAACAGTGTCACCACAATCATATTTTACTTGACAATTTCAACGCGCGGCACACAGTGACATATTTGTTGCAAAATAAACGAATGTTAGGCGCGTGGCACGGCATGATAACGCCGCCCGCCCAGCGCGATGCGTGATAACCGTTAGCCACCCGCCCTAGCTGCCTTCTGCCGCCCAGCCGCAGGTATTGATGTGTGTTGAAAGCTGCCTGCTATATTGATAAACAGGTTTCACATTTAATGAAAAAGAAACTTAGATGGTTATAAACTTATATAGATACATCCCTTATTTTGCGATTTAGGTTTACCTATCATAAATATAGCTGCAGATATTTATATCTGCAGCTATATTTGTACTACTTGCTAATTTATATGTGATAAAAATGTTTTCAAATTCTGTAAAAAGTATAGATTAAAATTAAAATCACTTCACATTATGCTCCCGGTAATGCATGCCATGTTTTAACTAACTTAAAAAAAGCGGGAGGTTCTGAATTCATTTTTCATTTTTTTTCATTTATTAATTGCATTCATGTACATTTATTTATCATGTAGGTCTTAAATTATATGTTAGGTTGGTACATGAGCCCTGTAAGGGCGTTTGCAAGTCAGTGCGAGAGTACATTTAGTCATTTAAATTTATATTGATTTATGTTTTGTTAAAGTCAGTATATTGTAAATGTCAGTATAGTGTCACGGAATTGAGTCTTTTTTTTCTACCAATAAATCATTCATCTACGGAATAATAACATTTTTTTTATTAGACAAGACTTAAGTTTTCTGCAGAACACGTTGTATCTAGTTTCGCTTTTTAGGTATTCAGGGATTTTGTTGTATATTGATACTAATCTAAAATTTGAACTTTTTCCTAATATTTGTAAATTTGTTGTAGGTAACTTTAGTTTGTTGCGATTTCTTCTATTATAGTTTTCATTAATTTCACTATTTGATTTAAAGAAAGTACGATATTTCCGTACGAATAGACATATCTGTAGGATGTACAGACATGGTAGGGTTAGTATATTCGATTTTTGACTTCAAAAAAAGGTTCTCAGTTCGATTGTTCTTTTTATGTTTGTTACCTCAGAACTGCGTCATTTTAAACTGATTTACAAAAATATTTTTGTGTTCGGTTTAGTATAGCTTCAAGATGCTCCCATATAAATTTTATCGATATTCGACCGTGGACTTCGAAAATACATCAGAATTGAAGGCGCCTTTTTGTTATAAAATGAATTATTTTATTTTTCTATAGGGATAAATGCATAATCTTGTGTCTTCGTCTGCATCTTGGTGCAAAAACCAAGACGTATATAATTTCCTCGGATTCGTCACGATGTATTGTGAGAGCTGATAAGAAACAAACCATTTCATTCAGAATATTAAGTCTTATTTACTCTGTAATAACGAACTCCTTTACAAGACTCGACACATTAGTGTTATGACTACGTGCCTCGATATCAACCTGCTAAATCAACCACCGAAAGCGTCCTATCTATAGGTCATACATCGCACCTACGTGCCCCGACTGTGCTATACGTGCTACAAGCTATACTATGCTATATTCTGCACGGAAGCGAGCTGTACGGCGCCCTGCAGTGCATTCAAAGACATCGGCCGCGATATGTACGGAGATACGGACAACTTCGCAAGATCCAATACCGCTACCGAAAGTTTGGCTAAGTTTTGTGGCGCAAGTTATAAGTGCGAGTGAGTAACGTTAATATCGTCAGAAGCATGAATTTTATGATTGTTTGTGAATTTTCTTACTAATTTTCTTAATTATGAATTACATAGAAGATTTTTTTCTGTAGCTTATGGTAGTATGGCGCGGAATTCAATGGGTACAGTCTGTATAAGATGCATCGTAGGGCAGAAAAGGTGCGCAACGTAATTTTTTACAAGGAACCGTCTATTGGCAGGTTTTTTTCTGGAAGCTTAGGATAAGTTTAGGAAAAGAAATAATAAATATAATTATGACAAAGAATAATGATAATAAATAATAAAAAAAACAAAATACAATTATATATAATAAAAAAATATGGACTTATTAAGGGGAAAAAAAGAAGTGGATAACTGATGTACGCTTTGATAAAATACGAAGAGACGATAACGACACAGACGTCTGGTCTGTGGACAGGAAGAGCAGACGGGGGTTTTAGCCAGCGGCTTAGGCCAAGCCAGGCACAATCCGGTGGCCATGAGGATTTCCCGTCTTGACAAAAAAAAACTACCACAGATACATAGCACTCGCAGTATAACATCTGCGTGTCACATAACAGCGAGCGTACGCTCGCTTATAACTTAAACCACATCTCAATAGAGACAAGCGTTGCAACTAATACGCCTTAGTTGCACTTCTAATTAAACTGTTATGTTACTTCGCGCCTAATGTCGCGGTGTTTCACAAATGTTCCTAATGTTCCACGAATGTTGCACTAACGTCGTACAAACGTCGTACAAACGTTGTACAAATGTTGCGCAAATGTAGCGTACGTGCGATAAGATGCCTCTCCAAGGCGCTCGTTGTTTCTATAATTTGTGTTTAATATTGTATTGTGATAGGAAACTTTTGTTCGGTTTTCTTTGCGTTTCATGTTATCGATTTTTATTGTTTGTTTAAGTGCTACACTGGGTTTCAAGGGATTCGCTATTAACAATACTTGGTAATAATGAAGTTGGAACTCACATCAACGTTATACAGGAGTATGTCAGGGCTCGATTTCGTTCATCTCAATCAAGCTTACAAATTACCGTCGCGACATACCTATTATGCCATATATTAAACTGTCAGGTAACACTTATTGCGTTACCGCATTATAAATAATATGTAGAACTAGTGTTATTGGTCCACCGTAAGATTGTTAGCTGAACTTGAAAGAACTTCAGAAAAGGTTTCAAATCCACAAGAATGTTTCTTTTTACCTTTTATGTACCTATGCACAATGATTACTCTAAAAATAGCGGTAGAAGGAAATAATAGGTGTACCTACGCCCAATATAGTCCTATATATATATTTGTTTGTCTTTTCAACGGGTAATTGCCTTTATTACTGAAACAATTCTTCACTCTGCTTACAAAAACCAAAGAAAACTAAATATTACCTTTTTTTTGTTACCTTAATAGATCTATGTTTGGCCACTATCTCGCCTGATGTGAAGCGATGATGTGGCCTAAGATGGAGCACATAGATCTAGAGAGAGGCGGTAGTTGAGCGGCTGCTCAGACTCGTCTCCCCATGGTTCACCGAACATCATCCCGAAACACGACTAGGTCGCTTGACGGCATGGCTTTTTTCGGTGGGTGGTATTACAACCACGGCCAGAGCCTACCACTCCAAAGCGCGTAAGCGGGTTTCATCACGATGTTTTCCTTCACCGTTTTAGAGCGAGCGTGCAAAATCTGCACTTAACTATAAGTCATTGGTGCAGTACCTAAAAGTAAACTAACTACTTACATCTGAAGATGTAATTATACAATTAGGAGATAGTGATAAAACCTTTGGTATTATGATGATATATTTTTTATTTGGATGTACTTGAAAGACAGACTGTCATAAAACAGCAAAAGTGTCAACTTCATTACATATCCCTTCCCTGAACAACGTATTATAAGCTCTAAAAGCCTACAAGTTAATAATGAATACCTGGAGCACCTAATGGGCGTTATCTTCGAGACAGATACGCCTCCGCTTGAACATTACTCCACAGTAAGGTTATCAAGAAGATAGGCTAAACAGAGAGACGAATGAATCACCAGGATACGGCTTAAATCGGGCGTGGTTATAATCAGTACGATAAACTTCACTTCACTTACGGCTTTAAGGAATCGGGATTCTTTTTTAACTTGGCGGCAGAATAACTAGCAAAGTGGTGGTACTTACTTACTCAGACAGCCTCTCGCATACGAGAAACCTCCTAGCAGTACCTAGCACCTAGCAGTAGTGCGCAAGCATAACTGTGTTCCGGTTTAAATGGCATTGCATTGTAGCTGGGGATTACCGGGCATTATGAAAGTTAAGAGCTATTTAATGTCACTGGGTGACGAGTGTAGTGCAGTGCCTCGGAGGAATTTGCATAACAATGTTCTGGGATTTGCTGCAACTATAATACCATTTAAATTACCATTTATATTAAACTATAAAACCAACTATAATTACCATTTTTTCTTGCACTTCCCGACTGGTAGAAAACGCTACCTAGCATTAAGTCCTCCATGTACAAACTGTTTTATGCTAAAGTATAAATAAATAAATATAATGGGCAGGCGTGATGCTTACCATTAGATGAAAGACCTGCAGGGGAATCTTGTAACTCGAACACCGATCCAATCGCTTTAAATTTTTTGGAAGGCGTTAGCATCTTATAAACTGCAATATCGATCATTTTTCGTGGTGGTTTACTGCCCGTACTCTCTATTTGAGAGAAGCCCCGTGTCCCAGCAGTGGGAACGTAATAGGCTGATGATGATGATGATAGGGATTGGGATGCGGACTTTGAGTAGAAAAGTTCGACAATTCCACAAACAAATACCGATTATAAAACATGTTCGAAATCGATCGGAATCGGTGTTTGAGTTACACGATTCCCTTTCTGCTCACCTCGTCCAAATATCACCTCAATTACATATATAAAGAAAAACAAAGCTCATCTTATTCCAACCACATCACACAGACAACAAATTCGTGACTAAAAATCGTAAAAGTAATCCCAAAAAGTCTATCCATCCCGCGATCCCACATTTAGGTATAACACACGAGATTGCGTCTCCGCTGATAAGCCCGAGTGCTTTTGCAGATAAGGCGCTTCGTGCGGAACAAAATCTGAGTATGATTTAAAATTGCGATGGACCCTTATCTCGCTATAAAATGTCAAGGATCCATTTTGTAAAGCTAAATATGCGATAGTGGTTAAAAAAATCACAAAAATTTTAATAATATGAGATTAGATTTTATTTATGTTATACATAAATTATATGTTAGTTGCAGTTCTAAAGGTATAATTAATGATGCTTTAAAGATATAGACAGCAATCGGAAATAATATGGAAATATCCCATCAAAAACGATGGTGTCAATAAAGATAACAACGAATATGTGTGTCATTAGCTTTTATTCGTTTTTTGATTTGAAAGCGATGATTTTAAATATAATATACAATTTGAAAGACGTGTGAAAAATAAAACTTGAATACTCGTCTGGGCGGTACGCAGTCAAATAACGGTTATCGCCCATCGGGGGCGGGCGGGCGGCGTTATCATACCGCGACACGCGGCGCCGTGTATTTAGTATTATTTATCTTCAAACTACGCGTAGGTGGCTGGAGTGAAAACAGCGAGCGAAAACTTGGACCTATTAATTTTGCAATGTAATTATTTTTACTTAATTCTATTTATAGACAATTTTATCGACTCGAAACGATAACCAATATCAAACAATTTTTAGTTTCTTCATTATAGTAAGCAACTGATGGTCGTAATCGTGTAGTCACGCAATTATCAAGTCATCTAAATTGTGGTTATAACAGCATGTGGCCAACATAGAAGATGATCTATAAATATCATTATGTTACGATGGGGTCCCTTCTTGGGTTGCGAGACGTTTAACTGCTGTCAATTGCTCAATAAAATGTAGCACAAATCCTAGGCAATCGACAGCAATTGACATCCATTTGACGACGAACAGTTGAGAGTCAGTAGAGCAACTCGCAGCCGATTGTAATCATGGGGGCTGCAGGGGAATCATATAAATCGAAGCCCGCGCCCAAACCCTATCCCAATCACGATCGCTAACAATAATAGATAGTGCAGTTTGAAAGATTCTAACGCCTTCCAAATTTAAAATTGGACACGGTTACACGATGCTGATCTACGCATGTTTTCATTGGTTATTATTTATCATTTTCTCCGTAAAACAGCAAGCTCTGTTTTTAAAGTTTAAAATTCCACGTTCTAGATTGCAAAGCGCAGCTATCTGATGCGATGCGCTTCGCCGAAGTTTTACTCCGCCCGGGAGATACGGCTTGATATATTCAGCTCCGGCGCGATACCAAGTTACAAACTCGCCTGATTCGGTAGTTGGAGGTTTTACGGTAAATATTGGTGGTCAGTGTTTTGAGTAAATATTATGAGAGTGTTATGTTATTATGTAGGTATATCACCATACCTATATATACTTATATATATGTTTTTTTCCTTTGTCTTAAGAGAATGGGACACGCGATAGGTATTAAGGCTTTTATTTTGCTAAAATTTTATGAAAATGAGTCATATAAAATGAGGGTCTAAAATTTAAAATTGTTTGATTGCCTTCGTATAGCCAATCGGCATAATTTTTTATGCTTTGACGCACAAATAAAAAATAACAGCTCTCTCAAGAGGGGTGCATCCGCTGTTCGACAATCTTCAAAAATAAAATACAGGAAAGCGTAAACGTTTCAAACACAGAAAAACGGTGTTGACCCTTTCGTCCAAGCACGATACTGATCAGGAAACATATCGCAGGCTTTACTGCTGAATAAATAAGTGCGGATGCATTAAGGCGGGCCTGGGCGGCTAACCGCAGGTGGCCTTCCGCCCGCCCTGTATCGCTGATAACGTGCGTTTAACGGCCGTTAACGGCTGTAACGACGCCGTTAGAAGCGGTCGCTTCCTCCGCCATTGTGATGGCGAACTTTGTAAAATGCCCCCCGAAAGTAAAGATCGTAAATTTGACCGATCGGCGGTCGCTATCGCCAGATGGTTTGTTAGTTTAGTCTCTCGACAAAATGTTACATTGCCTCCACTGAATAAAATTTATTATGCTGTGATTTTTTTGACAATATTGGATAAACAGCCTCTATAATATACGCAATACTTCGCCAGTCAGCATCAACACATTTGATTTTAGCGTAAGTGGTGGTGTAAGCGTTAATAATTATTTTATTATTATCTATGTTTATAAATAATAATTAAATGCTGTTTGCTGGTAAGCGCATCACTTAAAAACGGCTTATTTTTTATTTTATTATTTTTAACGACAGTATATAATTGTTATTTATATCGATATATATGTAGATTGTTTTATATATTACTTTGTTGTACTATAATATTATATTCAGTATAATATTAAATTGTTTTAATAAGTTGCTTTATATATGAATGCTTTAATATTATATAATTTACTTTAATATTGTCTTAAATATGACATTTAATGTGAAATAAATAAATAAAATTATGTTTGACTATAAAACTGTTTAAATATTTATACGCCTACAAAGGCCGAATTTCGTTGGATAAAACTATAGCTATGCCACCTTGCAATATTGTACCGAAATTCTAACAAATAAATTTAGTTCATTTCATTATTTCATTCATTTCATTTCAATAAAAAGTTATTATTTCTATTGACTCAATATCGACGACCATCTGTCGAATAAAGGGGTATGCTGAAAGTCAGCCTTGCGTGAGCTGCTAGGCTTACGCAGCTCAGTGCTGATCTTACCCCTATTGCTGCTGTTTTTTTGTGCTAATAAATATATTGTGTTCTAATTTAAATTCTATGTGTACAGTTTGGCAATAAATAATTTCTTTCTTTCTTTCTTTCTGTTAGAAGGCTGGTAATGACGATGAGGACTTATAAAAAAGTCGATTTCAATTAAAACCAAATCTATTTAAAAATTTAACACAACCCCATCGTCAAAAATGACAACAACATAGGAACAATAAGACAAAGCTCCCTTATCTTGCACCATTAGTGGGCACCTGAGTCTATATATTCAATTAGGCGGGCTGGCGGTCCAGGGCGGGCGGCGATGCTATCTCGGGAAGGGCGATAGTTGCTCAAACGGTTTTAATTCTGTGCTAACAGGTAATGGCCCGCTTTGTGTCTGTGCTTGATTAGTTTATGTTGGATTATAGTTTAGAGGCAAATGTTTCTTTGCAGATTAAAAACAAAATATATATATTTTTTAATTTACTACTGATGTTGATGCTCGTGGTAGGACTTTCATTAGCAGGAGGCCGTCTGGGTAGGAACCACCGCTTTGCCAGTTATTCTGCTGCGAAGCAGTAGTGCGCAAGCATTTTTTGTCATTTATTTGTTTAAACAAACAGTGATACAATAAAGATATAATAATTAAGAATAATCTATGAAAAAAGGATTAATTGTAACACCATTTACTACGGATTACTTATATAATTTTACTAAAGGCTAGCTAAAGAAAGAATACAATAGTACTACTTTATTATATCATTGCTGCGTTTTGGTTTGAAGGACATTGTAGCCAGTGAAATTACTGGGCATATGAGAGTTAATATCTCATGTCCCGGGGTGATGAGCGCGATGCAGTGGCTGTAGTACTTTCTACGGTATTAAAATGTCTGTAGGCACTGCAATTGTTATGGGCAGGCGTGGCACTTACTATCAGGCAAACGACTTGCTCGTATACTCACTCAAATCCAAAAAAAAAGCTTAATATTATGTATCTATGCGAAGTTATCTAAGCTTTTTAATATTTATTATTGACTAAAAAACTTTCAATCGTTATTAATATGATTGGCGGGTCGTTAGCATGCGAATTAGTTTGAAACAGTTATGTTTTAGCATAATCGCTATTATATAATAATATATACAAAGTATACAGTTAAAATTAGAAATAGGATACGTTATTACATAACACCTGTTGCTAATTTTAGCATTCTATTTTTAGTCACCTTGCATGTATAATGATGAAATAAAAATAAAATTAATAATGATTATGATGATATAATATGACGTATATTTTAAATAAATAATAACATAATTATAATATAAATACTAACACATGAGAATAATGAATTATTCATATTCATGTTCAATCATTTATTGCATCATACATGTCTAATCTTAAATATTATATTACAGAGTCACATATGTACCCAATTTGTTTTCAGTAATAAAGGCATTCGACCGTTTAAAAAAAAAAAAACAATTTAGGGAATATGAGTAGAAGCGGACCAATATATTATTACTTTTTTCGTCAAAACTTACATATTTTTACTTAGTAATAGGTTTTTAAGTTTAATTTCAAATATTTTGTCTTTTTTTAAAGTTTTTATCGTATCCGGGATTTTATTATAAATTTTTACAGCCATGATGTGAATTACATTAATATATTCTTATTTAACAAGTTTTTATTTAATTTGCAATGTATGTATATATTATGTATGTAACTAAGTATGTTTGTTCAGGTGGAATCTTGCAAGTTTAATTAGAACCACTTCCTCTTATCCTACGAAGTTGAAATTTTGCATACTTGTCAAAGTCTGATGACAATGCTAGTATGGTGACAGTCAGCTCATTTGATGATAGAGACGGAAGGTGGACAATAGAAGTCATTGACGGATAATCGTAAACGACCAATGTTTGGACTCATTTTAATCTGCTTGCGGTTCTGATTACGAATTTGTTAAAAGCTTGTCTTGAAAAAAATATTTTTTAACAGAAACTTATTTACCAATAACTTGAATGGGTACAAAAATAAAATAAATATGTATGTAATGATGACCTACTGACGCGCACTTAATTGCAAACAGCCTCACAGGGCAATGTACATACCTACCTACTATAATAGCATACTTTAATAACTCTGCTTTAATTTAACTTAAATGTAATGAATAAATGACTTGTATCTTGATGACCGATATTTTGTTATTAATATTATTAGCTTTTGATACTGTTACAATATTACACTTTGTAGATATAACTAGTGGTTAACGATGTGGGTTACTCTTATACCTATATGAATGCATTTATAGTTATAATTAAGATGTTTTAATTAACTGTTGGTTGACAAAATAAATTAAAAATTATAATTTTGTTTTTATTTATACTAGTTTGAAAATAAAATCAATGTACTATTATTTTTATGTTGCATAATTAAATATGTTAAAGTTTTTAAGCCTGTTTTAAGTCGTAGAAAGTAAAATTTTAAAAACACGCTCTCTTTTCAAAAGTGAACTTTTCTGTTAATTTCTAGGGAGTAAGCAAAATGCATATTTTTTATCTTCGTCTGATTGTTCGTGATGTCATGGGAAGGGTTCCGACTGAAAATCAGTGCTAAGGTACCTACTTAAGATACCTTAGCGTATGCTGAGTCGGAACCTTTTCCTGACATCGCGCAACATTTCACTGTATTGGTTTTATTGTTTTTTGTTTTGTCTTTATTTTAGTTTTTTTTTTTACCCTTAATTGATCTATGTTTGGCCACTATCTCGCCTGATGTGAAGCGATGATGTGGCCTAAGATGGAGCACATAGATCTAGAGAGAGACGGGAGACGGACAGTTGAGCGGCTGCTCAGGCCCGTCTCCCCGATGGTTCACCGAACATCATCCCGAAACACGACTAGGTCGCTTGACGACATGGCTTTGTTCGGAGGGTGGTATTACAACCACGGCCAGAGCCTACCACTCCAAAGTATGTATATATTCAGTGTAATGTTGTGTGATGTCCGGAATAAATTGATTTTCTTTCTTTCTTCTTTCTTTTTTATATATATATATATATATAATTATGCTCTCTTACAGTAAACTACTCTAAAAAAGATTTTTGTTGAAAAATTGAGCCCAAACATTAGTTTACGATTATCCGTCAAGGAGTTCCATTGCCCACCTTCCGTCTTCATCATCAGATCAGCTGGCTGTCACCATAATATTGTATTGTCATTGGAGTTTGACAAGTATGCAAAATTTCAACTCCGTAAGATAAAAGAAAGTGGTTCTGATTCAACTTGCAAGATTTGACTTAAAAACCAAAATACATTGCATGTTAAATAAAAGCTTGTAATTAAAAGTAAAAAAAAACAAAACATCCCAATGTGTCAGCCTCCGTAGTGTCATAGTCAGTCTGGGCGGCTCAGCATATGAGGGATTTCATTCAAATTAAAATTTCTAATTATTTAATAATTCATTCATGTGGTATTAACAAATATCTGATATTTACATTAACAACATATATTTCTTATGTGACTGAATAACGAGACGAGCACGTCATTTGCCTGATGGTAAGCAATACGCCTGCCAATAACGGTTGCAGGACCTTAAAAAAAAAGAGCATCATAGGCGAAACGTGAACAACACTCATAACCCGATTTCAAAATTTTCAACCTTATTAATCACCAGTCCACCTGACCGGCCACGGACCACGCGCCCACAAAACAAAGGTCCACGTTATCGGCCGATAAAAAGTCGCACTACGCGGTGACGTGTGGCGACGGCTGCGGCTGGGCAAACGTCGTTACAGCGTTACTGGCGTTACTAAATAAATCGTTAGCGCGCGCGGGAGAGCCGAGATACGGCACGTAACGAAGGAAGTAGCGGCCCTGGATGTGGCTTACTTTTTTAAATTTAGAACGCGGCCTGCGTTTTAACTTTTTATGTCGTTGAAGCTATTTGACAGAGATTACTGAGTAAGACTTTATGAGTTTAAAACAAAAAAACTTACTAAACAACTTACTTAACATTTGTCCTCTCACGGGAATCGAACCCACAACCCAGTATAAGATTTGAGCAAATCTACTCAACCACTTCACAACAGAGGCCGTCTATAATTATATTTCTACCGTTTATTGATGCGCAAGGGGTGAACTCTGTGCGCGTAGAATTCAGTGTATACATGTTCCCTAAGGAACTGATTGTTATTCGGGATGAAATGGACATAAGGTATTTATGTACTATTTTTCATCAAAATCCAGTTGTTATGGAGTTACAGACGTGGTAACAAACATACTAACACACTCATATACACCTTCACACCCTCACCCTCACACACATAGGAAAGAATTCCGAGACAAATGTCTAGTCAAGTATTCCTTTATTGCTTGTTGTCTCGTTTTTATTAACTCGTGATAGGTCTGTCGTATGCGGGAGGCTGTCTGGGTAGGTACCACAGCTTTGCCTGTTATTCTGCCGCTAAACAGTAGTGCGCAAGCATTACTGTGTTCCGGTTTGAAGGGCATTGTAGCCAGCGAAATTACTCAGCATATGAAACCTAATATCTGATGTCTTGGGGTGATGAGCGCAATGAAGAGCTACGCAGTGCTTTTTACGGTATTAAAAGTTCTGGGTGGCACTGTAATTGTTATGGACAGGCGTGGCGCTTACCATCAGGTGAACGACATGCTCGAGTCATCACTCAGTTACATAAAAAAGAAACAAAATATCAAGTCACTTCCTGCACACCTGACATCCGCGACACGTAAACCGTCTCGCCTGGCCAAACAAACTAAAACACGGAATTATTAGTGTTTTTCGCATTGTACAGATTTGTGTTACACCCGTTTAATATCTGCGGATTTCGCAAACGAATGTTTCTTGTCTGTGTGACTTTTGTGTTTACAGAGAAACTCGTTGATCTGAAAAACAATTCGAAAACATCGAGATGTTTCATAATCAACTTGCAGAGCCACTGTGGTATAGCGGTTTGGCAGGTTGGCTCGAATCTTATACACCACTGAGGTTGTGCGTTCGATTCCCGCGACGGGACAAATGTTAGTGCAAAGATAAAAAAAGGGCAAGCATTACACCACAGAGGCTGTCAAACTAACCTTTTTTTATGGAATTGAGTGATGAGTGAGAGACTAGCATGTCTTTCGCCTGATAGTAAGCGCCATGCCTACTCATATCAAATTACAGTGCCACCCAGAAATTTTAATAGCATTAAAAGCCCTGCGTAGCACTGCATTGCGCTCATCACCCCGAGACATCAGATATAGTCTCATATGCCCAGTAATTTCGCTGGCTACAATGCTCTTCAAACCGGAACACAGTAATGCTTGCGCACTACTGCTTGGCGGCAGAATAACTGGCAAAGCTGTAGTACCTACTCAGACGAGAGATCTACCACAAGAGACCTACCACAAGTTTGCAAGTATCTACAAAGTAGAGGTAAAAGAATCAAGATATTTACTAAGTATCTTTAACAATATCAACCAAACAGGCAACGTCTCCTTGAGTCATAAATAGTGTTGCCAGGTCTAGTGTTTCGAATTTCGGAACGGAAGGTACAAATAGTCGGGATTTTGGTTTTAAAATCGGGAGAACTACAATGGCTACAAAAGAAAACTGGTTTTTGTGAATCATCGTATATATTTTTATCAGATACTCAGTTTAATGGTAGAAAAAATAAAACTCTAAAATATAACAAAATTTAAACGTAACCATTTCATTAAGTTTATGTCTTCTTTCACAAAATTATCGAATCAAGTATAGACTAAAGAGGTTAGTAAAAAATTAGGACATTTGGCATCCCGATCATAAGTGAATCGGGACCTGTCACCAGACCCCTAAAAATCGCAACGTCCCGCGCAGATCATGACTCCTGGCAACACTAGTCATAACGCGGGGCCACACAGTGCAGTCGCCTCCAGGCAACTTTGCACGTATTTAGTTAAAACATCGATCCTATCTCGCGCATTCTCAGCTTTCATTCTGGGGGCGGTGTTGCACCCTTTCCTTTATAAATAACCTTTTACTTTTGCCTACAAACGATTTCCAATCTTACACTACAGAAAATAAAGTTTATGTTTCATTCCTTGAGAGTAATAGCTTATGATTTTTCAGATTGATCGGTTTGAGCATTGATCTGAAGTGATTGGGACTTTGTTTGTGGGTGTTTAAGGACGGTTTTAGCTTGCGATAGAAGTTAGTTTCAATGTTAGAGATAACATTGTTTCGCTATTGAGATGTAAGAGATGATTCGTGTAATAAGTGTTTCACGACTTTGATTTCACAACGTCAGTAAGGTTTATGAAATATTTTTAGGCGTTACGACTGATCTTAAGAGCAAATGTGGCTCAGTGGGAGGCTGAGAGCACGTGCGACTTTCGATCCGACGCACCTGAGTTCGAATCACGATGGCACCGCACCACTGAATTTCTTAAGTTATGGATTTAACACTCGCTCTTAAAAACGGTGAAGGAAAACAACGTGAGGAAACCGGCATGTCCAAGAATTTATCACATAACTTCAAGCAAATGTGACATCCACCAACCCGCATTGGGCCAGCGTGGTGGATTATGACCTATACTATCTCTATGAGAAAAGACCCGTGTCCCAGCTGTGGGAACATGATGATGATGATAATGACGACTGATTTCTGAATCACTTTCAATATGGTATATAATATGGCACATAAGTTTGAAGTTCATTTATTTTTTTAACTAGCTACGCCCCGCCCGCGATTCCACCCGCGGTTTCCCGGGATAAAAAGTAGCCTATGTGCTATTCCAAGTCCTAATGTACCTACATACCAAATTTCATCAATATCGGTTCGGTGGTTTTTGCGTGAAAGAGTAACAAAGATCCATACATCCATACAAACTTTCGCGATTTGTGAGATCCGTTGGGAGCCCGTCCTGTTGGACCACGGTTGAAAATAAACAAAACACCAGCTACGAAAATATCTCGTAGACCACGATTTTTCTAAACTGACGGAATACAATGGGATACCACGAATATTAAATACTGCTCATCAAAACATGACATCTTAATTACCCTGATGAGTAAGAATTTTGACCCTTATTAAATTTGTTCTACAAATTTAACGTCCCTCGCCCCTCAAGAAAATGTTTCATAGGTACATATACCTATCGTAGTTTTTATTCGGCGAAACTAACAAAAATAGCAAACTTCAGTTCAGTAGCTCAATACTTACCATTTCTTAGATTTCTATTTAATTTCATATATTATACTACTATTTATTTATATATATAATTATATGTAATCGAAATATTATCGCATTTTCTGTTTCAGCCAACCATTAAAGATTAATTTTATCACCTATTAAGGCAATTTCCAAAAAAAAACAGCTAATAAAAAATTAAATCAAATCATCAAATGCGCCTATAAAATTTAATTTACGGGTTAAAAAGTATTAAAACGCTTCGCAATAAGCATCAAACATAAATCTTCGCACACACGGTATAAAACTGCGAGCGTCGTCTGGGGCGGCGTGATAACGCGATACGGCTGGGCGGGCGCGATAACCGCGCGGCTGCATCTCGCTAGTGACGGGCGGGCAGGCGGCGAGGCCAAGACTGAATTACTCACTCACTAGGGAAATAGTGCCTATATAGTAGGTACCTACATAATTTAAATTCTAGTTATTCTAGTATATAAATTCTAGTCTTGGGTCGATGACTTTAGTAAAATTTTAACTGACTTCCAAAATAGGAAAAGGTTCTCAATTCGATTGGTTTTTTTTTCATGTGTACTCCGTTAAATTTTTAACCGATTTGGAAAATTATTTTTTCGTTGGAATCAGTTTAGCTACAGTATGGTCCCATATAAATTTAATAGATATTGAACCTAAAATGATTATAACATCAAACTCATCACAGCGTAGTAAAAAGTGTTTTTCTTGGAAATGTAACCCTCACTACACGGTGTGATTTAAACAGATTTTGTAGGTATATTATAGACATGTAAATAAAAAGCAAAGTCACGAAGCTTTCACAATTGATATATACCTGTCAATTTTCCGGGATTAGAAAGAAAGAAAGAAAAAACATTTATTTGACAACCACACAATCAATTAACAACTAGGAAAACAGAAAAACAAAAACAAGAATTAATTATTAAAAAGAAGTCCTATTCCAGATCTAAAATATTTATTAACAAAAGTAATTTTGTATTTTGCGCGATAGAGTAACAAACATTCATACATCTTCACAAACTTTAAAGTTTATGCTTTATCTTCTAAGCGTGTCGATCTTTTGACTCTATATTTTTTGGACCATACTCAGCCACAAGCCCAGCATTGTCCGTGGCATTGTATTGGTCCTCATGTGTACCAAAGTTCGTCATAATCTGGGGAGAGACACCGCACTCGCATACACTAGCCGAGCTGTAGCCCTGCCTGGACATGTTTTCCTTGCTACGACCGACTTGTGTCGGGAGTATATTTAAAGACTTAAGAATTTGTCTAAAGGTTTTTTGATTGGTAACAAATCAGCTGTCATCAGCCTGACGGGTAATTAACCATACCTTTGACAGATGACGCTGTGCAAAAACAGCCCCTGCGTTGAATATTATGTAGAGAAACACTTACCTGAAAAGAAATAAGAAAAATTAACAACTATTATATTTTTGTTACGTCTAAAACTAATCAGTGTCACTAACTATAACGACCGACTTCAATTCTGATATATCTTTGAAGTCCAAGGTCGAATATCGATGAAACTTATATAGGACCATGTTAAAGCTATACAGATCAAAATACAGACCCAATGCAAAATAAATCCAAATCAGTTTATACACTTTATAGCTTTACACTCTCTATGTTTGGCTACTATCTCGCCTGATGTGAAGCGATGATGTGGCCTAAGATGAAGCACATAGATCTAGAGAGCAACGGCAGTTGAGCGGCTGCTCAGACCCATCTCCCCGATGGTTCACCGAACATCATCCCGAAACACGACTAGGTCGCTTGACGGCATAGCTTTGTTCGGTGGGTGGTATTACAACCACGGCCAGAGCCTACCACTCCAAAGTAAAAGTAAACATTTTATGAACATAATGCATAGTAAGACATAAGGCTTACTTAAGCTTCGGAACTCATCAACTACTCTTTTTCAGTCTTGCAGTACACTTCAAGCCCGAGTCCGGGCCGGCTCTAGTCCCTGATATCATCTAAGAGCGCTATCGTGGCCTCTCTGCTATCATCGCAGAACACTATCTTTCAAGTTTTGTCACTGTTCCGAGACTGATACCTGCACTGCAGTGACGCGTCCCTAGTCCCGCCCGGGGAGCGTCCTGGAGCGTCCGGGGAGCGTCCGGGGAGCGTCCGGGGAGCGTCCGGGGAGCGTCCGGGCCCGTTATCGCGAGCAAACACCCGCAATCGGACGAACACTATCTGCCGGGTTTTGTGTCCGCGAGATACGCGACCGCGCGATTTGATTATCGATAGAAGTCTGTTATTTTATATACCTACATATGGTACATATTCATAAAGTTGATGTTATGCACATACATACATATTCGTAACCATAATTAATAAATAATGAATTAAAATGGAATGGGATGGAGAAGTAAACCATCGCTAAGGTTGAAAAGTTTTTTATTGTATTGAGTGACGAGACGAGCAAGTCGTTCGCCTGATGGTAAGCGCCACGCCTGCCTATAACAATTGCAGTGCCACCCAGAACTTTTATAAAACCATAAAACTGCACTGTGTAGAACTGGATTGCGCTCATCACCCCGAGACATCAGATATTAAGTCTCACTAGCTGCGCCCTGCGGTTTCACCCGCGGTTTCCCGGGATAAAAAGTAGCTATGTGTTAATCCAGGGTATAAGCTATCTCCATACCAAATTTCATCAAAATCCATTCAGTAGTTTTTCCGTGAAAGAGTAACAAAGGTACATCCATACCTACAAACTTTCGCGTTTATAATATTAGTAGATATGCCCAGTAATTTGGCTGGCTACAATGCCCTTAAAACCGGAACACAGTAATGCGTGCGCACTACTGCTTGGCGGCAGAATAACTGGCAAAGCTGTGGTACCTACCCAGACGGCCTCCCGCATACGAGAGACCTACCACGAGTACCTACTTACGAAGTTTCATCGATTGTGGCGAATATTTTTCGGCGAATCGGTAATACGAGTAAGTCAGTAGTTTTTGCGTGTTTGAGTAACAAACATCCATCCTCACAAACTTTCACATATGTAACATTAGTAGGACTTATAACTATTTGATAGACGAGAGAGTATAATTAATGAATTATTTATTTCCTTAAAATACCAGCAAACATTAAATAAATGCATACACGTGTCTCTTAGATCTTATCTTAAGTGGATAGAGAAATTCGAAGTCGAACATTTTGTTGAACGAGATTCTAAAAATATCTCAATGAATGGCACCTTCTATAAAATTGCACATCTGTCCCACGCTCTTCATTACATCACTAGAGCTGGCTATTTTTGGCTACTGATAAAGATCAATTGATTCAGATGAACAAGATCTTTTTTAAAAGAAATAAGGCTCAACTGCCGCCTCTCTCTAGATCTATGTGCTCCATCTTAGGCCACATCATCGCTTCACATCAGGCGAGATAGTAGCCAAACATAGATCTAGTGTAAAAAAAAACGGCTGCAACGATTTTCATGAAATTTAATATGGAATGGGTTTCGGGGGCGATAAATCGATCTGACTAGGTTTTATTTTTAGAAAACGTTATTAAAAAAAATACCGGTCATCCAGGTACCTTTCATATAATGTTTGACCTCAATTTACCAAGAAGTCATATCGTCAAGTCGAAAGCTTTAGGTTCAATAAAACACTTTGTTCAATTGCAAAAAAAAACATTAATTTGCATATTAATCGACTGCAGGTTGACTAGATTCTGCTGAACTTGTTTATTGACTTTGAATGTCATTGAAATAGATAAAAATCAGTCAATAGAATTTAAATAAATACTTGTTATTTGATGGACTTTAAAAACAAAGAAGTTCAACACATTCCCACGACGAGTTACTATTGTTATTATAGCATAGTTTAAAAACTTGTAATCGTGTTTATTTCTAGTACTATGACTATGAGACATCTCACTCGCACTTCTAGTTTGTTATGTTTATTATAATTTACACCTCATTCATCATCGTCATCAGCCTCACGTTCCCACAGCTGGAACTTGGGCCTTCCCTCGTAGAGACAGTAAGGGCTCTAATCCACCATTGTTCAGAGTTATATTTTAAGATGTAAAGACAAGTTAAACTTTGTCAGTGTTTATAATAACCATCGATTATGATGGTTTAAAAGTTTTAACCGGTTACAACATTTGGAGGTTCGAAACGATCCAGTTGTGTCAAATGAACCTTCTACCCTGAGTTTCTGAACGCCCTTGGTACAGAAAATTGTACTCAGAGTGTAGGAACGGAACGCAGCCCAGGGAAGCTCGCGGCGCGGGCGCACTGGATTGATTCGTTTCAGCAGTAACGAATTTCACTGACTCATTTCTAATGCACAAAATTTAAAATATAAATAATTTCCATGTTTTATTTTTTACATTTTCTAACTCAAGTATCACTAATTACTTTTTGTTTGTAATAATTTACTTTTTTAAATACTTTCGTTTGCGCAGGCTTAAGTCTCTAGAACCATACTGCCTTGAGATATTTTTTCAAAATGGCGGAGCTGTAGGTATGCCAAAGAGGTCCGATGCTTTTTGGTATGTATTAATCTGAACAAATACTTTAGGTCTTGGATAAGGACATATACCTAACGAAAACCAGTATGAAAGTGTATGCTATAAGATTGGTTTCAGAAATAGTAAAATAAAAACTGTTTAATTAAATCCGAGCACACAAGTATATCACACCGCATCAAAAGAGAAACATTGTAATTCTAACGTCAAAGTTAAATATCGTAACTCCAATATTTCCAACGCGTCAGCCTACGTTTAGGGTTACCAGACTTTAAAATAAGATGAAAATTCGTACAAGAATCATAGATAAATAAATAAAAAAAACGCGAAGTATATTTAGGAATTTAAAAAATATGTACTTTAATGTATTTACTAGCCATCTAGCTAGCTTCATCCTATCAATCAAAAATTGTAGAAAATTTTCAATTTAATTCGTTTACAAATTTTTTAATTCGTTTATGAAATGAAACCAAGGGTTTTTTTACGCTTAATATATCTATAAGTATAAGATCTATTAAGGTAGTTATGTTTTTCGTAATTGTGTATGTTATTTGGTGTGCAATAAAGTGTTAATGTATTGTATTGTATCTATGTTTGGCCACGATCTCGCCTGATGTTAAGCGATGATGTAGCCTAAGATGGAGCACAAAGATCTAGAGAGAGACGGCAGTTGAGCGGCTGCTCAGACCCATCTCCCCGATGGTTCACCGAACATCATCCCGAAACACGACACCGATTACGATTTTTATAGGTATTCAATATATAATTAAAAAATTGCAAAATCTAAAGTGTGGCACCCCTAGCCCTAGTATGTGTGTTGGGTGCCGATAACGCGCGCGCCTGCACCTGATTCATGCAGATAATATTTGTCGTAAAGTTGGATCCGACCGCGCTAGGAAATTGATACCGGATCGCTGCCACTGCTCTATTTCAATAAACTTTATTGTGTCTCGCGATTGGTTCGTGTGGCCGTGCATTTTAGCTGTAAAAATATATGACAGCCTCTGTGGTGTAGTGGTCGAATCTCATACCTACATCACTGTGGCTGCGGGTTCAATTCTCGCGGCGGGATAAATGTTTGTGCACAAAAAAAGCGCAAGCATTTGTTTCGTGTCTGGGTGTTGTAAGACCTCGTAGTTCCTGGTTCCCTGATAGAGGGAATCCTGTTAGTTAGGGACCAGGATCTATGTATGTGATCGTTGGGCGTATTTATTTATTATTTATTATCTCTGGTTTGGCTGGAGATTTTGTGGTTTGGGGTCTTTCTTAAACAAATGTTCGCGTTGTATAGTTGTATTTCAAATATTATCGGTGCGCTTCTGCCGATTTTAAGGGATACCGCAATAGCATCGCAACCGCACCGCAACCGGACCGCAACCGCACCGGAACCGGACCGCAACAGCATCGCATCCACACTGCAACCGCACTGCAAACGCACCGAAACCGCACCACAACTGCACCGCAACCGCATTGCAACCGCACCGCAACAATTTTACTATAGGCTTGCGCTTGCTTTAAGGCTCATATCCATAGCATGACCTGTGTTTTTTAGTTGCCAGATTGGACTAATGCATAATGCTGTTTTTTTTAATAAACTTCCTGACTGTTCGGCCAGGTCGAGGCCTGGTGTGCCGTGATCTTTCGTTGCGTCTCTCATTTTAGTATTTTCTATTTATCTAAAACCTATTGTTATTTTTATGCTGATTACAATAAACAAAAATTACAATATTAAATGTCATGAGGATTAATATCCAGAAGTAACCTACCTGTTTATAATGCTTATTTAAAAACATTATTCTAATTTTAGGCCGATTTCCTGTATTTTTTTATACAAAATTGTGTTTGTTTTTAGGGTTCCGTGCCTCAAAAGGAAAAAAACGGAACCCTTATAGGATAACTTTGTTGTCCGTCTTTCTGTCTGTCTTTCCGTCTGTCTGTCAAGACCCTTTACCCCGGGAACGCGTGGAGGTTTCGAGTTGAAATTAAAACTATATAGTCAGGCCTGCAGTTCCTTGAAGCTGTGAAATAAATCAAACTTCTAAGCAAAAAACGTATATTTCGACACTCTCAAGGGAATCAAAGTTTATAGGTACGAGTACTTTCCGTTGACCTAGAACTATGAAATTTGGCAAGTAATATCGCCTTATACAACAAAAACAGGGAAAATTCTAAAAACTACACATTTATAATTATAAAATAAAACAGAAAGTATTTATTGCCAAACTGTACACATAGAGTTTAAATTAGAACACAATATATTCATCAGCACAAAAATACAAAAAACAGCAGCAATAGGGGTAAGCTCAGTATTGAGCTGCGTAAGCTCAACAGCTCACGCAAGGCTGATTTTCAGCATACCCCTTTATTTGACAGATGGTCGACAATATTGAGTCATGCGGGTACCAACATAAATAAATTAATTTGCATTGAACACATTACAAGAAAAGAAGTAAAATAAATAAATAAATAAATAAAACAGTGTGATGCTTGTATTTGAGAGTGAGAGTGTGTGCGTGCGTGTGTTAGGGTCGTGTATGTGGGAGTGTGTATGTGTGTGTATGAGAGCGAGTGTGTGTGTAGTTACAATATTTTAAAGGTTGCTTTTAAGTTATTTTTTATTCGGTTCAGTAATAGCAGCTTGCATATAGTCTTTGTACGGAACCCTCGGTGGGCAAGTCCGACTTGCACTTGTCCCGTTTTTTATTTATAATAGAGATAATAATATTAGCTGCGGCCTGTGGTTTTACCCGCGGTTTCCTGGTATAAAAAGTAGCCTAAGTCCTTTTTCTGGACCAAAAGTACCAAATATATCAAATTTCATCAAGTATATGTCAAAATTCACCATAATTTGTTTTGTTCATCCATCCTTACAAACTTTCACATTTATAATATTGTTAGGATTGGTATTATTCTGACCTGACTGGTGACGTCAACCACACCATAATACAGTCTCCATTAATAAATTCTGGTTCTTCTCAGATTACAATCATAACTTTTACAGCTATATTTGCGTATAGATGATTAAAAAGTTGACTTTTTATTAATGGAATCTATTTTTGTACCTGCTTAGCATTTATATCTGTCTAGGATTATGCCAATATCTAGTAATCTATCTACATAAATAAATATAAATATGTCCAACGATCACATACATACATCCTGGCCCCTAACTAGGATTCCCTTCTCACCTGATGGGAAGTGACGATGCGGTCGAAGATGTAGCACGCTTACCCAGTAGATACTTGTTCACTCTAGATTTGAACACACCCAGATTGTATTTAAACGTTTGTCCCGTCAAGGGAATCAAACCCGCAACCTCAGATGAAATTTGAGCCAACCTGCCTAACCACTTCGCCGCAGAGGCTGTCATATACCATTAGAATTTATTAAAGAAATCCTACAAACCATCATAAAGGCACCCAAGTACTAGTTTAGAGGGCCAATATTTAAGCCTAAACATGCCCCCTAAGAACTTCCTTGCACTGTCACATCATCAGCATAAACTGCCTAACTACCCGGCTACTTAACACGTCACTTCCGTACACATTATATGCCACAGATTAGGGCACAGCTACTAGCGCGGCACAAAGCTCGATCCCGATAGCAGGTGCAGCCAAGCGCGGCCCGCTGCAGATACCACGACTCATTGGAGCCCGAGTTGGGCGTCGCTGCCTCAATTACGGGGAAGTGCGCTTGATCACCGTTTACCTGAACATATTGTGCGGTGATTTAGATAGCGAACGAATATAAACACCTTACAGCTGCAAGTTGACGAGCGATATGACGGCGAAAAAAATGTAGTTAACGGCAAATAATTAATTTTTAGAAAAAAAAACAAAAACCGACTTCAATGTATCTTCGAAATCCAAGGTCAAATATTGATGAAATTAACATGGGACCACTTCGTAGCTATACTGAACCCAACGCAAAAAGAATAGGTTTCGGTAGAGAAAATTCCAAATGGGTTCATAAATGATGGAGTTCTGAGGTAACAAACATAAAAAAAACAAAATACAATCGTATAGAGAACCTTCTCCTATATGAAGTCGGTTAAAAATTAATTAATTTTATGATACTAGTGATCCAACCTGGATTTACACGGGTTCAAATTTGAGAGTATACAAAATGTATAGGTACTACATTTACATTATACGGTTGTAAAAAAATGATGGTGTAAACTGCATCAAAATTATTCAAGTATTTTAGAAGTAGTAAGTGCATAAACAGATAAATAAATGATTATTTGTTTAGAGATACGGAAGAGCTAACCTTTTAAATCTGACAAGTTCAAATAGGTACCTATGTTAAGAACAAAGTAAAAAATTTTTATATATTATGAGAATATCCTGTGTCATACCTACTAGCGGAACCTGCCCGAGCAATTATATGCAAAAAAAATATACCTATTTGATATTAAGAAGTCTATAATGTAGATAAAAAAAACCACGTCTTTATGCGCCTTCAAAAGAATAAAAGTTTCAACTGGATAGCTAATCGGGAAGTGCTTGAAATTTGAGTTGCAAGATTCCACCCGGAACGACAGACAGACAAACACGAAAGTGACTTAATGAAAACGTGGTAAAATCTATTTTAATTTTCGCTAAAGCTTGCGCTAATGCATTTAACATCAAATCTCTATATCTACCCGCGTATAGTACGTATAGTCTCTAGCCAATATAGCCGAACCTAAATTATATGTACCTCTTTAATGCCCTGGCAATGATCGCCAATCTCAGATCGCTATCGGTAAAGGTCAGGTGTATTTCTCAGCCCATAAATCTTGGTATCGTGATGTGATGTGATGATTCATGCCGCGGCTGTTTGCTCCACATCTTGGGTATTTAGTTCAAGAGCATGTAGGTATAGGTAGGTAAGGAGCAAGTATAAACTGTGTTATACCAGGCCCAGCGCACTCCACACTGTAGGTACGAAGCTACAAGCACATAGCCGGACACCGACGGCTGGTCGCGCATCGTTACACGTAACGTGTCAGAAGAGATAAGAGCTATGCGATAGAAAGAGAGACGCTCTGCAGGTTAATATGACTGGTAGGTATGCAGCGCTACGCGAGCTGAATTGAATTTTATAGCGTCATAGCAAGAGTCGCTATTTGTTTAAATTTCTTTGCGGAGTGATGCTTCTGTCCCTTAGTATTCTGTGGTCATACTTAGGTATTTTATGTTTTAGTATTGTGGAAACATCTGTGGTATTATCCAAATGAAAACACGGGACAGTTTTTACATGCTTTTATTTCACTTGCAATGTTTGTTTGTTTGGATCAAGTCTTGCAAGCTGAATCGGAACCACTTCCTCTCCTACGGAGTTGAAATTTTACATACTTGTCAAAGTCCGATGACAATGCAATATTATGGATACAGCCAGCTGATCTGATGATGGAGACGGAAGATGGGCAATGAACTCCTTGACGTATAATCGTAAGCTACTAGTGTTTAGGCTCATTTTAATCTGCTCGCGGTTCCGATTCCGAATTTGTTAAAAACTTGTCTTGCAAACAAGCAAACGGATGTCGTTTATATCCTGTTCCTTTGAGCCACACTCGCTCTACTCGAAAAACTTTCTCGATTTCCA
The DNA here is from genome assembly GCA_951640565.1 of Petrophora chlorosata. NCBI lineage: Eukaryota > Metazoa > Arthropoda > Insecta > Lepidoptera > Geometridae > Petrophora > Petrophora chlorosata. Next base: position 2,501,662 of record OX621191.1, read on the forward strand.
TAAATCTTTCCATCAATCCCTGCAACAATATCTGCATGGGAACATAAAGGTGGGTGTACACGATAGCCAGTCCACGACACGACGCGACGGGGCACTGTCGTGTCATTTCGCGAAATATCGCACGAGACGCGCGTAATCGCGCCGCAGGATCACACGGCCACCCCGCGCGCGGAGATAGCGATGCATCTACAATGTTGTACGTTTAGCTTAAACTGCTGGATGTCTCCTATTGGACCTGACCTTTAACCAAGATTGAATATGAATGGATGTTATTTTGTTGAAAACACAAGTAAAATAATAGTAAGATGCTTACTTTGATCTTGTTTACGCTATATTTGCTATATTATATTTTTCTTTTTCTATGGAACTGAGTAATGAGACGAGCAAGTCGTTCGCCTGATGGTAAGCAATACGCCAGCCCATAACAATAACAGCACCACCCAGAACTATGTTTTGCAAAATCCTGCGCGGCGCTGTACTGCGCTCGTCATCCTGAGACAATAATAATTAGCTGTTGAGTCTCATAATGCCCAGTAATATCGCTGGCTACAATGCCCTTCAAAGCGGAACACAGTGATGCTTGCGCACTACTGCTTGGCGGCTGAATAACTGATTGTTTTTGAGAACTGACTGATTAAACATGATACAATACAATACAATACAAATACTTTTTATTGTATACCGATAACATAAAAAATGATAACAGATAAACCTTATAACTAGGGTATCAAGGTGTGATATCAAGTATCAACACAAAGGTGCACACGTATGTTAAAATGAATATCTTTTGACCTCTGCCGTCTAAGAGTAAGTTAGCAAGGAGTACATTAACACACATACAGACCGACTCACCTGTTGCTACGCTACAACACAACAACACATGGACAGTATCACAGTTTCCTACAATCTGTTTGCTCTACGACCAATCTAGAGCACGCATGAAGTTGCAATTCGATATTTTTTGTATGGCAAGTTATTGTTGAGTGTGTCTCTAATGTGAGAAAAAATTAAACGCGTTCGGGACAATTATAATTTTGCCCAAACATGACGTTTATATGTAAAAATAATTATTAATATCATAATAATTGTAATTATTATAATATCCTAAACACCGTAAGATAGAATAAAAATATAATATAAATAAAATAAATACGATTGTCTAGAAGCGATCGCTGCTTAGCGATAAGACCGCCCATTGTGCTCTTTTCTCATATAAAAGAAACATATTTCTTTATTGTATGCAATAAAGTGTTGTTGTATTGTATTTGTTATGCTACTGAGTAATGAGACGAGCAAGTCAATCACCTGATGGTAAACGCCACGCCTGCTCATAAAAATTGCAGTGCCACCCAGAACTTTTAGTATTATAAAAAGTAATGAGTAGCACTGCATTGCGACAATCACCCCGAGACATCAGATATTAGTCTCATATGTCCAGTAATTTCGCTGGCTACAATGCCCTTCAAACCGGAACACAGTAATGCTTGCGCACTACTGCTTGGCGGCAGAATAACTAGCAAAGCGGAGGTACCTACTACTACCTAACCAGACGGTATCCTGCATACGAGAGACCTAGATGTATTGTATTATCAGTTATCTAACAACTTCTTCGTCTTGTCTCGAAATTTCACAAATTAAACTTTGAACGGCTGCTCATACTACGACACTACGCCCCGTAGCTACGTTACGTAGCACAATGCTACGTAACGTAGCTACGTAGTGTTGTGCTATCATCTCATTACCTGCCTCTGACCGCGTAATGAACGTGAACGTCCGAGATAGGGTTCTAAATGGCATGTTAATGAAATATGTACTTTAAGTATTTTTGGAGTTTCTTACGTATTTTTTGGTGTTAATTTGTGAATTAGGGTTAATTTAATATAAGTAAATAATAATTTCTATTAAAATTATTATTTTACTATATTCTTTACCCATGGTTTTCCGGCCAGGCCACGTATGTCTGAGGTTTTGTGAGAATGTGTGATTGTGTAGGTAGTTAGTCATAATTTGACATTGCATTCCTGACAATAAGAATTATTTTAACATTTAAATTAATTATTCTTGATTATTTTATTACATTTGATATTTTATTGACTGACTTGTAATTTTATGATTGTATTTAATTAATTTTTTTGGCTAATTTTATAATAATATGTAATTTCCGGATAGCTATAATCTGGGTGTCTTTAAGACAAGAGTGAACAGGTTTCTTCTAGGCGAGCGTGCTACATCTTCGACCGCATCGTCACTTAACAACAGGTGAGATAGCGGTCAAACGCAAGCCTATAAATAATAAAAAAAAAAAAAAAAAAAAAAAAATAATTAATGTAATTAATTAACTAAAATAAATTGAAATTAGGTCTCATAATGCCTGGTAATTTGCTGACTACAAAATCATACGATTAGATATGCTTATTGACAGAGCAATTCTATAATTATTATATAGAATCAACTTCATCGTACGATACAGAGTATAGGAAAAGAATTAATATTTGAACGATGCTTTCTGATCTTTTTTCTCACTTAATTTCATTCAAATAGATAAGGACAGCAATAAACTTGATCAACGAATAAAACTGATCAAACTTTCAAAAACACTCATTATGGCTATAGAAATTCTCTAACATAAATTAGAAACACACTTAATTTAAAATCCCTGTCACCAATTAAATTTATTGACAGCATCGAAAACGTTCAAAATTCACACAAATCACAAATCACACTAGTGATGTGCATAAGTATCGGCTAGTCGCGGCCGACGACAGCGCGCGATCGCGCGATATCGCATGACGGACGAGCGAGATACGCGCCGCGGCGGTGGCCATGTGCTTACTCGCACGTGAAAAATTGTGCAGGATAGCGCTTTTCTTGGCCTTATCGTGTGCAGAAATAAACAATATGCTAAAGGTGAGCTATTTTATCCAAAGAGACATGCAAATGTGTTTTATGTAAAAAAATCTTTTTGTTTTATTCATTAAAGTCACAATTTTTACGCTTAATAGATCTATGTTTGGCCACTATCTCGCCCGATGTGAAGCGATGATGTGACCTAAGATGGAGCACATAGATCTAGAGAGAGGCGGCAGTTGAGCGGCTGCTCAGACCCGTCTCCCCGATGGTTCACCAAACATCATCCCGAAACATGACTAGGTCACTTGACGGCATGGTTTTAACACATAAATGTGTTTTTTTATCTTACCCAATGGCTCTTACATTTTCTGTAAAAGCTTATAAAGACCATTTCATTTTCTTATCGATTGGTTTGCGCATGGACAAGTGCATAAAATATAAATGCGAACACTTTGAAAAACAATAAAAATACTTTTATTCAACTTAACTGCATATTTTTTTTTATTCTCGAAACTTTCAGTTTGATCCTCGTAAATAGTAGATTGTTTGATATGAATTGAATTAGCCGCTGGCTCTAGTTTAAGAAGGTACTTAAAACATGGGTATCTTACCCCCGAGTACACTCTGCTTTTCACTTTGAATAGCGAGCAAAGCAAAAATAATAGAATTAGTTACCTAATTAATTGTTAGAACAACACAATGTAACTTATCTACGCGCTATTTTGTTTTTGGTGTTTCTAGTTCCCAGTGGTCCCAGTTCCCAGTCCAGTTCCCAGTCCAGTTCCCAGTGGCTATAAGTAAGATGTTGCATACACGCAGAATGGAAATGGAAATTGATACAGCAAGTCGCAAGTGATACATACCTACTACGCGAAGGGCGTCGAAAAGTCACACGCTGCAGGCATTTCAAACACGTCATTCTTATTAATTAATGCTAATAAAACCAGCACTAATGGCCACCCTACGGAACAATGACGCAATAAATACTGGCCAATATTTTAAAATCGATGTTTTTATGAATCGATAATTTGTTCGATGCGTTTCGGCGCGGCGTTCGCGACGGCCCTATCGATGGTTATCGTGTTGTCACAACGCTTTGTTTCGATTCGCCCAACATCGGCCCATGTTTCGCTTGAAATGTGTTTCTTGCTAACGTACGAATTGATACTATCTTGTCCACATTTGCAAAGTTCTTTTTTACCGCTTTCAAATAGGCTGCTCTTAAATTTTGAGCTTTATTGTGTGTTAGTAAAGTTTGGAAGTGACTTTTGGGTGTGTTTGTCGGGGTTTGTAGGGTTGTATCTGTCGTTTTCATATGCATGCCAAGCGGTCTGAGTTCAGGTGTGTCCGTTGGTTATTATTTGATACTTTCTTGTCGCGGCGAGAAGACCCGAGGAATGCGTGGTTTCCTCATTATGTCGACTACAGACCGTTCGGAGACGAGCGCTTTTTCTCAACGGATCAAGTTCGTTTTATTGAGTGTTAATTGATACAGGGTATAAGGTGTTTATGCGGAATATTTGATGTAAATGGCACTGTAACCCATCCGGGGACCGTTTGCTGTCGTCTTTATTATACGCTAAATGCTTATAATAAGTATGCTGTAATATCCTCTTCGAGCATAATATCCAAATCATATAGAAGATTTTATGTTAATGAATCTTTTACAGCTTATAAAATATGTCTTAATAGGTAATTTATTTATTTTAATAATAATAGAGTAATACGCGAATTTTTAACCGAACTCAAAGAAGGAGGAGTTTCTCAATTTGACGGTATGTTTTTGTATGTATGTGTGTTACTTCGCCAATTATGAATTGATTTTGATGATTCTTTTTTTATCACGATATCTTGAAAGTATTAGAATCGTAGCGACGCGCTGAAAGATGTTCTTATTATTAAAAAAGAACCACCAGATACAACATATATACAGTATATACCTAGTATAATTATATACTTTTTTTTTTACGCCTAATAGATCTGTTTGGCCACTATCTCGCCTGATGTGAAGCGATGATGTGGCCTAAGATGGAGCACATAGATCTAGAGAGAGACGGCAGTTGAGTGGCTGCTCAGACCCGTCTCCCCGATGGCTCACCGAACAACATCCCGAAACACGCCTAGGTCGCTTGACGGCATGGCTTTGTTCGGTGGGTGGTATTACAACCACGGCCAGAGCCTACCACTCCAAAGCGCGTAAGCGGGTTTCATCACGATGTTTTCCTTCACCGTTTTAGAGCGAGCGTGCAAAATCTGCACTTAACTATAAGTCATTGGTGCAGGGCCGAGTCGGGATTCGAACCCAGGTGCGTCGGATCGAAAGGCGCACGAGTTCCCGCTGAGCCACACTCGCTCTACTACACTCGCTATACTTGACATTGCGGTAACATAATCAAGTAACACATCAAGGACACCCAGCCGGGTCAAACACCAACCAACAAATCACGAAAAACCGTCGAACGCACCCGCGTAGGCGAACGAAAGTACGGACTCACTCGTCGAATAAATAAAAGCCGTATCGCCGTATCTGCAGATACGCGAGATAATACGTATAGATTTGCTTTATTTATACCAAACTAGATAGTGAATATTATACGGGGACCATAAATAAAAACCGAGACTGATTTTATCGGCTTGAATACCGAAATTGGACGCCGCTCGGCCCTAGTAGGTATGCTTCCTAATAAGATAAGCCAGAATTTGCGAAGTTAATGTTACTGGTTTATTTTCACTGATTTAAAAAGTATTTAAAGTTGCTTTTTGATGTCAATGTACTTTAAGTGCGTAGGTGCGATTGGAATCGCGATCGACGAAGTAGATAATGTTGATTCATATCAAGTAGTATTTATGAAGATCGGCGTAAACGACATCCGTATCCTTCTAGGAATAGTCATGTGAGGTGGCACAGTGATCGAACGCACGCGTATTACGTCGTTCTTAAGACAAGTTTTTCATCAAACCCACGGCTCCAGCACGGCTTTTCGTAGTTTGACAATGTAACATAAGTATAAAGTTGGGCCTTATTAAATAAAAATAAAGAAATGTCCATTGAATCCATAGCGTAAACTCCCTAAGGACATCCTAAATAGTTAGTATTTTTTGTCCTAACTGTCCAAAACATGATCGGAGTTATTCCGACACAATCATAACGTGAGTATAGCCGTTTTATATTTATATTTCAAGTTACGATAGTGTTCAAATCTTAAAAATAAAGAATTTTGTATGTAACCATTAAATAATAATGTAAATAATCATCATCGTCTTTAGCCGATCACGTTCCCACTGCTGGGACACGGGCCTTTTCTCATTGAGAGAGTATGGGCCATAATCCACCACTCTGGCCCAGTGGGAGTTGGTGGATGTCACATGTCCTTGAATTTTTGTATTTAATTCTGGGACATCCCGGTTTCCTCACGATGTTTTCTTTCACCGTTTTTAGAGTGAATGTTAAATCCGCACATAACTTAAGAAAGTCAGTGGGCCAGCGGGATTCGAACTTGGTTGCGTCGGATTGAAAGTCACACATACTCCCACTTAGCCACACTCGCTCAATTAGTATATAATAATGTAAATATTATTATTTAGGAAAAACTATAAAAGTACTGAACATCAGTTCGCAATCAAAAAATGTGCAGAACATTCAAGATTTTCGACAGACCAGTCTGGGCCCTCATTCACTACGACTTGGCGATTCCCTGCTTCGAGGAAACGTCGATTCCTTCATATATAAACGACATCTGCGAAATTTGTATTCTATATGACGCGTCATATATATGAATATATGAATGCGTCATAGAGATGTCGTTTATTAATGACCTTTCATTAATCGACGTGATTTCGAAGTAAGGATTCGCCAAGTTGTCATAGTGAATTGGGGCCCTGGTCTGGTCGGTCAAGTGAAACTTTTTGTAATGGTTCACGAACTTTGATCGACTCCACAAGCCAACAAGTTCACAATTCACATCCTGACAGGAAATCGACAAAATAATAGAAAAACCCGTTGTAAATTAAGATCTGGCCGATATGCCACGGTGACCTTTCTGCGGATATTGTTGATCGCGATAAATCGGCTGTCCGCCTCGGTGGCCACCCTCGACGGCGGTCACAGTCACCCTTGGCATCAATTTACTATAAATAACCGGTCAATAACTGATACTTGTGCAATACTGCAACTACAACTGCGGAGCGTGCACCTTTTATTTTATGTAACTGAATGACGAGTCGAGCTGGTCGTTTGCCTGACGGTAAGCAATACGCGAGAGATAGGGGAGAACGGCAGCACCAAAGGGAGGCCTATGCTCAGCAGTGGGCGATAACGGGCTGATGATGATAATCTTTCTAGGTCTGTGTTGTCGAGGAGCTGGATAGCTGGTTAGTTTTGACCAATGAAGAGATCATGATTTGGCCAATGAAAAGATGAAGATTTAGCTAAGAAGGGATTTTGAAATTTCGATTCAAAATCAAGATTAGATTGGTAACGAAAGTGATGCAACCAATTAGGAATTTCAGCCAATAAAGATCTTACCTACTCCGCATTAAAAAAGAAACGCAAAAAGGTCCCACTCCACCAACAAAGGTTAACTAACGCTTAACAACGGCACGAAGATTAATGCGGTCCGATATATCATTCGCGACGCGGCGAGGTGCGCGAACTTTCAGCGATAAACTTTTAAAGACTCAACTTGGTACAGCGGCTATATCGCTCTGAAAAATTGTGTATCAGCCCCGTGGCCTGGGGCGGGCGATAAAGCGAAAAAATCGCGGCCACAGTATTTGTTAGAGCAGAGATATTTGTCATGGGCCGAGCGATGTTAGAACTTCGGTAATTGCTCTCTTGGAACTTGATTGTCGGAGATTGACGGCGCTTCGCATCTAAAGCTTTTTAGTTTTATTTCTAAGTATAATAAGGCATAAAAATATATGTTGTTCTTTTATGTCAATTATATTCCATGGAGATAAATTGATCCAATCAAAATACTTAACATTTTATAGCTGCATTCTTAAGTGACTACCGTTAGTAACAATCAATAAATCTTAGTGTTTTTTATTAATATAAGTAGGGTAGTATAAAGCGTTTGAGATAATATCAAATACATAATTTATTTAAAAAAAAGGTAAAATAAAGATCAGTGAAGACTCAAAAAATACACGCTACAACAAAATATAGCTCAGTCGAGGTATATAAACTGACAAAGAAACTTTAGAGCGCCTTATCTCTACCGAGCGTGTGTCCCACGACAAAGTGACTTTATTAAACTTTTTTGCATTACTTTTTCGACTTCACCTACAGGATAAATTGTGGCGCGATAACTCGGGCGAGTTAAACGAGGTTAATACATTAACCGGAGTTTAAACAGCTCCGGTTAACTTGTTGGTGCCTTCGGGCGTTTTGGCGTTTGATGGATGAAAGGACGGAAAGAATTTAACTTTTTTTTTGTATTATTGATTTATTTTTAAATATTTTTTTTCTTTGGTGGTTACTTCTGGTGGCAACAACATGGTTTTTTTAAATTTTACGTAATTCATACATATCATTATTTTAAAGATAAATTTATATAATATTTCCAGTAGAAATGCATATGGAGTGTCTATTATACATTTCAAAGGATTTAATATTGAGCAGGTACTCGTACCAGCCAAGAAAAATCGTTGAAGAAAAAAGAAATAAATTCGAAATTAAGAAAAAGCCGCGGAATCCTTTCGCGCGCTATCTCTAAATATGAAAATGTATGTAAAGCCGGCCACAGATGGCCCGACTATAAATCCTGCGGCATCGCGCGGTATCGCGCGTCATTAGCGTAGAAAGTAATTGTGCAGATTTGTCTCCGGCGCGTCAACTCGTGAATGGGGGGCTTTATCGGGGTTTGACAAGATGTGGGCTGTTCCCGTTTGATAGGAAACTTACGTAAGTGTCGGTAGAGATTTTACATACTGTATTGAGTAGGAATATTGCTCTTTTAAAGTTCAAGAGCTCATATTCAATTTTGGCATCACAAGCATCATCATCTCACTTGTGGTAGGTTTCTCGTATGTTCAAAGTTCAAAAGTTCTTTATTTCAGTTTTGTCGTCACAGACGCACTTATGAACGACAATTATTACAATGACTCTACCACCGTATCGGAAAAACCACTAAGAAGATCGGCAAAAAACTTGAGGGGCATTTTTATTTTAGAACCTTGCGAGAAGCCGTCTGGGTGGGTACCACCACTTTGCCAGTTATTCAGCCGCCAAGCAGTAGTGCGCAAGCATTACTGTGTTCTGGTTTGAAGGGCATTGTAGCCAGCGAAATTACTGGGCATTATGAGACTCAACAGCTTACTGTCTAAGGGTGACGAGCGCAGCGCAACGCCGCGCAGGATTTTGCAAAACAACGTTTTGGGTGGTGCTGTTATTGTTATGGGCTGGCGTATTGCTTATCAGGCATACGACCAGCTCGTCTCGTTATTCAGGTACATAAAAAAAACAGACGCACTTATGAATATCAATTATTACAATGAATCTATCATATCGGAAAAAGAACCACGACTCAGAAGATAAAGCAAGAAACTGAGGGGCATTCATAGAACTTTTGTTACTATATTTTATGTTTATTTTTACAATATTATGTTTCTTATATGCCAGTTGGCTACTTGACAGAAGAGGAATGTTTGTTATGAGACCTGGGTTGGTCTTTTGGTCTGGTGGCGGTCTTAATAATATAGTCAGTGTTAAGTAGTGATTGTTCTCGTACATCTCGTGTACGGGGGTTGTGAGATCTTTTAGTGTTAAGGTGATCATAAACAAAGTATTGTGTGTTCAAATCAAGAGTGAATGGATACTTACTAGGCAACCGTGCTTCATCTTTGACCACATCGTCGCTTCCCATCAGGTGAGATCGTGATCAAAGGTAGGCTTAGTCAGATGTAAAAAAAAGGTATGTGAATGTCGTTTAGTAATACGTCATTGTTTTTTTTAATTTAATATGTCGGCACCATCAGACGGCCCGCCTGATGGTAAGCGGTTACCGTCGCCTATGGACATCTGCAGCACCAGAGGCATAGCTGATGCGTTGCCGACCCATAAAGACTCTATTAATTCCCCTTTTAAAGGACTCCATGTTGTAGCTCAAAGGAAATACCGATGAAGGTAGGACGTCACTTGTCTATGACTTCAAACTTGATCTGCCTGTAATCCCGCCCTTTTTCTGTCTTGACATGTACGTGCTTACCTGCTACGATAGCAATGAAAGCTATCTTTTATATTTTCCACAAGATCTTTTATTTTTCCGCCCATAACCCTTCAAGAACATGGTGCTCATATTTCTCGATTCCTTAAACCTATTATATATTTAGAAATATAATATAGGGTATAGGGTATCCAAATTTTGACTGTGTGTGAGCATTTTGTGGACTTTGGGCGTTCTATAAAGATGACATTGTAGAGTCAGCTTTTTATTCGAGAAAAATAAACAAATTTCCCCTTAAATAAGGATGTCAAATGTCGCATGGCGATTTGTACCCTCATCTTTAACCGAAACTTTTTAATCTATTATGATTAACTTTTAAGTTAGTATAGGGGCCTATACTATACGCCCCGCGGTTTCACCCGTGATTTCCCGGGATAAAAAGGAGCCTATGTCCTTTTCCAGGACCTAAAGTACTTGCAAATTACATTTTATAAAAAAACTTTTTTGGTGTTTTTTTTACGCTTAATTGATCTGTTTGGCCACTATTTCGCCTGATGTGAAGCGATGATGTGGCCTAAGATGAAGCACATAGATCTAGAGAGAGCCGGTAGTTGAGCGGCTGCTCAAACCCTTGTTCTTCCGTGATTTAGTAACAAACATCCATTCATCCAACCATCCATCCATCTTCACAAACTTTCGCATATATGTAATATTAATAGGATAGTAGGATGTCGCCCAACGGCTTCGCATGGGCTTCCCGAAGGAATAATCTATACTGCTTTCTTAGGCCCTAACCACATACACTACTTTTAGCATTGGCGATCTACGATTCGATCGCTCTTCGGAAGCTAGATGCGACTGTCACTTCACTGTTCAATCGCAGTGATTTTGTACCGCCATCGGAAACATCTCATCTCAACTTATCGCGGATTTGCAATCGCTAAAACACGCGACTGCACGATTTAGATACCGCGCTCTAAAAATAGCAATCGCAGAAGCTGAATGCAGCAATTATTAAAACGCGCGACTGTGACACTCGATTGAAAAAACGCCAATGGCGTTTGCTGAAAGTAGCGCGTGATGTTACGGCCTTAATGTAACAAGCCCCAGAGGGACACGTGATGAATTCCTAGCCGTTTTCGGCTACGGCGACTGACTTAAGTTACTGTACGTGTTTGGTGCATCCTCACCGTGCTACATTTCCCGAAAGAGTTTATCGAATGAATGACTCAATCAGTGGTATTGTTCTTATATGTATCGGTAGGTGTAAATTTAATCCTAATTAGTATTATATGTACTAACATGGGTATTACGAGTACAATGAAAGACTAATCTGTCGGCTTAAGTTAGTAACGGAACATTAAAAATAATAGGTATAATTTAACATAAAAAAGGATTTTAATAATTATTCTGAAAATGTTCTCAAATTTTGTATTTAATTAGGCACTACCTATTATTATTATTATTACTTCTTTATTTCAGGTAACTTAAGAAAACAATAGTTACATAAGTGACTAAAGTAATTCTAAGACCCATATTATATATACCTTACAGACTAACATACATAATATATTATAATATTAAAAACTATTTTTATGAAGCTACAACAGGGAATTGTTTTCGCCTACTTTCCCTGTACCGGCGGTAGACTACCCCTGCAGGCCAGAAGTCCGGGGCGAGGAACATCTTCGCGTGTTCCGCTGGAACCTGGAGCGCGTAGGACTTGAAGTCAGTGGTTCTAATCTGCTCCAGCCGCGACAAACTCAGGTTGAAGGGCTCCTCACGCGAATTCCGGTACATGCTTATTCTCTCCCGGACGTATCGAAGGACTTCTTCACCTTTCGTCTCTTTGTCCAGGCGAGAGAGGTACCTATACCTACTCATTATTGTAGTTGATAATTAAAGCAGTTGTGATCATAGTAAAAATAAGCTTTTGAAATTCTAATGTCATTATGAGGTCAACGTACATTTTAAAAAACATTTGAAAGAAACGAAATGAAATGAAACGAAACGAAACGAAACGGAACGGAACGGAACGAAACGAAATGAAATGAAATAAGTTTATTGTAGCAAAACATACTTAACTAAAGATTAATACTAGGTATTGCCACAAAATGGCCCTACTCAGCATAATGCCGGCTGAAGCAACCAGCGCTGATCTTCCGTAGGAGCCGCCCGGTGACATCACACAAGAGATAGATACAAAAGAACATTAAATTTATAATGCCAAGAACAATTTGCACAAAAACATAATACGCTAAAAAATAAACATATTTCATCACTTTTTTATAACCTGATCGCGAAGATAATATTTTTGGTCTTTATCTGACGTTCTTTAAGGGGCGCCGGGCGTGAGAAGTATGTGACCTTTACACGCTTTTTTTAGTATTTGGTAAAAGACTAGATGGTGCCCGTTAGTACCTGTTTGATATCATTATGCCTAAAATAATGGATTTATTATTCTTATCTTGTGATATTGATCAAACAGATAATCTAAAGTGTTTTTTTGTTTTGTAAATCAATTTAATTTGAACATTTGAATGAGAATAAGTTTTTTTCTGAATTAATTAGTTATTCTCAATAAATGGCATCCTGGATAAGATCTTTCGCATTTAAAACTATAACGAGAATTCGCCAGAACAAAATATGTGTACCTTTCCATTTTTTTATTATACAACAAATTATATCCCAGTAAACCTCACTTAATACACTCGAGAGCAATGAATCCGGGTCACTTAAAGAATCCTAAAAATCTCGGAAACTAAAAATGCTAGGTTAATGCAATAAATTGTATTTAATAGACAATGTAATACTCCTTAAATGAAGGTATTAAAACTTCTTAGTTATTGTAAAGTTATATCATAAAAAAAACAAATTTGAAAAAGGGCCACTTTCGAAGATGGAACTACGAAATTACAGCATTTGGTTTTGCTTTTGTTTGTAATCTGTCATTTATGTGGGTACATAAACCATGTTGATAGTGCTCTATATTCATTATTCAAGCTGAAATTATGTCGCTTACGCCTGAAGAATGCACCAGAATACTTACAATGCTGGAAACCGGCCGGAGTCAGCGCGATACAGCCAGGACTGTCGGTGTGTCGCTGTCAACAGTACAAAGAGTTCTCCGACGTTACGAAGAAACTGGTTCTAACCTACGCAGACCAGGAACGGGCAGAACCAGGTGTACCACAGCACGAGAAGACCGATACTTGGTGAACACCATGCTTCGAAATCGCTTTCTCACAGGAACTGAACTCACCAATCAGTTTCGACGCCTCGGAGGAAGTAACCCAAGTGCATGGACAGTAAGACGTCGGCTTGCTGAATCTAACTTAAAACCCCTTAGACCTGCAAACGGCCCTAAACTGGAGCGTGGGCATCGTATTTCGAGACTAAGATATGCCCAGAGCCACGTAAATTGGAGTATTGAAGATTGGTCAAAAGTTATGTTCTCCGACGAATCAAAATTTATGCTCTACAAGCACGATGGAAGACACAGAGTGTATCGAAGACCAGGGGAAAGATTCAAGCAAGCATGCATCGAAGAAAAAGTAGCCTACGGTGGTGGGTCTGTACTTGTGTGGGCCGGAATTTCTTCTGAAAGTCGCACAGAGCTGGTGATCATAGAAAACGGCTCTTTAACTAGCGTAAGATATGTGGAAGAAATCCTCAATGATCACGTTGGTCCATTTATGGTCAATTTAGGTGAGGATGCTATATTTATGCATGACAATGCCCGACCTCATACAGGTAGGATTGTGAATGACTACCTTCAAGAGATGAACATTACTCGTATGGAGTGGCCAGCGCGCAGCCCGGATATCAACCCGATCGAGCATGCTTGGGACGAGCTAGGCAGATGCGTAAAACAACGAAACCCTCCCCCAATCACGCTTCGTGAGCTCAAAATTGCTCTCACAGAGGAATGGGAGAATATTCCCCAAAATCGTATAAGGAACTTGGTGTACAGCATGCCAAACCGCGTAAACGCAGTAATGGAAGCACGAGGAGGCAATACGAAGTATTAAAATTCAAGAAAATCGTAATAAAGTTCAAAAATTTCATGTTTCCTATTTTTGTTTTAAGGAGAGATCAGCAGTTTTTTTCTTTATGTAATTTTGTGTTAATAAAATGTATGGTGACTCATATTTTTTTTACTTTCATTTAAGGAGTATTACATTGTCTATTAAATACAATTTATTGCATTAACCTATCATTTTTAGTTTCCGAGATTTTTAACATTCTTTAAGTGACCCGGATTCATTGCTCTCGAGTGTATATATAAGACGTAGAAAAGCGAAACTATTGAAAATACTAGAGGAACCTTATACACAGGAGAAATTTGGCTCTGGCAGATGCAAAAGACGTGCAAAGCCAAATCCCTCAAGGAGAGTAGAAAAAAAATGTGTTCCTCTTTTAGGGTTACGTACCCATAGGGTAAAACGGGACCCTGTTACTAAGACTCGCTGTCCGTCTGTCTGTCTGTGTGTCTGTCTGTCCGTCTGTCACCAGGCTGTATCTCATGAACCATGATAGTTAGACAGTTGAAATTTTCACAGATGATGTATTTCTGTCGCCGCTATAACAAAAAATACTAAAAAACAGAATAAAATAAATATTTAAGGGGACTCCCACACAAAAAACGTGTTTTTGCCGTTTTTATAGATTATGGCACGGAACCCTTCGTGCGCGAGTCCAACTCGCACTTGGCCGGTTTTTTCTTTTAAGTACAAAATGTTTGTCCGTAGCGGTTGAACGCACTTACATTACAACCTCCGTGCTTTTAGTGGACCTGCCCAACGACACCGCAGAGGCAGTCCAATTAATGAAAAATAATAAGACAGATTTATATTTTAAGAGTAATAAATAAAGAGTTAATGAAAACAAACTTCTTATATTTGTCCCGCAGCTTCGGTCGAGTGAAAACGTTTTATGCTTTTTTGCGCCATCTAGTTTTAATGAGGGGAAATTTTTAGTTTAGTTTTACTTTGCCGCCAATGACCCTTGCGTGAACTAACTTTACCTGTGGTACCGTCTACTTGGCCTACTGCTCCTTAACTCACTCACTCACCTGATCCTTTTTATCCTTTCTGGTAAAATCGTACGCCTTAATCCCCCATTATTTACACTTCTCATGGGTTCCCCGCTTTAATAAAAAAAAACCATAAGTAGTACCTAATAATCAAGACATGAAACTTGCATGAGAAGAAAGCTATGAAGAAATGAAAATCCAACATGACATTGGCAAATGCACAAGAGTGCGACGTTGTCCTCGACCGAGGGAAAAAAAACTACTTCTTTATGGCTACAAGACATTCAGTAGCTTTAGCGGATAGTTTTGTATGCGACCAATTAACACCAATCATTCTATGAAATAATGCTGTCATGACCAATTCATTAATCTGGACAAACAAACCAACCTACGTTCATATTCCTAATGGTTAGAATTTAACGAGAACCATATATTATTATTACACATGTCGATTCCTCCCGCCACAGATTATAAACACGTATGAAATATGCTCGACTTCCGGTAATGAATCGTGTTGGTTGGTAATACATTAGCGTTGGATTCTTAATGTTGGTAGCACTTACCCTTTAATGTGGCGTGGTATCATTGATGAATGTGCAAAAGGGACTTACCTGAAAATAAATTAAATTTGCATTAGTATTCCTGTGAGTAAATTACAAAAGAAAAATCACAGATAAAGGAAAATGGTAAATTATTGAGTATTACAAAACTAACCGACTAGCTTGGAGTTGTATTTAACTATGGATATTCCCTAAGGAATTATCTTTTTAACGGAATGAAAACTAACCTGTTTAATTATTCGTCGAAACACACATCAAAGAAAATGTTTAGCAAAAGTTTTTTTTGGAATTTGGTTTGATACTTTTAGAGAAATTGGGTCGATGAAGCCCAAGATGCTTTTTTTGAGAAATTTCTCAATATTTTTAATTTAATTGTATCTTAATTCAAAATTAAAAAATGCAGTTCTTATTGCCTCAGATATGCACTCGTGTTTCAGAACAAACATTTCTCAATTAATCAATTTAGTTCTTCTATTCTAATCTCTAAATAAATAGTTATGGTAATCTATAATTTGCCTTATTTGTATAACATGTACATGCATTTCTGATGCTATTTTTGTAACGCTGTTGATTGCCTCAATAAATAAATAAATAAATAAAATAGTCGCTTGTTCGAATACAAATTTGATTGTTTTTTTTTATATTACTAATAGGCAAACAAACAGACGGCCCGCCTGGATGGTAAGCGGTTACCGTCGCCTATGGACACCTGCAACACTTGGGGCATTACTGGTGCGTTGCCTACCTTTAAGGACCTTTTTCACCCTTCTTTTAAGGTACCCCATGTTATAGCTCTGCGGAAAAACCTCGTGCGGTAGCCCATTCCATATTTTGCAGGTGTGCGGCAAGAAAGATCTGGAGAATCGGACAGTATGCGATTTCCATAGATCTATGGTATGTGGATGGACTTTCGCACGATGTCGGGCATTTGATGCAGTTTTCACCGTAATTTAGTTCAGCCCGCACTAATGACTAATAAAACATACTTCTAGCAGTCTGGTAAATCTTCTAACATGACTACATCCGTACTATTTTCTATTCTGTGTTATAAAAACAAAATTTATCCACCGAGCCGTACCGCCCGCGTGACGGGTTACGACCCAACCATATCTTTCCGATCAGTAGTCCATCTTTATTTGTGAGAAGACCCGTTTAACAGCACTAAGAACGTAATGAGTTGATGATGACAATAAAGTGCCGGTGGCAATAAAAGTCACGCGGTAACCACTAGTATCTAATTTCTGATTACCGTCATTAAATTCTAATATTGTAATCCATGCTAGCAAATATTTGTGCTTGAAGCTTGGTTCTAGATTATTTTCTCTGAGATTCCAGGCGAAAAGATTTTTCTTATAATCTATGTTTTTTTATGGTACTTACTTACTGTTGTGACGAACAACTCGTTCTCCTGGTTGTAAGCGTCACGCCTGCCCATAACAATTGCGGTGCCACCCAGAACTATTAATACCATAAAAAGCACTGCGTAGGACTGCATTGCGCTATTAAGTCTCATATATGCCCAGTAATTTCGCTGGCTACAACGCCCTTTAAACCGGAACACAGTAATCCTTGCGCACTATTGCTTGGTGGTAGAATAACTGGCAAAGCTATGGTACCTACCTAAACGGCCTCCCGCCTACGAGAGACCTACCATGAGTAAAGTATAACCTATCTTAGAACAACATGCAATGAATTTCAAAGCTATGATGGACGCATAGCAAGAGGGTTGTTGCGAACTGGGGCAAAACTGGAACGTCTGGAGAAATTTTGGGGAGATTTTTGCCTATCAATGGCACCGCATAAATAAAAAAAAGCAGGGTCTGTCTAATAATACGGTATTTATCCAATAATCTGTAACGTCGACACGTGTCATCTCTCAACAGTAATATTTCCAGGAAGTTCCCTGTTTGAGTAGTTAAGGGTAGATACGGAGCAAGCACACGCGTCCCCACTTTCCAGTTTCCTACTTGAGGGTTCTTACCATCCTTTGCCTTTTTTGTGCCCAATAGTGATTTCAAAATTAACTTTTTTTATTTATATAGCTAGAATCCTCTTTGGCACGACAAAATGTCATGTATTTAGTTTTGTCTCGTTATGTTATATGCTTTCTATCTGTCTTTGTATTTCATCTTACTTGTGTCTTTTTAACCGACTTCAAATAGGAGAAGGTTTTCTGTTCGATTGTATTTCTTTTTATTATGTTCGTTAACACAGAACTCCGTCATTAATTAACCGATTTGGAAAATTCTTTTAGCGTTGGTTTCAGTATAACTACGAAGTGGTCCCATATGCATTTCATCGATATTAGACCTCCGACTTTGAAGATACATTGAAGTCGGATTTTGTTTTTTTCTAAAAATTAATTATTCATATATTTTTTTAAGGTTGTAATTAATACGAGTGTTTATAATTTAGAATATTAGAAGTATCTCTCTTCTTTTTTTCAAGTTCAAAAATCAAAACGAAACCACAGTACTACTTGATACTACAACATATTCCCTTACTGTGAAAAAACTTGAGGTGAAGTACCTACATACCATAAAAACTAATCCATATGTTTAATAGTGGCTAATTAATGTAAAGAGAATAATAAAATTAATTAATAGGACGCTTAAAATTAATTAATAGGACGCTTAAAATCCTTTGTTATCACAGATTATGATTATATTTATGTGAGAGACTTTTAATAATTTAAAAATAATCACCAAAATATCGATCGAATATTTTACTCAGCTTTAATTCGTGTCGGCTACTTTACAGTTGTCAAACGGGAGTTGATTGTATCGATAACGTGATGTATGCTCGAATTGTTAGAAAATCGATTTTATAATCGCCTACTAATCGGGCTACCCGAACGATTAGTACCTACTTATCGTTGTCAGATTTTGTTTAAAGTTTCTAAATGCCGTTCGCATTCTGTTTCAGTCGATGTGTATCTCTTATTTTATTGTTTTAAGGTTATTTATTATGTTTTTGTGTGTAAGTGATTTGGTTGATAAAGTTTATTAGGAACTAAGCAATGAGACGAGCAATTCGTTTGTCTGATGCTAAGTGCCATGCTACAGAATGACTCATGACAATGATAATACCACACATAACCTTACTGAAACCTATTTGCTCATGTGACAGTTCTCTTTCCTTAAGGGTTTGCTGGAAGAAAACTCTTTTTAGGGTTAAACTCGCCTTTGTACATATAGTTTATAATCACCGATGTAAATATTATAACATTGTACAATAAAGAATATAAGAATAAGAACTTTTCATACCAAAACGTACTGCAATTTCTAATCATATTTATATGAAGAATTAACGAATTCCAAGAGAAAAACCCAAGCAAAGTTTTTTGGAAATAAATACAACCAACTGCTGCGAAGCACGTACCTATTAGTTACCTACCAATTAGTTAAGTATTCCATATGAAGTACATATTTTATTTTAGTAAGTATGTATTTTCGAATAATTCATAAATATAAATAAAAAACGAACTAAGTATAATAAAAACAAGATGCGATACCATGATTTTAATAACATACCTAAAATGTGTTCCTGTAAAGGCCTCTATACACAGCGAACGTGACGTGACCGCAGCGCAGCGTTAGCGTTTTTAGTTGTATCTAATGTATTGAACTGGTTTGGAAAATGCCCGCCGACGCCACGCTGCGGTCACGTCCCGTCCGGTGTGTGCAGAGGCCTTAATATATAAAACACTATCTGCGGCCGCAGTTTCACCCGCGGATGAAAGCTGCGGTAACTGCATACACCTATCCGAGAAATTATTCCACGATCTAGAGTATATACGAAATTACTCCAAAATCCATTTTGTCGTTGTGTTGGGCTTGAAGAGGAAAGAAAAACACATACTTGTAATACTTCGATATGTTTCTGGTTTGAATGGCATTGTAGCCAGCGAAATTACTGGGCATTATGAGACTCATATAAGAGCTATAAGAGCGAGTGTGGCTCAGTGGTAGCATGTGCGACTTTCGATCCGGCGCACCCGAGTTCGAATCCCACTGGCTCCGCACCACTGACTTTCTTAAGTTATGTGCGGATTTAACACTCGCTCTAATATCGGTGAAGGAAAACATCGTGAGGAAACCGGCATGTCCAAGAATTTTTCACAAAAAGTCAAGGACATGTGACATTCACCAACCCGCACTGGGCCAGCGTGGTGGATTATGGCCCATTCTCTCTCTATGAGAGAAGGCCTGAGTCCCAGCAGTGGGAACGTAATAGGCTGATGATGATGATGAGACTCAACAGCTAATTGTCTCAGGGAGACGAGCGCAGTGCAGCGCCGCGTAGGATTTTGCAAGTTCTGGGTGGTGCCGTTATTGTTATGGGCTTACGAATTGCTTACCATCAGGCAAACGACCACCTCGTCTCATCAGTCAGTTACATAAAAAAAATAGAATGCTAAACGAAAGTCTTCTGATTTTAAATTATTAGGAAGAATAAAAATTATATTGTTCGGGGCATCGGTATTCCGAAGACGCAGGTTTTTGGGCAATTCCTTGCCCGAGGAATATCATTTTCTTCTTCCTAAATAGTTCAAATGTTAAAAGTAACAAACTTTCGAATTTAGTGAGATAGTGGGACGTTTGCGACTTCTATTAAAATAAATAAATAAATTTCAGATATAATATGTACTCATTTCCTTACTCACATCGATTTTCTCAAATTAATGGTGTTATTACACGTACTAATGGTGTTATTGGAATTTCGTAATTAGTTAGATGAATAAAGATGCTATCTTACATCCGTCATTTAATTTTTAACACAGATGTTTTAAATATTGTAATATAAATTGTATGTATGTTAGTTAAAAGGTATATATTTATATGGGCCGTAGAATAAGTAAATTACACCTGTAACTTATCTAATGTTGCCTGAAATAAAGATTAAATAATAACAATAATAATAAGAAATAGTATAATAGTCTTACGAGGTGGAACTGGCAGGTGCCGAGATCTCATATCATAGACCGGATCTCATCCATTAAACGTTCACCTCAATAGCTCAATCATAAATAATTTCTTTATCTCCAATAATAGTCCTGGCACTCATCGGGGGCTGTCTTTGATTGCATCTTCTTAATGATGTACTTAGAGTCAGTCCCCGATAAGTGTTGCCCATTACATATCTAAATAAAATGCTGTAAGAGGCCTCTACGTGTTGGACTCATGTCCCCGCGCAAGCCTTCCAAAGGACTGGGTGTATAACCCGTGAGAAAGAGCGACGTAATAATATTAATAACTGATATAACTGCACTTGGTTTAGGCCCGTGGTTTTCACGTAATACCGAAATTCTTAAAATTTCGAATAAAAATCTTACTAAAAGATAATAATAATAAGAAATAGTGATGTAATAAAATAGTAATAATAAAATAGCAATATAATAATCTATATAATAAAAGAACAGGGTTTTTTTCTACAATCATCGCACAGCCGAAACCGCTTAACATAGAAACCTGAAATTTGGACCACGTATTCTACAAGTAGTGAAGGCGTCATTTAAGAACGGATTTTTCGAAATTTGACCTTTAAGTGGGTCAAATGGGGTCATAAAGGATGTATGGGGAAAAAAAATTCTTTTGTCGCACGGTCACGACACTTTGGCAGTATACTATGCAAAAGAAATAAAGGAACACGTGTATCACAGTTTTTTGAAAATCAACCCTTAAGGGGGGTTTAGTGTGGTTATTTAGATTGGAATGCGGAAAATATAATGTATGCTACGGTGATTGTTTCTTGACCAGTAGTTATCAAATTTTGTGTGAGCATTAAGCATGTGAATACTAGGAATTTGTTTTCGGCATTTTTCGAAATTCGACCCCTAAGGTCATTTCTTGGGGTCGTAAAGTTTTCATGGTGTAGGTTTTTTCAGTAAAGTTATGAAACTTAGTAGATTGACTAAACATAAGAATATAAAAATATATTTTCAGTAACTTTTCAAAAATCAACCCCTAAGGTCATTAAATAGGGCCGCAAAGTTTGTATGGAGTAGGATTTTTTATTAATGCGACACTGTAGCTATAGTAAAGAAACAGGGTAAATAAATTAAGTTTGATCAAGTTTAAAAATAAGTTTTCAGCGTTTTTCAAAAATCAACCCCTAACAGGGTTAAACGAGGTGGTGAAGTTTACATAAAAAATCTTCGTTTATAGCGATGAAACTTGGTACACACACCTAACAAATATTATTAAAAGGTGATTTACAATTTTGGAAAATCATCCCTTAAAAGATTTAAACAGGGTGGAAAGTGAAGATTATTATTTTTAAGCTACAGCGATGAAATGTAATACACGTACTAAGCCAATGAAATTATACATACGTATTTAACCATTTTTTTGAAAATCATCCCCTAACAAGCCTAAGCGGGGTGGTAAAGTTTGTATAGAAAATCTTTGTTTATGAAGTTTCGTGGCTATGATAAAACTTGGTAAAAGAAGATAATTAAAACGTGATTAACTATTTTTGAACATCATCAAACAAGCTACAGCGATGAAATGTAATACACGTACTAAGCCAATGAAATTATATATACGTATTTAACCATTTTTTTGAAAATCATCCCCTAACAAGCCTAAGCGGGGTGGTAAAGTTTGTATAGAAAATCTTTGTTTATGAAGTTTCGTGGCTATGATAAAACTTGGTAAAAGAAGATAATTAAAACGTGATTAACTATTTTTGAACATCATCCCTTAACAGGGTTCAACAGGGTGGAAAGTGAAGATTATTATTTTTAAGCTACAACCATGAAATGTGGTATACGTGCTTAGCCATTGAAATTATAGATATGTATTTCACATTTTTTTTAATCATCTCCCGACATGCCTAAGCGGGGTGGTAAAGTTTGTATAGAAAATCTTTTTTATTTATGAAGTTTGTGGTTTTGATGAAACTTGGGACATAAACTAAGAAAAAAAAGATAATTAAAACGTGAAGCACAATTTTTTAAAAATCTACCCCTAATTAGGTAAAATAAGGGTGAAATGTAATTATATTTTTTTAAAGCTACGACGATGAAGTTCGGTTCATTTACTCAGACAGATAAATTTTAAGCACGTCTTTCACCATTTTGCTGAAATCATCCCCAAACCAGTTCAAACGAGGTGGTTAAGTTTAAATGAAGAATCTTTGTTCATAAAGTTATGGCAATTAAATTTAGTACACAGAGTAAGCACAAGAAATAAATTTAAACGTAATTCGCCATTTTTTGAAATTCACCCTCTAACAAGGTTAAACAGGGTGGAAAGTATCAATTTTTTTTTAATGCTACAATGTTGAAATTTACTATAAGTACTCAGCCAATAAAATTATAAACACTTATTTCACCATGTCTTGAAATCATCTCCTAATAGGGTTATACAGAGTGGTAAAGTTTGTGTGGAGAATTTTTGTTTATGAAGTTGTAGCAATGAAATTTCGTATACAGACCAAACAAAAGCAATAAATTAAAACGAAACTCGCTATATTAATTAACCTCTAAAAACGTTAAACAAGGTGGATAATAATTTTTTTTCTAAACCAATGATTTTGAAATTCGGTACGTATATACTAATCGAAGATACTATACGCACATGTTTCACTACTTTTTAAACATCTTCAAAAGTCTAAACGGGATGGCAAATAATTGTGTGGAAAACCTTTGTTTGTAAGGTGAAAGCGAAACTTTGTATTATAGACTAGGCAAAATAAATGATTTCTAACGTTATGCAATTTTTTGCAATTTCCTTATTCGTACAGGATTTTAATAGACTTTTAAAATGCAACATTCAGAAAAATAAGAAATACTAAAGGTGTAGTCAATCGAAGATTTACAAATACTAATTAATATAATTAATAATTTACAATACTAATTACTACATCACTATTGTCATTGACCGTACGTGTCGCAGGGAAATGAGGATATCTGGGATTTCGCGATATTCCTAGGGATACGACAAAATCATGGTATAATCATGTATGGTAAGGACCACTTCTCCGCGGTCCGACTAGCATTTACCCCTAGAGTGTATATAAAAAGCGCGGAGCCAGGAGCTCGCGAGGAGTTCCTGAGCAGAACGAGTGCGCAAGGCCAGAACGAAGCGAGGGGGAGAGGTGGCGAGCGTAGCGAGCCGGCGACCTCCCGAGTGGAGTGATGGTCGAGTGCGCGAGTGAAGCGAAGGGATGACGAAGCGAGAGTTCTGGCGAGAGCCTATTTATTAAAACTGTACATCGTATCCCTAGAGATTTCGAGAAATCCCTGGTATCCTCATTTCCCTGCGACATACAATATTTTTTCTGGAGCTACGACGATTGACTTTTGGCCAAAATACTTACATATACGTAATCGTGAAAAAAACTATTGACACATGTATTATTACCATTGTTTTGAATACCATCACCTGATAGATTTAAACGGATGGTAAAATTTGTAAAGAAAATATATGTTTATAATGTAAGTATTCTGTCTATTTAAAACGAGAGAAGAGCTGAAAGAGATCGGAATAGAAACGAGATGAATTCGGGTTAGGATTGGGATAGAAGCAGGACAAAATCGTCATAGAAGCGAGAGCAGCCGGAAATAGCCAGGAGCAAAATGAATGATTTTATTAAGCGTACAAAGTTGCGGGCAACAGCTATGTATATGTAAATAGGAGATTTAGGTTTCAAAGATTTCTGTAACTCAGGCTTCATGTATGTACATGGCGCCGGACCGGCGCTGCCGCCGCACCGCAAACTCATGTAAATGATTACAAACCCGGACCGAGACCACGCGCGCCGCACCGTCCGTCCGTTTGTACGTATTACTGGTATTACGAATCGTAAAGGGTCCGTGGCGGTTCCCCCCCGACGTTTCATTTCCACCCGGTTTCTATAGTCTGTAATATGTTTCAAACTACTACGCTAGCGTTTTGTACGTTTGATACTTAGGCAAAAAACTATAAACACATGACTCACAAATGAAGTTAGGGCCGAAAAATTTGGTAAGTATATCGGGACCGGAGTGGGATTACAAAGGGACAAAAAGAGGATGATAACGGTATAGGAGGGGAACTATAACACGGTAGGAGGTTCGCTAGGGAGGACGATAAAGGGTTAGGATCGGAATATGATTGGTAGCAGAGTAGGACGATAATGATATAGGAGCGGGACGGAATCAGGACCAGAGCATTACGGTAACGCTATAGGAGTGGAAAGATAACGGGGTGGGAGTGGGAAGGTAACAGAACAGAAGCGGTAAGGTACGGGAACGAGATAGGAGCGAGACGGGAACTGGAATGTGAATATGATGGGACGAAAAATGTTCGGATGCAGGATGAATACTCCACTACGCGGACGAAGTCGCGGGCATCAGCTAGTAATAAAATATTATAAATTCGCTGGCTACAAAACCTACTCTTGTACTTGAATCAAGACCTAAACAGCTCTAAAGAAAAGACTGCATTTTTACCTTTACCTTTACCTAGGTATCCATTTTTATATCACTCAGCCTCACAGAAAAAAGTGCTAGCTATTTGAAACTCTCCTATTCCGACTTCCGTTACAACTAAGATTGGAATGTAATCCCATAAACGATATTAACAGTAATTACATTACACAATTTACACATTAGAGCTGGCGAGAAACACGGCGTCGAAACACGAGTTCGAAATCACCGAGCGGATGTAAGACAAATATCTAATTGTTAATGATCACGATAAACTGACTTCAACATCTCCGGAACATCTCATAGTTATCTTGAGCATCGAATAAAACTAGTTTCACGTATCCAAAGATAACGCGGACATTTTGACCACAGTAAAAAACAAACAGAAGAAAAGACCGCCAAAGAGGCCAAAAGCCAAAGGCTGTCCCGCTCAAACACCGGTCGAGTGTCTCGACTTATTCTCGTGAGTGTAGCCGGTTAGTAAATAATACAGAAGAAAATAATTGGAAGCGATGTCGCTATAGGCAGATTTTCTACTTTAAATTCGAACACAACCATGCGAACATTAGGTGCCTAGTTTTTTTTTGTCTGAAACGTAATGAAAGTGTGTATTGTAATTCCGCTGAATATAATATACGTATATTCATTTGAGATGATTTTCCGCAACGTCACACCCGATTCCATTAGTTTTTGTTTGTTGTTGTGTGGTTGATTATTATTTATTATTATTATTTATTTTTGTCTGTTATAATTGGGTAACATGCTCCCTAAGCGACAAAACCCTTATCAATAAATGAAAAAAAAAATGTTTTGTTAAAACAACGATAATGTTTAGATATTTTTTGTAAAAACCTTAAAGAGCCTAACTTTCGACGCTACGTGTTAAACCGTCTTCTCAAGTAGCTTACACTGTGTCACGACATAAAGTTTTAATGTGCTACGTTTGGAGGAGCGTTCGAACAAACAGTTACGCTGCCCTCTCCGTTGTTGGACAAGCATAATGGTGTAGATTACCATAGGAATGTATTGATGCTAGAACGGCTGATTTACCCCCTGCGTCTTCAATGTCTAGCGATTGGACGTACAATGGGAGAAGAGTTACTGTTGCTACTGTGATACATAATATCTGAAGTTATGGTTTTGGGTTTTGTGAATTTTTATCATAAAATATTATTTATTGGTACTTAGGATATTTATTTAAATTAGCTGTTGAGGTAACCCGTTCTCTAGATGCTATAAAATGTAATATTGAAAAAATAGGAAAGATTGAGTTTGTTTTGTAGTTTTAATATAAACTTACATTTATGTATTTTGCAGAGCGAGTGAGTGGTAACTTGTGTGGTAATTTGGTATCATCATCATCAGCCCATCACGTTCCCACTGCTGGGACACAGACCTTGTCTCATAGAGAGAGTATGAGCCATAATCCACCAAGCTGGCCCAGTGCGGGTTGGTGAATATCACATGTCCTTGAATTTTTGTCATTAATTCTTGATCATGCCGGTTTCCCCACGATGTTTTCTTTCACCTTTTTTAGTGCGAGGTAATTTTAATTTGGTATACAGGTTCTTTAAGTCTTGAAAAAGGGCTATAGTTAATGAAGGGATGAACGACTAAAGCCGCGGGAATTACTGACTTTGTAATTTAAAAATGCTGTGTTTCCTCCTATATACATTTTTTTTAAACAAACACCGAAGGTGTTTTTTTTAATGTAACTAAATGAGACGAGCTGGTCGTTTGCCTGATGGTAAGCAATACGCCAGCCCATAACAATAACAGCACCACCCAGAACTTTGTTTTGCAAAATCCTGCGTGGCGCTGCACTGCGCTCGCCACCCTGAGACAATTAGCGGTTGAGTCTCGTAATGCCCAGTAATTTCGCTGGCTGGTTAACGGAAAACTGATTTTAAGACATGAAAAAATTTTGGGAATTCAAAACTTAGTAGGGCAATGTATATTCTTTGTTGAATTGTGAATTATTTTTGTTGGATTAACTTTTTCTAAATATTGCGATTGTATGACATGTGTAAGGTAATATGTCCTCAGGCTAGGTGGAGCGATGATCTTCGCAGGGTGGCTGGTAGCAGCTGGATGAGAGTAGCCGGGGATCGTGCTCAATGGCGTGCAATTGGAGAGGCCTATGTCCAGCAGTGGACTGCGATAGGCTGATGATGATGATGATGATGATGATGACATGTGTAAATAATATAATATTATTTAATTAAAAAAATTACATGACACTTTAAATACAGTTTATTTTTCATTATTATTGCGAATAGACATAAAGAATAATTTAATTTTTATATTGAGGTAAAACTCAAATTGTAATTTTTGAGGTTATTTATATTATTATTATTGTGTGTATTTTTATTACTATTATGAATTAATTAAATAATATATATATTTTTAATTATGCATGCCAATTTCTGGTGAAACATGCCGAACTATATTATAACTATATTATTGATATTATTTTTATTTAATCAATTCCTCTTATTGTATTATTGATTGGTGTAACTGGTACATCCGTACTGATTAATCAAATTAAATAAAGCATTAAAAATAAGTGTGACATCATATTTGTACCTATCATGTTTCAAGCAAATAAAACAATTTCATTTCATTTCATTTCCTCGTACGTGTGAAGGCAGTATTTTAACAAGTATAGGTATGATATTTGAATAGGAGTCAAGGTTAATAGGAGTCAACTTCTCTTATCAGTTTACATAACAAGAGATAAACTGATAACGTAATGTGATTACAACTATCTTATTACATGTCTCGTATCGTTCGATTACAAGATAGGTACATAGTGCAATTAACGAAGATAAAACATTAATTGTTGTGACAATTTGATAAACCTATCGGAAAACAGAAAGAGAGAGATTGTGCAGAGAAAGGGAGAACGATAGAATATACCACAGTCGTTAATTAGATTAGTTCGAAGTTCAAAAGTTCTTTATTCAGTTTTGGCATCACAGATGCACTTATAAACGTCAATTATTAGGAGTACAATGAGTCTACCACAGTATCGGAAAGAGAACTACTCAAAAGATACGGCAAGAAATTTAAGGGTATTTTTTAGACCTTATGTAACAATATTTTGTTTGTTTTTGACAATATTAGGTTCCTTATGTGCCAGTTGGCTACTTGGCAGAAGCGGAATGTTCCATGCATCTTTTTTTTTCTATATAGTTACTAACGTTATAGATAGTAATATTTAGTTTTCTTTGGTTACCTATACTTAGTACGTTTCTTTCAAAAAAATATTTTTGACTCGCAATTTGAATTTCATCGTATCAGGCGAGATGGCGGCCAAATATAAATCTATAAGTGATAAAAACCTCGCGCACGAAGGGTTCCGTACCATTATCTATACAAATTGCAAAAAAGACACGTTTGTAGTATGGGAGCTCGTATGTTTTTTAGTATTTGTTTTTATAGCGGCAACAGAAATACGTCATCTGTGAAAGTTTCAAACGTCTAACTATCACGGTTCATGAGATACAGCCTGATGACAGACGGACAGACAGACAGACAGACAGCGGAGTCTTAATAATAGGGTCCCGTTTTACCCTTTGGGTAAGGAACCCTAAAAAAAGAAGATAATGCACTATCTACGTTCCCAATAATCACGGGCCATCTGACAGAGTAACGCTAGCTCCATCTCACAAAAATCCACAGATTTCAGGTATCCAAAACCCATTGGCTCCAACATTCCACGCTATTTGCAAGCCCTATTGATTGGAAACAAAGCGCAAACGTAACTCTACTGTAACCGATAACGCGGGGGTTAGAGCGGGGTGTGCGGGGCGGGAGGGGTGAGATAAGAAAGAAATCGGCTTATCGCGACGCAGCACGCGAAATCAAATGCATGCCTGCGGGCTTGGACGTTGGAGCCAATGTTGGACGAAATTGGATGCGCTTGCCAATCTACAATAACGAAAGAAATAATAGATACTATTTTTTATAATAGACATAGGTGCTTATGTGTTAGATAAACATGGTTATTTGATTGGCGGACTTATTCCGACTTAATAATTACAATATTTACGTCTTGCTCTGTCAGTTGTGACAGCCTCAGTGGTGTAGTGGTTGGGCAGGTTGGCTCAAATCTCATACACCACTAAAGGTGCGGGTTCGATTCCACGACGGGACATGTGCACAGAAAAAAAAATGCGAAAGCATTTGTATCCTGTCTGGGTGTTGTGGGACCATGGTCCTCATAGTTCCTGGTTTCCTAGATACAGGGAATCCTAGTAAGGGGTCAGGATCTATGTATGCGATCGTTGGGCGTTGTTTATTTATTATTATTTATTTTTTTAGTTACTAGTGGGCCACTTTGTAGATTCGTCAGCTTCTGCAGGTGTGGAAAGGTTAATTTTCATGTGAAACACTGTTTTTTAAATCAGCATACAATGTATCTTCGAGCGCGAAGATTATTCATTATTATTGGGCAATTTTGTTATTATTAGTCATTATTTATAGGGATTTTGTGACCTTTGACCTTTTATAAGCATGCTGGAACCGTATATAGCCAACATTATGAAGTCCTTTTCCATTTACTAGAATATTATAAATTGAAAATGCAATAAAATGTGTTATGCCTCAGGCAACGAGTGGCTGCATATAAAACTTGTGACGATAATATTATAAGAAAGCGAGTGTGGCTCAGTGTGCGGGAGCAGCAGGGCGATCATGTATCTTTTATTTCAATCAATTTCAATAAGAAACCAGTTTCAATGAAGGATTTGCGATTACGTAAGCCGTTTGTTGCAATCAAATGTCAACGAAAGCTCAATTGAAATAAAAATAAGTTTTGACAAACAAAGTTTATATCGATATACAAACCATAGACAAGAGCCGTATTACACAGTAAAATTGAATAGATTGGGCGTATACATAACGATTCATAGCACAATCTCGCTTTGTAAATTTGTCGGGTAATCGATAGGAGCACATTGAAATCGAGACAAAAAGTTACATGATCGCATTATGTCCATTGGAATAAATTTCTATTACACGTTAGTCCGCAACATGCGATATTCGCAACAAACTTACATGATCGCGTTGCTGGTGTGACTTTCGATCCGACGCACCCAAGTTTGGATCCCGCTCGCCCCGCACCACTAACTTTCTTAAGTTATGATCAGATTTAGCACTCGCTCTACAAACGGTGAAGGAAAACATGGAGAGGAAGCCGGCACGTCTTCGAGTTAATCACAGAAATTCAAGGACATGCGACATCCCCCAACCCAGACTGGGCCAGCGTGATGGGTTAAGGCGCATACTCTCTCTATGAGGGAAGGCCCGCATCCCAGCAGTGGGAACGTAATGGGCTAATGATGATGATAATAATATTATATGCTGTGGTACTTGTGGCAATGTGCTTATTTGTTGATTAGTAACCACCCGCGACTTCGTTCGCCTCGACATAATATAATATAGCCTATTATTACTCAGGGATAATGTAGAATTCAAATGGTGAAAGAATTTTTGAAATCAGTCCAGTAGTTTTTGAGTTTAGAAAGAAAAAAAGAAAAGAAAGGAAAACCATTTATTCGGCACACGACAAACAAGCAATACAAAAAATAAAAACCTAAAATATTAAATATATGTACCGAATGGGCTCAGCTCAGCTTTATAATCTTAGTGTAGATTATTTGGCCGAATAACAAACATTGGCCAAACATGCCAAACAGACAGATAGGTAGAACGTATGTTATCTATCGGTGGCTTCTGAAATGATTGAAAACATCGTCGTGATAACAGAGACTACGTTATTGACGTAGTATTGTTGTAAAGATAAATAAATATGGGTTACTCTTAGAGATTCGTGGAAAAACATATTTTGATATGTTTTACACTTAGAAATATAAAGAAAAATTTGAGAGAAAAAATTCAATGTTATTAAGATAGATAGATAGATAAACACTTTATTGTCAAAAAACCTTAAAAATAGGTACATGAAAAACAAGTACATTTCACAGTAATCAGCATAACAATAGGCGGTCTTATCGCTCAAAGCGATCTCTTCCAGACAACCTTTGAACAGGAAGGACTAACAATACCAATGTACTTATTAGGCACTAAGATTGTTTTAAAGCTGTACAATTGTACCTACCTTCCTACAATGTATTTATTTACACTAAACAAATAAAGTAAATGTACTTATTAGTAAAAAAAACGTCCTTGTTTTGTAATCATAGACAAGCGTTTGTAAGTAATGTAGTAAAAAAAATAATGTAATTAACTTATTTTATTAGGGCTCGTTTTTGACACATGTCGTTTCATTCTCTACCCTGCCCTATCCTGTGGCATTATTAAATTATTTTATCAATATGATGCTGTGAATTGACTCTCAATAATTGCCATCTTCTACCACATCGTCACTTCACATCAGGTGAGATTGTGGACCCAGTCTGTGGAAAAAAAAATGGTAACCGACTTCAAAATAAGGAGAAGGTTCTCAATTTGATTGTTTTTATTTGTTTGTTATCTCGAGTTGGGTTCAGTATAACCCATAAAAAATTCATCGATATTAGACTTTAGACTTCGAAGATACGTTAGAATAGAAGTCCGTTTGTTTTTGTTATCTACCTATATAAATAAAAATGAGTCGCCGGAATGTATGTAAGCGCATAACTTCCGAACGACTGCACCAAATTGTATGAATGTTTGTGATCGTTATGACAATAACGACAAGGTTTGTTTTATAGAAAAATAAAAAAACGAACAGAATTTTTAGTTTAAAATAAAAAATAAAACTTATATATAGATACCAGTTTTTGACCCCAATGATGGAGGAAATAAATGCGTTTGAATAACGCGTATCTCTGAATTGGCCTTATGTATATTCTAAATGCTAGTCTACATAATTAATTAAGAATTTTAATAACATCTACATTATTTTGTAAAAAAAACAAAAGGTGCCTATTTCGTGAACCGTAGCTCAGCAAAACGCAGCGTGTAAATCACAAAATAAAAAAAAACAAAACTCCAAACCTGTTAGAAATAGGCCTATCCTTGCCACAGTGCACAGCGCAACACTTCACTGCCAGCAAACTGGCAACAACCAACTCCTACCGGCAACAACTAACCGAATGGCGGCCAACCGCAGCCGACCAATGCGCTTATCAGCGAGCCGATAGCACATTAATCGGGCGCGATTTTTACGATTCCCTTATCAGTCGACATGGCGGATTACACACCCTGATAACGATCAAAATTATTGTTGGTACATAATTTGAAAAGCGATAAGATTGTGCCGACCGCATGTTTTGTGAAGTGTTTTATGTACTATCGCTTTAGCAGTATGAGAGTGGATTCATTTGATTGTCATCATATTTTTGTGCTAGGTTACTTCCTTACTAAGACAGCGCGGTGACCCCAAAGTGGGTCTTGGTCCCCAACAACAAAAGGCGCCACTGGTCTCGGCGTTGCGCGGTCTCTTCCCTGTCGAACAGCTGCAGTTCGCGAAGATCCTTCTCGACCTCGCCTAGCCGAGTATCGAGGCCGTCCGGACGACGAACCGTGGGTCGACCCAGGAACGCCAGCGAGGTTAGGTAGTTTTAACATGTTCCATCTTATTTTTGCCCTTGTATATTATTTAATAGTAATTATCATGTTATTATTGTTCTTGTATTTTATTTGTACCCTTACTGCCCCGTAACCTATACTGCCAGGAAAACGCTTCTCCATTCCGTCGATGTTATGTTAATGCACTGTAGTTCCAAATTAATCGGACATAGATCTTACATCAACGATTTAAAGTTTCTATTTGTAGAAACCAATTTGACAGATCGGGTACCTTGACGTGACATTACCGGTGCGTCCGAAGCGTAGTAACAGTATGTTTTAAAGTTGTTAACATTTATAAAACGAGTTGACTGTTTGTTCGATTCTTGTAAACATCTGTTAGATGTCCCTTGAGATAATCGGCTTATTCCGTAAGATAGCTTTTACATTTCAACCTGCTGTTCAACTGATCGTTGACTTTTCCGATAGCATTACGAATGAATACTATCTATTAAATAAGAGAAAATTTAACAGTGTTATGTTCTTAACTTAGTTTTCGTTTGTTTTGTTCACTGTTATCAACTCGCAGATAAAGTGACTGTTTCTTTTTAATTTTCTTCGGTTATTGTCTGCCTCGGTGTAGTAGCTGGGCAAGTTGACTCAAATCTCATACACCACTGAGGTTGCGGGTTCGATTCCAACGAAGGAACAAATGTTTGTGCACAGAAGAAAACACCGCAAGCATTTGTTTCGTGTCTGGGTGTTGTAGACCATGGCCCTTTTAGTTCCTGGTTCCCTAGATACAGGGAATCTTGTTAGAGACCGGGATCTATGTATGTGGTCGTTGTGCGTATAAATAAATACAAGCAAATTTCAGTAAGCCAAAATTTTAAAAACCCCTACACAATAAATCTATAAAAAGTAAAAAAACGGCTAAACTGATTTTGAAAAAACATTTCTAAGAACCACCGCTAAAAAACTTTATTGACTTTATTCATATTAATTTGCCCTGAGTATAATCTTTGTGTATATGAGTATGAGTATAGTGTATAGTATGAATAACTTGTTTTCAATTAATAAAAAACCGCAACTAAATCGGTTCACCTGTTTAAGAGCTACGGTGCCACAGACAGACACGCGTAGTGGTCAAACTTATAGCACCGAGGGGTGTTAGAAGCTAGTGTTACTTTTTGTGTAATTGGTTAAATTGTTAGTGCTTACAAAATAAAGTAGATATGCCGAATGTATTTAGTCCAAACGTTAGCATACCTACTCTATGTAGTAGATAGCCATGAATAGGTATGCTAACGTTTGAACATACAACTAGATTCTAGAGCAGCGGTTCCCAATTTTTTTTAGCTGTGGAACCCTAAATTATCTATCTAATTTTGGCGGAACCCCTACTCATATTTTTAACCGACTTCAAACAAGGAGGTTCTCAATTTGACTATGTTTTTTTTTGTATGTTTGTTACGCGATTACTCCGCCAATTATGAATTGATTTTGATGATTCTTTTTTGTTTGGTAGGTCATACTTCAGAGGTGGTCCCATATAAATTTTAGCGAAATTTATTCAGCATTTTTGCGCGGGTCAGTATATCGATAAAAATGCCGGCCAGCGTCGGCAATTCTCGGAACCCCAGTGACCCGTTCACGGAACCCTAGGGTTCCGCGGAACACCTACTAGGAACCGCTGTTCTAGAGTATTCCATTTTCTGTAAAATTCAAATTGTATCTTATCATTTAATTACACCTTGAAGTACTGACTATAGGTAGATAGACCTAGCGGAGTTTGACGCAAAATGTATGCCAGAGAGATAATTCCGAATAGTATTGCATTCGCATTTTTATTTCGCGTGCATTTTTATCAAGAACAAGAAATTCTAGTTTTATCGTTTTGTTTATAGCTAATCTCAAAAACTTAATTTATGCGTAGACGAGGCTAATTTTATTTCAAAACTCCTTGACAGAATGCAAATTAAATTGATGCTCTTTTGCATAAACATACAAAAGCGAAAAATGTAAATTTGCAGTAAATATATATGTTTTTAAATTAATCAATTAATTTTAAGTTGAAAATTTAAATAAATAAGAATTAATACTTAATATGAAACTATTTTTTTTACCAAAAATAAAGCTCCAACATTAGGAGCTACAATTGTAAATATAAAATGTCGGGTAGTAGGTACGTACCTACTATTTTCTATTATTTTCTGTAATATTATTGACATTGAATATTTATTAATTTGTTGTGATGTATATTATTGTATATTTTGTGATACATGTTGGTCGAAATAAATTAATTTGAATTTGAATTATTTAACTGCTTAAAGTGTTTTCTATTTATCTATCTCAATTTTCGACTTACACAATTGACACCTTTCTTATGGTACTGATAAGCGCCACGCCTGCCCAAAACAAATGCTGTGCCACCCAGAACTTTTAATACGTAATAAGTACTGCGTAGCACTGCATTGCGCTCATCACCCCGAGACATTAGATGTCTCATATGCCCAGTTATTTCGCTGGCTACAATGCCCTTCAAACCGAAACTTCAACCAGTAATGTTTGCGCATTACTGCTTAAGCGCAGAATAACTAGCAATGGTGGTACCTACCCAGACGGCCTCCCGCATACGAGTAACTTACCACGAGCATACCTACCCGAATTTAACTATAACCATGGTATAAAGACTATGCTATAACCAAACTTCTGAAACACTAAACTCCATCAACCATCCGTGTCACCCTTTCCTCAAATATTTCATATACATCAACGCGTTCCGCATTAGCTTAAAAAATCACGCGCCACGATGACTAGTGGGCGCACAGTGGTGCGAACGCTTATCGCCGGGGACAAAAGAATTTTCGACGACTGAGCACACATAATGTGGATCGTGATCCGATCGTCTCGGACAGGTGACGTGACGAAACACCGACGCGATGTAGAAAACGTTTTTTTAATGTAAAGGTAGATGTCATATATGTTCCTACCTAGAGCAGTTAGTTGTAGTTCGATGTCGAGTCAATTTTGAACTGTATAAATATGTGGCAAATGGATGAAAATAATTTTAATGTATCGCGGTGATAGCTATGTCTAGGAATAAAAACAATTGGCTACATATACTAGTAGCTAGATCAGTGCGCTGGAAAAATATTTTTCTCTTCGTATAATGTTGTCACTTCCAAAATGTTCTTCAAACTCGAAACCGCCCCTACAATCTTTTCTACCACCCAAAAAAAGTATTAAAAAGTCTGTATTAAAATCGTCTCATAAAACTCGAGTCCACATTCGCAAACTCGAGCGCAAATGGCTTTGTTATCACATACACCAGTCGGAAACTTTTCGTCTGTGTACGGAGGCAAAGCTTAGCAGCAGTGACGACTGAGCGAAGTAAGCGACTCAACAAGCCAGCAGGTAAATACGAGGGTATCTGCCACCCGCCTGCCGCTCACAGATACGTCACTCATATAAGTTTTTCTTCGCATCCGAATATATCGAAAAAACTTGAAAATGACATTTTGCGAGTTACTTTTGACACTGACAACCTAGCAGAGAATCTAAGGAACAACCAAGACAATATCGATATTAAAAATACTTATTATCGAATATAATACCTACTCGTTAAAGATTAAGGAACGAAGCCGTTATTAAGGAACGATATAGGTACACTTTTAGATTGTTTTTTTCTGAAACTTTTTGTCACAGAAAATTGATTCGGACAAAGATGGGAAAAGAATCAAAGATATACCAATTGCAGCTGTGTTCACTTAAAAGTAAAATTAACGTTTTAAGGATTAATTCAAGTATGTATAGAGCTATAGCAAAAGGGTAAAAAAGGTATAAAATAAATTAATAATGGCATCGAACACTAATTGTGCAAGTCCGACTTGCACTAAGCGTGTTGCGTAATATAATATGCGATGCGTCGATAATAGAGTCGTCTACTCGATGGGCTTCATTTCCGCGCGCACGTCGCTCGATAACAAAGAAGTGTTGACATATTTAGAACAAGCCTGAAATCGAACTGGCAACACCGACGGCGACACGTAGCGCGCGCGACAGCCGTCAGTGGTGCCAGCGCTGCCAACTAACGCGAGATTTTAATTTTCGAATCCATCCCGCGGATGACGCGTCGCCTGCCGCCTTTTTGTTACTGACGTGACAATGAGAACCCTATTGCTTCCTCCGCGCGGATCGTGAATACTTTTAAAAAGCTGTCAAAGTTTGGAAGCAGTGATTGACGCGCAGCGATCGCTGGCTTTAAGCCACCAGACGTTTCATGTGAAATTGAAACTGAGTCTTGATTGATTCCAATTCAACTTATATTAGATTTTTTGGTCGGCATCTCACTGACAAACTCTTAAGTTATACCTGGTAACACATTAAGATTTATTTTCTTGAGATGAGACAGATTGAATGTCCTGATTACAGTTATTAGATGCGTAGACTACATTGATTATGCATACAATGACTGGAAGATATAAATCAACTGAATAAATGACGCCACTAATACATAAATTCACACCTCTAATCGAATTATTTTGTGAGATATAAACATATTTTATGTCTACTTTAATTGGGCAATATTTAATAAGATTTCAGATTATCTTAATGAGGTTATAGGTTTATAGACACAATAAATAGAACCATTATTCATGTTGAAAATGTGTGGAAATATTGAAAAATGTGACTAGTTTTAAAGGCGGCAGCGTCGGCGTTTGGTATCGAGTGGGGCCGTCCACCGTCCGTCACTATCTATATTCCACACGAGCGGTTCGATACTCGGCGTCTCGATACACCCACTCGATTAAAATAAGAATATTTTAAGGTGCACCACTATTGTGCCCGGACCTTCCAAGAAATGTTTTAAGCCGATACCGCGCTCACACTGAACCACATGTTACATGTTTTCAGGTACACTAGGTAATATTTTTTTTTATAAATTAAGTAGTTCGATTTTTTGGCCACTGGGCAAAAATAACCAAGTTCAGTTTAAAATGACATTGTTTGATGTTTCCAGTAGGTAGTTTAGGTTTCAATGACTGAATAATATAACAGGGCATAAAAATGATGAAGGAATGAGTGAAACACTTAAATCGGAATAGAGTGGCGCAATAATCCAACATGGCGCCGGCCGGCACATGGATGGTGGCTGCAATCCGGGTGCAGATGCAATTGTCACGGGCCGGTGGCGCGGGCAAGCGGCCACTCCTTCTGTTTTTACTCGATTGCTCGATCACTTGATTCTCGTTTTTCGTCGTGCCCCGCCGCCGATACCGGCACCCTACATTGAGACCTGTCATATCGACTTTTTGTTCGGCGTACAACGAAAAAAAGTCACAAAAATGAGAGATAAAAAGTCTCCCGAGCAAATTGGCCGTCTCTGTTATAAACAACAGAGGTGGAACGCTACGATACCGAACAATAAATGTCCGATGTGAATTTGTTGATTGTTTCGGCTCACCGGTGCTTTGTCAGCGGTAGTTTTGGCGCGATTTCGAACTGTCACTTTGACGTTTGCCACTTTTTTAAAAAAGGTTCTTTGTGTCGAGCGATTTCTGTTCAATTTGAACAATAAGTTGTTTATGGATGCGGGTGGTATATTTTAGGTTATATCGGGCAGTGTGCGGAGTGTTATCTGAGAAAGCTGGGGTAGAGGCGTGAGGGTGAGGGGGTGAGGGGGTCGATATGAATCACGAGGAGTAATGGCTGCAATATCACGTAGTGCACTTTGTCAACTGGTTGTAGCCTCGCACTGGCAGAGCATAGATAATGCCGAGATTGCAACCATTAGAGATACGCTGGTTAGCAATCGATGGACTTGTAACTGCAGTGCTACTGTAATAATTATTTATCTGTTTTGACACGTGCTCGGTCAAACAGTGGATTTCCATAGAGATCAGAATTTCGCATTCACGTGATACTAGAAGTGACATATAAAATATGCAATATTATTAATACTCCTTGTTTAAACATCTGAATCTGACTGTTGTTTTATACTACATTTTTATTTACTTAAATGTATACGTATTTCAAATTATCTTTGCTTCGACCTTCATAATGCGAACGGCCAAGGAGTGGAACTTTCTGCCCGCACTTGTGTTTCCGGATAGCTATAATCTAGGTGTCTTTAAGACTAGTGGGAACAGATTTCTTCTAGGCGAGCGTCATCGCGTGCTACATCTTCGACCGCATCGTAACTTAACAACAGGTGAGATAGCGGTCAAACGCAAGCCTATAATGAATTTAAAAAAAGCTATAAATGCTTTGTCTAGTTATTTTTATGAAAAACAAAAGACAAACTACTCGTAAACTCAAGGAAACAGTACGACCTATGGATTGCCGATGGTGCTTGCAAGCTCAAAAGAGTAACTCCCACTTGTGCCCAATCTTAATCCGGGTGGAATCCTTATAATTCGAACGAGCTCTCGGCGCGCGATCGGCCTGCGGAGTGAGATTAGCCGCGGCCGGGCCCTCGACGTGCCGTGATGATGCTGCGATGATATCCGATGCTCTTTCCGCGCCATGACTGGCTCTTTATGAGGGGTTATTGATACGGCGCCAAGTGGATGAACAACTGACGGCTTTGCTACGGAGAAACACTTGAAACGCGTAGATACTTCAGAAACTATCTTAAACTTCGCTCGCATGAATAAATATTGCTAACTTATTAGCTTTGCCATCTAGAAGGATCATGGAAAATGAATTTGTTTGCGCCTTAAACAAATTGTCCAAACTAATTTAGCACCTTTAGGTACAGATTGGGTTTTGGAAAGCCCGTATGATACGCGCGTATATTTTCATTTTTAGCAGGCGAACGCGTAATTATTTGTTCATACGAACATACGGAAAATTACGCTTGGTTTGTAAAAGCCCTAATTTCGTACCTTTGGCCAGTCTTGTCGTTTGTTTAGCATATTTCTAAGTAACGTTTTAAATTTTTATTATGTTTCGGTAAGTTGCCGTCTGTCTCTAAAGTTATCTCTGTGCAAAGTCAGTCGATTGCGTTGTAAAAAGAAGGCAGACAAATAAACTCACATACACGGTACATTCGTATTTAAAATACTGTTTGTGTTATTCAGTTCAGACTAATCTATTATTGGCATTTACGTTCCCCAGATCAACCACAACCCCAAGCTTTCCTCATTTACCAATTTTGCAACAGATTGTGCGATCAGTGGCGCGATAAGATCCGCGATTTGCGCAAGATTCACTTGATGCTGCGAACTATGTATTTACTAAATGCTATGCGGTTCTCACGGTGCCCGGTTCTGGCATTTTGGTAAACTTTAGCTGTTCAGAACATCTGCAGCCCGATCTGATATAACAGAAAAGTTGCGAATATAGAGCAAAGAAAATAGAACTTAAGATAAGTAGTACTTCCACTCACTTAGGACTAGATCAGCGACTCTATATTGTGTCTTATATCTGCTCCAAAATCAGAAAAAATCATGCTGATAGAACGACAAATGAGGATGTTGTATATATTTTGAATTTCAACTGTTATTTCGTTTAAATCAGTGATTATTATACTAGAGAATTCTTTAAGATTGTAATCGCTCAAAATATATGATACCGACCAGCAATATAAATTATGTTGATAACAATAATTTTGAAGTTATGTTATAAACTAGGCGCAGCTTATTATGCTTTCTAAAAGCACTAAAATATAAACTGAGAACGTTTGAAACCAGAAAAAGAAGAGTAATGAACCATCTCTACCTATCAAATTTCGGATCTATGCAAAATTATCTCACCTCGCCCCGGCCTGAATGTGTGAATTGATCAAAGATAAATGCCTTATTAAATACTAATTCAGAGGCCATTTTTCTCTCTGGTGTTGCCAGATAGGTTAGTCACCACAAAAATTACCAATCGAAATTATGTCTGTCTACTGTGGTCGAAACATTTATAAAACGATCTACGTTTGAGATTTGAAATTGTATTTCCTGGATGAAATTTAACTATTAAATTTATTTTAAAAGGTAGGACCACATCAATTTTTACAGCTATTTATTTAATTAGCTAGTATTTTTTATATTAGTCACAGGATACACAATAACTACGTGAATAAAATAGTGCTTTTAAATTTTTTATTTCGTGCCCGAGAGCATCGTAATGAAACGACTAGTCCTCCCCTCATCAGAATTAATATAAACTATTTACCAAATACCTACACTATTAGATTTAACAAATAAGGTTTTCTTCTGGGGACACTTCTAAACGGCGTGTACTGCCGCTGGCGTCGGGATTTTTTTAATCCTGGCAACACTGCCAGAGATCTTTGTCACCTTGTTAACATAAAAAGGCAGTTCCTAAAATTGATTGCAGAGCACTAGCCGACTGATATTTAATCGAGCGCCTACATCTCGCTATCGGTTTACAATTCACATCTAAGTTTACAAATGTCAACACCTAGTAACATGAGATACATTTGTGAGACTATAAAACTTGGAGGTGATTTAGAGTTTTATTCTTAATAAAACTATAATGAATCGTTTGGGTTTATTTTGTTGGTGAAGCGTTGATGGACGATTGTAACGGATGAGTTATGAATTTTGCTATAAGTTCGAGTTATGAGTAGCTGTCGCAGTGCAGCTCGCTTCACCGTTCGTAACAGGGTTAACAGGGCCCTAATTCACTATGATAACTTGGCGATTCCTTGCTTCAAGGAAACGTCGATTCCTTTATTAATAAACGACATCTGCGAAATTTGTATTCTCTATGACGCGTCATTTATATGAATGCGTCAT
Source organism: Petrophora chlorosata (assembly GCA_951640565.1). Classification (NCBI taxonomy): domain Eukaryota; kingdom Metazoa; phylum Arthropoda; class Insecta; order Lepidoptera; family Geometridae; genus Petrophora; species Petrophora chlorosata. The sequence continues at coordinate 2,542,962 of OX621191.1, forward strand.
AGAGATATCGTTTATTAATGAAGGAATCGACGTGATTTCGAAGCAAGGAATCGCCAAGTTGTCATAGTGAATTGGGGCCCTGGTCTAGGTTCGGTTTAAATAACATTTATTCTCTTTAAGAAATTTTTAGAGCGAGTGTGGCTCAGCGGGAACTCATGCGCCTTTCGATCAGACGCACCTGGGTTCAAATCCCGACTCGGCCCTGCACCAATGACTTATAGTTAAGTGCAGATTTTGCACGCTCGCTCTAAAACGGTGAAGGAAAACATCGTGATGAAACCCGCTTACGCGCTTTGGAGTGGTAGGCTCTGGCCGTGGTTGTAATACCACCCACCGAACAAAGCCATGCCGTCGAGCGACCTAGTCGTGTTTCGGGATGATGTTCGGTGAACCATCGGGGAGACGGGTCTGAGCAGCCGCTCAACTGCCGTCTCTCTCTAGATCTATGTGCTCCATCTTAGGCCACATCATCGCTTCACTTCAGGCGAGATAGTAGCCAAACATAGATCTATTAAGCGTAAAAAAAAAAATACAAAAAAATTCACTTATTAAGAGAACTTACTAAACTTATAAATTTAAAATATTGCATTAACTAGATACTTAGTCTAAGGAAACTCAAAACATAGGATTCAAGAAGTGCATTAATTATTTGTTTTTTACTGTTATTATTACATTTTTAATTTTAACCGACTTCAAAAAAGGAGGAGGTTCTCTGTTCGATTTTATTGTTTTATTTTTTTTATGTTTGTTACCTCAGAACTCCGTCATTTATGAACCGATTTGAAAAATTAGTTCAGTATAGCTACGAAGTGGTCCCATATAAATTTCATTGATATGTGACCTTGGACTTCGAAGATACATTGAAGTCGGTTTTTGTTTTTTTCTAAAAATTAATTATTTATTTAACAGGTAGGTTAAGTTAACTACGCAGAGGTCACAACGTGGATGGGAGACTGTTTGTGTAGTTATTACATCTAAGCGCTACCGGGCTTCGGAGGACACATTAAGCCGTAGGTCCCGGTTGTTGTGTTACGAAAACAGTCGTTACGCAATATCGGAAGCCTTCGAGAAAAACTCCGACACCAGGGTTGGCCACACACTCGTACGAGAGAAGAAGTTATGATATTAGCAGTCAATGGAAGTTACGTGTAATACAACAAGATTGATAGAGTTGGAACAAATAATTTCCCACAGTATAAGGTTATGTCTCGACGTCATAAAAAGTGGCGCCTTCTATTGATGTCATGCATGTTCATGCAGATAAGGGACCATTGACACTTGAAATAAGTTTTTTAATGGAACTGAGTAGTGACACGAGCATGTCGTTCGCCTGACGGTAAGCGTCACGCCTGCCCATAACAAGAGAAGATGGCATATTGATGAGCGCAATATAGTGCTACGCAGTACTTATTGTGGTTTTAAATATATTTTTTTTACACTTTATATATCTATGTTTTGCCACTATCTCGCCTGGTGTGAAGCGATAATGTGGCCTAACATGGAGCACATAGATCTAGAGAGGGACGGCACTTGAGCGGCTGCTCAGACCCGTCTCCCCGATGGTTTACCGAACAGGTAGACGACTACCTACAAAAAATTAAATTGAAATTATGACCATGTCTACAATACACCATTGATAGGGTTGCCAGTTGCCAATAAATGTCCTACTAGCTGTTATTCACTGTTCGGAGTTTCAGACTCGTCTCCCCGATGGTTTACCGAACATCATCCCGAAACACGACTAGGTCGCTTGACGGCATGGCTTTGTTCGGTGAGTGGTATTACAACCACGGCCAGAGCCTACCACTCTAAAGCGCGTAAGTATGTATATCATATTTTAACCATTTTAGTTTAAAAGCATTTTCTACTTATTATCTACTGCACACTATCCTCTTTTATGTGTTGTTTTCCTTACCCTATGGTTGTCTGGAAGAGATCGCTGCTTAGCGATAAGACCGCCTATTGTGCTTATTGATTATGTGTTACCAACTGTAAATTATGTTTTCTTTTTTAAGCGCAATAAAGTGTTATCTATCTATCTACCTAAGCGGGTTTCATCACGATGTTTTTTTTCGAATGTTTTGAGTAGCACTACACATTTTATAATAATGATTATTATTTTTTTAATTTTAATTGTTTTTTTTATAATATTTTTGTATATACTTATAAATATATAAATAGTTTGGTATGTAACGTATAACTACTAACTCAATAAAACTTTGTTTACAGAGCAACAAATAATAGTTTATTTTGAATTGCCAATCCTAAACTATAAGATTATAATATAAATCTTATATACTTTTTATAGAAATACTGTAAAAATCTTAAATTTAAGATAAAATAAATAATTTGGATAATCTTATATATAAAAATTCTCGTGTGTTCGTCACAATGTTAGTTACCTTACTCCTCCGAAACGGCTTTACTGATTTTTACCAAATTTTATATGCATATTCAGTATGTCTGAGAATCGGCTACTATCTATTTTTCATACCCCTAGTGATAAGGGTTGTTCACCCTTAACATTTTTTTTTAATTTATATGGCAAAACAACGTTGGCCGGGTCAGCTAGTAATAATATATTTATTTCTAAAAAATATGTAACATTTCATAGTATCGTATTTACTCCTTACACTAACTTGTTATGCAGTTAGAATAATAGCTTGTCTGCATACCCTTCGGTTGTACAAATTTTACTAAAATTTATAAGGCAAGGTGATATAAGGCAAGGTCTACACAAATACTAAATAACTTATAGGATCTGTGTATGTGTTGTTAAGGAAAGGTTGTGTCTATGAGGTTGTGTTGTGTGTGAGTTGTAGGCAGGTGTTGCGTTTACCATCAAGCGAACGACTTGCGCGTTCCATATAAAAAAAAATGTAACATTCGTACAGGTATCAAAACAAATACTATAATAATCATTACCGTCTCACTAAAATAATTGAAAATGTAAAATGTAAATGACTAAAAACCACTTTTATTATTGACTAATGTATTCTAAATATTTAAATTGACTTTTATGTTCCTGTGTTATGATAATAATTAATTTAATTCTAATAATAATACATTTATACATAAAGTAATGAATTCGCCTATGATAATAATTAATTAATATTGTTATGAAATGTAATGTAATAATTATTAATGTTAATTTGTAATCAGCTCGCAATAAGCTGCAACGCCCTTACGGGGCTTATGTACCTACCGACCTACTACAGTCTTAACACCTATGACTAAGTGTACCTATAATAATATGAATGAATGTACATTATTGCAATAAATAAATAAATTAAACACAATCCGCAATTCCTATTAACTTTAAACCTTTAAAATATTGTAAACACACACACACAAATACACACCCTATCGACGAACATCTCTCGAATAAAGGGGTATGCTGAAAATCAGCCTTGCGTGAGCTGTTGAGCTTACGCAGCTCAATGCTGAGCTTACCTCTATTGCTGCTGTTTTTTGTATTTTTGTGCTGATGAATATATTGTGTTCTAATTTAAACTCTATGTGTACAGTTTGACAACAAATAAATTGTTTCTTTCTTTCTTTCTATTTCGGAACCGCTGCAAGCGTCATGATCACGACAAAACTGAAGCACCTTTCATTTCCACCCCACTTAATATACGATTAGTAAGTAGGTATACCCGCGGTCTATCTTCCCTTTTCATACGGACCACACAAGGGCGCGAGTGGCTAATCTATCATCAGCCCATACTCAGCGGGGCTTGAGCAGACTTGAAGAACTTCGCCTTTTCGCTTATCAGTATGCTCTTTTATACGCAGATGAGCAAACTTACCTACTCGTTTGCGTATGAAAGAGAATGGGTATTAAAAAGTCAGTATAAGCTGATATTAATATTTAATTTTTAGAAAAAAAAAACAAAAACCTACTTCAATGTACCTTCGAAGTCCAAGGTCAAATATCGATGAAATTTATATGGGACCACTTCGTAGCTATACTGAACCTAACGCAAAGAATTTTCCAAGTCAGTTCATATTTGACGGAGTTCTGAGGTAACAAACATTAAAAAAAAATACAATCGAATAGAGAAACTTCTCCTTTTTAGAAGTCGGTTAAAATACACATTTATCGGTCACTAGCTATATTGAATTTTCTCTAATATACAAAAAATGTATAAGAACGTATTGTGTGTATAAACCATCAAAAAAAAAAATATCTAAATGACAGTGAAAACCGTATCAAAATCCATTGCATGGTTTTCAAATTCAAATTCAAAAGTTTTTTTATTCAATTTTGTCGTCATAGACGCACTTATGAACGTCAATTATTACAATGACTCTACCACCGTATCGGAAAAAGAACCACTACTCAGAAGATACGGCAAGAAACTGAGGGGCATTTTTTTTTTAGAACTTTTGTTACTATAGTTGTTTTTGGTATGTTGATATGTTTGTTTTTGACAATATTATTTTTCTTATGTGCCAGTTGGCTACTTGGCAGAAGCGGAATGTTCCATGCATGTTTAGAAGAAGAAAGCGGAGAAACAGACATGAAGAAGCGGGTAGCGACTGTATTTTATACTATGTCAAGAAGAAGAAGAATTAACCTTTTCGGTTGAATTATCTGTAGGCCATTCAGTTGGCTCAACCGATACCCGGCATGTACATAGTATAATATCTTTTAGTTTAGTTTCATTTAGTTTTTAACTTATTATTAAGCCTTTTGTTATATTATATTAAGTATTATTGTACCATATTTATTGTAATTATATGACCTTAAATCACTTCTCACTTTATTTTTCCTATTACATTAATTTGTCCTTTTTTGGAGATAATATGAGGTTTGTAAGTTTATAAGCATTTTGCTTAGTGTTTGCAACTGTACTGTTTAGTGAAAAGTTATTCTGCTATTCTTTTCAGTTTTTTTTACGCTTATTATATCTATTTTGACTGCACTGTACACGGCAGCGGTCTCCATACACATGCTGTAATTGTTTGTCTTGGTCTTCTTAATTTGTCTTATTTTGTTCTCCTACACTTGTGTATGTACTATTGATTGTTGTGTGCAGTCTTGTCAAAAAAAAAATATTTCTTTCTTCTTTCATTCTTTCTATTTTGGCCACTATCTCGCCTGATGTGAAGCGATGATGTGGCCTAAGATGAAGCACATAGATCTAGAGAGAGACGGCAGTTGAGTGGCTGCTCAGACCCGTCTCGCCGATAGTTCACCGAACATGACTAAGTCGCTTGACGGCATGGCTTTGTTCGGTGGGTGGTATTTACCGTTTTTTTTCGTTGGGCTTAGCCTCTGTGATAAATGTTATGTCCGTGCGTATGTGAAGTCTATTTTAAATAAAGAATGGTTTTCTAAAATAATTTTCAGAACAATAAAATAGCCCTTTTTATGTAGCTGAATGACGAGACGAGCTGGTCGTTTGCGTGATGGTAAGCAATACGCCAGCCCATAACAATAACAGCACCACCCAGAACTTTGCTTTTTTCTTTTATTCATTTTTAAATACCTTTGCACCTTGGTGTGATTCAACTTCGCGTTCACTTACCTGTAAAGAAAAATAACTAATTAGACCACAGCTATAAAACTAACTTCAAACATGGAATGATTAATGTAAACATCCGAGCATCCGATCGCGGCAAGAAGTACAATATACCAAGTATCTACGATATAAGTTACAAGAAATACCAAGTTGGTGCCTAGTATTGAAGATACAATAAATACGAAGTTCTGCCGGTACATACGGTGCAATGAATCAAAACAAAACAATGTGATTATCCTCTTGCGTTATAGTGTTACGTGTTTTGAGTTACTAGCGCAAGCGAGTATGTAAATTTCTGTGATTGTGTTTTTTACACTGCGCCTTTTTTTGGTGGATTTAAGTCTTTAAGTATACTTTATCTATTGTTATGGCCTATAAAAACGCAAAGCTTACATAATGATTTTTTAATATGATTCTGATGTTTTGGTTAAATACAAAATAAATAAAACAAACGTGCTAAGCACCCAGTAAGTATCGATGTTTGTAATTGTATTTTTTTTCTAACAAATAGATTTCATAGACATTGATAGACATAGATGTTGTCAACCAATCCGCTTTCCAACACTAGTTTGCGCCAGTCAGCAAGTTCGACAAGAGTCGAGCTCAGGAAATGAAGCCGGGCGGAGGAGGCACGATAAATCCAACCGCGCTCGAGACAAAGAACTCGCTAGTCTTGCCACTTCTTGCAGCTTTATTAACTTGGCGAATGTGACAAATTGGCGCGAAGTGGCCAAGATGGCCGACGGAAATGGCGGCGGATTATTTAATTTAATTCAGCCAGTTTTGATACGTTGAGCTTTGATTTTAATTGGTGAGAATGGTGTGAAATGGTGTTCGTCTTTCTGACTGATGCCTTTTTTGAGTGTATGTTAGAACTATTAGGTATGTAGGTTCCTGTTTCTGAAAGTCATTACCTACCGACTGCATTAGTCAAAAGGTATGCAAGGTTTTTTTTATGTGCCAAATGACGAGGCGAGCTAGTCGTTTGCATGATGGTAAGCAATACGCCATCCCATAACAATAACAGCACCACCCAGAACTTTGCAAAATCCCGCGCGGCGCTGCACTGCGCTCGTCACCCTGAGACAATTAGCTGTTGAGTCTCATAATGCCCAGTAATTTCGCTGGCTACAATGCCCTTTAAACCGGAATACAGTAATGCTTGCGCACTTCTGCAAGTATGCACGGTATCTGCTTACAATATTATTAAAAAAAAATTGTGCGTGAAACATTTCCTTAATGTTTTGCCAACAATTTAAAAACCGTAACAAATTAACAATGCAGTGTGGTAAGTTCCGCGGAATTATAAAATGGAAAAAAAAACAATGCTGATTCTAATACAAACTTAAGACAATAGAGTCCCTAATCCTCGATCATACGAAACAAAGCGGTTGATTTCCTATTTTATATTCAGAAAACAATCGTTTAACACAAACAGAAGTTTAAAATAGAGACCGGTTAGCGTCGCGTCCCATCTGGCACCGGAAGTACAGGAAATAACGGAAATTAGCATTGCTTTGCTTCCCGCGCGGATTATTGCAAAATAAGATATTGTTCACTCAATCTATTCGTTCACTCGTTCACTTCGTTTGAATGATGCTTCTTTGTTTCTCGATTCGATATTCGAATTATTTCGAGCGAATATTGTTCTGATTGAAATACGTTGGTTGTGTGTTAATGTTTTCGATTAGTGTTATCTGTTGTTTGTGTTATTTCGTTGACTTTGAATTCATTTATTATTGCCTTGACAGAATTCTGTTTTGAATGAAATGTACCATCACTCATTTTTTAGAAAATACCTTACAAAACCATAAAACAAACAAAGCTACGCTACTTCTGTTAACGCCTCGCTACGCCATGTAGTTTAAGGTAGGCAGAGAGGTAGGAGGTAGACCTCTCTCGCTATCAATCCTTATTCCTTATACATTTAATAATTATATTGCCTGGTGCGATATATTGCACTCGTACAAGTTTAATTTCGTTTTCATAGATCGTGTTTCAAAATATTCTTGTTACGAGCCAAACTCTTTATGTCGCATGTTCTAGATATGATCTCACTAAACCGTAATATAAGTCCACCGAATCAGTATCCTGCATCGCAAACAGCCGTCGCGTCGGTAAGGCGACCGACATAACTCAATGCACACAAGATTTCAATATTTCGATAACGTGTGGCCGCTGAGGCCGATCTGAGATGTATGCGTCGTCACGCCGCCGCCAATATCCGACGCAGAATTGAAATATCTGACCCGTACCCCTGGAGGACGTATCTAGGCAGCGTGGGACTCAGGGCAGGGGCGAGACTGTCTTGATTGCCTCATATATCAACGTGACGCCAAAGGTGTACCACGTGAGATTCGTTCACTCATCAGTCGTATTTTCACTGTTCGTAATTATTTAGAAGAGAAAGGTGCTTGGAACATTCCATTTCTACAAAGTAGCCAAATGGTACGTAAGAAACATAATATTGTCCAAAACATTGTAACAAAATTACTAAAAAAATACCCCTCAGAATCTTGCCGTATCTTCTGAGTAGTGGTTCTTTTTCCGAGAGTCATGGAGATAATTTGACGTTCATAAGCGCGTCTGTGATTCCAAAACTGAATTAAGAGATTTTCATTTGATTTGAGTCACGGCCGCGCCCACCGCGATATTACGAGTTGACCTTACACCACCTATACTTCTTTACTTTCTAATGGAGGTGGTACTTTTCTAATTGATTTTATGTGGACAAAAATAAGCGAGTTGGAAACGCATCTTGAAATATTATTCATTTCCATTCTCCTATATTCAGATAGAGCTCATAGAGCATTTACTTTGCATTTCTGAAAAAGTGTACTATAACTGAATTTATTTGAAATTTTTAGATAAATACATTCACCGCTGCTAAACGAATTTTATATAATTTAAATAGACAAAGGAGGAGAAACCCAGCCCCAATACACCTTAAACCGTCCCTGACCTCCCACGTTCCCAGGGATCGGAGGGATATGATAGGAATGTGTAAATGTCACCGCATCTGATCGAGTGCTAGTGGGGGTGGAAGGGTTGATATCAACGGGTAAGGAGATACGTAAATAAATTCTATATGGCTTATCATATTTATTTATTCAGCCAAATATCAAAAGACCATAAATATGTTTATTGTCTTTTGTTTTTTTTTCTCTTTTAATTGTTTGATTTCAAATTTGGCGCTCATTACGTTCCTAATTCAAAAACACTAGCCTTTTTGCAAGCTTTTATTTAACTTGCAATGTTTGTTTGTTTGTGTCAAATCTTGCAAGTTGAATCAGAACCACTTCCTCCAATCCTACGGAGTTGAAATTTTGCATACTTGTCAAAGTCCGATGACAACGCAATATTATGGTGACAGCCAGCTGATCTGATGATGGAGACGGAAGGTGGGTAATGGAACTCCTTGACGGATAATTGTAAACTACTAGTGTTTGGGCTCATTTTATTTTCTCGCGGTTCCGATTTTGATAAAAGTTCCGAATTTGTTAAAAGCTTGTCTTAAAAAACTGTCTCAGCTTTGTTTTTCTGTGCACACATATTTTTGGATTACAATCTAGACTCAAAACTGTATGATATTTAGTTATAGCTCTGTATTGATTGTAGTTTGTTTTGTGTATATAATAAATAAATAAATAAATAAAAAAAATAAAAAATATGTTTTAACAAAAATATTGTTTGGAGTATTGACTGAATTAAATCAATCTATAAACTGAAATAAAACAGACACGGCAAAATATTTATCCACAACATTAAAATCAGGTTGACATTGACAACGCGATCGCGGCCGCAATTTCCTTCTGTCGGCACATCAGTGTGTCGCCATGTTTATATTCTAACATTTCGCTGCTATCTGCCAACATCGGGTTTCGGAAATGAACTTATAATTCACGACTTTTTCATGTATATACCTACTGTGATTTCGATCTTATCAATTCAAAAATGAAATTGAAATACTCGGTTTTCAGTAAAGAAGAATGAATTCATGGATGTCTACTCCAATTATTTTTTGTCCTTGGTTGCCTCAATATTGTTTAAAACTAGATGCATCCCGCGGCTTAACTCGCAATATTCTGGGATAAAAATAAGCCATACACACACGTCCGCGCGACTAGACCTAGTATTACACTAGCATTGGTGGTAGGTTTCTCGTATGGGAGAGGCCGTCTGGGTGGGTACCACCGCTTTGCCAGTTATTCAGCCGCCAAGCAGTAGTGCGCAAGCATTACTGTGTTCCGGCTTGAAGGGTATTGTAGCCAGCGAATTTACTGGGCATTATGAGATTCAACAGCTAATTGTCTCAGGGGGACGAGCGCAGTGCAGCGCCGCGCAGGATTTTGCAAAACAAAGTTCTGGGTGGTGTTGCTATTGTTATGGGCTGGCGTATTGCTTCCCATCAGGCAAACGACCAGCTCGTCTCGTCATTCAGATACATATAAAAATAATAATAATAATGTTAAATGTTTTTAATGGCAAATTGTTTTTAATTTTGATTTTTTTGGATAGTTATTTGTGTTTTTATTTTGTATGGTTATATGTATGTCACTCAAACAGCTTTAACGGAATACTAGCGCTGGTCGCACAACGCTGAGTTGCAGGACATAAAAAAACCCTACACACCAAATTTCATCATAATCCGCTCAGTAGCTTTGCGTGATTGAATGACAAACCTCCCATACATCTATCCATCCATCCTCACAAACATTCACGTATATAATATTTGTAAGATGGGATAGGATAGAAACTGGGATTAAATGAATATAATATTTTTTTATCGATATCTCCTTGAATTTTACATTTAATGCAATTAGTAAAAATAGGTAGGATATATTATTGTTACCTGTTCGAATTCTAGCATAATGTTCATCATTATAATATAGTAGTAATAATTTATTTTATTTGAGATTTTGATCTTTATTTGTTAATAAGTTAAGACTTAAAATTATGTTAGTAGCAACACATTATTATTAAATTAAATGTCAATTATTATTCAGCTCATTAAGTTCCCACTGCTGGGACATGGGCCTGCTCTCACAGAGAGTATGGATTATAATCCACGCAGACCCAGTGTGGGTAAGTTGATGTCACAATGTCTTTGATATTCTTTGATTGCTGTTTTTCTCACTATGTTTTTTTTGGCGTTTTAAAGCGAGTATTAAATCTGCACATAACTTAAGGTCATTGGTGAGGTGAGTATTTTAGACTGCCTCCGTGAGGCAATCGGTCACCGATGTTTTGTCAGTGAAAATAAAACATACGAAATTTCATACTGATTGCACACGACCTTCAAAAAATTGGTCACAAAATAGGTGACAAATGTCGGTGAAAAAATCGGAACGACTATCGGATCTATACAAAAAACCTGACGTCGACGGAGGCACTGCTGGATTCGAACTCTGGTGTGTCGGATCGAAAGTCGCACGAGTTCCCTCTAAACTACTCCACTTATAATGTACATCGTAGGGGATGAACCAATCTGAATTAAAAAAAATAGAAAAGTTTCAGGTTTTTGAAATACTTAACTCGTAGTTTCCGTAGATACAGAGTTCTTAATTTGGCGAGCAAAATCACGTCTTATAGCGTCTTAAGTTATCAATATGTAAAATATTTTTTAACCGTTTTTTCGGGCTTATTTTGCTTCATCCTCTAAAATATATCCAACGCCTCTAAATAAGACAACATTACCATGAGTCATACACACACATGCATGACGCAGTGATATAAAGATAACACCCACACATTTACAAACATGCAAACAAACGATATCTGCGAGATATTGTTCATTGAATAAGTTATGCGCACTGATATTAAGTTGAGAGGCAGTTTATCATGACCTTATCTATAGATACCTTTACATTCATACACATATATTTAGAATTGATAATGTATCTAGATAGAGCTTTTAACAATAATTACAATAAAGTCTATACAAGTTAGTTTTCAAAAATACCAGAGAGCTCTCAAACCACTCCAATCAATAAATCTTAAAAGTCTTGTTCAAATTGAGTCTTTTAAGAACTGTGTAAAAATATATTTGTTTTTATATTAAAATATATTTAATCAAATCAAATATCATTTATTTGCAAAATATACATATTCAAACAATCACAAGACAAGCATAACTAACAACTAACTAGGGTGGCGCAGTGACCCAAAGTGAGTCTTGGCCTCCGACAATAGAAGACGCTACTTTAGTCGGTCTTGTGCCAAATCCTATCATTCTTCGACCTGGAGCTTACGCAAGTCCTTCTCCACTTCGTCTTTCCAGCGGTACTCGGGACGGCCGACCGGTCGTCGGCCACTCGGCCGTCCCAAATACGCTCGCTTCACAGCCCGATCCTCACCCATTCTTTCGAGGTGGCCGAGCCAGCGAAGTATGTGTGCTTTTATTTCGCTGATGATATTTGGTTCGGCCACTAGATCTTCAATTTATCTATTTTTCCTTAGCCTCCACGTTCCATCCTCTCTCTTTACAGGCCCTAGGATTCTTCTTAAAACCTTCCTTTCAGTCACTTGCAGTAAGACAAGCATGCATATAGATTTTTTAGTTCTGTCATGTATTTATTATGTTTAGAGGTGCAAATGCTAGATGTCAGTCATTTTTATAACAAATGGAATGCCCATTTGTTATAAAAATAACTGACTGACAGATATTTATAAATTAGATTAATTTTATGCACGTTTCATGTCATGTAATTAGATTAATTATAAAAATTATGACTGATAAAGAAATACGTGTGTAAAATCGGCTTCAATTGTTAATTATTTTTATTTTTCAAAGTGTTCCTCTCTCTAAGGACTCAAATGACGAAATGTTGTTAAGATTATGTACTTCTGACAATTCAAACTACACAACACACTACTACAGAAAAAAAAGAAAAGTTAAATAAAAAACAACCCTATAATATTGCGAAAAATATTCCGGATTAGAATTGTTGTACAATTTTATTATTGGAATTATTATGGTCTCAAAGCTGGTTGGTTTTTACAAAATATCTAAGAAGACGAACGCATCACTTACCTTTAGAAAACCTTTGCCATCATCCAGAATCTTGACACAATCGTCTACTAATGAATATGCGTTAAAGAAAGCTTGCATACCAAGACATACTCATGTCTGCACATCGTCTAGCCTGTTATCTACGCGTACGCAGTCTGCTTTCCCGCCAAGGACCTTTTAAAGAATCTTTTTAACTTATCTCCGTCTCAAAATCAACTTTACGTCACTTACAATTAGAGTCCTCCTTCTTCTGACGCGATAATTCTTAACAGATCCAAAACACATTCAAGGAAAGTCATCATCCTTAAAATTCAGGCCTTGTGTTGACTGTACAGAGTTAAATGTCAATTGAAGTAAATTTGAAAAGAGTTCCAGACGTTCGACAATTGGAATTTTGAATGGAGCACGCGTTGATGTCTTTTACTCGAGCGTTCTTTGTTCATGCTATTATAGCCTGAATTTTCGAAGCTTAGAGTCGAGTGTTGGGTGTATTTCTATGGTTGTTATAGCTTTTTAGTGGTGGCAATGTCGGTTTTGCAAAAGGTAAGTGTACACGTGCATTGGTGACCAATTCGGTCGGTATCGGTTGATCGGAGATCGGTAACGGAGCACGATGCGTGTGAGCCGACTTTTAGTGGGAAAATGGTGATTCACAGATTCCTAGTAAGTACGCATGTCTGAACAGAAGTTTCGATAAGTAACGTCACTCGTGAACCCAAAAAAAAACATTTCTGTATGATTCATTTAATTTAATTATATATATATATATATATATATATATATATATATATATATATATATATATATATATATATTTTAATGTTAATATTGCACACCATTGTTATGGTAGAATATTAGGAATTATCTTTATTTGTCATCTTTGTGCACAACATTCCAGCAATAAAGAAATTTTGAATTTTGATTTTTTTTTGAATTTTGAATTTTCATATAAACTGATAATAACGCCACGTCATCCATCTTTGCAAAATTATAATTGGAATGGGTTTGACAGCCCTATACCAAATACATACATGTGTACAAAAATGAAAATGAAAATGAAAAATGAAAAATGAAAAAATGTTCATTAGGTAAAAGAAAAAATATATATATATTCAGAAAAATAAGATTATCAAGATTATACCCCGGAGAATGACACCAGGAAAACAAACACCGCTGGCGCTGGAAAAACCCCACAAAATAAAACTAACAACCAAGGAAGTTGTCTCCAGCTAACAACCTTATCCACCCACTTAAACAATAGCAGTATTTCACCAAAACAAAACGTGGGTGTACTCACGACTCGGCGACAGCGCGACTAAATCGCATGCGATCTGTGGAAGCGTTAACAAGCGCGCGGGCAGACAAGCGCGATCGCATCGGGCCAATTTGTACGCACGTCTCGGGCGATTTATTGGCCACGCGACGCTAGGATAGTGGAGAGTGTAGCGCGCATAGGTGGCCCTGTCAGGGTTCAAGTGCAAGGGTGCTTATTTATTTCGGACCCTAGAAACATTGAATGTGATATGCATGAACATTATACACTGGCATGTATATATTTCGACAAGAATGGTCCTTGTTTCGGGGGATCTCAGAGCTGGCGCAAACTTGGCCCAAAAATTAAGCATTTAGTACAAAGGGACAACGCCGCCAGTATTAAGGGAAGCCTACTGCACGGTGGCGATCTACACGGCGTTTGCCTTATAGTCCAGTAAATTTAGATACGTTATATGAAGTTGGACCGCAGGGGATATAAACTATACCAATTTTGTGTAGGGAAAAATCCCCTGATTATCATATCAAAATATTTAAGCTGGCAGTCAAGTGTGTGTGATTTCTGGAATATTGTTTTTTCACGGTTATCAGCACTTCAATATCACTGCATACATAAATATACAATACTCCTGGACTTAGTTATATAATATTACATCCTAATTTTGAAAAATTGTGGAAAACCATTAAATTGTGTCAAAATCTCTAAAAAAACATGCTCAGTGTAGTAAAAAATGTCCCTCAGTTTCTTCAGTATTTTCTGAGTACTTCGGAGTGATTTTGAAATTCAGAATAAGCTGATTTGATTCCTAATATACTTGTATTTTTTATACCTATATTTATTGAAACAATTTATCTCAAACTTTCAATATCTTTTCACACTATTCTTGTGCTACATAATCCAGAAAACTACATAGTAACTATCTCCTAATCTTCAAATAAAATACCCACGCATAAACAAAGCATTTGACAATAGAAAACGAATGGGCACATCTTTATCAAGAAGCGTTCAGCATAACTCGAGGCTACAATTTCTCTGAGGCACGACGCCTCCGCCAATTAAAACTATAGGCTTACAAGTGCGCTGCGCACGCTTGGCAGAACCAAGGGCTATTCCTGGGCTTAGAACATTTAAAAAAATATAATAATAACAATAATCTTAGGATGCTATTTTAATAATTCATTTTTAACAAAAACACCGATCAACTCTGATATATCTTTGAAGTCCAAGGTCGAACAAATATCGATGAAAAGAATTTCCCAAATCAGTTTATAAATGACGGAGTAATCACATAACAAACATACAATAATGCTTGGACACTACTGCTTGGAGCAGAATAACTGGCTGTGGTACCTACCCAGATGAGATACCTAGCAGAAGCATAAGTTTTTTTAAGTGTCTGAGTGACGAGACGAGCTGGTCGTTTGCCTGATGGTAACCAGTACGCCTCCCCATAACAGTAATAGCACCACGCAGAACTTTGTTTTGCGCGGCGGTGCACTGCGCTTGTCACCCTGAGACAATTAGCTGTTGAGTCTCATAATGCCGAGTAATTTCGTTAACTACAATTCCCTTTAGACTGGAACACAGTAATGCTTGCACACTACTGCTTGGCAGATTGATTTATTAAACATTTTTTTTATTTTTACAATCGAGTAAATACGTATAGCAGTACTTATTTTAAAACTTTCACGCCATGAGAATTTCTATATCCAACTAGAAAGGCAATATAAATGTTAAGGCTCGTCGATCTATCGGCGCCGGCGCAATCGCGATCTGCGCAATATCATTACTGCGCCCGCGCAGCGCCTTTCCGACACGAGGCGTTAATGTTCGCACTCGTGTAGGTTTTTGGTTGACAAACAGGATTTTATGATAATTCGAGATTACGTCACGCTTATATTTACTAATGATGATTCAGGATGATGATGAGCGCAGTGTAATGCAATACAAAATTGTAACAAAATGTATAAAAAAAATGCCCCTCAGTTTCTTGCCGTATCTTCTGAGTAGTAATTCTTTTTCCGATAGGGTGGTAGTCATTGTAATAATTGACGTTCATAAGTGCGTCTGTGATGCCAAAAATGAATAAAGTGATTTTGACTTGACTATTGTATGAGCCAGTGTGGCTCAATCAGGGAGCACGTGCGTCTTTTGATCCGACGCACCCGAGTTCGAAACCCGCTGGCCCCGCGCCACTGACTTTTTAAAGTTTTGTGTGGATTTAACACTCGCTCTAAAACGGTGAAGGAAAAAATCGTGAAACCAGCATGTTCAAGAGTTAATCACAAACATTTAAAGACATGTGACATCCACTAACCCACACTGGGCCAGCGTGGCATATTATAGCCCATACTCTCTCTATGAGAGAAGGCCCGTGTCCCAGCATTGGGAATGTGATGGACTGATGATGATGGTGATGATGACGATTGGCTGCTTTATTTTTAACCGATTTAAATGTAATCCACCACGCTGGCCCAGTGTGGGTTGGTGGATGTCACATGTCCTTGAGTTTTGTGATTAATTCTTGGACATGCCGGTTTCCTCACGATGTTTTCTTTCACCGTTTCTAGAGCGAGGGTTGAAATCCGCACATAACTTAAGGAAGCTTAAGGAAGTCATTGGTGCGGGGCCAGTGGGATTCGAACTCGGGTGCGTAGGATCGAAAGTCGCACATGCTCCCACTGAGCTACACTCACTCTCCATAGCAGTCAATAAATGGCCTCAGACATATGATTATATAAATTAAAACAGTAAACATTTTATAGCTTCGTGCGAACAAATATCACGTTTCGTCGCGTACGCGCGTATTATAATGATATCGCACATGCGAAGATGTGCACTGATATGGCCGAGATCGATGCACTTTAGCTTTATTATTATTATTATTAAAATCTTTATTTCAGGCAATATTAAAGTACAACAAAGTAAAATTAACAGAGGCCCATAGAATATATACCTTACAGACTAACATACATACAAAAATATAACATTACATTTAATAAACCACACACTCTACTTCACAGGGTTCAAAAATTTCGGTCCGTTCCCGTATCTCCGGTATACTACCCCTACAGGCCAGAAGTCAGAATTCAGGAACAGTCCTTATGCACCGCTGGAACTTGGAGCCTGTAGGACTTGAATTCAGTGGTCCTAGTCGACTCCAGCCTCGACAATAGCATTGCTATCTGTCCCTGGATCCGTCCATGAAGAGTTTCTTTGCTGTACTTCAACACTTCATCCCCTGATGTTTCGAGGTGCAAGCGCGAGAGGTAGATGGATACTGTAGGTTCCACAGCACGTAGTACTTTAGCCAATCACAGCTCGTATTGTAATATTGTATAACCATTACTTATTAAGGATTTATTGAAACACACAAATAATTAAAAAAAACACAAACAAAACAAATTAAAAATACTAATAACTAATCTAATCTAATAAACCACTACCAGTGGGCAACGTTCCCAAAATGCTGGCAGCATTGCCACGTTGAATGGCAATGCTTAGTTAGATATTATGTAGAAGTGTTAATAATTCCACCAAACTGATGCAATTAAAACCATGCACAAACCAAACGAAACCAATAAAATTAAAGTGAAATCCCAACGTGAGAAGCAAAACAAGATCAAACTTTAAAATGTAAATGAGACCGTCGGAAAAATGAGATTATCTCGCTATTAGGTATAAATTAAGTACGAGGAATGAGGTATGCGGCACAATTATATTGTCACGAAGGCAGCGAAGGCTTTGGAAGCTTGTGAGAGCTCGCGGAGGCTCGCAATCGTGGTCGCACCTGCACGCCGCAATCGGCGCGCGATCTGCGCGCGCGCACGCCACATGACAGCGTTCCTTTTTTAGGGTAAAATATCTAATGAAGCAATTTTCGACGAAGTTATAGCTGTTGGTATTTTTATAATTTTATTAATATAATTTAACCGACCTTAAAAAAGGAGGAGGTTCTATGTTCCTCTTTATACTTTTTTATGTATCTTCACTGATTTCTCCGCCAACTGTTGACCGATTCAAAAAAATATTTGTGGGTTCAGTTCAGTATAGCTACAAAGTGGTCCCATATAAATTTCATAAATATTTGACTTTGGACTTCGAAGATAGATTGAAGTCGTTTTTTGGTAAACTATATACTTGTTTGTAGTTTAGTTCATTCATTTGCATTGCATTCATATACATTTATACATGTCAAAATGTATGCCATAGGTTACATCGGTACATGCCCTGTTAGGGCTATCAACTGAGTGCGATTTCATTTTATAAAATTGGTATTCCTATTTTCGAAACATGTTTTGATTTTAAGAATAAATTTAATTTTAATTATTTCAGTATACATATCCAATAACATCCATAAAAACCTAGTTCATAATTAAAAAATGCATATAAACTATTATTTACGTAAATATTATATCATTTAGCATAAATCTCGATCGAATTTGACTGTAATAAAACGAGTTATTTAATTTCTTATTATTCGCTTATTTTATTTCTATTACGAAAAAATATTATAATACACTATAATTACTTTAGATTACCTCTAGGTAAAGCTTCTTAATTGAAGTTGTTCTTTGAGATTATGTAAATATGAAATCATGGTATTAATTTTGGATGGCCTGCGCCGTGTGACGTCCTTAATTAATGTAATTAACCATTTTAATTTACATAATTTAACCAATTAAGAGACACCTAATATTCTTGATACATCCAGATATCAAAATCAAAAGGTTTCTTATGCAAATAGGCGCTCACACACACACACAAAATGAACTTTTATAGGTTAACAAAATCATAAATAATTGTAAAGAACAGAAATCCTACTATTTATTGTATTTATTTATTTATATATTATACCTTTGGGTGAGCATTATAGTTTCCAAATTCGCCCACCCAAGGTACAAAAAATACATTTTATATAGAAATTATCACCTAAAATAAACAACATAAGAATTTGAAATTACCTAAAAAATATATTAAATATTACATATATTCGTGGACGCCTTCACAAACTCCATTACCGTTCTGTGAAACTCTACAAGCGAACATTCAAATAAATCCAGTTGTTGGTACCGGCGTAGCACAGCGTTTAGCAGGCGAAGCGCGCGCGGAAGAGGAGCCTGGCGGCCCAACTCACTTCTGCACCACGGCACAGCAAACAAATTGTGCCGTCGAGCCCTCCGATAATTGTCCGGTACTGCTATATTTATTCTCTCTAACAAAGATGGATTGACCTACGGCCTACTATTACGTTAAAAATATATTTTGTTAGAGAGACAAGGCGCCTGATTTCAAGGGTGTTGTATCTCATCATCCCAAGCAAGAACGCACTTGGATATACAAATAATATATTATTATATATGCTATTATGTAACGGCTAAACGGATTTCGATGAAATAAGCTAAGTAAGTATTTTATACCATGGAAGTGAACATAGACTTTTCTTCCCGGAAAACTATAGGACCGGAGAGTGTGCGACGGAATTACATGAGCTAATTCCTCCATCTCCATTCTACCATCGGACAACAAGACGTAAGGAAACTCGGCATCCGTTTATGGTTGATATTCCTCCAGCCAGAACAAAGCTACGCTTTAACTTTCATAATGCGAACATGTAAGGAATGGAACACCTTATCAGCGTCTCTGTTTGCCGGCTCTTTTAATTTGGATGTCTTCAAGTCCCGAGTGAATCGGTATCTTCTAGGCAAGCATGATCCATCGTCGACCGCGTGGTCACTTTCCATCAGGTGAGACTGCGGTCAAATGCTTGCCTATCAGGTAATAATAAAAACGAACAGTTTCCTAGGGAACAACTATAAACCAAATTCTACGCGGACGGAGTCACGAGTACAGGCTAGTCATGTACAATTATCTAAACATGTAGATTTGACTATTGCAAAATTCCGAAACGAAATTATTCGCCAGAGAACTAAATTTACCGATATAGCTCAGCGGCTGCTGAGCATTAGCAAGCTGGAGTCGCAGTGGACTGGTCATATTTGCCGCAGAACCGATAACAGCTGGGGTGACGTGTTCTAGAGTAGAGACCGCGATCGGCAAACGGAGTGTAAGACGCCCTGCGACTAGATGGAGCGACGATATACGCAGGGTTGCTGGTAGTGACTGGAGAAGAAAAGCCGAATATCAGGCTCAGTGGCGTGCTATGGGAGATGCCTATGTCCAGCAGTGGACTGACGTAGGCTGATGATGACGATGATTGCAAAATTATATTCGAAATATCGATACAGTGATCACGAGTAACAGTGTTTCCCCTCACTAGCACTGTAACCGATACGGACGACACGACGGACAAACACAATATTTTATTGTATCCAATTAAAATTACTCTCTTCCTTATTGATTGCAAGTTAGTCCAGAGTTAGTTAGTTTTGACTTATGCGCGCTGATAGTTCTCCGTTGAGCTAACACTGTATTTGTTAACCAACGCAAAAAGGAGGGGAGTTATAAGTTTGACCACTATGCGTGTCTATCTGTGGCACCGTAGCTCTAAAACGGGTGAACCGATTTGGATGCGGCTATTTTTATTTGAAAGCATGTTTTATACCGGTGGTTCTTAAACATGTTTATCCCAATCGGTTTAACCGTTTTTTTAATTTTTATAGGTTTTTTGTGAAGGGATTGATGAAATTTCGTATTTAGGGTACCTACTTAAGGTAGAAAAAGACTTTAGATGCTTTTTATGCCGGAAAACTGCGGGTGAAACCGCGGTTAAAAACTAGTAATTATTAAAAACGCTTTCATAAAATCGTAATTAAACAAAAGTTGTTAAATTAAACATCACTTAAGGTGAGAATATCATGCTGTTTACATGCTTCTAATGCTTTTCACTAGGGATGGGCCGAAATTCGTTTTACATTCAGTTTAACCGAACTTACCGAGCCGGTTCACAATGCCGAATTAGAATGCCTAACAGAAGCCAAAGAAGTATGCGAAACATTCGGTACAAGAAAATATTTAAAATACTCGACTGTTTAGACTAAAATTATAGAAATTAGACCAGGAAAATAAGACACTTTGTAATCACAGTTATTTATTCATTGTTCGTTTCCTACTGATGTATCATTGAATGTTTTTATAAGAGAGACGCGGGGGTTGTGCGGACTGCGGGCGGGGAGTACTCATCAAGTGAACGCGTAGACAAGATTCGGCGTGTCTTTCGAGAAAGCGCTACAGCATGGAGTCCTTTATAAGGGGTATTAATAGAGTGGTTTAGGGTCGAAAACGCATCATCAACGCCTCTGGTGTTGCAGATGTCCACAGGCGACATTGACTGCTTACCATCAGTGGGCCGACCACTTATTCGCTGATGAACATTTAAGAAAAAGCGCGGTAAAAATAATCAAAGTTCGTCCGAACTTCGACCGAACTTTTTATTTTCACCGAATTTTCGGCCGAAGTTCGTATTCGGTTCAAATCACATTCGGCCCATCACTACTTTTCGTCAATGGAGTTACTTCCCGCTAAGAAAAACATTTTAAAACTTGTAATTATAACTGATTAGTAACAATTTTTATACGTTTGACGTGTTTATATTATATTATGTAAATAGCATAAATATCCCGCATAGATATTGATTTTAAAATTTAATAACAGACATTGGTACATAAATTATTGATTTGTATAGACAGCCTCTGTGGTTTGGCAGGTAAGCTTTTATTATGAAAATTGTGGGTTCAGTTTCTGCTACGGGACAATTTTTTGTTTTAAAAAAAAACAATACAATATTACAAGATATGACATCAAGATGCAATATAAGATTGTGTTGCGTGGGACCATGATCCATGGTCCTCTGGTTCCCAAGATAACTACAGGGAAATAGGATTCCATACATGATCGCTGTATGTTATTCATTTATTACTAGCTCCGCAACGCGGTTATGGCCAATTTTCCGGTATATATTCTATGTCCCGTTCGAGGATCTAAAGTATCTAAATACATTTTTTTTTAATTATTCTGTATTTATTGCGCGATTGAGTAACAAATATCCATCCTTCATCACAAACTTTCGCCGACGTAGAAAGGAAGGAGTTCTAAGTTTGACCTCTACGCGTGTCTGTCTGTGTCACCGTAGCTCTTAAACAGGTGCGCCGATTTGGATGCGGTTTTTTATTTGAGAGCAGGTTTGACGGTGGTTCTTAGACATGTTTTATCAAAATCGGTTCAGCCGTTTTTTACTTGTTTTACATTTTTTTGTATCGAGGGTTTGTTAATTTTTTTACTGACATTCTTTGTAATAGTACTAGGATATTAAACTTATAATTAAAGGATCATTTCCATTTGCACAGGATGTTAACATACCTACTTTTTGTGGTTTAAGACATTTATTTCTCAAAAACAGAATACAATTCACTTATATTGAGAAACATTAAATAAACTTAAAAGTAAAATTATCATACGAGGGCGGAACGACAGCATCCGAGACCAAGTGGATAACAAATACACTTACACATAGATTGGCAGTAGGTAGCAAGTAGAACTAAGGCAAGTATTACAATAACATATCGCATTACAAAATAAAATAATTTTTAAATGCAACATTCAGGAATATAACACATGTATTGAAGGTGTAGTCAATCAAACATTCACAAATGTACAGCTACTTTTGTCATTGACCGTACCTTTATTAAATTTATTAAAACGTTTTTGTAGATTACTGTAAATAAATACGTCAGATTTTCACAATCAAGCGAGTTGATGACAAAATAAGTTTTTTTTGTTGTAAAATATATATTTCATGATACAAGATTTTAGCAAATTCGTCGAAAACCGCGACTAGATTAAAATGAGCCCAAACACTAGTAGTTTACAGTCACCCGCCAAGGAGTTCCATTGCCCACCTTCCGTCTCCATCATCAGATCAGCTGGCTCACCATAATATTGCATTGTCATCGGACTTTGACAAGTATGCAAAATTTCAACTTTTTAATACAAAGGGGTAACACCACCAGTATTCTGGGAACCCTGCCACACGGTGGCGATCTACACGGCGGCGTGTTTGACTTATAGGTAGTTTTGGTTTTTTTATTTTTTTTGTTATACAAATCACTTTGTAAGACAAAAGGAAGTGGCTCTGAATATTTGGCTTGCAAGATTCCACCCGAACAAACATAGATACATACATACATCACTTCAAAACAGTAATATAAACTGAGCTTCCTGATCTACTCTGCACCTGTTCATAGTTTATAAATGTATATGTCTATAATTACAGTTCTCTAGTTTTATTTTGTTATTAGGTATTTATATTTTATTGTTTTTTTTTTATATATTTTTTTTTCCTTGTTATTTTATATACTATATATGCAATCTACAAGTATATATTATTGTATTTTTTATATATATTGTTACTGATATGTATATATCTTGTCATTATTTTTGTATGGCCTTTTAATTTGTTTACTATTACTTTATATTTTGTTTGCACTACCTTATAAAATCTCCACAGTACACCGAGGTTAACCGGAAGATAATGCTCACTAGCATTAAGTTCGCCTATGTACTTACAAATTTGTTTGTGCAATAAAGAATTTTCTATCTATCTATACATACATACATGCATACATTGCAAGTTAAATAAAAGCTTGCATTAAATAGGTAAAATCGAAAGATACCAACTCGCACGCACTCGCGAGTTTCACGCTCGCCAGTTGACGAACAACTCGTCTTAAAGAGACAAAATAAAAGTGTAAGGTATAATAATAACCGGCCAAGTGCGAGTCGAACTCGCGCACGAAGGGTTCCGTACCATTGTCTACAAAAACGACAAAAATCGTCTGTTGTATGGGAGCCCCCTTAAATATTTATTTTATTCTGTTTTTTAGTATTTGTTGTTACAGCGGCAACAGAAATACATCATCTGTGAAAATTTCAACTGTATAATTATCACGGTTCATGAGAGATACAGCCTTGTGACAGACGGACAGACAGATAGACGGACGGGCAGCGGAGTCTTAGTAATAGGGTCCCGTTTTACCCTTTGGGTACGGAACCCTAAAAACGAACTCACAGAACGTACAGTCGCAGAATAATTAATAGCACAAGGTACAGTAAACGAGTTTTGCACATCGCATTCGTTATCGCATCGCTCGCGGAAACTGCTATCGTCATCGGCAACAGTGTTATCTCGCTTCCTAACTAATGTGTTAAATGCGACTACTCGTTAATCTATGGTGTACACTTTCGTAAGCGCGGGTTCGATTCTCGCATAAGGAATAATAATAAATAAAAAAAAGAAAAACCGACTTTAAGACTACAAATATTTTTTGTAATTGTAATTTTTTCAAAAAGTGCTGAGTAACTTTCGATATAATGTATGTATATGGGACCTCTGAAGTATGACCTACCAAACAAAAAAATAATCATCAATTCATAATTGGCGGAGTAATCGCGTAATAAATATACAAAAAAATAAAAATAAAAAAACGTACCGTCGAATTGAGAACCTCCTCCTTATTTAAGGCAAGGTGTTATAGAACGTATTTTTTTTTAATAATTATTGCTCAACTCTCATAGCTCTTGGCATCTAATTAAGAAATAAAAGTACATGTCACGTCTTTTTATAAAAGTACTTGCGGTTTTTAGTGTTTGCATATATAAGTGTCAGTCTGGCTCAGTGGTTCTCATTCATTTTTATGGATTTATTATCTGAAATAAAGAATTTAATAATAATAATAATAATAATATATATACTTATTTTATTAACCTATGCTGTCCCACTGCTGGGCAGGCAGGTCTCCCACGCACTGGACCAGCGTGGCGGGTTTAGGTCCAAACACGAACAAAAAACATATTATAATGGTAAACAAATATAGATATAATAAAAATATAGACCTTAATAAAAACTTTGTTGTCTCTGAACAAGTTTTTAGAAAAAAGTGCGAATTAAAAAAAATGAATTAAAAATAGGTTGATTAAAAATTAAATTAAAAAGCTGTATAAATATTTTTTTTTAAATACTTTGTTCCAATATATTTTACGAAATATCGGCTTTGTTTATTGATAATAACTTAAATATATTCACAAAGTAACTTAAATATGTATACAAAATATAATAAAATGATTCTAAAAGGCCTATGGTGGAGGGGAAAGTGCCCAGAACGCTGGCCGCATTACCACGCTGAATGGCAATGCTTTTTTGACCCAAATATGAGCCAGCATTCTGGTCACACGTCGCCTCCACCGAAACAAAGAAAACTAAATATTACTAAAAGCTGTATTAAATTTAACCAATAAACATTTTATTAAAATTTTTGTCCTATTATCTTGAGGAACAAAGAAGGTTGATTGAGGGGGTTTGATATTTTTTACATTTTTGGTATACAATAAAGAGTATTTTAATTTGTTTTCCTAATGTGAACCTATACCTACCTATACTATAGAGGTATCTAGGTATGTATGTTGCATGCACATGCACAGGGAACCCGGATGCGATATCGTTCGCCACGGGACGATAGCGATGCAAAGATAACACGCCACCCTGACTTGCTAAGTTTACCCCTTAGATAAACACTAGCAAAAAGTAACTTTGGCTCTCACGTGTTAAGTTTTTTTTCTACTGTAGTAGAATCCCGATTCATCATCATTAGCCCATTACGTTCCCACTGTTGGGATACGGGCCTTCTCTCATAGAGAGAGTTTGGGCCATAATCCACCTCGCTGGCCCAGTGCGGGTTGGTGGATGTCACATGTCCTTGAATTTTTGTGATTAATTCTTGGACATGCCGGTTTCCTCACGATGTTTTCCTTCACCGTTTTTAGAGCGAGTGCTAAATCCGTACATAACTTAAGAATGTCAGTGGTCCGCACCACTGACATTTTTAAGTTTCGAGGCCAGCGGGATTCGAACATGGTAGCGTCGGATCGAAAGTCGCACGTGCTCCCACTGGGCCACACTCGCTCAGAATCCGGATTATCCGGATCAAATAAAACCAGGGGTATGCCGTATAATCGAAAATCCGGAAAATCAATTTCAAAGTATAATCAAACAATATTTAAATTTTAATCAATTATTATTATGTAATGGGTTCTACATACGTCGCTTAGACAATACGTATTACAATTATAAGGTGACTTACGCCAAAGTGAAATCGCGGTTAACTATGGATTAGGTGATTTTCATATAAAAATCGGACAAGTGCGAGTCTGACTCGCGCACTTAAGTGTCCCATAAAGCTTGTACCTATGTAGAGGGTTCGTCGATTGAAAGACAAACTTAACTTTGTAGTTGAAAAATGTTCTACTATACATCTACATACGTCATAGTCAATTCTCCAACTGCAAATGTAAGTATGTAATCTATAGATAAAGTAGGGTTCATTCCCAGCGGTGGGCATGTGTGCTGCAGTAAACTAAAATTCAATAAACCGCAAGCACAAAAAACTTATAAAAATTTAAAAACGGCTGATCCGATTTTAATAAAACATGTCTATGAACCACCACAAGAAAACCTGTTTTCAAATATAAACAAACCACATCCAAATCGGTTCACCCGTTTCGGAACTACGGTGCCACAGACAGACAGACTTATAACACCCCTCCTTTATGCGTCGGGGGTTAGATAGAAATGAACGCTTTATTGCAAACATTACATAAAAACATTTAAAGAAAGTGTTACAATGGGCGGCCTTATCGCTAAAAGCTAATCTCTTCCAGGCAACCTTTGGATGGGAGTTAAAAATAATGAAACATCCATATCAAATCATTACAAAACTGGGCCTCCATAACATAGGGGTAAAAAAGCCAGTAATCGGCGCCATCGGAACGACGCGATAACGCCCGCATGTTGCACGTTAGATAAAAAAACAATTATTTTATATGTAGGCTAGCTGAAAAACGCTGAAATTTTATCGCCACGCTTATCTGTTTCAGAAGTTATTTATGCGGATTTAGTCTAAAACCAGTCGAGACGATAAACATAGTACTAGTAAGCATTCTGTGACCACAATGGCGAAAGTCGGTTTTTTATCACTTGTTGCTAGTTTGTTATCTCTTTTTAGTTCGTCTGTTATTACTATCGTAATAGTTAGTGTTCTTTGCTGCTATACAAATGTATATAAAACAAATAATGTATATATATCTTTTTATTTTATTTTAATGAGTGACGAACCGAGTAACTGCAACATCCAGAACTTTGTTTTGCAATATCCTGTGCGGCGCTGCACTGCACTCCCCATCCTGAGACAATTAGCTGTTAAGTCTCATAATGCCCAGTAATTTCGCTGGCTACATCGCCTCAAACCCGAATATAGTTATGCTTGAACACTACTGCTTGGCGGCAGTATATGTTATATGTTATAGGCAGGCGTATTACGCTATTACTTACCATCAGGCGAATGACCAGTTCGTCTCGCCTGTAAGTTATATAAAAAAAAGAAATGCAATATGGTGACTCGCATTAAATAATTGTACATTGGTCTAGTCATCATAAACATAGACGCTAAAATATTCAACAGGCATAAACCTATTAAAAAAGTCATTAAAAAATTAAATACATCCGCGGATAGACAAAAAATCATTTGAAAAGAAACAGGCATGTACTGAGGCTTTATCGCGTCTTGGGATCGCGCGATATCGCGGGGGAGAATCGCACGATATCGCGGGGTAGGATCGCACGGTGTGAGAGGCCGCTATCGCGCAGGGGGAATCTCGCTCCGAGATCCGCCCCAATCTGTGCTC
This sequence comes from Petrophora chlorosata, assembly GCA_951640565.1. Taxonomy (NCBI): domain Eukaryota; kingdom Metazoa; phylum Arthropoda; class Insecta; order Lepidoptera; family Geometridae; genus Petrophora; species Petrophora chlorosata. The sequence continues at coordinate 2,570,470 of OX621191.1, forward strand.
GCGATCAGGAGTATTTCGGCGATAAAAAAACCCCCTACCCCCCACTAGTGAAGACTCAGTGGACTTAGAAGGTTAAAAATAAAATTGTTTCAAAAAGGTTTATACCTATTCAAATGATATTATGTGTCTTGTGTAATGGTTTTTTTTAATGTTATTTATCAGTTAATATTTTTTTAGGTCATTGTCACGCCACCTCTTTTTACCACGATTTTTATTTATTAGGTCGCTTTCTTGTTTGTCTGTCTGTCTGTCATTCCGGGTGGAAACTTGTAACTCAAATTTCGAGCACTTTTAAGGTAGCTCACAACTCGATGACAATGCTTTCTAAATCCATAAAAACGTGGTACTTGGATTGTTTTTTTAATCTATTAAGGATTTTAGCTATTCTAATTCATTATGTATATTAATTTTGTGAATGTTGTTGGTATATATTAGTAAAAAAACAAGAAGATTGTACAACCTTGCAAAGGCGTACGCAAACTAAAAAATAAAACACATAATCTTGCCAGCCAGTGACTATTTTATAAATCTACATTTAGCAAATAACAGTTTTTCATAGCAATTAGATGTGCGATAAGTGTTGATAAAATTCTTAGTCGTTAATTATTCCCCCCCTCAGACCGAAGCGTACCGCGTTCGCTTCTATGCCACCTCGAAAATATAATGCATCTTGTAGACAGTAAGGACTAAATTGACTGCCATATTTTCAAGAAATACTTTTGAGATTACGAGCATTTAGAGTAAAATGAAGCCCTCTCTTCTAAGTTAAGACCTCAAAAAAATCTCGACTTCAAACTGCGTTTCCTAGCCCCAAAATGCATGAGTCCTTCAATATGGGTCTAAAAAGGGCCCTATAGGATCGACAACACTTCGCGATATCTCAAATAATCTATAATATTACAAATATTCACAGAAAATTATGACTGCTTTCCATTAAACGATCCCTCTGTTTGTCACAATTTAAAAAAAAAAACATTTATATTTAGGTTCTTTTTACGCTTAATAGATCTATGTTTGGCCACTATCTCGCCTGATGTGACGCAATTATATGGCCTAAGATGGAGCACATAGATCTAGAGAGAGACGGCAGTTGAGCGGCTGCTCAGACCCGTCTCCCCATCCCATGGTGCTTACCAGGTACAATACACATACTTACATCACAAAAACTCTTAGATCCGTGAAGGGAATGTTAATACACCTGAATAGATGTCAACATAAGTGTATTTTTTTTTATTATACAGATAACTTTATTTTATCAAAATAATACACAGGATACTATATTTCGTTTGACGATTGTTCAAACGAAATATAGTATCCTATAGTTAATATAATTCACATAGCTTTCTCCGAATCGCGTAGGCTCATTTACAGTAAAGTTTCCTTACTGTTCACACTATAGTTTTGTACTGTTATCGCGATGGTGCGAGCGCTGCTTATCAGACGGCCGCTCTCCATCTCAGATTAGGATCCTGAAATAAATGGAAGGAGGATTCGAGCGTGACGGTGTGATACGCGCCCGACTGCTGCCGAGGGTGTGGTGTTATGAACGTGTTTTAAAAACGAATAAAATATAAATATATTAAATATATAATGAGTGAGTTTCCGAGTTAAAAGTTTATGTAACACATACGCGCTGTGAAGGTAAGTTAGATAACGGTAATTAAGAACAGCGGACTCTAAGGCCCACCTGTGATCTTGGCAACTTACCTAAATGCTGCGTTCGTTTTAGGGATTACTACATACTTTCAGCATCCGTGATGGGTATTTTTTCAAACGATTGCGCGATTCGATCGCATTATCAAAATTGTTGCAATTGGCGTTTGATAGCGTGCACAGTAGCATACAGTCGCGCTTCTGAAAAGCGATTGAATCGCGAAACCAATCGAAATCGCGGATGCTAGAAGTAGCGTGTGTGATAGAGCCTAAATAACTGCGCTACGTAAATATCCACATAGCTTGACGAATACTCCCGCTAATATACTTTAAGCGCCATCTATTGACAATACAATGAAACATTAGTTAAACCAGGTTTAAGTTAAGGTTAGAGTAGGGCCTTATTGCAAGATTCCGAAAGCCGGATAAATATTATAAAACGTTCATTAAAAATATATCTGACTCGACTAACATCATACAGAATGATAAGGACAGCAATAGACTTATCAGCTTCGATCAAGCTTAGAAACTCGAATGGTTTTGATAGTAAGTTTATATTCCCCGTTACTGTTGAAGGCTGTGTGGGTCAGGTGGTAAACGATCGGGGCCGGTTGGATCTCGCTAATTGATTCCGATGGAGGCGTGGCGCGGAAAGGTCGTGGGTTCGATGGCTGTACCGGTGATGTGATACTAAAAGATAACTGTGTGAATGGAATGATACAGTGTTTGACATGACTGTAAGGAATTTTCCTACATCCTTGGTTTGACAACTCTTCAGGCATGGTGGTTAGTGGTTAGTAGTTAGGTCTCAATTTTAGTGGTTGATTAGCTATAGGTCAAAAGTTATTTATGAAATAGGCACTAAAAATGCACTTAAAACGTCACATAAACATACCTAGTACAAATCAATGAAAATAAGTTAAAAACTGTAACTTAAGATATCTTGACTATGAAAAAAAGGAAACATGTCTATCCATTTTATTCCCATACTCAGATTGCAGTCCGGGCCCAGAAAAGGAAATGCAAAACCGACTCTACCAGTGCTTTGGAAATACGCCCGCTACAGAAGAAAGCACCAAGAAGCTCTGCGAGGATATCTCTTTTAAAATGTGTTAGAATTTTACAATAAACAATGAAATATAAATTAAAATTAACAAAATGTCAAACGAGAAGTGCGAGTCAGATATGTAATGTATATTCTAATTGTACCTTTGTTTAAAATTTCGTTTGTGGTAATGTTAAATTGACATATAGTTTACTAGTGACCCGCCCCGGCTTCGCACGGTTATTATACATATAAACCTTCCTCTTCAATTACTCTATCTATTAAAAAAAACCGCATCAAAATCCGTTGCATAGTTTTAAAGATTTAAGCATACATAGGGATATAGGGACAGAGAAAGCGACTTTGTTTTATACATGTAGTGAAGACCACAACTAGCTAACTTACCAAAAAGGCCTTCCTTTATAAACAAATAAAATAAATAAACGCCCAACGATCACATACATAGAACCTGGCCCCTAACTAGGATTCACTGTATCTAGGGAAACAGAAATTATGAAGACCATAGTCTCATAAAAACCCAGACTTTAAACAAATGCTTGCGCTTTTATCTTTTTTCTCTGCACAAACATTTGTAGAGGGAATGGAACCCGCAACCTCAGTGGTGCATAAGATTTAAGCCAACCTGCCCAACCAATACACCACAGATGATTATATTTTGGTTGTACGCGCTCTGAAAATGTTTAAAAACGCATCGTATACCAAGAACCACAGTATGAGGATATGTGAGATTCATGAAGTCGTACTGGGCCTAGGTGCATAAGGCCCATACTCTCTCTCGCTCTAGAGAAGGCCCTTGCCGAAGCAGTTATGTATATGCATGTAGGTACATGAAGGCATGGGCGTTGCTAGAAACTATTTGATAGGGAACTGGTTTTTGATAATAATGTAAATGAGAAAACTCAGAGAGAGTTAAAATATACGAAATAGGCATATATCAACCACATAATCTAACTATAGTGTTATCTCTTTCTAGACGCGTGACAATTTGGCTTCTATACGCTTATACTTACTGTCTAGGTGCGCAATGTATTTTTTAAGAACTAGCTGCGGTGCGGACGCATGCTCAATTTTCCGGAATAATAATTAATTTTTTGAATAAACAAAATCTGACTTCGTCTAAACTTATATTTTTTGTTTTTGTTAATTTTTCAAAAAGTGCTTATTCAATTTCGATAAAATTTATATGGGACCACCTCTGAAGTATGACCTACCAAATAAAAAATAATCATCAAAATCAATTCATAATTGGCAGAGTAATCGCGTAACAAATATACAAAAAAATAATAAAAAAAAACATACCATCGAATTAAAAACCTCTTCCTTTTTAAAGTCTGTTAAATATACTTAGGTATTCTATGCTCGATTCCAAGGGGCTTATTTTTAATTAATATAATATACTAGCGACCCGCTCCGGCTTCGCGCGGTTATTATACATATAAACCTTCCTCTTCAATCACTCTATCTATTAAAAAACTGCATCAAAATCCGTTGCGTAGTTTTAAAGATTTAAGCATACATAGGGATATAGGGACAGAGAAAGCGACTTTGTTCTATACTACATATGTAGTGATAGTGATGATAGTGACTATACGTATAAGATTTTAAATAATTAGGAAGAAGAAAAATGATATTGCTCGGGCAGGGATCGAACCTGCGTCTACGGGATACCGTCCGCCGTAACCACTGGGCCACCGAGCCAGCCGAGCCTGCTCGAGCAACCAACTTTTTTCTATCCTCTTACGGGGACGATTCTACGTCATCTGTCGTCAATGTATACCTACTATACGAATACCTACCTACATATATAAACTATACAATACCGTAAGAACCAATAAGCCTATCGCCAGATCTTTAAACTTAACTTACAATAAATTATTCGTGTTTGTTTAAAGTTATTTAACAACGACCCCCGACTGCTTTATCGATTGTAAGCTATAAAAAATCTTGTATGATATTAAAAAGGTAATCAATTAAAGGTCACCGAATATCAATGGAATTTTATAACAGTTCCATTGACATTTTGATTCGAGTTTGAAAAAAAGCTCTGTTTGGGATACCCATGTCGGAAGGTAGGTAAATGAATCTTTAGTTGTTTTAAATTTGAAAACCTACTTTGTTTTACTTGTCTTTTATAATGGTAAGTCCCTCGGGGGGTGGGGAGGGGGGGTCTGGGTAGGTATACCTACCACAGCCAGCTTTGCCAGTTATTTTGCCGCCAAGCAGTTGTCATCAGCATCATCATCAGCCCATCGCATTCCCACTGCTGGGACACGGGCCTTCTCTCATAGAGAGAGTATGGGCCATAATCCACCACGCTGGCCCAGTGCGGGTTGGTGGATGTCACATGTCCTTGAATTTTTGTGATAAATTCTTGGATATGCCGGTTTCCTCACGATGTTTTCCTTTACCGTTTTTAGAGCAAGTGTTAAATCCGCACATAACTTAAGAAAGTCAGTGGTGCGGGGCCAGCGGGATTCGAACCCGGGTGCGTCGGATCGAAAGTCGCACGTTCAAGCAGTAGTGCGCGAGCATTATTGTGTTATATAATCCTCTGCATTATACCTTGTTTTATACGTAGGTAGCTACTATTTGCCAGAGTCTACATAAAATATTTTCTACCATCCTCCGGCGACGGGCTACAAAAACTCCTAGATTCACGTGATAACGCCGGGTCGATACGAGCCAGAGATAAGAGGTTCGATTCCCGCCGATGTACTCTACTGATAACAACAGTATTTTGGGTAATGTAGTAAAAAAATGGTTTATTACTATGGCGTTTTTAGTTATATATGTAAAAATTTACATAATATCTATATTTTTGATGTTCGGTGAACCATCTGGGAGACGGGTCTGAGCAGCCGTTCAACTGCCGTCTCTCTCTAGATCTGTGTGGTCCATCTTAGGCCACATCATCGCTTCACATCAGGCGAGATAGTGGCCAAACATAGATCTATTAAGAGTATAAAAAAATCTTTATTGCACTATTACAAGGAGAACTTAATGCTAAAGCATTTTCTATCAGTTATCCAGTGACGGAAAGAGATAGATAGAAAAACACTTTATTATTCACCTTCAACATAGAAATTAAGTACAAGTTAAATGTTTACAATGGTGTAACAATTGGCGGTCTTATCGCTCAAAGCGATCTCTTCCAGATAACCTTTGGATGGAGAGAAATAACTAAACATAAACGGACTGCGGTGATAGAAATTATAATATATATATATATACTAAGGCCTTACACATGATATAAAATATAATATCAAATTACTTATACATATGACTACATAAATAAACTTATATATCTAATTAATATACATACATATATCTTTACATACATACAATATATAATAATCAAAAGATACGAAGCAAAAAAATCATTAAAAAATTATCTAAATACAATGCCTCTTTACTTTTTACACACTATTCATATTTAGTTTTCTTTGCCATTTGCAAGAATTATTTATGGTGGACATTCCTCCTGCTAGAACAAAGCGTTTCGTTTCAATTTTCATAATGCGAGCTTAAAGTCCACAGTGAATCGGTATCTTTTAGGCAAGTATCGTAGTTGAGCGAGTGTGGCTCAGCGGGGACTCGTGCGCCTTTCGATCCGACGCACCTGGGTTCAAATCCCGACTCGGCCCTGCACCAATGACTTATAGTTAAGTGCAGATTTTGCACGCTCTAAAACGGTGAAGGAAAACATCGTGATGAAACCCGCTTTCGCGCTTTGGAGTGGTAGGCTCTGGCCATGGTTGTAATACCACACACCGAACAAAGCCATGCCGTCAAGCGACCTAGTCGTGTTTCGGGGTGATGTTCGGTGAACCATCGGGGAGACGGGTCTGAGCAGTCGCTCAACTGCCGTCTCTCTCTAGATCTATGTCCTGCATCTTAGGCCACATCATCGCTTCACATCAGGCGAGATAGTGGCCAAACATGGATCTATTAGGCGTAAAAAAAAGTATAATTTGACATTTGAGTTTTATTTTGACATAATTGTAATTACTAATACTATTTTCTGTGACTATTAAATCTTTTTAATTTGTAATTTAATTAATGTCATTGGTGTAAACCTTGTAATTGAAATACATTGAATTGAAGTATGATCCATCGTCGATCCATGGCTTAACTTGAATATTACTGTTAATTTACTTGCATCATGATAACGTAGTAAAGTATTACTAGTACAATACTTGTTATCGGTATCAAAGTAAATATCAGTTATTTTTCCCGGGAATTCCAACAGAACGCGAACGGCACAGCTCTCGGGTATATCGCAGTTTATCCAAAATTTGCTCATTTAGGCGCGACAGACTCAATAGTGTCTGTTATGGTTGCCAACATGCCAGCCTTAAGTACTTGTAAACCTTATATGGGTGGTCTGGACGAGATCGCTTTGAGTGATAAGATCGCATTGTAATAGTTACTGTAATTTAAATAACAAATATTTTAAAATGTAATATATGTAATAACACTCACGTTAGTTTTGATAATAAAATTACAAATATTTTGTTTAAATTTATTAAATTTATTTTCCACTGACTTCAAAAAAGGAAGAGGTTCCCAATTCAACTGTATTTTTTTTGTTTACTACGTCATTTATAAAGTGATTTGAAAAATTATTTTGCTAAATAGCTTCAAGGTGGTCTTCTATACATTACTTCGAAGATACATCAGAAATGAAGATGAAAGTCATCTTCATTTCTTAAAAAAATAACTATAATACACATATTTATTTTTACTTTTATCGCATTATCTGGCTTTAAATTTATGGCTTTATCAATATATCTGTCGACCAATGACACCTGTAGGAGATGTTGACAATTCAGCACACGGTTTTCTCTGCGGCCCTTGCAATTTACCTGCTTCCAGGAAGTTTTAACATTTAATAATAAATAACCTTATTTCTATTGCCATACCCTGTCAGGGTCATATTAGTAACCCTTTCATGAGACCTCTTCAAATGTACATACATATATCATAGCAATAAACGATTAAGTATTGAGTATAATAATAACGTATTTGTAAATTGAACATTAAATTATTACATAAATAACTTTATTCTATTATGTAGTTTATTATGATAACATGTAAATATGGAATAACATTTTATAATTTACTGACTTATATTCGTTATTTTGCCAGAATTCATTATTTTTATAATTATTTTTTTAAAATAACCAACTATATTATTTAATGTTGTACAAAGTGTCTAGAATTTATTTTTTGGCATGTGTCACATATTTTTTATCGGTAGCTATATTAAGTAGAAAAAATAAATAAATATATGATACAACCTCTGTAAAGAAATGACCTAATTAATCCCTTTAGAAATAAATTGTTATTTTTATCTGTTCAAATATACAAAACACTCCTTTTCGCACAGTCGTGTAAGGTGGCAACCCTACTATCAGGCCCTCTTATCTAACGGAGGAAGCACACTTCCACAATATGAGGGTTACCGATAAGCCTGCCTAATTGATACGCTAAAATAAAAAAATAACGATTTATTTTATTTTAGATCTGCTTGATAAGGCTTCCTTTTGATAGAAATCGTTGGAACCGGTAACGTACAGTATCAATTATTTTTTTAACATAAATAGCAAGACGGAGTGATTCACTGTAGGTAACCCTGTTGGACAGGCTCAAAAGAGACCTAGTGCGGGGGACAGAGTTCCTAAGGGTACACTATGCTGTTTTATTCTTTAGTAATAATTTATACTAACTCTGTCTCAAAATACATTTAAACAAAAAGAAACAAAATAAAACGAACTTAAACCATAGACATCTAAATATATTTTTTTTAACAATTTATACTCTACCAAACCATTACAAAAAATATTGCATAGAGCAACAAATACATGGTAACTGCAATTTTATTTAAAACAAGTATATATTATTATATAAATACTTTATATTATTAGGTAAGGTATACCTAGTTATAATAATAAATTACAATATCTGTAATGATAATTAAAATGACAAGTGTTAGCTGTTGAGCAAACACTGTGGTTGGTATAATAAGTGACGCCTCAAATATTCAGCACAAGTATTTAAAAAAATATATTATACTATAAATATATATTATCAAGTTTAATTTTTCGTCAAATCGTCGGAACCCTGTCGAAAATTCCATAAAACGATAAGGTCGCGTCTCCCAATCTTTAAAATCAACTGCAACCCCAAACGTTCCCACACCACCGACCATCACAACCTGGCCTCTCACCCACACACCCTCTCTCACACACACTAACACCTATTTGATAATGAACGTGGAATCAGAGAAGAGATAACGCTCCTTCCCCTGTTTTTATCATTTAGATCGGGGCCCATTCAGACGCACACACGTCATGGTTATCGCAAGACTTGGGGTTGCTACGGTGGAGGCGCTAGTGTCGCATTCTGTAACGATTCGAAATTAGAAAGTTTTCTTTTTTTATGTGCTTTTAAAAAATGGTTTGTGTGCCTATTGTATTATTCCTTCGGGATTTATTCATTTAATTATGCGAATAATGCATATTTATTATGTATGTAATTATGGGTTTTTGTTGAAAGCAAGCAAATGTTTAATCTATTTGATTTAAATATACCTATGAGCAATAAAGCAAAACTTTGTAATATAGGTAAGTATATAAACAAAGTACCTATAACTATGTGCGAGGAAATATTCTAATTATATTCATTGTCTTACATATAGTTTTGTTAAAAAATCTAATATGGAATGGTATTGTTTTGTTTTGACTAGGCATTGTTCGTTGGTAGGTTAAAATTACTTTCCGTATTTAATTAACTATAGATATTTGTGTTTTAATTTATTTTCCCGAGGCATTTATCAAACTGTTTTATAACTGCCTACACAGAATAATAAAAATATTAATTTCATAAAAGTGTTCAGTATGACTTTGATTTTCAAAGGACAACAAAGATTGTTCATCAGTAACTGATTGTACTTATTTACGTTCAGATATATTATCATCTTATCTAGTTTAAATGTTGACTCTATAACGGCAATGCACTATAATTAACTCACATTTCTTATCATTTGAAAATCAATATACATTTCATACAAAGATCGGTAGCAGATAAAGTAAAAACAGTGCCCATCTCTATTTTTTGCGCGGGAAAACATAAGTATATTTTAAGCGATTATAAAGAAAAAAATAGGTTCATATCATTTTCAGTTTTATTCTTTGATAATGAACTCTTAAAATGTATCTCACGAGGTTAATAAATATATTGATTAACAATATATTTATTAACCTCGTGACGAAAAAATACTTTAGCCCAAGATAAAGGATACATTTAAAGTTATCAAGATCATATTTTACTAAGTAGGTATCGTGGTTAAGATAAAATCAGGGCCGGATTTAAATATCGAACGCGTGCGGCATATTCTTATTTTGACAGCTGCTGTCAATGTCAAAACGTTCAAGCCATGTGTGCATGCCATTGTCTAGAGAGATTAATTTCCCATCCGCTTGAAGAGGCGGGTCCGCTGTCTATCATATTTTAAACTGCTTCACGACATAAATGTCGCTATTAAAATCAATTTAAATGAAATAAGATTTATTTAATAAGGTTTATTATTTGAATTTAATTTCCATCGTTGAGAATAATTCATCGGCAGTTGAAATTAAAAGAGATAGTTATTTTTTTTCATATCTTATTGGATTTAAATCTAATTCTTAATCTTTATGAGAGTAATTAACTAATATTTTCCATAATATATTATTCATCTTATAGAATAAATGACTAACAGTTAAGCTTCTTTTCACATTGGGTAAATTTATCAATGAAATATTATCATCGTGTACAGATAAAAATCTACACAGCAATAAAATCCCAGTATTTACATTAGTACCACTGTTACGGCTATCAGACTCGGCAAATAAGATAAAAAGGCAATCTTAACGACATTTTTATCGCAATTTCGAAGAAAATCTTGCCTCACAAAAATATTGTGCAGCTTTTGTTGTCATTTCTGTATTGTTGGCAGACAAAACAAGTGAATCATCGTTATTGAAGCTTATCTGCTTCATTAGTCAAGCGAATAATTAAAGCAAATTATTGTGGTGATCTAAATAAAAGTAAAAACATTGTTATAAACAAAGATAAGACGAATGTAAACAAGAGAGTCCTTACACATTGTTTTGACGTCGGCGGCGCCACCTGGCGTCGGCTGCGCGCCACTCGCGCACGCGAGCTCCAGCTCCTTCAAGTATTTGAGCCACAATAACATCACAAAATCACTTTTGTCACTAGTTTTTAAAAACACAGAGTACATACGAATCGGCCGTCATTCTTTTGCCGCGTAAAGTGAGTGACTGGCTGGTCGGCGGTCGGGCGCCCCTCTGTGCACACAGACAGGCGGCGGCGGCGTCGCCTCACGCACGCACACAGCCGCCTCCGATCCCTTATCAGGTTGGTTTAACTAGCAATGGCCCCAGATGGTATCAGGCCGAGCTCGCGGTAACGTTGCATTGAAAGATAACGTCTCCGATCCTATCGTTGCTGTTTGAATAAACTTGTATAAAATGTCAAATAAAAAAGCTGCACGCCATAAAAGTCGTATCTCCAGCCGGCCGATTGGCTGATAGCGGGTACGCCAGATTAATTTCAGCGGTTTCTATTCGAGATTGTGTCTAGAAGGCTATCTGTGTTATGGATGACGTTTTTAAAATGCAAAAGGAAACAGCACGGGCGGAAGATAAGCATGAACTTTCAGGGTCGGTTGATTTGAGCAGAGATATTAATTGTAGAATACCTTGGCAGTTTAGATTTATCTACGGCAGCTCGAAAACTTACCTGAAAAAGAAAATTAGAACTGTTAGTGAACTGAAAATAAACATTAAAATTTAACAAGCATTATGAAAAAGAAAATTCAAATCATGTTAAAATTAAATAAAGTAACTTAAAAAATAATAATTAAAAGTGGCAACATTTTAGAGTTAAAAAAAAACAGCCTGATTTTTCGAATTACTTTGTACTCCAGATTTCTACCACATACCTATTAGTGGCCAATTATTTCATCATGATGACACACTGTGTCATACTTCAACGTTCTTTTCAGTACCAAAAAGATGAGCAACTACTAAGAGCATAAATCATACGAATAATACATACATATAATTGACCATAGGTAAGTATTTAATTTGAATTCAATGCACTTCATAGATAGGTCATACTTTAGCGGACCTATCATAGTACCTTTTATCTTTTCAACCAATCAAAATAAGGTAGCCGTGGAACCTTGAGAACTGGTTAAATTTGAATCAACTATCGTATATACATATATGTAGGTACGTTACATAACATACAAGTGCTGCGCACTTAGTAGTAACTAAGATTCGTCTCTGACCTGTGGCGGACTCAGATCTTTGGCCCCAAACACGATTTTGATAGTACCCATTAATAGGTACGCTCTACTATTAGGCCTGCATGATAGGTATCTGTGGTATGGCATTCAAATCAATAGATAAATGAAACATAACTAAAATAAAATATGATATCATTATACTTATAATGTTTAATTACAGAGCCATATGAAGTTAGGGACAAGGAAGGTCACAACAATTTAATGGAAACGGGGAACAACAATCTAATGAAATTCTAATAATTGATTAGTAACACTTAGTGGACCAGAAAAAGGAAAATTCCAGTGAATTTGAAGCAAAAATTCCATTTTTTTAATCTGGTTTAGTGGTTAAAGGGTACTTTGTGAAATTGATAGAATTAAGTAGAAAAAATAATTACTAATTATACGTCTTGATTGTTCTGTAGGATTTCAGTTAATCTCTATCTATGGATACTTGATAGATTTTGATGCAGTTTTCATTTTTATTTGGAGAATTTGATGAGGAAGGTTTATAGTTTACATTCTCTCACGTGAGAACCGGGTCGGGATCGCTAGTTTTTAATATACCTTATATTTGTGCGTATAAGTGACAGTAATTGTCGAAAACGTCACAACCTCTTTTGTTCGTTGTCTATGATCGATGTCATAGAGAATTGGCCCCACTTTCATGCTTAGGGGATCCAGCTAAGCTGCACTGAGCCGGCCCTGTCCGATGGTGCGATAGCAGCAAGGTTATGATGTTCAGATAGCGAGGTACCTTAGCGCTCGTTCCGATGTGCCCGCACTGATACGTACCTATCTCGGCCCCATCACGTATGCAACACTCATTTACATAAAAACTATTATTTTCGACGCAAACTTTATCTAACATCGATTAAGTTTTTTCTCTTTTCGAGAATAATGATAGTACATTTTTTTTGCGGTTTTCGTTTTGTGTTTAAAAAATTATGTAAGTTTGTATTATTACTTTATAATATGGTTTTATAAAATTTACTGTCTGTTACATTCTGCAATTAATATTATTATCGATCGTTAATAAAATGGAGTCTTAAGTTGTTTTGGGATATTGTTTAGGATTTGGGGACGAACTTTGTCGACTGGAAAAAGAACTGTTCTGGTGAAGTGTGACTTCTGGCCTGTAAAGGTAGTATACCGGAGATACAGGGAGAGAGAGAAATTTTCTAAACCTGTACAGTGGTAACCTTTGTAAGTAGTGTAGTGTGTGGTTATTAAATTTTGTTTTTTTTTATATATATGTTAGTATGTAAGTTACCCAAATATTCTATGGGCTTCTGTTAATTTTACTTTGTTGTATTTTAATATTGCCCGAAATAATTAAATAAAAATGGGAAATTACGACTGATAAAAACTGTGTCATATTCAGAGTCGTCTCCAATCTCGTCACCATCATGACCATTGCGCGCCTTTGTTGCATCTACAGCCATCTAAAAGATTCGCCCCACATACCGCTCCATCAAAAAGAACATCAAAAATCAAGTTTCCTACTTGTTAACATCTCTACAGCATTCCTTCACACGCGTAGAAAAAGAAAACAAATCGGGAGCATTCAGACGTTCCAGTTCACTATCTTGCCACTTACTGGACGAATACTTCAAATTCATAAAAGAAAGCCAGTGTCGGGATATGAGCCGCCCGCGACACTGGCGCCATCTACATCGGGCAGATAATACGGCATAAATCAGACGGTACTTCGGCCTGATAATTAGGGTTGTCACTCTTGTAATATAAGGATAGGTCTCAAAGTTGAGACGGTTAGTATCTCCGTCAAAATTACATGAAGAAATTGCTGTATTGCATAGAAAGTTAAGAAAACAAATAACGATAATTGATATATTTTGAAATCTGTTTGTACAAATTCGGTGTATTTGAAATAATAAATTAATGCATGCATTTTTTATGTTTACCGCAATATATTTTTAAATATTAATGTTGGGGTCAATTACGTGTTCAATATAATTTATCATTTTTCGATTACAAAAAAGTAAAAGTTGCCAGCCCTAGACACTTCACCCGTGATAATACGCAGCCCTCGGACAGATAAAACAAATTAATCAGTGAGATTTTGTGGAGCTAATGGATTCCTAATGCAGTCCGAGGAGCCGATGTTTTTACTTGTTTGGGATAGATAACGATTACAATATTAAAAAAATATTCAATATGTGGGTACTTGTCAGATTTAACAAAGAGATTATGCTGTGACCATTCTTATAAGATCTGCGACAGGTGACAGCAGGTTCACGGACATCAAAAAATGAGGAGGAATATAATGGATATATAATAGGAATATAACATATAATTATATGATAATTATAATGAAAATAATATATGATATTCTGTGACATTTATTGTTACCTATTTTTATTACTTATTTGTTATTTATTTGCATGTTTGTTCATTTTTTTAATCATTTTAATAATTTATGGATATCTATTAAAACAATGGGGATCGGACAGTAATCGAGAAAAAAAATCTAAAATGTAGTTAGAACGAATGTTCGTCGAACCAGAAAGATCATTCAATCAATATTTTTGTGAAATAATAATGATTTATATTTTTAAATCAATAAATAATTCTGACATTTTTAATCTGTTCCTCATCTCAAACGAAACAACAATCACAGCGCATGACGTCATTTGTAGGCAAATGCCGTGAGTCAAGCTTGTGTTTATTTTACGTTTTTGCTTTTCGTAAAATATATTTTTGCTAATTTTTTCGTTCCATTACTACAATATAGTCCCCAAACTTCACAAAACGTATTATAATCTCTTTGCAAGTTTTATTTCGAAGAGTTTGTCGTTTTCTACCTACATATGACGTCACAAGTTTTGAGGTGACCTTTTGCGCGGCAATATTTGAAACATAATATTTAAACATAGTTTTAGGTACTTTTAGCATTATTTAATTAAAATAGTATTTTTCATGGCTATAAATATTCATTGTAGTTAATTTAAAACACTTTCTGAAAAGTTGTCCGATCCCCTATTGTATATGATCTTATGATAGAAATAAATGAAATTGAATTGAATTGAATTGAATTGATATAGGTACGACCTGACCTACCTTATGATTATGTGTTACAAAATTATAACTGACTGAGCTCATCTTATAATAACCGAAGTTTACACTACCGCTTGAAAATTACTTTTTATAACGATTAAAATAAAAAGGCATTAATAAATAATAAAACAGCAGCGTCAAAAAGCTCATACTGGCTGATACACAACAAAACAACTGAGCTGATAGGGTTCGCTTCATTTGATCGTACGATAAGGCGGTCAATCGATACGTTATCAGTTCCCCCTCCTCCTGCCCCTCCCGCCCGGACGCCCGCGACCCCCACAGGTGGTGTAGCGTTGGAAGTAACGTTTCATACAATTTTTTAATTAGGGTTTTATTTATAATAATTTTAATATTAGGTATGTACGATTTATAAAGGTACCTTTCACAGTAATCAGCATAACAATAGGCGGTCTTATCGCTGAAAGCGATGTCTTCCAGACAACCTTTGAACAGAAAATATTTTGGAGGGACGGTGGTTTTTTTAGAAATGACTACAGATAAAAATATAAATATAATATATGAGATATACATATATACAACATGATAATAACAACACATATAAATATATATTAGTAAATGAAAGAAGGAAATTAAACATTAATAGCTAAGCTAATAGAAGGAAAAGGAGACATTAATAGTTAAAGAAAGAGAAAAAAATTACAGGTTGTCTGGAAGAAATCGCTCGAAGCAATAAGATCGCCCATTGTACGTCAAAACTACGATGTATTTTGTGACTTTTATTTTATTTTTCATAATTGTGTCCATGTTATTTGGTGTGCAATAAATTGTTATTGTATTGTACAGAATATTAGAAGAAATATTAGATATTTTTTTATAAAATATTGTTAAAAACTAAGATTTTTTGAAGAAAATAAATAACGCGAAGAGTTACATAGTAGTTTCTAAACGAGGTGAATTCATTTGGTAGACCTCGTTCGGAATTATGTTACTTGTTCTGCCATCGGTACGTCACATTTAGGCGATGCGATGGTGAGATGGTGGCCGTGATAATCGGACGATCAAATTACATCGCTGCGGCCGTCCGTACCGGCTCGGTGGTTACCACCTACCACGGCTACCATCTACCACTGAAGGTCACCACTCCTTGGTAATGACTACGTGGTATCACCACAGGGCGCAAAGAGTAATAACGAATTCAGTAAACTTAAATTTAAAAATTGCGCCATTCTATCTCAAGACCGCGAGAAATGGGAGGAAAGTAGGGAGACCTTTGCCCTGCAGTGGGACGATATGGGCTGAATATAATAATCTATATAATAAAAGAGCAGGGTTTTTTTCTACAATCATCGCACAGCCGAAACTGCTTAACATAGAAACTTGAAATTTGGACTATGTATTCTACAAGTAGTGGAGGCGTCATTTAAGAACGGATTTTTCGAAATTTGACCTTTAAGTGGGTCAAATGGGGTCATATAAGATGTATGGGGAAAAAATTTTCTTTTGTCGCACGGTCACAAAACTTTGGTAGTATATTATGCAAAAGAAATAAAAAAACACGTGTATCACAGTTTTTTGAAAATCACCTTAAAGGGGGGTTTAGTGTGGTTTTTTAGATTGGAATGCGGAAACTATAATATATGCTACAGTGATTGTTTCTTGACCAGTAGTTATCAAATTTTGTGTGAGCATTAAGCATGTAAATACTAAGAATTTGTTTTCGGCATTTTGCAAAATTCAACCCCTAAGTTCATTTATTGGGGTCGCAAAATTTCCATGGTGTAGGTTTATTTAGTAAAGTTATAAAACTTAGTAAATTGACTTAACATAAGAATATAAAAATATAATTTCAGTAACTTTTCAAAAATCAACCCCTAAGGTAATTAAATAGGGCTGCAAAGTTTGTATGGAGTAGGATTTTTTATTAATGCGACACTGTAGCTACAGTAAAGAAACAGGGTAAATAATATAATTTTGATCAAGTTTTAAAATAAATTTTCAGCATATTTAAAAAATCAACCCTTTACTGGGTTAAACGAGGTGGTAAATCGAGGCGATTTACATAAAAAAAACTTTGTTTATAGCGATGAAACTTGGTACATACCTAACAAAACATTATTGAAATGTGATTTACCATTTTTGAAAATCATCCCTTAAAAGGATTAAACAGGGTGGAAAGTAAAGATTATTATTTTTAAGCTACAACGATGAAATGTGGTGTACGTGGTAAGTTAATGAAATTATAGATGTGCATTTCACCATTTTTGAAAATCATCCCCTAACAAGCTTAAGCGGGGAGGTAAAATTTGTATCGAAAATCTTTGTTTATAAAGTTTCGTGGCAATGATAAAACTTGGTAAAAGAAGATAATTAAAACGTGATTTATAATTTTTGAAAATCATCCCTTAACAGGGTGGAAAGTTAAGATTATTATATTTAAGCTACAGCGATGAAATGTGGTATATGTGCTTAGCCAATGAAATTATACATATGTATTTTACATGTTTTTAAATCATCCCCCAACAAGCGGGGTGGTAAAGTTTGTATAGAAAATCTTTTTTATTTATGAAGTTTGTGGTCATGATGAAATTTGGTACACAAACTAAGTAAAAGGAGATAATTAAAACGTGATTCACATTTTTTTTAATCTACCCTTAACCAGGTTTAATAAGGGTGGAATGAAGTTACATTTTTTGAAGCTACGACGATGAAAATCGGTTCATATACTCAGACAGATAAGCTTTAAGCACCTGTTTCACCATTTTGCTGGAATTATCCCTAAACCGGTTCAAACGGGGTGGTTAAGTTTATATCTTTTTTGTCTGCTCAAGAACTGCACAATCTGATCCCCCCATCACCTTTTTACCATCGGACAACCAGACGATCGGCACAACGTCACCCCTACATGGTGGACGTTCCGCCTATCCGTACTAAACGTTTCGAATCATCCTTTTTGGTGCGAACGTCGAAGGAGTAGAACGCCTTGCCGTCGTCTGTGTTTCCACATAAATACAATCTGGGTGTGTTCAAATCAAGAGTGAACAAGTACTTACTGGGTAAGCGTGCTACATCTTCGACCACATCGTCGCTTCTCATCAGGTGAGATCGTGGTTAAACGCTGACTCAGTCAGATGTAAAAAAATAATATTTGGAGAATCTTTGTTCATGAAGTTATGGCAATTAAATTTGGTACACAGAGTAAGCAAAAGAAATAAATTGAAACGGAATTCACCATTTTTTGAAATTCACCCTCTAACAAGGTTAAATAGGGTGGAAAGTATCAAATATTTTTAAATGCTACGATGTTGAAATTTGTTATAAATATTCAGCCAATAAAATTCTAAACACGTATTCCACCATGTTTTGAAATCACCCCATAACAGGGTTATACAGGTTGGTAAAGTTTGTATGGAGAATTTTTGTTTATGAAGTTGTAGCAATGAAATTTCGTATACAGACCAAACAAAAGTAATAAATTAAAACGAAACTCACATTATTAATTAACCTCTAAAAATGTTAAACAAGGTGGAATATAACATTTTTTCTAAACCTACGACGGTGAAATCTGGTACATTCTGGTACATTTCTGGAGCTACGACGATTGACTTTTAGCCTATATATACTATACTTACATATACTTAGCCAAAAAATATATTGATACATGTATTATTACGATTGTTTTGAATACCATCCCCTGATAGGTTTAAACGGATGGTAAAGTTTGTTAAGAAAATATATGTTTATAATGTAAGTATTCTGTCTACTTAAAACGAGATAAGAGCTAAAAGAGAGCGAAATAGAAACGAGATGAATTCGGGATAGGATTGGGATAGAAGCAGGGCAAAATCGGCATAGAAGCGAGAGCAGCCGGAAATAGCCAGGAGCAAAATGAATTATTTTACTAAGCGTACAAAGTCGCGGGCAACAGCTTTGTGTATGTAAATAGGAGATTTTGGTTTCAAAGATTTCTTTTACTCAGGCTTCATGTGTGTACATGGCGCCGGACTGGCGCTGCCGCCACACCGCAAACTCATGTAAATGATCACAAACTCTGACCGGGACCACGCGCGCCGCACCGTCCGTCCGTTTGTGCGTATTACTGGTATTACGAATCGTAAAGGGTCCGTGGAGTTTGCCCCCGACGTTTCATTTCCACCCGGTGTCTGTAGCCCCGCAATATGTTTCAAATTACTATGCTAGCATTTTGTACGTTTGATACTTGGTCAAAGAAACTATAAACACATGATTAACAAATGAAGTTTGGTAATTATATCGGGACTGGAGTGGGATGACAAAGGGACAAAAAGGGGATGGTAACGTATAGGAGGGGAACTATAACACGATAGTAGGCTCGCTAGGGAGGACGATAAAGTGTTAGGATCGGAATATGATCGGTAGCAGAGCAGGAGGATAATAATATAAAAGTGGGACGGAATCATGACCAGAGGATTACGGTAACGCTATAGGAGCGGGAACATAAAAGGATGGGAGTGGGAAGGTAACGGAACAGAAGCGGTAAGGTACGGTAACGAGATAGGAGCGGGACGGGAACTGGAACGTGAATATGATGGGACGAAAAATGTTCGGATGCAGGATGAATACTCCACTACGCGGACGAAGTCGCGGGCATCAGCTAGTATAATATAAAAATATAATACATTTTTAAAAGCCCTATACACAATAACCCTATAAAAAAGTAAAAAACGGCTGAACCGATTTTGATAAAACATGTCTAAGAACCACCGCTAAAAAACTTGCTTTCAAATAAAATCGCATCTAAATCGGTTCACCCGACCTGTTTAATAGCTACGTGCCACATACAGACACACATAGTGGTGAAACTTATAACACACCTCCTTTTTGAGTCGGGAGTTAAAAATGTGGTACCTATTGGGCATCAGGGACAATAGGAGAGCTGACTCATTAATCATTAACCTTAATTTTATTAACATAGTGCAAGTGTGTCTGCACAGTTACTCAGAGCGGCTTTCGATACGGAGCACCAGAGTTTGAATATTACCTTTGCATGATATAAGTATAGGAAAATTAATAAAGCTCGTCCTATAACAAACTTAGGAAGTGGGGACAGCCCCCGTACCCATTGGTCAAGCGTCAATCGCATATCGCATAGGGCTTACCAAACTTTTTTACTGTGACGCTCGCGGACATATGCCATTTTTTTGCGACGCGAAAATCGATGTGGATCCATGAATTAAGCCATTCATGTGGATCGCCTCTCAACGCCCTCGGGATAACGCCGCGACGCCCCAGGGCGTAGCGACGCACAATTAGGGAAGCCCTGGTATATCGTATTGACTTCAGATCAACGTCATTCATTGCGATAATGTCTTGTTATGCCGTAGATTGTAATGCCAATCAAGTTTCTCTCAACTTGTAGTTATCTTATTTTGGCGTACCTAAATTGAAGAGATTTATTCCATTTTTGTCTAAGCGCCAATAATAGACCGCATCTCATTAGTCGCAGTAAAGCTATACCTACTATAAGCGAGAGGCCGTCTGGGTAGGTACCACCGCTTTGTCAGTTAGTCTGTCGCCAAGTAGTAGTGCGCATACAAAGAATTACTGTGTTCCGGTTTGAAGTTCATTGTAGCCAGCGTAATTACTGGGCATTATGAGACTTAACAGCTAATTGTTTCAGGGTGACGTGAGCAGTGCAGCGCTGCGCAGGATTTTGTAAAACAAAGTTATATGTGGTGCTGATACTTTTATTAGTAATATTTAGTTTTCTTTGCTTTTATGGGCAGGCGTATTTCTTACTATAAGGCGACCGACCAGCTCGTCTCGTCTCTTAGTTACATAACAAGTTTAAGATTTATCAAACAAAAAACCAACTTTAATGTATCTTCGAAGTCCAAGGTCAAATATCGAGAAGAATTTTCCAAATCGGTTCATGAATGACGGAGTTCTGCGGTAACAAACATAAAAAAACCATCGAATAGAGAACCTTCTCCTTTTTAAGTCGGTTAAAAAACACCTTATTTTGAACTCAACTCGACAATGCCTTGAGGCTTGAGGAACTAGTGGGTACGGCAGGGTTTGCACGAGTCTCGTTTAACCCTGCATTCTTCGCAGGGTTGTCACAGATTGATGCCGCGATACTCGCAATATTTCAGGGAATCAGCTCGGACTGAGTAAAACTCGATCGGTTCCAATTTCGCAAAAACTACACAACACGATCCGTTGTTCTGATCGCCTGATAGGGTGAGATAGAGTCCGCAAAACAGTCCAAAAGGTGACGTCCTTGCATTTCTCTTGGAATTTTTTTACACAAACGGACAAAGATTCTTGGAAAATTCAGATTTTGATTTTAGTTGATTTGATTTGATACCTACTGTGTCTGTTCCAGACTCCTTTAGTCGTTTTATGTAGTTGCTGTACGTATATATCTATATAAATAAAAATGAGTGTTTGTATGTTTGTCCTCTATGTGCGTGTGATTGTGATCAAAATTTGATTTTTCTGTGTACTGTGCGAGGGTTGCTGACCCACTTTTTTTCTTTGCCACGCATTGCAATGCATACCAGGTAGAGCTAGTTTTAAATAAATATCATTACACCTTCAATACTAGGTATCAATGACTAGGTCTAATACCTAGTAATTAATTACTAGGTCTAATACCCAGTAATTGATTGGTAGCAACAAGGATATAGTACTTTAAAAAAAAATAGTTTTTTATTAGCCAGGGTCTAAATGCTTCTGCTAACGCTGCGCACACACTGCCGCGGCCGCGTATCTCGCCATCTAATATTATTCTGGGAACGGCCTTAATAAGTCACTACAGAATGTTATCTATTCCATTTTATCGTGGCGCGATACTCATCTCAATCCAATTAGCCTTACAATGCAATATGGGCCGGCCTGTTATGACGGAGGCTTAGGATTTTATATACTTTATATCTAACCCACTCTAGTAGGTATAGGACATAGGTATACAGACTATAAATATGTATAACATGTTTCGTGAAACGGTGGAATATCTAGAATCGACGTGTGTACAAATTTTCGAAATATCTCCTTACGCGATCATCAACGCTTCGGCAATGCTTTTGTTGTCATATAAGCGATTCTGACCGCCATCAGACGGGCTTTACATGCTTGTATTAATAATTACAATCGCGATTTTAATGGCAAGCAAGTCGTTTGCCTCATGGTAAGCGCTATGCAGTGCCACCCAAAACATTTAATAGCACGCACTGCGTAGCAATGCATTGCGATCTTCACCCTGAGACATATCATTTATTATGTCCAGTATTTGCTGGCTACAATGCCTTACAAACCGGAACACAGCAATGCTTGTGCACTACTGCTTGGTGCCAGAATGGTTGGCAAGACTCAGACGGCATCTCGCATACATGAGAGAATCACCACCTAGAAAAGTGCCACTTAATATAGATAGAAGTGGCAATGACACCCTTTGGTTATGTACCTTTGGCAATATACTAAATGATTTTTTTATTTATTTTTTTACGCTTAATAGATCCATGTTTGGCCACTATCTCCCCTGATGTGAAGCGATGATGTGGCCTAAGATAAAGCACATAGATCTAGAGAGAGACGGCAGTAGCGAGAGAGCGGCTGCTCAGACCCGTCTCCTCGATGGTTCACCAAACATCATCCCGAAACACGACTAGGTCGCTTGACGGCATTTGGCTTACGGCTTTGTTCGGTGGGTGGTATTACAACCACGGCCGGAGCCTACCACTCCAAAACGGTAAACGGGTTTCATTACGATGTTTTCCTTTACCGTTTTAGAGCGAGCGTGCAAAATCTGCACTTAACTATAAATCATTGGTGCAGGGCCGAGTCGGGATTCGACCCCAGGAGCGTTGGATCGAAAGGCGCACGAGTTCCCGCTGAGCCACACTCGCTCTGATATGTTACCTTGCCGACTCTATAGAGTGCATGTTACTCCTATTTATATTATTAAATAGACTATGGACTTATTTACTCAGAATTTTTTTGTATAGGTACTTTATAATTAATAATAAACAAGGATAAATTAGTTCGAGGATAGTATTTGAGGCCCTATCAACTTCGTTATGAGGTATGACAAATGTTAAGGAAAATATACTATACATACCGACGCATGCTAAATAACTATATGGACATACACACATGTTAAAGTAACTTAGTATATTTATGTTTATAACATCTTTAAAGTGTTTAATATAAATATTTTCCGTTGCGTTTAATTTTTTTCCGTTATGTATGTAGTGTAGTTAAATTAGGAAAAAATACTAGGTACCATCAGTTGGTTTAGTTATGGTCATTACCTAGTCCTAGTAGTACCTATTAAGAGGTTATCTGTTCCTAGGAATAGGTATTGTCAAGGAACAGGTACCAATACCGCCCAAAAAAGCACGTTTTCGTTCGACACCGTGGTTGCTTGTATATTTTATATTTTCTGTAGTCGATAATTAATTTTCCATTTAATTCACAATATAAAATATTTACATTTAAATTAATTGCAGTTATTAATGAAGTTGATATGAAATCGTGACGGTATGATGTTGATTAAGATCTCGGAGCGAGAAGGTGTATAAGGTAAGGTTAATTAAAGAAATACGATCCAGATGTACGATACTAGATGTCATATCAATATCGTTTTTATGTTAATTTATTGATGCAGTTAAGTTTTTTATTGAGTTTATTGTTAAGTTTTTGCTTGATAATAGACTCATAATATAATTTTATTATGTACTTTTTACTATAATATCTATGTTTGGCCACTATCTCGCCCCTGATGTGAAGCGATGATGTGGCCTAAAATGGAGCACATAGAACTAGAGAGAGACGGCAATTGAGCGGCTGCTCAGACCCGTCTCCCCGATGGTTCACCGAACATCATTTCGAAACACGACTAGGTCGCTTGACGGCATGGTTATGTTCTATACAACCACGGCCAGAGCCTACCACTCTAAACCGTGTAAGCGGGTTTCATCACGATGTTTTTCTTCACCGTTTTAGAGTACTATTGCTAATATTGCCGCAAATAGTTCACCACGCATAAATATAGGCATTTCTACTATTAAGTGAACAAGTTAATAATGGTTCGATTTTGTACGAAAAGCGTACCATCCCAAATAGTACGAAACAAAGTCCGCTATCCACGACCTCATTTCTGTTTCTCCGCTTACTTCTAAACCACGCAACAACTAAATCATTTAGATTTTTTTTTACGGAAGGTAGGGATGTACAATGCATTCTAATTAAGTAATTGTGTAGTAAAGAACTATATACATTCTACATACTAAATACATTGTTTGTAATCAAATTGTCAAAAAATGAAACCACTTACATACTACTTAGCGGTAGAATAACTGGCAACCCGGTGGTACATTTCCAGATATAGAGCGAGTGTGGCTCAGCGGGAACTCGTGCGCCTTTCGATCCGACGGACCTGGGTTCGAATCCGGACTCGGCCCTGCACCAATGACTTATAGTTAAGTGCAGATTTTGAACGCTCGCTCTAAAACAGTGAAGGAAAACATCGTGATGAAACCCACTTACGCGCTTTGAAGTGGTAGGCTCCGGCCGGGGTTTTAATACCACCCACCGAACAAAGCCATGCCGTCAAGCGACCCAGTCGTGTTTCGGGATGATGTTCGGAGAACCATTGGGGAGACGAGTCTGAGCAGCCGCCCAACTGCCGTCTCTCTCTAGATCTATGTGCTCCATCTTAGGCCACATCATCGCTTCACATCAGGCGAGATAGTGGCCAAATATAGATCTATCAAGCGTAAAAAAAGACGGCCTCCTGCATACGCAGAATTTTAATGTTTGTTTTTCATCTTCGTCTGATTGTTCGTAATGTCATGGAAAGTGTTCCGACTGAAAATCAGTGCTAAGGTACCTACTTAAGATACCTTAGCGTATGCTGAGTCGGAACCTTTTCCTGACATCGCGCAACATTTAACTGTACTGGTTTTGTTGTTTTGTCTTTATTTTAGTATGTATATATTCAGTGTAATGTTGTGTGATGTCCGGAATAAATGTATTTTCTTTCTATCTTTCTTTCTTTATACGAGAGACCTATTACGAGACCTACTACTTGGTTGAGATGGTACTAAAAATGATAGTTTTGGACCTTTGTTTCCGTTTAGAAGGACGGACGCGTTGTATCTAACGCCATTGTCAGGATATAATAAGCCGATCGTGTCAATCCCTTATTAGAAAAATGCCTGTTTCATGTCTTAGTAAAATGGTCTCGTTACTTTAGGTATTAAAGACTTTTACCCAGGGCTTTTACCCTATATTCTATACACTTTCATAACTTTGCTTAATTTCATTCATTTCATTCGGGCCAGTAAAAATATAAAAAAGCAGACATTTCATTGATTCATTCATTTATACATGCATTCGTTCATTCATTCACTCATTTCATTTATATTACATTCATTCATTCATTCATTCCTTCCTTCATGCCTGCATTCCTTCATTCCTTGATTCCAGCATTCCATCATTCCTTCATTCATTCATTCATTTCACAACATCATTTCAACAGGCTGCACAGTCCATGCAAAAAACACACCATCCATTAAAAGTCACGCGGGAAATGGTTACTAAAATAATATAGTATGACCGCGATGGAATCAAAGTGAATCATTAGCTGATAGCCGGGCGAAGGTGACGCGTGTCACGCCAATCGCTTCGTGTGGTGCCATTCATGAGGATGTAGCGATATTATTTTTAATCGGACAATTCGAATGAAGTCACGACAAATTTCTCTTTACGGCGAATATGGACGGCGCAACCGATATTACAAGTTGCCACTGCATCAGCTTCCGTTTACACCATACATATTGATTATCATATTGCTTGTCTGTAAAAGGAATGATGTGTTCTTGTCTCTTTTCGTCATCTATATGTGTATAAACGAGTAAATACGCCATTCATTCCACTGAATTATACCCATTCTGAATTTCACTAAAAACCGTTCAATCGTTAGGCGTGAAGAAGGAACAAACACTAATACACAAACATACATACATATAAACCTTTACATTTATAATATTAAAGTAATAAAAAGCATTTTTTGGTTTTAAGACTACGTATCTTAAACTTAAGTGTAACACGCTGCAGGAAACACTAAATCTCGATCGCTAATGCTTATTCCTTGCTCCCCGGTTACTGGCAACACACGGCCGATTACATCCTTTGTTGGTGAAGAAAAATGGCAACACCGTCGTGCAGATAGAGACTCGGATGAGATTTAGCCAACCGACGACGAAGATGAGAAAATACCACGGATGATGGGGAATCACGATAAAGAACTGGAAAAATATCTAAGATCACACATATTCCCAGGGTAAACTTGTCTAGATGTTTGGGATAGACCCAGGTGCAAGTCAGACAGTAAAAAAGATTTTTTTAAATCACAAATTGAAGAACAACTTTACGTTAATACTCCATAACTTGGAAAAATAATTGACCCTCCATCGGCCGTCACCGTTACGAACATATAGTGTTGACCATGTTTCTCATAGTTCCTAGGTTGCCTAGAATCTTGATACAGGGAATCTTAGTTAGGGGCCAGAATCTACGAATTTGATCGTTAGCCGTTACTTATATGTATAAAGATTTCGTAATCCCTAAGGAATTTCATTAAACATGCGCTTGTGCTAATGCTTAATTCTGCAATCTGTTCTTCAGAGAAAAACTACGTCATCTTAAGTCTGCTTGTGTGCCACCTTCAATTCTTCAAAAAGGTACCATCTCTCTGGGTGGGCCATGCGCACCAATTTGTCACCCCCCACTATGGCACGGTACTAACTAGTTATTAATCTGTGACGTCCCTTTGTAAGGAGGATAGCCATCTCACAACAATAGCTAGGGCTCGCTTTAAAAGGTTTAACACATTTGTTATCCTGGAGCCTTGTGCTCGGGTTACGGTTTGGAATCGGATGGGATCTGATGATTGTGGTGTAGGGAAATGTTATAGTAGCAACAAATCTAAAAAATGCACTCCACAGTATCTTATACCTACCTTATCTTTACAAGAAGATCCGTTTTCCAGCATTAGGACCGAATTGGGAATATAATAAAGCTGAAAAGAGCGGAGCGGTCGAAGTTAATAAATAGTAGCACCTACCTTACAGGATAAGATTAAGGTAAAGATCAAATCTGCGAATGCCGACCACCAACTTTTATCTTTTAAATGGCGTTGCACGGTCTGTGTATTATGCCAGAGTCGGGTAGTTTGAATATTTATTAAAAAAACCGACCTAGTGCGAGTATACCAGCGGAAACAATTTTTTATGTTATGAACTAACTACTAATTTACGGGTTTCGGATTTCCCCCTTTACTAGTGCTATAAGACATTGCTGCTTGCGATATTTCATGATTCTAGGTCAACGGGAAGTTTCCTATAGGTTTTCATTCTATAAAATATACGGCATAAACGGGCGTATCTTTTGATTGCGTTGACAATTTTGTTTTTTTTATTACAAATTTGATTTTTTTTCACAGCTCCAATGAATTGCAGACCTGAGTATTTGAAATTCATTTCAATTTGATACCATCACGCGTTCTTGAGAAAAAGGGTCTTCACAGACAGACGGACAACGAAGTGTTATTTTTTTACTTTTGAGGTACAAAACCGTAAAAAACTATTGTAGTATTATTACGACCATCATAGCTATAAGCCAGAGCTAACGTTTTTACCCCCACGCCTGGTGCTTCAATATAGAACTTTATATGAAGCTTCGTCTGTTGCGGTTTGAAAAGTCGTCAATTGTTTCTCTGAGATCCACCGTTACCTATAAATTATTGTGCTCGTAGAAACACTTGTTTTGGAATATAAAACATAATGAAACTCCATCACTTTCCGCCAAAAAGTACCTACAACTACAGAATACTTAATAGTAGCAAACATCTAAGCAAAAATAATGTACATGGCCCAACTTGAAGCTTGTTGCTCATAAAACTACTGACCATTCTATGGCACTAACCAGCGAGTGTGGCTCAGCGGGAACTCGTGCGCCTTTCAATCCGACGCACCTGGGTTCGAATCCCGAGTCGGCCCTGAACACATGACTTATAGTTAAGTGCAGATTTTGTACGCTCGCTCTAAAACGGTGAAGGAAAAACATCGTGATGAAACCCGTTTACGCGCTTTGGAGTGGTAGGCTCTGGCCGTGGTTGTAATACCACCCACCGAACAAAGCCGCATGGCTTTGTTCAGTGGGCGTCAAGCGACCAAGTCATGTTTCGGGATGATGTTCGGTGAACCATCGGGGAGACGGGTCTGAGCAGCCGCTCAACTGCCGTCTCTCTCTAGATCTATGTGCTCCATCTTAGGCCACATCATCGCTTCACATCAGGCGAGATAGTGGCCAAACATAGACCTATTAAGTGTAAAAAAAAGGTACCTATTTACCTAAGTATATAATATAACTAACTTAATAATACCTATAACTAATCTCTACTAGCAGAGTCCCACTGACGCACTTATTTGAAAACAGTTTAATCTGAGTTTATTAATAGGTAGGTATATTGGATATGTATTGTATGAAGTAGGTTTATTCATAAACAAAACTGAGTCAGAATGAATAAACATGATAACAAAGACCTGTACCTACCTTTTTGTTGGGAATTTCAGAAGCAGTGGCTTTACCACTTATAATTAGACATGACAAGCCATATGTAAAAATAAATATAATATAATATAATTTGAGCGAGTATGGCTGTGAGCGAGTGTGGCTCAGTGGGAGAATGTGCGACTTTCGATCCGACGCACCCGAGTTCGAATCCCGCTGGCCCCGCACCACTGACTTTCTTAAGTTATGTGCGGATTTAACACTCACTCTAAATACGGTGAAGGAAAACATCGTGAGGAAACCGGCATGTCCAAGAATTAATCACAAAGATTCAAGGACATGTGACATCCACCAACCCGCACTGGGACAGCGTGGTGGATTATGGCCCATACTCTCTCTATGAGGGAAGGCCCGTGTCCCAGCAGTGGGAACGTGATGGGCTGATGATAATAATATAATTTATTTGCCAAAAAAGTTCAAATGACATTTTTAAACAGCATACTGGCCTCAATAATTATACAATCACAACAGTTACACTAGCAGGTGTTGAGCCTCAGATGCCTAAGCTAGGCGTATGCCTGTAATATAGGCATCTGCGCTTCCCCTTGAGTTTAAACAATATTTATAATGTTTGTATTATCATAGAAAGTATATATATATATATATATATATATATATATATATTCAGCCCATATCGTCCCACTGCAGGGCAAAGGCCTCCCTACTTTCTACTTTCTACGAAAGTAAATTAAAGTAAATTAATGTTTCATATAAGTAAGTAAGTAAGTAAGTAAGTAAGTAAGGTTACATGTATATTATTTAAGATATAAGGAGACCGGTTGTGGCTCAGCAGGAACTCGTGTGCCTTTCGATCCGACACACCTGGGTTCGTATCCTGACTCGGCCCTGCACCAATAACTTATAGTTAAGTGCAGATTTTGCACGCTCGCTCTAAAACGGTGAAGGAAAATATCGTGATAAAACCCGCTTACGCGCTTTGGAGTGGTAGGCTTTCGGGATGATATTCGGTGAACCATCGGGGAGACGGGTCTGAGCAGCCGTTCAACTGCCGTCTCTCACTAGATCTAAGTGCTCCATCTTAGGCCACATCATCGCTTCACATCAGGCGAGATAGTGGCCAAACATAGATCTATTAAGTGTAACAAAAAAAGATTAACAAAAATAAATAATTTGATGGTAATTTAATGTTATATGGTAAATACACTAGCAATGATTTAATAATCGTTGTGACCATTTATTTAAACGGTATATGAATATCTATTATAGTGATTACATTTTTGCGCCACTTGGTGTCGAAACCTTAGGTCCATGGGGTCCGGGCACCAAACAATTATATAGAAAAATTTGCCCACGTCTTGTCGAAGTTGCAGGTGACAAAAGGGCTGGCTCATTCCTGGCTCAAAGATTAGCTTTAGCCATTCAACGCGGGAATGCAGCCAGCGTTCTTGGCACCTTGCCGCGTGGTCACCACTTGTATATAAATTTCTAGTTGTACATAGTTTAATATCTTATTAATAGTTTCTTTTTTGTGACAATTGTAAATATCTTCTAGGAATAAAATAGATAATATCTATTTCATAAAGCTTTGTATGTAGCGCCAAAAAAGTAGGATGCGCTAACAAGACGTTTCGTTTAACCACTGTGCATCGCGAAGTAAACATTCGAACTACAAATAAATAGTCACTTATGTGCTATTATGATTGGTTATCAGGTGGTGGTGATCGCGATTTGACATTTCCATATTGTAGGTGGTCATTTATAGTCGTGGTAGGTCTCTCGTTTACGGGAGGCCGTCTGGGTAGGTACCAGAGCTTTGCCAGTTATTCTGCTACCAAGCAATATAGTGCGTAAGTATTACTGTGTTTATGTTTGTGCACAGAAAAAAAACAGCGCAAGCATTTGTTTCATGTCTGGGTGTTGTGGGACCATGGTCCTCATAGTTCCTGGTTCCCTAGATACAGGGAATCCTAGTTAGGGGCCAAGATCTATAAATGTGATCGTTGGGCGTTATTTATTTACATATTTTTTTCTTAACTGGGTGTCGGTTTGATGGGCGCTGTAGCCAGTGAAATTACTGGGCATATTTATGATGACCTGATGTCTCGGGGTGATAAGCGCAATGCAGTCCTACGCAGTGCTTTTTATGGTATTAAAAGTTCTGGGTGGCACTGCAATTGTTATGGGTAGGCATGTCGCTTAACATCAGGAAAACAAATTGCTCGTCTAATCACACAGTTTCATAAAAAAATATAGCTTGGTACTAAATTATTTTGGATCAATAATGCTCGGCTATGCACCTCAAATGGAGTAGGTTACGGCATGTTCATTTTAACTATCGTACCTGCTAGACATGTAGAGAATATCGATAAATGTTTAGGAGAGCGCCAATTTTTATTAATATTACTAACGACGAAAACATTATATTATATATTAAAACAAGAGATATATTTTATTTCAAATAGATTTTCAGATTCCATTCTTTGTACCAAACCGTTTAGTGTTTCAAACGATAAACAATGAGCTATTTGTTACAAGTTACAACACTACTAAACCAACTTCAACATCCATTCCTCGCTCGAAACAATGCTTTGTAAGCACAATCGAACTTAAACGTCGATGTTCTAGATACACATCGATAACTTACAACACTATCCTGTTTACAAGTGGGAAAAAAGACGTAAGTTGCCTTGTTAAAGAACACACATGTGTCATTTTGGTACTGGATTGTAGACGAAGGTTGCGCGCGCGACAGTAGTTATATCTTTTTTTTTCCAAGCAGTCATTTGTTGTGTTATTGTGGGCCAGTCACTACTCGTGTGTCTCCTTTTTTTATTTGAATCGATAATATTGTTCTCTCGGATTTTATTCGATTATGATCTGGATTTGTGTTACAACTGTCACGTTATTAAAAGTTCTGTCTGTTGTTATGTCCCCGTTGCTTGATCTTTCATCTTTTGTATGATAGTCAGTTCGTTTTTAAGACTCTAATGGATGGCTTCATGTACGGACATTTGTTATGCTTATGAATGGGAAGATGTAAGTTTGGTTATAGTTCTAACTTAACCCGGGAACTTCTTTCTACTTCAAAAAGGAGGTAGTTCTCAATTCGATGGTATTTTTTTTATTTTTGTTACCTCGGGACTCCTTTATTTGTAAACCGATTTGGCAAATTCTTTGGGTTCAGTATAGCCATAGTTAGTTTTTGGTATAGCTACAAGGTGGTCCCATATAAATTTCATCAATATTCGACCTTGGACTTCGAAGTCATATCAGAATTGAAATCAGTTTTTTTTAGTTATAAAATAAATTATTTCTTCTTGATAGGTATAAAACTTGGATGTTTACGTAAATGTTGACAACAAACTCTTTGTAGTCGTCTTCATAATTAGTTCTTGCCAGATGCAGTGATCCAAAGGGGCTTAGAAATACGTTCGCTACTGATAAGGTAGGTAGGTGAGTACCTACATGATTCCGACACATCGTCATCAAAGATCTTCTTTCTTGCACTGTGGCACGGCAACTCATTCTCTACTATATATTTTTTGTATTAGACTTATTTTATTTTTAATGTTAGTAGGTACAGCTGAAATACTTGATTTGGGTCAGCGGGTATTTGCTTACGGGTATTGTTATTGTTTCTGTTTACTTATTCTACTGTGTATTTTATCCATTCTGTAGTACTGTAATAGTAAATCAACTTTATTATAGGCATTATATATGTATTTATTTATTTTATTTTATTTTTACACTATTAATAATGTTATACACTTTTATAGAACTTTACATATTGAGTATTTTATAGCGCTGTAACTGTATGTCCAATTATTTATATATTTTCGTAACATAACAAGTTCGTGCGTCACCAAGGGCCTGTGCTGAAAACCAGCGTTGTGGATTCTTCACAACATTATGCTGAGCACAGACCCTTTTTTGACTGCACTGTACACGGCAGCGATTTCCATACACACGCTGTGACTGTTTGTTTTTTTTTCTGTCCTGCTGCACATGTGTATGTGCATTGTTTGTTGTGTGCAGTTTTGTCAAAAATAAATTGTTTCTTTCTTTTTCTTTCTTTCTTTCTAAAGAAGGCTGGAGCAAAAGTTCCCCATTGGGAACTATTATTGGAATCAGGACTGTCGAGGCCGCGGATGAGCGCTAACGCGCGCCCGTAGCTTTCGGCATTTATGGCGCCACGAACACCCCAGGTTTTTTAGTGCCTGCTCTTCTGGCAGTGAGTCTCACATAACCCTTGACCCTCGGCTCGGTGGTATCCGTAAAGGACTTTTCCTGGGTCGAAAAATAAAAGGTGGATACGTCATTGCTGATAGCAACAGATACTTTTACACCCGTGTGATGGTGACGTTAGCTCGAGTAAGATCGTATAGCGTGGCTAAACTAAAGGGAGGCCTATATCCAGCAGGAAACAGAGTAAGGGCTGCATATGAAGTAGTTTTAAACGAAATGAGTCCATTCAACAAAGCATGTCATCTGAGCATGATATTTTTAAGATTATGAACGAATGAATGTATTTTTTTATGGAACTGAATGATGAGACTAGCACGTCGTTCGCCTGATGGTAAGCGCCACGCCTGCCCATAACAATTGCAGTGCCACCCAGAACTTTTAATACCAAAAAAATATAAAAAGTAATGCGTAGCACTGCATTGCGCTCGTCACCCCGAGACATCAGATATTAAGTCTCATATGCCCAATTAATTACGCAGTAATTACTAAGTAATTATTTACGTAAAATACGGTGTCATAAGTTGTTGCACAGATCATATTGATAGATAAACCGTATCACATATTTAGTCAGAAACATAATTGATATGCAAAAATTAAAATTAATAATAATTAGAATCTATATCATAATTATAAAACAGAAATTCATAAGCAGTTTATTTATACAAGACACATTCAAGCTCTTATTAATATCTAAAAGGGTCCTTCGAGATAAAACAACTTTTTCGATAAGATTCTTTCTTAATTCACTGATAAATATTTCCCTAACAAATAATTATTTATCAGTTAATCTGATAGCTCTGGCGCCATTGGTTTTAGGGCTCGGGAATTTTCGGGTGCAATCGGGTGTTTTTCGGTCAGTTTCGTTATCAGTGCAGGCGCCACTGATATCGCATCTTATCATATTATGTTTTAAAGGACCAGTGTGGACACTTAAATAAGTGGTCAAGTGGCCGGATGCGAAAAAATGGGTCGCTGGTTCATTTTCGCACCTTGATGTGAGGTGTAAATAAATAATTCGCTATATTTCTTACACAATGAAATGTTTTCTATATGTCCTTTATTAAAAAAATGCAGTTGTCAGCTTTTCAATCTAATTAAAAATTTTACTTTTCCTTCGCTTCCTACATTAAATAGAATATATTTTTCACCGACTTTCAAAAGGAGAAGGTTCTGGTTTGTGCCATTGTTTTTCTTTATGTTTGTTACCTCATAACTCCGAAACCGATGTGAAAAATTATTTTTTATTTAAATGATATACTTACTTCCGATTGGTACCATTTTTAACCGTCTTCAAAAAAAAGGAGGAGGTTTTCAATCCGACTGCATGTTTTTTTTATGTTTGTTACCTCAGAACTACTTTTTGCGTTGGGTTCAGTATAGCTACGAAATAGTCCCATATAAATTTCATCGATATTTGACCTAGGACTTCGAAGATACATGAAGTCTGTTTTTTTTTTATAAAATGTATACTTGTTATGTTTTGGTGTAAAAAATTTAAACAACAATTTTAAATTATTAACAAGATAACAAGCAGGAAAGAACTACAAATCTGCGGGAAGACTCAAAACACATTTTAGTTTAGATATAGGTCGTACATATGTACGTTGTGCGGATACGGATACGGATTTAATACTCGCTCTAAAAACGGTGAAGGAAAACATCGTGAAGAAACCGGCATGTCCAAGAATTGATCACAAAAATTCAACGATTTATGTGACATCCACAGCATGGTGGATTATGACCCATACTCTCTCTATGAGAGAAGGCCCGTGTCCCTGCAGAGGAAACGTGATGAGCTGATGATGACATATGTTGTATGTATAATGGCTTTCTTGTTTGCTCAAATAAAATCTAGTCTCAGAGTTGAAGCTATTATAACTGACAATAAATCACCAAAAAGGCTATAACCTCTAAATATTCCACGGCCATCGCATTTTCACCAGTTTTTTTGGCACACGCGAAATGATCGGCCCCATACATTCTCTGGCGAGTACATTTTGGCAAGCTCTCCCTTCGATACTGATACGATACACTTTATAGCCGTGCCTCAAACGATAGTTTATTACTAGATGTATTTACATACTATTTACTATGTATTCGTAGATAGGATCATCGTAAAGTCCCTGATAAGTTGGGCGGTGCTCGTCCAGCGTGATTGTTCTAGGGAAAGAGCTTAGGCACTTCGTGCATTTGTTGACTCAATTTCAAGGCTCAAACATGGGATTCTGATATTGAATGCATTAGCGCATGCTAGGCGAAAATCTTAAGATATTGAATAATTAGGAAGAATAAAAGTGACATTGCTGGGGCAGGTGCTATTTTTTACTTCTTCCTAATTATTTATAATGAAATTATAAATAATTAGGTGGTAACTTGGGTTATTTTTGATAGCTTTATATCTATATAGCTATAAAAATAATAATATTAATAACGCCCAACGATCACATACATAGATCTTGGCCCCTAACTAGGATTCCCTGTATCTAGGGAACCAGGAACTATGAGGACCATGTTCCCACAACACCCAGACACGAAACAAATGCTTGCGCTTTTTTTCTGTGCACAAACATTTGTCCCGTCGCGGGAATCGAACCCGCAACCTCAGTGGTGTATGAGATTTGAGCCAACCTGCTCAACCACTACACCACAGAGGCTGTCAAATAACTAGAGATGTACCGACTCGTCGGCGACTAGTCGGTAAAACCGACTATTTGGCTATATTTCTAGTCGGCGGGCGACTAGTCGGCGCCTAGTCAATGACTATAGTTATATACGGTTATATACTAAAACTAGGGTAATTGAATTGAAATCGTAACCTATACAGTAAATAATTTTTATTTTAAATCAGCGTGACAGTTTGTAATATAATCTAGGAATAGAAACTCTTCCTGTGGTAGTCAATAATGGAACCTAAACAAAGAATAGTATAACAAAAAAAAATCTAAACGAGTTTTGTTTTTATAAAAAAAGACAACAAATACTTCTTTCGACATGAATGCAGCTCGACACGAAGCGCCACGGACATTGACGATGCCACCCGAACTTCACCGAAAGCAATGATCGGCGAGGCCGACTAATCGGCCGACTAGTCGGTCTTTTTGTAACCGACCGACTAGTCGTTGGTTAGTCGGCTAGTCAGCCCATGTCAGTCCATCTCTGAAAATAACCCATGTTTGGGCTATATGTCGCTTGGTGTTGTGACGACGACGATGTGGCCGAAAATAGAGTACATAAATCTGTCGGAAGACGACAGTTAAGTGACTACACATATAACACATACCCTTCCCTTGATAGTTCAACGAACACAATCATCCTATAACAAAATTAAAACATTTTAAAAACTCCAACACAATAAAACAAGTATAAAAAAGCGTATCCCAATCGGTTCACCCGTTTAAGAGATATGGTGCCACAGACAGACACACACATAGTGGTCAATCTTATAACCTCTCCTTTTTGCGTCAGGGGCTAAAAGTATGACAAGGTCGCTTGACGGCATGTCAATCTCATAGTCATGTTTTAATAAAGTGGCGGCAGTCAGCTATCAGCCCAGGCACTGTTGCATGTATCTAAAACCGAATATATTTTTTAATATTATATAAAAAAATATATAATTGAAATGTAAATTCAATTCTATAAAAACTATAAAATAAATATTAAGATTTCCGTTAGTAATATTGTGTTAATTGGTTTTATTCACTCCAAATAAAAACTTAAACAATAAAATCAACGTTTTCATGAATAAAGATGGATAATATTAAAATTAATGGCCAGAAATATGTATATGCATCTAATGAGATTCCTGTTTAGCTATCAGATTATTACGAGTATATGAGTTATTAATATGTTTCATTTAAATGTTCAAAAATAAAATAGCTTACTTTACTCATTAGTCTACTAGCTACCTGGCGCCAACAAAACTTAATATTTATTCATGGTGGACATTCCTCCTGCGCGCACTAAGCGCTTCGTTTCCACTTTCAAGCGCACTGCTAACGAGTGGAACTCCCTGCTAGAGTCAGTCTTTCTCAATAGCTACAATATAGAAATCTTTAAGGCTCGCGTGAACAGGTACTATCTTGGCAGGCGTACTAGATCGTCGACCGCATCGTCGCTTACCATCAGGTGAAATAGCGGTCGAACCCAAGCCAAATAAAAAATAAAAAAAATCACAAAAAATCCTAGGACACAATTACATAAAAAAAACGGATAAATCCATAGTCGTATTAGTAACAATTTTTCTTAAAACCTATACCTAGTAGTATACCTAGTAGAGTAGAAAAATACATGAAATTATTTGGTCCTGCCCGTGACAATACCTATTTAGTATTTCTGGATAGGAAAATCAAAGCGGGATGCAATCATTTTCAGAACACTGTTGGAGCTACCTCGTAGACGGTGGAACATTGAGGCCACTTATTTTTCACATAATAGCGTGGAAGCCGTCCACGCGCGCTTCGGCGAACATTCCAGACGCGCTACAACGCCATGGCAGTCCCAACAGTGCTCTGAAAGCATTGTTGTATTGCACCCTAAGAGCGGTGTACACTCGTTGCGTATACTGAACCAACAGGCTGCAGCTAATTTTTTGCATTTTCTCGAATAATAATATCATAATTGATAATCCGAGTTAAAAGATAATCTATGTACATCATGATAATTTTGGTTTTGGCGCAGAGGGGAGGCTTACGGCCTGCAGTGGCCGGAATGAGCTCCCAATGATGATGATGACATTTAATTTTGGGCATGATTTGAATAGGTGGAAATGAAAATATGCTGACAAAACTTATATTCAATGTACATTATACTCTTTGACCAGAACGGCTCATATTTAGGTAAAAAATCAGCATTGCCATTCAGCGTGGCAATGCGGCCAGCGTTCTGGGCACTTTCCCCTCCACCATAGGCCTTTTAGAATAATTTTATTATATTTTGTTGTATACCTATAGACTCTTAATTAATATTATTAAAAAGTGTGTTTGTTTGTTTGTTCTTCTCTCACGCCATAGAATAGAATCGACGTGATAAGAATTACAGATTTCATCCTGAACGAACCAACATATAAATAGGTTTAGGATCATGCGGACGAAGTCGCGGTATTAATTATTTTATAATTATATTATTAAACATCGCTGTGGGGGGGGGGGAATCAAGTGGGACATATCAAGTGCTTTTTCGTTGAACGCGCAATTTCTAAACCGAAAAGCGGCGCGTGACCTTTACTCACCGTTGCTAGGCAACGTTCAAAACAACCTCCAGTCTTAAATGTTTTTTAATACTTGTATTTAAAATTAATATTCTGTGAAATGTTTCATATACCAACAAAATGCACGTGATTTAAGGTAGGGAGGAGGGTAGTCTAAAACCTCACCACGTATCACCAGGGAGAGAGGGAGGGGGTTAGAAAGTTGCTAAAAAGCATCACGTGATTAATGGACGACCGCTTAGCTTCATGATGACCTGTGGCGCTGCGTGGATTTACTAATTGATTATTGCTTAAATCCTTAATATACACTATTTATATGCAATGCTTCATTAAAATCCGTTTTGCCGATTAAGTGTGAAGGAGAAACAAAAAACCGCTTCACTTTTAGGATGATATATGGACATAATCAGAAAAATTTAAATAGTATAATCAACTATACGGACACCTAATGGCTTTTATTGGTATCTTGAAGTGTTTTATATTCTCCAAATTGTTTTAACCCATAAAATCTGACATTTTGTTCAATGACCATTCATTAATAGCAGTCAAAGCATTTTTACTAATGTTTTTTGTAAATATTGTAAAGAGGCTGGTCGCTTTTATTATTTATTATGTTGTTTTTAGAAATTAAATTTGAATATGAAGATAATTTTTGATTCAAAATCTTTCAATTAACCATGTTATTTATTGTCAATGTTTTGTGTCTTTATGCTATATCAATTTGTCATAGTTTAGTTGCGTGGTTTGAATTTATGTGTGGAAATGTAAGACTTAAGTGTAGAGATTTGTTATAATACACATCTGGTTGACTATAGCCCCACGCTGCGGCTTTAGTCTTGCTTTTGTTCGAGAATGTTGGGACGTGATAGCATGGGGTAAATACCTAAGAGCTTTTGAAAGGTAGCATGGCTTGGAGAACAAAAAATGACTCATCAAAATTACATTAATTTAATATAAGTATAATCTATTAATAATATTGTCAAAAACTAACATAAAATGTTGTAACAAAAGTTCTAAAAAATGCCCCTCAGTTTCTTGCCGTATTTTTTTAATAGTGGTTATTTTTGCGGTGGTAGAGTCATTGTAATAATAGACGTTCATAAGTGCGTCTGTGATGACAAAATTGAAATAAAGAACTTTTGAACTTTGGAAAAATTGGCGCATATGAGACTTAATATTTGACGTCTCGGGGTGATGAGCGCAATGAAGTCCTACACAGTGCTTTTTATGGTATTAAAAGTTCTGGGTGGCACTGCAATTGTTATAGGCATGCTTGGTGCTAACTATCAGGCGAGCGACATGCTCTTATCATCAATCAATTCCATAAAAAAATTGGATACCATATTCAGAATCAATCATCAGTTGACATGGTGCAAAACTTCTGCTTAAACCCGAATTCTCACCGCAAGTTTAAAATATGTCTGCTTCTGAAAAAACGTTCTTCGAGAACTAATCTAAGAGTGTTTTCGATGTCCCTAGATTTTATTTCTTTATAACGTATTTTTACGTGTTTTGATTCAATATCCTAATCCGCGATTATTTTTAAGAATCGTATCGGTGTCGTGTCGTTTGTGGTACCAATAGCTCCATTTACATGACCCATTTCTTTAACGGCCATTTTCGAGTGTACTGCACTCACTGGACATGTTCGCAAGGCATAAGCTGAAGCGAGTTGTTTTTTTTTTACTAA
Organism: Petrophora chlorosata; assembly: GCA_951640565.1. Classification (NCBI taxonomy): domain Eukaryota; kingdom Metazoa; phylum Arthropoda; class Insecta; order Lepidoptera; family Geometridae; genus Petrophora; species Petrophora chlorosata. The sequence continues at coordinate 2,610,308 of OX621191.1, forward strand.
AATAAATGATTAGATGAGCAACTCGTTTGCCCGATGGTAAGCGCCACGCCTGCCCATAACAAATTCAGTGCCACCCAGATTTTAATACCCTAAAAAGCACGGCGTAGCACTGAATTGCGTCGTGCGTGGGTTGCCCCGAGACATCAGATATTTAGTCTCATTCTCATATTATATCAAGTAAATTCTTTCGTCGTATCGAAGACGCGTCCCATAGGGAACCGAATATTGGTATTAGCTAGTTGTAATAATAATAACATAGATAATATAAATATTATGTACTATTGATTTCTAAGAATATCTTACGAATAGATGCCAAGGAGCCAAGACCAAGCCAAGGAGACGAGACGAGGAGGAGGGAGTTGACGGCCAAGGAGTGGAACTCTCTGCCGGCATCTCTGTTTCCGGATAGCTACAATCTGGGTGACTTTAAGACAAGAGTGAACAGGTTTCTTCTAGGCGAGCGTGCTACATCTTCGACCGCATCGTCACTTAACAACAGGTGAGATAGCGGTCAAACGCAAGCCTATAAATAGTAAAAAAAAAAGATAAATAAATAAATAAGGCTTTTATTGAATACACAAGTCCTATGAAAATGTGTATAATATAATATAAGTCGATAATATACGACTTCCTTTTGCTTTTGTTTCTTTTTATATTACACCTTTCTTCAAAATTGTCCACACTCAGTAGACTAGTAACCATAAAAAAATCTACTCGCTTTCGCCTATAACTCAAACCACGCGTTCGTCGTCCATTTTTAGTTAGCAACGTGGCAAATTACACACATAAGAAATGTGCAGTTGCATTACAGTATTAACATTTTTATGGGCTATATATTTCGTTTTAACGTTACTTTGGACAATTGATGGTCGGCAAAATGTGAATTTAATGTATCTTTTCATTGTGGAATAGGTTAAACTGCCGATTAGGCTGCTTTTTTAACAAAGTGTATGTTTCGATACTAGTGCTGGGTAATTTGGAAGGTGGGTGGAAAACTTGATATATTTGCGAGTGTTTTAAATTCTAGTACCTACATGCATATGTTTTAGTATAAATATAAATAAAAATTAAATACAATCGCATCACTTGAGAACGGCTGGACAGATATGTTTTTTTTACTATTACCACGTTTTTATTAAGTCACTAGAAAGTTTGTATGTTTGTCTGTCGTTCCCGAGTGGAATCTTGCAATTCAAATTTCGAGCACTTCCCGATTAGCTATCCGGCTGAAACTTGCAGGGTAAGCTCGCAATTTGATGACAATGCAGTAAAACGTTGTTATTAGATTAATTTTTAATGTGTCACTTCCTTGTTTAAATGGTGAATCCGAATTAGGTTTTTATGGAAAGAAAAATTGAAAATCCGGCCAGGAAAATGGAAAATTCGGAAAATACTATAAGTGTTCTCTCGCGCGGGTGAAACCGTGGAGTGCAGCTAGTAAACAAATAAAACCACTTTTATCATTAAATTAGTTACCTACATAATAGATGTAGCTAAAATTGTTATCACATCCCTAAGTGTTATTTTGTTGTTACAATATCAAGTCTTGATTACTTGACAGAATACAATAATAATAGGAACCTAATTAATGTGTTACTAGAGTTAGGGAAAATGTATTTTATCTGTAAATGTTATGGGTACAAGCATATATGCATATAAAGTACACCTTGAATTTTGTATTTGAAACACACGAGCATCAAAACTTACGAGCAAACGTTTGTTCGCGGTACTTACGCGGAGTGACAAGATGGATCGTTTACTTGATGGTAACTTACCATCAAGTAAACGATCCATTGGTAAGCTACTCGCCTTGCCAGTTATAGCACCACCTAGAACTTTGTTTTGCAAAAGCCTGCGCGGTACTGAACTGCGCTAGTCACCCTGAGTGCCTAGTGATTTAGCTAGCTACAATGCCCTACCCATGTTTAAATTTAATATCGCTATTGTGTAGCTTTCTTAATCTTATTTTATCGTCTCAAATGTGGCATTTAGCCCAACACAATTTTCAGTTGAATACGACTATCATATAACATAACATATCATATCATTCATCATTTTATACCTATAACATTTCATATTATTTTATAAAACCCTGGGTGTGAAATGTAATGTAAGTCATGACTTGCATTCGTAATTCTTCTACACCGTGTGTCACCCGCAAACTTTATAAAACAATGGCGTAAGAACGATAAGGCTAGCTTATAAATAATTGGTCTACGATAAGTTTAATTAGCGGGTTCGATGTAATCGCGGCCGTATCTCACGCCAGACGCTGCACAGGAAGTACGTGCGATAGTGCTAGCAAATAATCGGAGTTAGTAAGGCTTGTTGACTTGACGACACGTGTGTCAGATCGGGGGTAAAGTGCGCAGTTCAGGACAAAGGATTGTATGATTAGGTCGAGTTTAAACATGTTACTGATAAAAGTGGACAGATCAGATACTGATTTCAAAAGAACGGTCATTATAGTAAAGTGTAAAAATATATCTGGTTTGGGCGTCCGGTCATATATTTTATTTGTTTTATTCGGAAATTACTCATGTTAAAATACATCTAGACACCATTTAAACGCATATTAGTGTTTGTTTCCTACATATTGAGTTAAGAGGAATGAACAACAATTAAATAAACAGAACGTTTCTATATTTGTTTGAAAAAAAAAAATGAAATGTATGACAGTTCAGGGAGTCATACTTAACCAGTTCTTAGAAATAGTAGATCACTTAGATCTACTATTTTTGGAAGACTAAACCATGGTTAATAAGAATTAACACCTGCTCAGTCAATGTTTAATTAATTATTAAACCATCGTTAATAAGAATCCTTGTTCGGTCAACTCTATCACCGCATAAAACTAATTACCATGATCCAATCAGCAGGACTATCACAACTGTGTTACGGAAAAGAAGCGTAATAAATACCTCTTAGGTGTTGAGAGCTGAGAGATTCAGCTAGGTACTATAAAAGACTAGCTGCACCCCCGGGTTTCCCGGGATAAAAAGTAGCCTGCGTCTATGTCCATGACCTAAAGTAACCAACATACCAAATTTCATCGAAATCTGTTCAGTAGTTTTTGCGTGATCGGGTAACAAATATCCATCTATCCTCACAAGCTTTCGTATTTTGTGCATATATGTAGTTAGATTATAAACAAGTGCAAAGATTAATCACCGCAAAGATCAAATACTAATAATAATTTAGTACATGCTACTTTCGATTCGACGCACCCGAATTCGAATCCCGCTGGCTCCGCAACAATGACTTTTTTAAGTTATGTGCGGATTTAACACTCGCTCTACAAACGGTGAAGAAAAATGAAACGCAATGAAAATATGTAATGTAATTCCGCTGAATATTATTTAGTGGGATTACACTACATAATTTAGTTGCGTTTCAGTTTTGAGATGAATAGTCAAAATATGCCTAGTCGTGTTTCGGAATGATGTTTGGTGAACCATCGGGGAGACGGGTCTGAGCAGCCGCTCAACTGCCGTCTCTCTCTAGATCTATGTGCTCCATCTTAGGCCACATCATCGCTTTACATTAGGCGAGATAGTGGCCAAACATAGATCTATTAAGCGTAAAAAAAAAAAAATCCGCAACGTCACGCCTGATTACATTACATTCGTGAAGAATATTTTAAGGAAACCGGCATGTCCAAGAATTAATAATAAAAATTCGAGGACATGTCATATCCGCACTGAGCTAGCGATTATGTGGATACTCTCTTTATTTTATTATTTATTTATTATATACACAAAACAAACTACAATCAATACAGAGCTATAACTAAATATCATAAAGTTTTGAGTCTAGATTGTAATCCAAAAATATGTGTACACAGAAAAAACAAAGCTGAGACAGTTTTCGGGATTATATAAAACAAATAGGTAATAATAATAATACTATTTATGTTATGCAAAATGTGCACATCTGCAAACATTACATTTACAGACATGCACATTCAGCACAAACACTATAAATATAAATAAGTGTTAAATTAAATTTAAATTTATGGAGCATCCAGTCTCGACACAATGGTTGAGTCTGGACTGTCAGGTTTGGAATAGAGGATATCTTTTAACATTTTAGTATAAAATCTGAATTTCGGAGTGAAAATATCAATGTCCAAGCAATTTTTTGCTACCTCATTATACTGACGAGCCATCCTTACCAGTCTCTCTATGAGAGAAGGCCCGCGTCCCAGCAATGGGCACGTAATGGGCTGATAATGATGATTACAATAATCGGTTTGTGTATTTGGTTCTCCTGATTCCCTAGTAAGGAATCTCAGGGCTATATGGTTACTGCTTCGCATGACTTCTATGAATCCCTACTGGGCCCGCCGGGGATTATCACTACTTTTACTCTTAAGAAGGCGTGAGCTCCTGCTGTGGGGACTTTAATAGGCTACATATAATTATATTACATGATTTTAAATAATTTGAATATACTTTAACAACATTGTGTTAGAGTGTTACAAGAAACGACCTCGCAGGTGGTCGGCGCGACGTCGCTGAGTAAGACTCGTCTTGACGAAGAGCATTATTTATTCTCAAAACGTGGTGTAAGAATTTGATAAAACAGAGTAACGTGTTTTATAGGTAAATATTTTTGAGTCAAACTCACGACAAATCCAAAGCTCTAATGCTAATGCCCTGTTTCTGTATGCATTTTCGCGCGATAATTAGCTGAGAACGTGTCAAATATTTTATCAAAGCGGTCATTAATAAATAGTCCCATGTTTTAAAATCAAAGCTAAACCGCAGCAGCTTGAATGAATAAAAAAGCGGACCTTGTCGCCACATTCAATAGTGAAGCACTCAAGCTATGCAGGTCCACTCGTTCATACACAAGCCTTACGCACACATTTACATCATGCTATGCAGCCTGTGGGTTCAGTATACGCAACGAGCCTACAACGCTCTTAGGGTGCAATACAACAATGCTTTCAGAGAACTGTTGGGACTGCCATGGCGTTGTAGCGCGTCTGGAATGTTCGCCGAAGCGCGCGTGGACGGCTTCCACGCTATTATGCGAAAAAAAGTGGCCTCAATGTTCCACCGTCTACGAGGTAGCTCCAACAGTGTTCTGAAAATGATTGCATCCCGCTTTGATTGTCCTATCCAGAGATACTGGATAGGTATTGTCACGGGCAGGACCAAATAATTTCATGTATTTTTCCACTCTACTAACATAGGTCTTAAGAAAAATTGTTACTAACACGACTATGGATTTATCCGAAATAAATAATTTTTATTTATTTATATTATATGCCAATCGGCCGACACATCAGCTTGACATCGGCCCTCCGTTAACTCGAACAAAAATGACGCCACCACCATTGCTACGCTTCAGTTGCTGCTTAGCGAGATTCCGTCCGCCATTTTTTATTTGTTCAAGAGAAGCAGGTGGAATTTTTAACCGACTTCAAAAAGGAGGAGGTTTACAATTCGACGGTACGTTTTTTTTTTTGTGTTTGTTACGCGATTACTCCGCCAATTATGCATTGATTTCGATGATTCTTTTTTTGATTGGTAGGTAATACTTCAAAGGTGGTCCCATATAAATTTTATCGAAATTCATTCAGTTGTTTTTGAAAAAAATAGCAAAAACAAAAAATATAAGTTTAATCTTCAAGTCGGTTCTTATTTTTTTCGTAACCAACTTTCTAAAGGTGGAGGTTTGTATTCGACTGCTTCACCTGCTTCAACCAGGGTTGACTTCCGGTGAGGGAACTCCTCAACGGTGAATAGTACAGACACAACATTTCGTAAATAGATTTAACCATAATAGCCTGTTCTAAATTCCATCATGACATGGCAGATACACCCAGGATTGACTTCCGGCGAGGGAACTTCTCAACAGAGATATAGGACAGACATGAATTTTTTTTTGTACATGCATTTAATTGTGATAGCCCGTTTTAAACTTCGTCATGATGTGGCTTCTAGATCATAAAAGCTTGTCTTTAAAAACTTTTTGAATTAATTTAATTAAAACTTGTTTTTCACTAAAAAGGGTAAAATAAATTATTTTTCAAAAAAAACTAAACCGACTTCAAAACCACAAATGGCACTCAAAAGTAAAAAATAAATTAATATAATTATCATAAGCGCTACCCACTCATATATTTGAAGTCGGTGCCAGCCAAGTCTAAAAGGTAGTAGATAGATACTACCTACAAGTAGTACTTACTATATACATAGTATTTATCTGCTACCTATTTAATTAAATATTATAAATTTAGGTTATTAAGTAAATATATAAAAATATATGTGTGTAAGAAGTTTATTATAATTTTTAATTGTTTTAGTATATACATAACTCTGGTATCAGAGTTGGCCATACACACACGAGAAAGAATGAAAATCATATATGTAAGACATGTTAGTACCCATCAACAGTACAAAGCCGTTGTTTTCTCCTCAAGCTCCAAAGATAAAAACTACCTATTTATAGTCTTCTATCTGTTGAGATACAGAACGCGATTGGTTTTATTGCTCTCCTGGACAAACATACAGATAGGGCGCATTGTATAGACAGAATCAGTAACTCAAGTTCATCAACTCTGAATATGGTCCTCATAGTTTCCTGGTTCCCTAGATACAGGGAATCCTAGTTAGGGGTCAGGATCTATGTATGTGATCGTCGGGCGTTAATTTATTATTAATATGGAGTTAAGTAAAAAAGAGAGACGGTAGAGTCAGTTTTCGCATTTCTTTTCTGCACCCGTACTTCAATTTGAGTATGAGAAAAAAAATAGATTAAAAAAAAATTATATTGACATGTTTATATTTCTTTGATTACTATTTATTTTAGTCATGATAACGTATTTAAATTTTTTAACGAATTTTTATTTTTAATTGATTTGTGTAATGTGTATATGAAGTTTAAAATCGTATTTTTATACCTATATAATAAATATCTTTTGACTTGATTTAGGCTATCCAGGTACTGTTACTTCTATAATGACTCCTTGTTTATAGTCTCCGGACAGTTGGTCTAAAGATATTGTATAAAATTAAAAAAAAAAAACTTGAAGACTTCAAATTAAACTGCATTTTTGAAACACTCAATAAAAGTTTTTCTTAGCTACTGAGCCTGTATTTGAAATTATTTGTTAAGCCTACAAGATAAGATGTAAAAAAAATATAGAGTACGTAGTGCTTTTCGATGCTTAAGAGTCTGTTGACTAGGTACTTCCTGTAGAAATGACAGTCCTACAAATATTCTAGCTGCGACGCTTATTATTGAGTTGCATTGTTAAAGCTCAAAATTTGCTCGTTTGTGTCGTATTGACTTACTGCTTCTACTTGTACTGTGAGAGAAGCTTGGAAGTAAACAGATATGGACCATTATCTGATTTTATGAAGGGAAACAGATTGGAATAGTGTTAGGACAAGATTTCAATCGTGCAACGTTAAGTTCTACTGTGGTCTGTGAACGTCGTATGCGATACTCCGTCGGTATTCAAGCGGCGGAGAGGTTCCGCGTTTAGTAGGCTTATAGTTAGCTAGGTTTATTATATTCGCCATGTCGGAGGCCTTCGGGCGATCTCAAATTTCCGACATCAGAGTTGGCCACACGAGAAACGAATAGAAGAAGAATTATATTCGCCGATTATAAGACCCATATTTTTTCTACAAGTGTAACATTGACCTATTTTATACCTACTTTGGGACTCGGGCCTTCCCTCGTCGCGAGAGTATGGGCCATAATCCACCACGCTGGCCCAGTGCCGGTTAGTGGATGTCACATGTCCTTGAATGTTTGTGATAAATTCATGGACATGCCGGTTTCCTCAAGATGTTTTCCTTCACCGTTTTTAGAGCGAGTGTTAAAGCCGCACATAATTTAAAGAAAGCAGTAGTGCGAACCTGGACACGAATGGCGCAGACTCGAGGAAAATGGCATGATATGAGAGAGGCCTATACCCAGCAGTGGGATGTAAAGGGCTGTGGATGATGATGATGACGATGATGAGTAGTGCGGGCCTAGCGGGATTGGAACTCGGGTGCTTCGGATCGAAAATCGCACATGCTCTCACTAAGCCACAATCGCTTTTCTAAGCCACACTCAATTTTACACCTAAAAGCCATTTATTCAAATTCTTTTAGACTCATTGAGTTCTATATCAAATACTTTTACAGATCAGACCATCCTGGAGCCCATCTTCAGAGTTAATTTAATGCTCTAACTGTAAAAAACGTCGTATCCTTAATTTTACAACACTCTTATTAGTCCTCTCTTATTACCCACACTCTAAACTCAAATATATTAAACGAGGGGGATGATGTATGCGGGGGCGGTGGGGTGCGAAGGGTGGGGGTGAAGTACAAACGGCAAAAGTTCACGTTGCCTTATCTCATCTGTTTGACGGATTCGTAGACAAGAGTATTCATATTTTATGTAGATAAGTCGGTCGGCAGAGGTGCTTGCTTTTGTTTTGGTTTAATTATTATGTATTAAGTGTTGATTTTAAATTTGACACATCGACACTTAAATCACCGTCCTCTGGAATAATTATTATTGTCAGACGTAGCGTTGAACAGCTTTTAATCTTTAAATCTTAAAATATTTAATGTCCAAACCTACCTTGTTATTGTTACCTAGTAGCCTTAACTTTATCTAAGCCGAACAATAACACTCAAGATAGACACTGGGTTTCACAACACAAATTACATTCAGGGAACACTGCCTACTTACTTCGTTGAAAACTATGAAGATATAGGCTGCCCGCCCACGACAGACAATCGGCGACCGATTGGTATGTCGGGGAAAATGAAACATACGGAGTTTCACATTGGAACGCACACGTCCTATATACAAACGCGGTCACAAAATAGGTGACAAATGTAGGTGACAAATCGGACCGACTATCGGACCGACTATCGGACCGACTATCGGACCTACAAAAAGTCCGACGTCAACGGAGGCACTAATTTTAATCAAGTGTTTTAAATTTTTAAGTGACATTATGGTTATCTATTAGACAGCCCGCCTCCGGGCCGGTCACCGTCGCCTGTAAACATCTGCAACACCAAAGACATTGCTGATGTGATGCCGTCCCTGTAAGACTCTTTTTACACCCTTTTTGAAGGCCTCCATTTTATACTCCGCGAAAAACTTGCCATATTATATATTCTGTGTGTAAAAGTGTAGGTATAAAAGTGGTGAGATACCGAACACGGGGTTTCGATTAAATATATGTTTAGTATACGAATATAAATCTTGAATAAAATCAAAACCAAAAATCTCTTTATTCATTTATGACATCACAGACGCACTTATGAACGTCAATTATTACAATGACTCTACCACCGTATCGGATAAATAACCACTACTCAAAAGATACGGCAAGAAACTGAGGGGCATTTTGTTTTTGAGATTTATTTACAGTTTTTGATTTTTCTACAATGTTATTTTTCTTATGAACCAGTTGGCAACTTTGCAGAAGTGGTATGTTCCAAGCATCTTTGTCTTCTTTATAATTACGAACAGTATAGTATGCTTTTCTCATTAGAACACGCGTAATTTGAATTAACTTTCTGCGAGCTCCGTTATACATTTTGGATTTTTATTATAAAAACGTAAGCAGTTGCCCATGAAGGACTTATTCGTTTGAGTCAAACCTAGGTACTGTAATCCTTTCCTTACTCATATTTATAATGATTATATTTAAATAATGCTCATCAGTTTCTTGAGCTCATTAACACTACAAAAACAAAACTTACACATTAACTCTAAAAAAACCGTTTAAATTGCCATTTAAGAAGTATTCTCTGAACTCACGCACTAACCTACGCCGCCCAAGAACCCCGGGCGGCGCTGATAACGCCGCTATTTAATCACAGATAGCATCGCAGGGCGGGCGGCGTTATCGCCCGCGGCTTATCGCCCGCCCGCCCGGCGTTATCACACGCCGTATATATTCTTATCCGTCGCTTTCAAGGGCGGTTGTGTTGGAATTATTTTGATTTAGATGTTGTGTGATGTTGTATGGTATTTTAATGAAGACATTTTGAAAATAATCAAATGATCAAGGAATACTAAACTCTCAGTATAGTCTCATTGAAATGTAATACGACTTTCCACCACCGACACCGATTTGTGTCATCCGTTGTGAAGTACTAAGCTAGGATCTACGACAGCCTCTGTGGTGTAGTGGTTGAACAGGTTGGCTCAAATGTCATACGCCACTGAGGGTGGGTTCTGTTCCCGCGACGAAACAAATGTGCACAGAAAAAAAAGCGCAAGCATTAGTTTCGTGTCTGGATGTTGTGGAACCATGGTCCTCATAGTTCCTGGTTCCCTAGATACCGGGAAGTCTAGTTAGGGGCCAAGATATGTATGTGATCGTTGAGCGTTTAAAATAGAACTTTCCTGGGTTTAAAGAATGCTAATTAAATATTTACCAAAAAATCTACTTGAAAACCACTACAAGATGTGAATACGGATGCTGATTTAATCAGACTGACTGACAAATGATAATCACATGTACCTAATGTAGTTATTCGGATTAAATTTCAAAATTATGTTTTACTTCAACTAACTCATTATCTTTTTAAGATACGGCACTCCTTTTTTAGTGATATATTTTATTGTTTTACTCTTGAAACCCTTTATTTCTGAAAACAATTCTACACTCTACTTACTAAAACTTAACTAACTACTTACAAGGACACCAATTGGACACCCCGTAGACCATTACAGGCTTACAGATAGGTCCAATGCTCCAACCCAGTACCAGTTGGCAGCGTACCCAAGATGCTGGCAGTATTGCCCCGTTGGATTGCAATACTGATACGTTGAGCCAAATAAGTCCCAGCATTTTGTGTCACGCGTCGCATCGATCAGGCGCTTTGACAGACTTTTGAAAACACTCGAAACTAAACTAATTCCATATTTTATAACATCATGATTATGAATTCTTGTAATCTCGATGAGTTTATTCACTGTCAAAATGTTCAAGATCATCCCACTGAGTGCTCGCGAACACGTTACGTTACAACATGATGCTCAGGTCAGTCTCCACCTTAAGTGACTCACGTGCTCCTCACAGTCAGCTAGGAAAGGCACTCGCCCGCGATGGCCTACTTACCTGCAAAAAAACGAAATTAAATTAAATTACATAATAATATCATTACGATCGTAAAGTTGGGTCATGACCTGCAATTGACCTTATATCGTGGTCCAAGTCATGAGCGACTGATTAACTTAATTAATTATTCAAACGACTGATTAAGTTTTTGCAATTAAGGCTGGGGACCACAGATTAGTTACACAATATATTAGTTGTTCTATAGGTACCTAAGTAGTATAACACAAACTCTTGTTCGTAGTTAGTACTTCTAAACTAGATGAAATTTGATGCGTTTTTGAACCATATCGTGTAGAGAATTCTTCTCGTATGCGGGAGGTACCACTACTTTGCTAGTTATCTTGCCACCAAGCAGTAGTGTGCAAGCATTACTGTGTTTGAAGAGCATTGCAGCCAGCGAAATTACTGGGTATATGAGACTTAATATCTGATGTTCGGGGTGATGAGCGCAATGTAGTGCTACGCAGTAGCACACTGCGACTGCTATGTGCAAACGTGGTGCTTACTATCAGGCGAACGACTTGGTCGTCCCATTACTCAATCACAGAATAGAAATTGCTTGCGAGGAAGGTTTGAGTGTAGGTTTGTTTTTTGCAGTATATACATAGATAGGCTTAGGTTATCGAACCAAATTTGGTTTTATGCCAATCAGAGTAGACGAATTTTGCATATATTTTTATGTCAAAAGGTTTTAACTGACTTCAAAAAAGGAGGAGGTTCTCAATTCATTTGTTTTTTATGTTTGTTACCTCAGAACTCCGTCAGTTATAAACTGATTTGGAAAATTCTTTGCGTTGGCTTCAGTATAGATTCAAGGTGGTCCCATATCGATATTCGATATTCGACCTTGAACTTCAAAGATACACCAGAATTGAAGTCCGTTTTATTTTGTTATTTTATGTTTCAAATGCTTATAACTTACGCCCTACACCTGCATTACCATATAACCAAGTTTATAAGTATGTATTGTTAAAAAAATCTGCAGTATTATGCAAAGCACTGGTATCGCTCGATCTAGAGGCGGCGCACACGCGTCGTGGCATGTTCTGCTTATTCGAGTGTTCGGGGAAATGCTAAGACTGACGCTAATGCCTTTTCATAGGCACTCATGGCGGCCATTTTGTTTTTGTGTCATGCGAAAATCTCTGCTTACTATTATAATGATTTGGTTCTAGATTTCTTTCTTATCTTCAAAACTGAGTACCTAGCAAGTTTTTATACAATACTAGGTTTGCCCTACGGTTTCACCCCCGGTTTCCCGGGATAATAATTCATTTATAACAAAAAAACGAATTCAATCCTACTGTATTTTCGAAGTCCAAGGTCCAATGTCGGTGAAATATGTATTGGAACACCACCAAATCGGTTTATAAATGACGGAGTTCTGAGGTCACAAACAAAAAATAATAATACAATCGAATTGAGAACCTCCTTCTTTCAAAGTCGGTTAAAAAGTAGCCTATGTGTTAATCAAGGGTATAAGCTATATTCATTCTGAATTTCACTCAAATCCGTTGTGCCGTAACAGCGTGAAGAAGTAACAAACACACTTACACACAAACACACTTACACACAAACACACTAACACACTTACATGCATTTATAATATTAGTGTGATATAGAGAAATATTTTACGATGTAGGTAAATATTTTTTTATGAAACCGATCAATCAATTCAATGAGACCAACAAGGCATTTGCCTGATGGTAAGCGCCACGATCGACCATAGCAATTGCAGCCACTCCAAACTTTGTTTTGCAAAATCCTTCATGGCATTGCGCTCGTCACTCCGAAAGATCAGATATGAAATCTCATAATATGCCCTGGCTATAGGTATATAAGTTTTCGCCTTTTTAATACCTACTTTATTATGTAAAATGGCTGACATAAAGACGTGAACGAATAAAAAGAGGCGGACGCCACATCGCCAAATTCAAAAGTGAAGCACCCAACCTTTGCCGGTCCTCTCGTTCGTACACAAGCCCCACGCACACGTTTACATCATGCTATGCCGAACGGCCGTCACATTGGCTTAACGGCATTTCATCCACTCAAACAATCATAACGCCACCGCCATTACTATGCTTCAGTTGTCGCTTAGCGATATTCCGTCCGCCTTTTTTTATTCGTTCAAGCATAAACTCTAGAAATTATATGGCTTCCGCTCGTCCCAGTTAAGAGAATAACATAAGCATAAACAAATCCCAAAATCGGACTTAAACTCGCCTCTGTCCACTTCTGCACAGCGGGGGCCACGCATTGATTCATTATTTATTGTATTTGTTTAGTTATAAATAATTTTACTATTAATATCAATATTATTGTGTTACCGTTGCCTTTATGAATATTAATATTAATCGTCTTGCCTATTCACTAACACCCGTATTCATGAACAACACTTATCTAAGTAAGGAACAGCAAGCAATCAGCCCTCGTAGCAACTGGTCCCTCAAGCACCAATCGTATATAGGGTTGAGCTCAAATTGAGGTTTACATGCGGTCTCATTATTGTCGATTCAGGCAAAAAATCGAATTAATGTCATTTAACACCATAATACGATAACTACAAGAAAAATATGATAACTACAAGATAAACTTTCATAGGACATCACAAGGCATTGTCGCAATGAATCTACACCTTAATAAGAACTCAACATACCTACAATTAGGGCTTGAGGGACCAGTAGGAACGAGGGCTGCACTTCACATGAGTTGCCATGCCTTACTAAGCAAGTGTTTCGACACGTGTTGTGCATGAATACGGGTGTAAGAGAGTAATAGAAAACAGGCTTACTTGTACGACTGAACGCCGATATCAGATATTTTATAAACAGGTTAATAGATATTAAATTTTGAGAGTTTAGCTGTCTCTAGAATGTATAAACTAATCCGGGACTTAATACACACACGGGGTTCTTGAAGCTATTTTGTAACTTTAACCCCTGTCAAAAAGCCATCCAAATCGCGATTCCATTGCTGAGCATAGCCAGACGTCAAATCTGTTATCCAGATCTTTAGAGACACGAATCGATTGAGGCACAAACATCTGAAAAGACAACTAAATGATGAATCATAATCACGATTCATGAATAAGGCTCGATTGCAATAATCTAAAAATAGAGAAAAGAAATAGCTAGAGAAGAAAAGAGATACTAGTAAGATACTACTACTATGTATATACGATACTACTAGATACTAGAAAGAGATACTTATTTAAAGAGAAAATAATCGTCTTACAAGAAAAGTCATGCGATGTAATAGATATACTGCTTGGAATTTTTTAGCTTTATTTGATACCTATTTAACATGTATCCAGCGAGGGAATGACGCGTTCCCCAGTAGGGGGCATCAATTAATAGTTTTCTGGCATTAATTCTCCATTTATTTAGCTATAAACAAACGAACATATGTTATTCAAGAAGTCGGTCAAACATGCGGTTACAGTTTGACAGTTAATAAATATCTCGAAAGGAATTTTGAGATTCATTTTTACGGGCCAATAACTTCATGTCAATATTTGATGATCCAATGGCGCTTATTAAGGTTCCGCTAATTATTTAATTAGATGCACTTTTTTATATTTTATTTATATTTATATTAGTGTTTATTTATGATAAACCATAAATAAACATCGTTTTCGGGGAAATTTGAACGCTTTCGGAGTAAGTGGCTTGAGATCGCAATGAAAATAGTGCCATGGAAGGAGATGGGCGAAACCCAGCAGTGGGACCAAATAGGTTATTTAAAAAATGGTTTACCAACAATTACGAAGTACAGTCATATATTATGGAAAAAACCAAACGCATACGCAAGATCATATAACTAATGAATATATAGTCTACCATTTACATACATACAAACTATTAAATTTACATACAAACTATTAAATTAGATGCGCTTAGGACTCTAATTTGATTCCTAATACTCTGGCAGAAGTGCTCTTAGACAACCCTACGCCCCCTACGATCCCTGCAAGGAGTCATACCTATATTTTGTACACAAACATGTAAAAGGTATGTAAATTTAGATACGTATATAAATACATAATGTCATACATATATTTATTGTGTCACATAGTTATTGTTCTTATATATTATGTTTAATTATAGTATTATTTGTTAAAATATAGAATATTATTGTACTTCAATGTATACCTATATGTCTTGAATAAATGTCTTTACTTTCCTTCTATAATTTAAAAAAATATAATTTAATCTGCCATGAAAATGTAAGGAAGAAACTAAACGTCGCAGCATTTTATTTCATTATACCAAAGAGATAAAACTTAAAGAAATACTACATTTATCTACTAATGAACAGACTATCTCTGTGCCCAAATAGCAATTTGAAAACGGGGCACCTACACCATACGGTATTGTAAAACAAGCGGCTATCTCTGCGGCCACGCGGCCAAAACTCGCTTATCACGGCCACTTTTCACGTTTTTCACCAATCCACCCCCGCTCTGCCCCGCTTCACCCCCGCAACACCCCCCAGAATAGGACGCCGGCCAGATTCACCCGATACGAGTTTATTGAAGCGCTTTAAAAGGGGTTATAATGTGTTTTTCTGATGCTGATAGTGACAGCGTCTAGTAATTGTCTGGCTTCTGCGAGCATTACACTCGTGTGTTGTAACGTGATAAAACGGTGACAGCTTGTGGTGAATGATTGGGCAAGGCAGCTCGTAGACGAGATTACAGGTTCAATTCCTGCTACAGAACTTTGTAAACCGAAAAAGGTAATATGGAGAGGAATACCGCAAAAATAATGGACGGTGGTTTTCAATATCTCAATACACTTACATAAATCAGTTACATAAAATATACACTAATAAAATAGTCATCATCATCATCATCATCATTAGCCCATCACGTTCCCACTGCTGGGACATGGGCCTTCTTTCATAGAGAGAGTATGGGCCATAACCCACCACACTGGCCTAGTGCGGGTTGGTGGATGTCACATGTCCTTGAATTTTTGTGATAAATTAATGGACTCATGGTTCCCTCACGATGTTTTCCTTCACCGTTTTTAGAGCGAGTGTTAAATCCGCACATCACTTAAGAAAGTCAGTGGTGCGGGGCCAGCGGGATTCGAAATCGAGTGCGTCGGATCGAAAGTCGCACGTTTTCGAGGAGTGTTGCGAAAAGCGAGTGTGGCTCAGTGGGAAAATGTGCGACTTTCGATCCGAATAAAATAGTAAATGATCTTAATACATACAATACAATTAAATAATATAATAAACATACATAAACATTAAAATAAATACATATTAATTTCATTACAATAACGGGATAAAGATGACAACATTATCGTACTTGAAAAAATTCTTTCTCTGTTTTTCAAAATGGTGAATCCCCACACACTTGACACATGGCAGATAACACAACGGTGATCACATCACAAGGAACCAGCCAAGGCCCAATGGCTCATTAATTGCAGGTGCTATCAGCGTTGCCGGTTCGATACCGGCCCCGTTGTTCTAATTAACTGATAGTTATTCGCAAGTTAACTCGCTGATAACGCTATTGTTTAAAATAAACATATGCATAGTTTAATTGCTCTATATGTTGATATGTATATTTTTTTGTAATAAAATTGCTACCGTATGGAAAACAGAATTTAAATCCTATCCAACTTATATCTTCTATAGGTATAAATAAAATTATACAATTTATTAAAAAAAACCGACTTCAATGTATCTTCGAAGTCTAAGGTCAAATATCGATGAAATTTATATGGGACTATTTCGTAGCTATACGGAACCCAACGCAAAAAGAATTTTCCAAATCGGTTCATTAATGACGGAGTTCTGAGGTAACAAATATAAAAAAAAATACAATCGAGTAGAAAACTTTCTCCTATTTTGAAGTCGATTAAAAATTAATTGTTGTCCATTGGTAAGCGCATCACTTGAGAACGGCTGAACTGTTTTGGATTTTTCCAAATGTCCGAAATAGTCCGAATTAGCTTTTTATGAAAAGAAGAAATAGAAAAGTTGCCGAAAAAAAATATACATAATTTATTAGTTCTGAAGTTTGTTACTAAATCACGCGAAAATACTAAATAAATTTTGAATAATTTTTTTTTTTATACACTTAATAGATCTATGTTTGGCCACTATCTCGCCTGATGTGAAGCGATGATGTGGCCTAAGATGGAGCACATAGATCTAGAGAGAGACGGCAGTTGAGCGATTAAGATATTATTATTGCGAGCGGTTATTTTTTCAGTTGAGTTGGCAATTAAAAAAGAAACAAGAACAATGTACACGTGAGTGAAACCTCGGGGCACAGCTAGCATGATACCTACTATTTCAAAGGCAAGCATGGGTCCATTAACACCAATTTTTATCAGACAGTTAAATAACTAAACTAACTTCACAACTTGAATATCGTGGATATAGAAAATAGAGAGCAGGGCTTTTTTTCTGGAATTGAGTGACGAGACGAGCAAGTCATTCACTTGATCAACAACAACTGTAGCCAGCGAAATTACTGGGCATTGTGAGACTCAACAGCTAATTGTCTCAGCGCCGCGCAGGATTTTGCAAAACAAAGTTCTGGGTAGTGCTGTTATTGTTATGGGTATGCGTATTGCTTACCATCAGGCAAACGACCAGCTCGTCTCGTCATTCGGTATAATAAAAAAAAGAAACAAAACAAACAACTTTGAGCGAGTGTGGCTCAGCGGGAACTCGTGCGCCTTTCAATCCGACGCACCTGGGTTCGAATCCCGAGTCGGCCCTGCACCAATGACTTATAGTTAAGTGCAGATTTTGTACGCTCGCTCTAAAACGGTGAAGGAAAACATCATGATGAAACCCGCTTACGCTCTTTGGAGTGGTAGGCTCTGGCCGTGGTTGTAATACCACCCACCGAACAAAGCCATGCCGTCAAGCGACCTAGTCGTGTTTCGGGATGATGTTCGGTGAACCATCGGGGAGACGGGTCTGAGCAACCACTCAAATGCCGTCTCTCTCTAGATCTATGTGCTCCATCTTAAGCCACATCATCGCTTCACATCAGGCGAGATAGTGGCCAAACATAAATCTATTAAGTGTAAAAAAAAAACAAAAGTAATAAGATATTTATTAAATACGCACACATAATGCACTTTAAACTTTAAATACACACATTACAAATCAATTAAAATACGTTAAAACTGTAACTTAACAAATCTCGACTTTGAAAAAAAACGTAAAAATATCTACCCATTTCTTTTCCATATCCAGATTGCAGTCCAGGCCCAGCAAAGAAATGCGAATACTGACTCTACCAGTGCTTCGGAAATATGCATGCTAGAGAAGATAGCACAAAGAAACTCTGCGACGATGTCTCTTTTTTCAACATTTGCACCACCCCCCAGAACATAGAACATAGCTTTTTTATGGAATTGAGTGATGAGACGAGGAAGGCGTTCGCCTGGTGGTAAGCGCCACGCCTGCCCATAACAATTGCGGTGCCATCCAGAACTTTTAATACCATAAAAGTACTGCGTATATATTACTGCATTGCACTCATCACCCCGAGACATCAGAAATTAAGTCTCATATGCCCAGTAATTTCACTGGCTACAACGCCCTTCAAACCGGAACACAGTAATGCTTGCGCACTACTACTTGGCGGCAGAATAACTGAACATAACAAACATGACGTAACTTTTTTTGAACATAACTTTTCAGCAAACAACAATTATCAACAAAATATTTATCATCCCCTAAAGACACTAAACAAACCTACTTCCCAAATCTTCCAAATACCCGCAAGCAATCTCAGTGCTATATAAAGTATATAAACTCCGAAAACAGTATAAAATCTCGCGATTTGCTCGGATCTCGTATGAACTCGCACATGAAATATATTCAATCTGCGAGTCTGAGATAAGAACCCCCTTCCACCCCCTGCCTCTCGCTGTACACCCCCCGCACCCCTGGGAACTACCCCCTAAGCCGGATACAGGAGTCGTTGTCGGTCACTTCATGTTTTTATATTTCTTGTGATGTAATAGATTTCAAGATACTGATAAGTTAGTTTCGGTCAACTTACTATAAAAATAGTCATGGCAAAGAACGAATAAGCAAAGTAGCTTGTCTAGATTTCCTCTTTTATATAAATGTACATTTCAGAAAGTATAGGTTCAATCCCTACACAAGAAAGCGAAAAATTTTCTATTCTCAATAGTAGTTATCTCTTTTCACAAAGTATATTTAAGCATTTTCTTTAAAAAAGCTTAATTAACAGTATCGATGATATCGTGATTATTTTTAAGTTTGCGGTATAGTACTCGGTACGGTTGCCTGGAAGACATTTAGCGATAAGGCCGCCCATTGTAACACTTTCTTTAATTGTTTTTTATGCAATGTCTGTAATTTAATGTTTGCAATAAAGCGTTCATCTATCTGTCTATCTATCTACTTGTGGTAGGTCTCTCGTATGCGGGAGGCCATCTAGGTTGGTACCACAGCTTTGCCAGCTATTCTGCCGCCGAGCAGTAGTGCACAAGCATTACTGTGTTCCGGTTTGAAGGGCATTGTAGCTAACGAAATTACTGCGGGCATATGAGTGAGACAACGCAGTACTTTTGTAGTTTTAAAAGTTCTGGATGGCACTGCAATTGTTATGGGAAAGCGTGGCGCTTACTATCAGCCGAACGACTTGTTCGTCTCTTTACTCAGTTCCATAAAAAAAACCTAGCAACATCGTCTTACATTTGTCCCTACCGTACCCCGATATTTGTCTAATTTTGTTTTTTTTTAGATACATAATAATTAAAAGTACTTACCTATTGCCAATAACTAACAAACATTATCTACAGATTGACATTCACCTAGTCAGTCTTATCTTCTAGAAGGAGAAACAAACGCTGCGGCACTACTCGGATAACAATGAGGTGGGAACCCTGGATCGCGATAATAAAATTATTATTATTCGTACTATCAGGGCTGCCACCCGGCGATGGTATCTCGCGCTATCTCGCTGCGCCAAGCGTCGCTTCACCCCCTTCTGGCTAGGGATGGGGTAAAGTTTTCATATCGAAATGTTTATCGTTTTTTCTTATATTTAGATTACATTGATATGATTTTATTTTCTTGTACCTATGACCACGAACGCCGAAGTAGTTTGATAGAAAGGAGTTAAATAATATTTTATTCGTATATGGAGTATACAAATATTGATAACTAAAAATTATAAAACAACAAACATTTTTTAGTAACATTTTTCAATTTATTTTTTTATCAGACGCCTTTAAATTGGTACCAGTTTATCCTGAAAATTATACATCACTTAGGTTTAGATCTTGGTATACCACACTGGACAATATTACTATGTTTCCGAATAGGGCACTTAAATCATTCACGAATTTTGAGATATGTAGTATAGAAAAAAACACAAACATGTCTGGAATCTTTTTTATTACCACGTTTTTATTAAGTCACTTTCTCGTTTGTCTGTCTGTCTATCTGTCGTTCCGGGTGGAATCTTGTAACTCAAATTTCGAGCACTTCCCGATTAGCTATCCGACTGAAACTTTCAGGGTAGTTCACAACTCGATGACAATGCCTTCTAAATCCATAAAAACGTGGTTTCTAGATATTTTTTAAAAATCTATTACGGTTTCTTGATCTGTCTGTAGTCGATAAAAATACGTTTAAAGTGTCTTTATCGATAATCCGCAATCAGCACTAGCAAATAAACAACCCTTACATCGCCGTCACTAGGGGTGTAACCTGCCTCGCTCCGGATAAGAATACAGTGGCTCTCGGAATGTGCTAATACATCCTTATCGTCCGCCCAGCACACATACACACTTCATACTGACACATACAGGCTTTGTACGCACACACGAACACTATATCACACACAGAAACATTTTATACACACACATGACCGTTTTTGTTTATGAACAGCAGAGTTTTAATTGAGTGACATGGCTTCGTGGAGAATATGTTTAGTTGAAAATTGTGCTCGTTATACGAGTATTATGGATTTAGAGCACGTAAGCTAAGTTCAAGTTCAAAGTTCAAAAGTTCTTTCTTTCAGTTTTGGCATCACAATGATATAATAATTGACGTTCATAAGTGCGTCTACCACTGTATCGGAAAAGAACCACTACTTAGTAGATACGACAAGAAACTGAGGGGCATTTTTATGGAACTCTTGTTTTTCTTATGTGCCAGTTGGCTACCTGGCAGAAGCGGAATGTTCCATGCATCTTTGTCTTCTATGTAATTACTATCAGTAATATGCTTTTTTCATGAGAATATTTTTCACACGCAATTTTTTTTTTCCTGTCCATACAGATATTCATAGAAATATTATAGACTATATTATTTTGTTGTGGTGGTTGGGCAGGTTGGCTCAAATAGTCAAATGTCAGATCACTGAGGTTACGGTTTCGATGCCCGCGAGGGAACAAATGTTCGTGAGGAAAAAATGCGCAAACATTTGTTTCGTGTCTGGGTGTGGTGGGACCATGGTCCTCGTAGTTTTTTGTTTCCCTAGATACAGATAATCCTAGTTAGAGGCCAGGACCTATGTATGTGATCGTTGGGCGTATTATTATATTTAAAGAAAAAAGTTGAAGATCGGGATCAATTAAATAACATCCTTATTAAAAACCTTATCACTTATTAACCTTTAAAATACTAATGAGTAATCGATTAAAACACGGAAACAATTAGTGTATAAAAAGAGGTTGGATGTAAGGTTGAATTTGTAAGGGTCGTAACGACTTCCTCGAGCGATACGCCCTCGCGGCTAGCCTTGGTGGTGATAGACTTTATAGGTGATAAGAATTTGCAATTTATTTGTTTTTTTATGTATAAAGGTAGTACAGGAATATTCGAAATGATAAATTTAAACTAAGCTTAAACAAGTACACATTTTATCAAAAAAACCGACTTCAATGTATCTTCGAAGTCCAAGGTCAAATATCGATGAAATTTATATGGGACCACTTCGTAGCTATATTGAACTACGTACAACTACTCCAACTACTTCTACTCTTTTTGCGATCAAATGGCTGAATATCATTCAGGCCGCTAGTTGAACGGCGCTGTTTAGTAAAGAGGCTAGGCTGTTGATTGAACGGCGAATTAAGCTAGTTGGCTGCGACAGGACCACATTGTAGCTATAGGTACTGAACCTAACGAGTTTTTCAAATCGGTTTATAAAGGAGTTCTGAAGTAACAAACATTACAAAAAGATGACAACCGAATTGAGAACCTCCTCTTTGGAAGTCGGTTAATAATAGCAAAGAAATCACAGAATCTCTAGTTGATACAAACATTTAGTTAAACCATATTTGAAATAAGTAAACCATAATTTAACAATACAAAAGAACAAAATCGATAAACAGTTTACACGATAACTTGCTGTTTATCCGCAAATTACTGTACCTTCGACGGTTTTGTACCAAAACCCGACTCTACCACACAATTCATAAGGTGCCTTTTAGTCTGTAAGGTAGAATCCCTGTATCTTCTAGACCTGCAAACGGAAAGAGGCTCCAATGTTCCAACTGTAAGGTTTATTTTAGTTTGTAAGGTACAGTCGCCTGTTGCTCTGCCGGATATTACGCGCTCTATCACCGCCCCTGACGGAATCACCCTGTAATTCGCCAAATTGCACGATACGATTTCGGTAATTAAATACTTTGCTTTCTGCCAAGACGTGTGTTCTTCGGCATTGTTTTAAGAAAAGTAGTTAGTTATACCTAGCTAATATAACAAGCAAGCAATAAAAAGTATAATAAGTAGTTCCTAGCAAGCAGTAGTGCGCAAGCATGACTGTGTTCCGGTTTGCAGGGTATTGTAGCTAGCGAAATTACTGGGCATATGAGACTTAATATCTGATGTCTTGGGGTGGTGAGCGTAATGCAGTGCTACGCAGAGCCTTTTATGGTATTAAAAGTTCTGGGTGGTACTGCAGCTGTTATGGGTAGGCGTGGTGCTTTCAATCAGGCGAACGACTTGTCCGTTTCATCAATCGGTTTCATAAAAAAATTAGGAGACTGTACCTTAGAGATAGTTCATTAAACACGTGAGGCCCGAAAAGGGTTTCCGAAAAAATCACGATATATGACAAGGGGGAGAGGGGGTGTAGTTAGATGTCACATGCATTATTTTTTTCGTTGAACGAGAAATTTCTTGCCGAAATGCGGCGCGTGACCTTGACTCACCGTCGCCAGGCAACGTTCAGAAACAATCTGCAACCTTAAATGTCTGCCTGGACATTTTTATCACGGTGCTTAATCCAGAGTTCAATTAGATTTTACCTGTATTTAAAGATAATGGATGGTAAGTTGCAGCACCACCCAGAACTTATTTAGTTTTGCAAAATCCGGCGCAGCACTGCACTGCGAATATCCTGTGGCAACTAACTCTTAAATCTCATAATGCCCAGATTTTATTTTTTTGCTAAATCTATCTATGTTTGGCCACTATCTTGTCTGATGTGAAGCGATGATGTGGCCTAAGATGGAGCAAATAGTCTCTCTAGATCTATTGATGACGGCAGTTGAGCGGCTGCTCAGACCCGTCTCCCCGATGGTTCACCGAACATCATCCCGAAACACGACTAGGTCGCTTGACGGCATGGCTTTGTTCGGTGGGTGGTATTACAACCACGGCCAGAGCCTACCACACAAAAAAAATCTGGCTAATTTATCTGGCTACAGTGCCCTTCAAACCGGAGAAAAATTACTTTATTGGTTTGCTGCGCCCCACGGTTTCAGCCGCGGTTTCCCGGGATAATAAGTAGCCTATGCGTTAATCCAGTCTAAAAGCTATTTCCATTTCAAATTTCACTTAAATTCGTTCAGCCGTTACAGCGTGAAGATTGAAAAAACAGTTACATACAAACTTTCGCATTAATATACTTCAAACAATAGCTACTATACTGACAGTCTCTGTGGCGTAGTAGTTGGGCAGGTTGCGGGAGTTTACGCCTTGGATTCAGTCTCAGTCTGCGCCGCGAATCCAAAGCGTAAACTCCCGGAAGAAGGACATCCTAATTGTCCGAAACCTGGTCGGAGTTATTCCGATACAATCATAACGTGAGAGCAGCCGTTTTCTAATAATAATATAATACATTAGCTGCGCCCTGCGGTTTCACCCGCAGTTTTCCGGGATAAAAAGGAGCTGTTATTCTGATGTGTAAGCTATATTATTGTAAAGTTCATCAAAATCCATTCAATAGGTTTTGCGTGAAAGAGTAAAGAAACATACATCCATACAAACTTTCGCGTTTATAATATTAATAGGATTTTCGAAATTAATGATTATTTGAAATTCAAACATTATCCTTATCAAATATAAACAAAACCATTGTCACTTCATCATCATCATCATCAGCCCATCACTTTCCCACTGCTGGGACACGAGCCTTCTCTCATAGAGAGAGTATGGGCCATAATCCGCCACACTGGCCAATGCGGGTTGGTGGATTTCACATGTCCTTGAAACTTTGTGAATAATTCTTGGACATGCCGGTTTCCTCACGATGTTTTCGTTCACTGTTTTTTAAAGCGAGTCCTAGATCCACACATAACTTAAGAAAGTCAGTGGCACGGGGCCATTGGGATTCGAACTCGGGTGAGTCGGATCGAAACGTTCGCACGTTCTCCCACTGAGCCACACTCACTCTTGTCACTTAAGTGTGCTTACTTATTAGGTATAGTTACCCTATATATTTTCTATAATTACGTACATTTAATCCGATAGTAGATAATTCATAATTAACGATACGACGTCCGTCTTGATGTGGGTATTATGAAAGGCACACAATATTTTTACAGCGCCCTGTTTGTGGATATTAATTAAAAAGATAACATCTTGGTGAGGTGCGCCTGGACGCCTTTTGATAAGGGTGGAAGTCTGTAGGTAATGTAGGGATGTTTAATATTCACTCTGCGGAGTTACTTACCTAATGCGTGAACTAAAAGTAACCTTAAAAACTTGTTCAATTAATATGTGCGTTTTCATAATAAAATTTTAAACACCGGCCAAGTGCGAGTCAGACTCGCGCACGAAGGGTTCCGTACCATTATCTATAAAAACTAAAAAAATATAATATAAAAACATAAAAATCTCATGCCTGTTGTATGGGAGCTCCCTTAAATATTTATTTTATTCTGTTTTTATAGCGGTTATAGTGTTATAGCGGCATTAGAAATACAACATCTGTGAAAATTTCAACTGTCTATCACGGTTCATGAGATACAGCCTGGTGACAGTTGGACAGACAGACAAACGGACGGACAGCGGAGTCTTAGTAATAGGGTCCCGTTGTACCCTTTGGGTACGGAACCCTATAAACATAAAAACAAACTCCTTCTTTTTTAAAGTCGGTAAAAAAACTATCTGATAATGCTTAGTGACCGTAGTGGATGGTACAAATAGAATTAAGTAAAGTAACTACATAGCAAATTTTATCAAAATCCGTTCTGTAGTTTTTGCGTGATAGAGTAACAAACATCCATCCCATACTTCTATCTATTGATTCATCCATCCTCACAAACTTTCGTATTTATAATAGTAGGATTTATAATATTAGTTTGATTTAATTTTTATCGTCTCACAAATATTGTAGGAAGTAAACATCATTGGTCGAAAGTTTTACAAAACACATGAGCTTTTTACGTGTCACCTTATCGCTCCAAGATAACGATCTTTTAAACTTTACGAAGTTAATTTAGACAAGTTACATACAAACTTACGACAGAAATTTTATGGACTATTTGACAAATAACAAGTACACATTTTATCAAAAAACACCCGACTTCAATGTATCTTCGAAGTCCGAGGTCAATTATCGATGAAATTTATATGGGACCACTTCGTAACTATACTGGAATGAACGTAAAAATATTTTTTGAAATCGGTCAACAATTGGCGGAGAATTCGGTGAACATACATAAAAAATATGTATATACAGTGGAAAATGGAACCTCCTCCTTCTTGAAGTCGGTTAAAAACAATTCATCACCAACAAAGGCGTGCGTTCTTTAACTGTATCAAATAGGTGTTCATGTCAAAATATCGGTTATCTCGGGTGCGCCATCGGGATGCGGGGTGTGGCGCGGGGGGAAGGGGGCGGAGGGGGCGAGGGTGCGGTGGTGGCTTGCAGCGCAGAGATAACGACAAAAGTGGCGATACGTTCCCAGTTCCCAGTTGTTTGGGGTGTTTATAAAGTGACAATTGAATCAGTCGCGTGGGCACGTGGCGGCGAAGGAACAGTAAAGGAGTCAAGTATGAACCACAGTATGAACTTAGAAACAGTGAAACGCAATGAAAATATGTAGTGTAGTCGCTGAATATGATGGAGGTTGTTGTTACAATAAATACGCCCCACGATCATATATAGATCATAGATTCTGGCTTCTAACTAGGATTCCCTGCATCTAGGGAACCAGGAACTATGTGGACCGTGGTCACACAACACCCAGACTCGAAACAAATGTTTGTCTTTTTTTTTCATTGCACAAACATTTGTCCCGTCGCGGGAATCGAACCCGTAACTTCCGTGGTGTATGAGATATAACATGTATAGGGGTAGATAGCAAATGTAAATTGAATTTAAATTATTATATTTTTATATTCAAATAAGAAATTAAAATATGTATTAATTAACTCGTGCTCCTTTCGATCCGACGCACCTGGGTTCGAATCCCGACTCGGCCCTGCACCAACGACTTATAGTTAAGTGCAGATTTTGCACGCTCGCTCTAAAACGGTGAAGGAAAACATCGTGATGAAACCCGCTTACGCGCTTTGGAGTGGTAGGCTCTGGCCGTGGTTGTAATACCACCCACCGAACAAAGCCATGCCGTCAAGCGACCTAGTCGTGTTTCGGGATGATGTTCGGTGAACCATCAGGGAGACGGGTCTGAGTAGCCGCTCAACTGCCGTCTCTCTCTAGATCTATGTGCTCCATCTTAGGCCACATCATCGCTTCACATCAGGCGAGATAGTGGCCAAACATAGATCAAAAAGGCGTAAAAAAAATAATTGTAAATAGTATACTTGCTTAAAGAAATGCTTCTTGTTGCTAGATGATATCATCATCTTCAGCTTATGTCCTCATTGCAAAAAGAGCCTTTCTTCAATAGTATATGTCATAATCAAATCACACTTGACTATCGTGGAATAAATTGCAATTGAATTACATATCTGTTAAATAAAAAAAGCGCAAACATTTGTTTCGTGTCTGGGTGCTATGGGAGGCCTCCCCAAAGCACGCCACTGCCCAATCTTCGGCTTTCCTTATCCAGGCACTTTTTTATGGAACTGAGTGATGAGACGAGCGTGTCATTTGCCTGATGGTAAGCGCCACGCCTACCCAAAGCAATTGCAATACCACCCAGAACAACCATAACAAGCACTGCGGAGGACTACATTGCGCTCATCACCTCGAGACATCAGATATTAAGTCTCATATGCCCAGTACTTTTGACGTCTCTTTAATCAGTTTTGGCATCACAGACGCACTTATGAACGTCAATTATTACAATGACTCAACCACCGTATTGGAAAAAGAACCACTACCCAGAAACTGAGGGGCATGTTTTTTTTTGTAGTGTAAGCTGTCCTCATTTCTCTCTTTCCGTTCTCTCATTCACTCAAATCCGTTGAGCTTTTCCCTTAGTGAAGTAACAAACACACTGACACACAAACTTTCGCATTTAGAATTTTAGTGTGATTTTTTTTCTGTTTTTGGTGTTCAATAAATTATAATTTATGACTAACGAGACTAACTAAATTCTTAGTTTTTTTATGTAACTATATGACAAGACGAGCTGGTCGTTTGCCTGATGGTAAGCAATACGCCAGCCCATAACAATAACAGCACCACCCAGAACTTTGTTTTGCAAAATACTTCGCGGCGCTGCACTGCGCTCGCCACCCTGAGACAATTAGCTGTTGAGTCTCATAATAGTCAGTAATTTTGCTGGCTACAATGCCCTTCAAGCCGGAACAATAATAATGCTTGCGCATTACTGCTTGGCCGCTGAATAACTGGCAAAGCGGTGGTACCCACCCAGACGGCCTGTCGCATACGAGAAACGTACCACCAGTAAAAACTAAAACTGTAGTTAAAACTAAACTTTTATAATATATATTATATATATAAAAGTTTAGTTTTATAACATAACTTATATAATATATTTTTATAACATAACATTTTATAATATATTTTTATAACATAACTATTTTTCGTAGAAGCATTACTTATTCTCCTTTCGGCAAACAATTTTTCTAAACACGCTTTCATAAGCGTAGACCTAACAACAATTTAGCTTATCCCTCTCGCACTCAATTGAGCCTCTAATGAGACACCTCAATGCTCTACGCAGAGTCAATCAGTGAATGAACTTTGTACAAATGGAAAACGGAAGACAGGTATTCCAAAGAACGATGAAAAAGAAGCATTATTTTTAACCGATTTTGAAAAGGAGGAGGTTCTCTGTTCGATGGTATTTTTTTATGTTTGTTACCTCAGAACTCCGTCATTTATGAGTCGATTTGAAAAATTATTTTTGCGTTAGGCTCAGTATAGCTACGAAGTGGTCCTATATACATTTCATCAATATTTGACCTTGGACTTCGAAGATACATTGAAGTTGGTTTTTGTTTTTTCCAAAAATTAATTATCTTTGGTTTCGCTCTATACCTTTATCCTTTATCGGCTTTGGCAATTATGCGGCGCCACTTTAGCCTTATCTTTGGCGTCTGTGTCCGAGGCATGCAGGTTTTTTAAGTCCTCTTGGACTGTGAATACCCAGGTTTTGGGAAGCCTTCTTCTCCTTTTTAACCAACTTAAAAAAGGAGGAGATTCTTAATTCGATTGTTTTTTTAAATGTTTGTTACCTCGGAACTCCGTTATTTATAAACTGATTTAGATAATTATTTTAGCGTTGGGTTCAGTATAGCTTCAAGGTGGTCTTAGTACTAAGTGATGAGAGAAGTAAGTTGTTCACCTGATGGTAAGCGCCACGCCTGCCCATAACTATTGCAGTGCCACCCAGAGCTTTTAACACCATTAAAAGCACAGCGTAGCACTGCATTGCGCTCATCACACCGTGATATCTGATATTAAGTCTTAAATGCTCAGTAATATCGCTGGCTACATTGCCCTTCAAACCGGAACACAGTTATGTTTGCGCAATAAATAAAAAAATAAAGTAACACACCACTTTCCTATGTTGGTATATTTTATTATTTATTATTTATTATTAATTGCATTCATGTACATATATTTATCATGTAGGTCTTAAATTACATCTTATGTTGGTACATGAGCCCTGTAAGGGCGTTTGCAAGTCATTGCGAGAGTACATTTAGTCATTTTAATTTATATTGATTTATGTTTTATTAAAGTCAGTATATTTTATATGTCAGTATAGTGTCACGGAATTGAGTCATTTTTTTCCACATGCTTGTCAGTTTTGAATTCATCTACGGAATAATAACATTTTTTAATTAGGAAGATTTAAGTTTTCTGCAGAATACGTTGTATCTAGTTTCGTTTTTTAGGTATTCAGGGATTTTGTTGTATATTGATACTAATCTAAAATTTGGACTTTTTCCTAATATTTGTAAATTTGTTGTAGGTAACTTTAGTTTGTTGCGATTTCTTCTATTATAATTTTCATTAATTTCACTATTTGATTTAAAGAAAGTACGATATTTCCGTACGAATAGACATATCTGTAGGATGTACAGACATGGTAGGGTAAGTATTTTTTTGTCTATAAAATGTGGTTTACAACTTTCTCGCGGCTTAATATTAACTAAAATCCGTATACATTTCTTTTGCATTATAAATAGATCCGTAAAATCTGTACTTTCACCCCAGAGGATTATACCGTAATTTTCATGTTCTGTTATACAAAAAACGTGTGATCCCCGTCACTGTCTCCGTCAATACTGTGTAACGCGAGTTCCTAAGCTAAACCGTGATCATTTTACGTTTTTTAACAATGAACGTAATTGTCCGAATGGTGTTTTGTTGCTCAACGGATCATGAGGGCGCTCGGCTGTGCTGAACATCTTGAAGGAAAGTAGGTAGATAAACCTCTTTTGAGGTCTTACAAAATGATGCGAACAAGGTTATGGGGTGGATTGCTTACCAATCAATTGCCAAGCCTCACGTCATCATCATCAGCCTGTATTCGTCCACTGCTGGACATAGTCCTCTCCCAATGAACGCCACTGAGCCCGGTCTTCGGCTCTTCTCATCCAGTTTCTTCCAGCCGCCTTTCGCAGGTCATCGTTCCACCTGGCCGGCGTATGGCCTGGTGGGCGTCCTACACTACGCTTGCCGATTCGCGGTCTCCGGGGACCGGGTGTATAACCCGTGAGAAAGAGCGACATAATAATAATAATAATTAATGCTTTATTGTACACCAAACAAGAAATTAACAAGGCACACGAAATATTCTTACAGACTATAGTACAACGGGCGGACTTATCGCTAAAAGCGATCTCTTCCAGTCAACCTTTGGATGGAAAGAACTAATGGAGTGAGAGAGGTCGGCGGTGTAAATAAAAAGTAAAAGAGGACGACTAAATCACATAAAATATATATATAAATATATAAATAAATATATAGATATAGACACATATATACAACATACAATCAAGGAAAGTACTAATAATTCAATTATCAGCAGCACTCTGGGAGAGTAGGTAGTAATTTTAAGTAGTTTTTTTATATACGCCCAACCATATCATACATAGATCCTGACTCTCATTTAAGATTCCCTGTATCTAGGGAACCAGTAGCTAAGAGGACCATGGTCCCACAACACCCAGACACAAAAACAAGTAATTGCGCTTTTTTTAATCGACTTCAAATAAGGAGAAGGTTCTCTGTTTGATTGTATTTTTTTATGTTTTTTACCTCAGAACTCCGTCATTTATGAACCGATTTGGAAAATTCTTTGCGTTGGGTTCAGTATAGCTACGAAGTGGTCCCATATGAATTTCATCAATATTTGACCTTGGACTTCGAAGATACATTGAAGTGGGTTTTGTTTTTTTCTAAAAATTAATTATTTAGAAAAGGCTAAGTCTACCTATAGCTTTTTAAAATGACCAACCGTCTATTCAGTTAAGCCCGCTCTCAAGGACTCGAGAGCTCCAACTGTTAAAACGCTAGATAGACTCTTGGAACACTAGTAAAAATATTTATGTAGTTATCTATCTATAGGTATAAAGTAGGTACGTACATATAATTATGGTTTTGTACACAGAAACAAACTAGCAACCGCCTGCGACTTCGTTCACGTCAACCCGATAAAATATAGGTATACACTTATACACTCAGGTTTAGTGTTGTTTTGCAACAGTAAACATTTTTGTGATCGGTTCAAGAGAATCCCTACAAACAGACTCACATACTTACATTGCTTACATTTTTTTATTAAATTTGCCCGTTAGGGCAGGCTAAATTCTCTAGGACCATACCGTCATGTCTTACGTAGTTTTTATTTGATAGTTTAATTTTCCATTTATTATACTTTTGTTGAGAATGAGGGTCAGCAGCAACAAGCCGGACGTAGCCGAAGCCTCTCGTAATGCTTCAATAAAGTTGTGGAACTTTATTCAAGCTTTCCATGGACTTTTTGGGAGAAAATAAAAAGCAATATTTCTCTATTTCGTTTCATTTGCCTATACTCGTGTACGTTTACAAACACATAATGGTTAATATGCCACCGATATTACACATGATCACTCGAAATAACACTTGTTTGGAAAATAAAACAAAATCGAACTGTATTACTTTTCACTTCCCGCTAAAAAGTCCATTGCTTACAAGTTTACGAGCGAGTGTGGCTCAGCGGGAACTCGTGCGCCTTTCAATCCGACGCACCTAGGTTCGAATCCCGAGTCGGCCCTGCACCAATGACTTATAGTTAAGTGCAGATTTTGTACGCTCGCTCTAAAACGGTGAAGGAAAAACATCGTGATGAAACCCGCTTACGCGCTCTGGAGTGGTAGGCTCTGGCCGTGGTTGTAATACCACCCACCGAACAAAGCCATGCCGTCAAGCGACCTAGTCGTGTTTCGGGATGATGTTCGGTGAACCATCGGGGAGACGGGTCTGAGCAGCCGCTCAACTGCCGTCTCTCTCTAGATCTATGTGCTCCATCTTAGGCCACATCATCGCTTCACATCAGGTGAGATAGTGGCCAAACATAGATCTATTAAGTGTAAAAAAAAAAAAAACGTCTATAATATTATTATAGATATAATTAACCGTAACGTTGCCTATTTTCCTAGAAGTCTTACAATGCATCAGCCATAGATTACAGGTGCGCCGTGCAATCTTCGATGGTGGCAAGATAAGGCACGTGTTGTAAGGCTGTTACCCAAACTGGTGGCAGACTATGTAACGCAGGTTTGACATACACTTATCAGTTACCGCTATCGGTTGTTGATTACTGTAGCTTGTAGGCAATCAGGTTAAGTAAGAAGGTTTGATAATTATTTTATTAGGTACGTAAAAAGGTCCGTAAGTTGGTTTGTTTGGACTTGATTCATAAATCGCCTGACC
Organism: Petrophora chlorosata; assembly: GCA_951640565.1. Lineage (NCBI taxonomy): Eukaryota > Metazoa > Arthropoda > Insecta > Lepidoptera > Geometridae > Petrophora > Petrophora chlorosata. The sequence goes on from OX621191.1 coordinate 2,642,977, forward strand.
CAACTGCGATGAGATTCTAGTTTTGCGCACCCAAGATGCTGGCGGCACTAAAACAGCCTCTGTGGTGTAGTGGTTGGGCAGGTTCGCTCAAATCTCATGTACCAATGAGGCTGCGGGTTCGATTCCTGCGACAGGACAAATGTTTGTGCCCAAAAAACTAAAAGCGCAAGTATTTATTTCGTGTCTGGGTGTTGTGGGACCATGGTCCTCATTGTTCCTGGTTCCCTAGATTCAGGGAATCCTAGTTAAGGTCCAAGATCATTGGGCGTAAAAAAGGTTTAAAATTTAAATAAATACCATGTTCATCACATCTCAGCTAAAGGTCTATCTCGATATGTAAATATCACTATCGATATAAATGCGAAAACATCGATGAATCGATATCTTCACTACAATGTTGCGATCATTGCATATTCGCAATTTGTGATATTGACGGTTACAGGCACTTTGCCAAGGATACCTTATGTGATTTGCATTACCTATGCTATTGGATGCATCAGGATAGCTTTCGATTTTAAAATCTGCGCTATCTTCATCGCTAGTGTTTCAACGATTTGTATGTAAGAGAAACCTAGGCACGTAATGGGCCAATGATGATATTTTCAAAAGAAGGTTTTCTGTTCGATTGTTTTTTTTTATTTATCTTTTTTTTGTTTGTTACCTCAGAGCTCCGTCATTTATGAACCGATTTGGAAAATTATTTTTGCGTTGGGTTTAGTATAGCTAAGAAAGTGGTTCCATATACATTTTATCGATATTTGACCCTGGACTTCGAAGATACAATGAAGTCGGTTTTTTTTTCTAAAAATTTATTATTTTATCCAACTGAGCAATGTTTGCCCACGTTTGCGCCACACTTGCCCATAACAATTGTAGTAAGCACCGTCTAGAACTTTTAGTACCATGCAAATTACTAGCAAATTAAAATCTAGTACAACTCTATATCTAGCATTACAATAACCTGACACTCATTTTGAGCACGTTTCAAAGCACATTTGAGCACATAGGAGTACTCAAAAGAAGCGATAGAATACAATAAAGAGCTTTTGGCAAGTATCTCCTTAAGTCTAGACAGAGTACCTGATTGATTGATAACGCTTTATTGTACACCTAAAAACTAACAAAAACAAATAAAAATAGAACTATTTTTTTTTTATTAGTACAATGGGCGGTCTTATCGCTAATAAGCGATCTCTTCCAGACAACCTTTGGATGGAGAGGATTTTTGATACGACAAAAGACCGTCATGTACCTATACATATATAAATACTTTTGTAAATTAACCTGAATTAAGAATACGAAAAGAAAAGCGGCGCAACATACAAAATGAACGTTTCCTCAAACAAAAATCCCAACCCTCCAGCCATTTAGCGCTTCACAGCCAACAGATAAACCTGTTAAAGCGCTTTACGGCACAGCTAAGAAGCCCGCGGTTCATTCCACCTGTATTATCAATTACATCAAAGTTGCGTACTCTACATGGAGTGCCGACTGTATCGCGGAGGTTAATGGTGCGAGAATCGCTGATAACGCCTCCCTGGCCTCCCCCGCCCCCCGACCCCCTCTCTTCGCCCCCGCCTCCCGACACCTCCGAAGTAAGGGCTAGTGTATTCGACACCAGATCTTTCAGATTGGGCAATTGTCTGGATATAGATAAGTGGTAAACTTTGAGGTGGCAAATGAAAGCGTGTGGAATTGGAGGCACGAGTTCAAAAATACACATGAGAACCAGTGACTAAAGATTCTTGATCCCTTGACTCTCAAAGGTTGGCCCAAAGAACTTATAGAAAAACCTTCGTCTGGTAACCGTGACGGGTAATCCATACTATTAATATTTCTCTGAAATTCAGGTAGCCAGATTCAGTGTAGTGTAGTGTCAGGATTCAAGATTGACATATTACTAAACCATTTTTTATATATCTTCTATATGTGTTGATTGAAAAAAATAAGCATGCAGTAGAGCTTAGAGAAAGTAGTCTTTTTAAAATTCATCGTATTGTATTGTCTGTAAGAAGTTACACATAGCAATAAGGCATTGTTCTACTACCATTATTTGTAACTGTAAATTTTTATTTCCTGTTTTGGTGATCAATAAAGTATTATTGTATTGTATTGTATTGTATATTGTTTGCGCTGGGTCTAACTACGCAAGTTCTTGTACTGGACCAGCCCTAATAACAAAACAATTTTTAAGGAGTCAAAAAAGTTATATGCGTTTCTTACACAAATCATTACTAAATACGAAAAGCGCCCAAAAACGGCCAAATTCAATTTCACTAGTTTCTTAACTCAGTATAAAATCACCCTGGTGATAGTCCGATACAGTATCGTCATAGAACGTAACATTCGCGTTCGCATTCGCTCGCGTGAAGGGCGCGATAACGTCCCGTGTGATCAATCTGTTGGCCCTTTTCACGTGTTATATCCAATAATATATGTCGTGATTCACCTGGCGCTGGGAGATAACCGCGTGACGGACTCGGGATTTTATACGTGCTGGATTTCATAAACATGTGTGTGGATAATTCAGTAAAACTGATTAAAATTAAAGCTGACCTATGCATTCTCCTGCTCCGGACATTTCCTTGTATAAAATCTGCATTATGTAACTAATAAGTAACTATATCGTACCTACCCAAAAACTCCATGTATATTACCGAATAAATCAAATCAAAACCTATTTGTTATTTTTGGCATCACAGACGCACTTATGAACGTCGAATTATCACCATGACTCTACCACCGTATCGGAAAAAGAACCACTACTCAGAAGATACGGCAAGAAACTGAGGGTCATTTCTTTAGAGATTTTGTTAATTGTTTTGGTTTTCTACAATGTAATGTTTCTTATATACCTGTTGGCTACTTTGCAGAAATGGAATGTTCAAGCATTTTGTCTTCTATATAATTATGAACAGTATAGTATGCTTTTATCATTAGAACAGGCTTTACGCGTAATTTGAATTTTTTCTGTGCGCTCCGTTATACATTTTGGAATTTTATTATAAAAACGTTCGCAGTTCATGAAGGACTTATTCGTTTTAGTTAGTCTAACCTATGTCTAGTTATAGATATAAATACTAAATAGTTAAAGGTTGTAATAAGAACTGAGCTTATATACTTACATAACTTTATGCAATTATATTAAACTAGGTATATTATTTGCTTTTCATATCATTATTTTCAAAAAATAGTACGTTTTCGAGGTCAAAAGATTGAACCTTCGAATTGGTCAGTGTTAAAAAGCGGTAGCAGTGATATAGAGTACTGCTTGGGAACATCCGTAGATTAACTACATCTCTGTAGCAAACGATCGAGAACTTGCTTTAAAAAGGATAAATAAAGCATGATTGACAGCGATACGCGATCTGAACAAAGCCACGTGAGGTCCTATCGCACCCACCAGCCCTGGGAATTGACGCCCGCCCGCCCTACGCACTGTTCACATGGATACTGACGTCACGACATCGAAATCGTTCGATGTTGACGTCGTCGGTAGCAGCGATCACAAATTTAAAGTGATATATGTTTTATCATTTTAAACAATTTTTTTAAACTTTTACAGATGAAATGTATTTATTCTATGTCCTTATGCAAGATCTCAGGCATCACCTAATTTCATCAAATTTTTTTCAGTTGTTTTTGCGTGATTGAGTTACAAATATCCATCCAACTATCCATTTGAACATCCATCGATTCTCACTTTTAGGGTTAGTAGAATATATATATTTTATAACTTCGAACGAACGAAATCTAAACACGCAAGGTTGGGCTCTCGCTTGTCCTTGTTTAGAGCCTCCGCCGATGTCATTTTATTCACTGGCATTTGTCACCTATTTTATGTCCGACTTTTTGTAGAATGTGTGCGTGGTAATATAAAACTCCGTATGTTTAATTTTCACCAACAAAAAAATCGGTGATCGATTGTCTGACGAGGTTTTAAAACATTTACATATTTTTTTGATACTAATCGAACTAATAACAAGAAAATAATAAGAGCTGATAAAAAATCGTTGACGTCTCAAAATATAATGGACCAACACCCTAGCGTGGCTCGCAAAACCATGCTAAATGAATCTCTTATGAAAATGCGATACAATGTACGTACGGCGGATAACGCCACGATACCTGATGATGGACCGTTGTGTGCGTCCGCGTGAGCAAGCAAGAGTTGGGGCGTGGACGTAGCTAGGGGGCAGTGGGGTTGATCCCTCTTCCCCTAAGATATAGCTTCGGGGGAATTTATTATTTTAAAAATAAAAAAATACAATAATCTAATGAAATAAGGCATGACGTTGCGAAAATTCATCTCAAATCTGAAACGCAATGTAAATATGTAGCGTGATTCCGCACTTTTAAATTACAATATAGTACATATTTTATTGCTAATTGGCTTGCGTTTGACAACTATGTCACCTGATGGTAAGCGACGATGCGGTCGACGATTTAGCACGCTTACCAAATAGTACCTCTTCACTCGAGACTTGAAGACTCCTAGATTGTAGCTATCGGGAAAGACTGTCTCTGGCAGGGAGTCCCACTCGTTAGCAGTACGCATAATAAAAATGGAAGCGAAGCGCTTAGTGCGCGCAAGAGAATGTCCACCATGAAACTGTGGCGTATTGCCGTACGTCTTGTAGTCCGATGATAAAATGGGGATGGGGAGTTGGTGCGATTCCGAAAATTATCAGAAATTCAACCTTCTCCAAGCCACAGACTATCACATCACACCTATATTATAAATACGAAAGCTATTATGTTAGAGTGTAAGTGTGTAAGCGTGTTTGTTACTTCTTTACGCTCCACTCAACAGATTTGAGTGATATTCGAAATGGAGATAGCTTATACCCTAGATTAATACATAGGTTCTTTTTTTATCCTGGAAAGCACGGGTTCAATTAACCGCGGGGCGCAGCTAGTGTAGAAATAAAGGATATGGCACTTTACAAAATAAAACAAAGCCTAAAGACATTTTAATAAAAATAACAATGTATACATGTAAAAGCCAAAGACCAATTCAGTTATTCCTGAACTAAAAGCCTACAATTTTAAAATACCTAGGTACGCTATGTAGGATTCTCTGGGATTCAAGATAATCGCAAAAGTTATTAATTTATTTATTGTAAAAAGAAAGAAATAAAATCAAACGTCCTGCAATCAAATATCCAAGCCAGACCAGTTTCTTTTCTTCAGTTTCTTTAAGTTGGACTACTCAAACTTGTCTTTTTCAAGGCGAGGGCGGAATGTTCGTGAACTCGTCGCGCCTCGCAGTTTCTTTTTATAATAATTTATAATAATAATTTATTGTGACATAATAGATATTTTTACAGAGAAGTGTTGATCCATAGGCTCTCGAACTACTAGTCCGAGAGCGTATGGATTACAAACTGTGTTTCGTATGTTTTACCTTACCCCTTTAACAGAAACCCTGGATACGCCCATCAGGAAGGTACCTACTGTGAAGCAGATATTATTATAATCAAGAACCTCATTTTTTCTAATCGACTATTCGGATAAAAATAAGAAAGATACGCAGTATTATTATAAAGCAAGTTTTTTATCGCATTATGGATTTACTAGCTGCACCCCGCGGTTTTACCCGCGGTTTCCCGGGATAAATTTCCTTTTTTAAGATCATGTCCTTGTCTAGTTCATTCTAAATTTCATCAACAGCCGTTCAGTCATTTTTTCGTGATTGATCCATCCATACATCTATCCATCCGTTCATCCATCTAACTCACAAACTTTCGCAAACCCATTTATAATATTTCGATAGGTAGAAGGAATCCTAGTTAGGGATCGGATCTAAGAGTATGTAGGTACCTATGTGATCGTTGGGCGTTTTTTTACGTAGGTACATGTATCTACGTACATCTATTTCTCAACTCTCATTAAAGATAAAACAAAATTTGAGAGCTACGTACATCTATTTACCTCGGTTCTAGTTTCCCACAGAACTAGGTTATTTTAAAAGTATTCGGAAGGTGGCGCGCGTATCGCGCTATCTCGTCACGCGCAATTTGGCGAGCGCGCGCCGTTCGAACTAACGAGCCGCATCTACATCACTGATATCGATGCTTTGTGGCCGCTAGTGGCGCCCTCTACGTAATGCCTGAATGTATAGGATACTAACTTTTGCCCGCAACTTCGCTTGGATCGCTCGAAATAATCGTGGTGGTCTCTCGTACGCGGCTGGCCGTCTTTGTAGTCACCACAGCTTTGTCAGTTATTCTGCCGTTAAGCAGTAGTGCGCAAGCATTACTGTGGGCATTGTAGCCAGCGAATAAATATCTGATGTTTCGGGGTGATGAGCACAATGCAGCGCTGCGCAGTGCTTTTATGTTATTAAAATTTCGGGGTGGCACTGCAATTATTTAGGGCAGGCATAGCGCTTACCATCAGGCGAACGACCTGCTCGTCTCATCATTCAGTTCCATGAAAAAAAGGTAATACTAGTAAGTTTTCAAAGTCAAAGTCAAAATCTATCATTTTGGCAACACAGACTTATGAACGTCAAATTATCACAATGACTACCATCGTATCGGAAAAAGAACCACTACTCAGAATATACGGCAAGAAACTGAAGAGCACTTTTATATAGATTTTGTTAAAAAAAAATTTAACAATATACTGTTTGTACCAACTTATTTAAAGTCAACAAAACTAAATTAAGTTTCCAAATAATGCAACGATATAAGGCTGCCCGCCCACATCAGAGAATCGTTAACCGATTTCTTTTTTCGGTGAAAATGAAACATACGGAGTCTTGCAACGTTTTTGTAGGACGAGTACGTCCTACAAACAGTCGGTCACAAAATAGGTGACAAATAACAATGAAAAAATTGGACGGACTATTGGACCTACAAAAAGTCTGACGTCGACGGAGGCAATATGGATTGTAAATATTGATACGGATATACTAGATATAAGCGAATCTGTTTCTATATAAAGAAATCTTTGATCGATCTCATAATGTAAGTTGTTTAAGTTTGTTTTAATTTTCTATTAGCTGTTGATACACATTTCTAGTTGGTTTCTAGCATTGCTATTTTAGTTGAAATGCCATTATTAATTTTTGAGATTAATATTTATTACCATTTAATTCTATATATGTAGATTTTTAATTATGTTTTCAACACACTTGCTCATAAAGTGGCTCTATGGTCACCGCAATTAGGCACAGAATGACACCCATAATCAAACTGTGTCTTTTTCATTGCTATAACTCACTAGTGAGTTATAATATTTTTTTTTAATTTTATTGGTTGAGGTGCTTTGTTCTTAAAAAAGATTTATTCAAAAAAGATCGTGTTTAATAGAACAAATAAATTAATGTTCCTATTGCTTGCTCATTTCATGCAACTTCTTATTTAAATAGATAATCTTAACTCGTACGTGTTTAATAAATAAAACTTTCACTCAAATATAAATTTTGTTTTCTCTGTAATAAAAGAAAACTTTAAATTCCCCATTTTGTACGTGGCAGAATAGGCGCAAACCCTATGCGCGGAAAATAAAAAAAATCCTCATCCCTTTAGTCTGGGGCTGATCGCAATGCGCGCGCATAGGAAAACTGATTATTTTTTTCCGCCATAGCGAATCATTTTTCACAACTCGTTTTCACTGTTGAAAATGAGTTTTTATTGTTATTTTATTCACAAGTGTGTTGAAAAACGTCGTATGATACACGTGTGTATTGATGATTACCGTCCTCGGCTCTCTTAAGACCCTCACCTAACAGCTCGGGTCTCAATGGCGCCTCAGCGGTAATCACCAACATTACACACTACTACCATAATGTACTATTGTTTTGTCGATACTGTATAGCAAGCTGTGATCTCCAGTAATTGAAGGATCATCATCAGCCCATCACGTTCCCACTGCTGGGACACGGGCCTTCTCTCATAGAGAGAGTATAGGCCATAATCCACCACGCTGGCCCAGTGCGGGTTGATGGATGTCACATGTCCCTGAATTTTTTGTGATTAATTTGACATGCTGGTTTCCTCACGATGTTTTCCTTCCCCGTTTTTGGAGCGAGTGTTAAATCCGCACATAACTTAAGAAAGTCAGTGGTGCAAACGGGCCAGCGGGATTCGAACTCGGGTGCGTCGGATCGAAAATCGCACGTGCTCCCACTGAGTCACACTCGCTCTACACACGATTACACTATATAAAACCTAAATTAGCATTAAAATCTGACATGTAAGAGTATCCTTTGTTGGAGATCCCATTAAAATATATAAACAAATTGCTTAATCCTAATCACCCAATTATAAATAAATAAATACGCCCAACGATCACATTCATATATTCTGGCCCCTAACTAGGATTCCCTGTATCTGGGGAACCAGCAAGTATGAGGACCATGGTCCCACGACGCCGGACACGAAACAAATGCTTGCGCTTTTTCTATGCACAAACATTTGTCCCGTCGCGGGAATCGAACCCGCAACCTCAGTGGTGTATGAGATTTGAATCAACCTGCCCAACCACTGCACCACAGAGGCTGCCTTTCTAATTGAAATTCGATCACTTGATTTTCGACGAAATGTAGGTAAACCTGGATTAACATTAACAGCAATGATGGGCCATGAAAGGTACCAAATTACGCGATAAATTCTCCATTTCGGAAGGTCGTTAGGGCGTTTTAAAATTGTAATATCGCCGGATCAGTTAAGGCAGTTGGTGTAATGGTGTATAAATCAGTCGGCGTCGGCTCACACCCGCCCTGTCAATAGCGCGGGTAGAGACAACGAGATACGACTATCAAAATTAAAATAATTGAAATTTAAAAAAATATCATCATCAATAATATATCATCTTGGAACATTTTTATAACCGACTTAAACAAAAGGAAAGTGCCACGGCAGCGGCCGGCATGGCGTTATAATAAGCCAACAATAACTTGCCAAAAAAGAGTTTTGCTAACTGAAAAATTGCGATAAGTTGATTTGACAAATGATTAATGCCAAATGAAAATTTGCGTAAAGTACATTGTTTGCGACGTGATATTTTTGGAAAAGATTTTTGAACATACAATAGTAAACCCTCAAGATTAAAAGCATCTTCAAAAATTTAATTCTCTATTTATAAATATGAAGTCGAGGAAATTTTTGCCACTATTTTATTATTACAAAAATATCACAATACGAGACAATAAACTGGAGAGGGGAATCTGGCAACTACATTTAAAAAAAGGTATATTTCTGTGTTCCAGTAAAAAATATCAAGCACAATGAGGAAATATCCATCTAGATTCTATAACATCTAACAAATCACATTTTTATATATATATATATATATATATATATATGTGTATATATATAAATATATATATATGTTTATAATTGGTATATATTATTGTATATTTAATGTAGATAATAGTATATATTATTATAGTTTGTACTCTTTGTACATACATTTGTTTATTTTGTCATTTATTTTGACACCCCCGTCTCTTACAGTTTCTTTAAGTCCTCTCCATCCAAAGGTTGTCTGGAAGAGATCACTTTGAGCGATAAGACCCCCCATTGTAACACTGTAGTTTTTAAGTTTGTTATTGTACTTTTTGTTATTATGTTTTCTGGTGGTGAAACAATAAAAAGTTACCTAATCTAATCACACAATATACTTTTACAATCAAATCTTGAGCGAGTGTGGTTCAGTGGGAGCACGTGCGACTTTCGATCCGACGCACCCGAGTTCGAATCCCGCTGGCCCCGCACCACCAACTTAAGTTATGTGCGTTATTAATACTCGCTCTAAAAACGGTGAAGGATAACATCGTGAGGAAACCGGAATGTTCAAGAATTAATCATAAAAATTCAAGGACATGTCACCAACCCGCACTGGGCCAGCGTGGTGGATTATGGCCCATACTCTCTCTACGAGGGATGTCCCTAGGCCCAGCAGTGGGAGCGTAATAGGCCAAAGCTCTCCTTTTGTCACACGGTAATAAAAAAAAACCAAAAATATCCCTTACCATTATTAGAATATGAAAAATGGTGTAAAATCCACACTAATCCAACGTCGTATGAACACCATTATCGGGAGATGGAGATGGCGCGATATGGCAATAATTTGCAATAAATATAAAGGCCGAGGTGTCAGCGGACGCTTTGTTGCCGGTTCGAGTCCCGGCCCGGCAGTGTTAACAGGCGCTCATATTATGATGGAAGATTGGTAGAAGGAGGCCTTAGTTCAAGGGCGAAAGAACACATTCTTTATGCCTCTTAAAATAAATTGAAATGCCTTCTTAAGAGCTAATTGTAGCTTAGGGTGACGAGCGCAGTACAGTGCCGTGCAGAATTTTGCATGACTATAGTAGGATAGTTCTGGGTGGTGCTGCAACTGTTATGGGCAGGCGTATTGCTTACCATCAGGTGAACAACAAGCTCGTCTCGTCATTCAATTACATATATAAGCTAATCCTTTTTGATTTTCAATAAAGCTTATTCATTGCTGGGACACAGATTCTTCTTACAGGGAGAGATTAAGGGCCATTATCCACCGCGCCAGCCCAGTGCTGTTTAGCGAATGTCGCATGTCCTTGAGTTTTGTGATTCATAGATCCAACCCTGTGTCTCTTCAAGACAAGAGAACTTATTTTCTTCTCTTCTTTTTTCCTGTGGGTGTGTGGCCAACCCCGGTGTCGGAGATTTTAGACCGCCCGAAGGCCTCCGACATGGCCTAACGATTGTTGTCGACAACTCGGACGAAGCATGGTATGATGTAAATACCACACAAAAAGTCACCCATCCAAGTGGCGACCGCAGCGATGTTGCTTAACCTAGCAGATCTATTACGAACGGCTAGGAGAGCTTTGCTACGAGCGCTATGAGATGAGTTACTTCAGAACTACTTTTTAAGGCAGCTGTACAAATATGCACAAGGTCTAGAATGGAAACAAAATCTCCATAGACATATGCATAAAGCTATTTATTTCAAATCACAGAAACGAGCCATCAAATTACCAAAACAAACCGTTTGCGTTTTCTAATTTGCATGGTGGTGCGATCTAGTTTCAAATCGTGGAAACTACACCTGATATGGTTCTGAACATCAGCCATATAACCAAGAATCCGTAATAAATTTTAAAAATAATCTAAATCCACGTTTTAGCTGATGGCTAATCAGATACCACCCGGAAAGACAGACAGACAGACAAGAAAGTGGTTAAATAAAAACGTAAGAAATAAATAGAAAAGGCAAAACCTATCCCCATCGCCATTTATTCGCAGTGCGTCCGAGCGCAAGGGGCACGTCCGTTCCGGGATATTAGACGACACGGATGTCGACACTCCTCTTGAGCACCGTGTGTAGTCCGTTTTACATTAATAATAATAAAATGAAAATAAAATAACCTATTAAAGTTACAAAAAATTGTTACATTACATCATCACCCGATGATGAGGGGAATCTTCATCATCGGGTGATGAAGATTTATCATCACCCACATCTTGGCTGCTAATTATTTCTTCTTTAGGTCTTCAATCTTTGATAATTATTTAGTCTACTTCTTTAATAATTTTTCGTTATCTATGAGATGCTCAATTTTAAGAACAACTCATCTACTGCCTTACTAATGTAACAGCAGGTATCTTATTCTCATTTCGCGGTCCGGATCGCATTTTGACAGTGATTACAAAATTATAAAACACAAAATAGCATCTCTGTCAAAATTGTTGCAACAATATTCAAGCTTAACACTTCATTACCAGCACACAATTGAAAAAAGCCGATTCAAAAAGAACCGAACGTCAGCGCTTCCTGTAACTTCCACACGTGCTACAATAGCCCCAGAGATAGCCCACTTTGCCTGTTTAAGCCGAGTTAAACCGGTTTTAACCAGTGCTAACTGGCTTTAGCCATTGTTAAACTTGCCTCGAACGCATAATGCGCATTTGAATTGTCTCAACAGATTAAAAAAGTTTGCGGCGTGTGGTGTGTGACTCTTCGTCGATTCCGTTCTGTGCTTTGTAGGAATTGTAGACTCGGGATGATATTCCTATCCTCATTCATTCGTGAACTACTGAATGAATGACTGAACAGGAGACTACAGATAAATAATGAATGCCATTAGACATCGTGTCTCACTACTATGCAAATACGTTCCTACCTTGCGAGTTATTTTATTCCCTCAGCCATCATAAACGATTTGGTCCTCATTCATAAATTCTGATTCTGCCAAAGACCATTTTGGTCACTATAATGTATCTAAAAATATGCTTACTCATGCACTTTTTTAAAGCTGTTGTGCTGTTAACTTACCTGAAACAAGAAAAAAACATTAAATACTTTTTTTTTTAATTGTTAAATGGGCATACGTTTGACGACATCTCGCCTGATGGAAAGCGAAGATGCGGCCTAAGATGGAACACGCCTGCCCATGAGATGCCTATTCACTCTAGACTTAAAGAGACACAAGTTGTATCCGTTTGGGAACAAAGTCGGTGGCAGAGCGTTCCACTCCTTAGCAGTTCGCATGATAAAGGAATCTGCGATACATAATTAAAAACGGTGGTTAATAAAGGTGGGAAAACCATCATTTAAACAAATTATTAAGAAAAGATAGACAAAAGTGTATATATTATTGTGGAACCACTGTGTTTACAATTATTGGCAAAATAAATATCTGTAAAATAAAATATAACCTCTAAATTAAAATAAAATAAAGCCGTTGGCATAGTTATGTACTTCTCATTAATTTTTCTTTCTTAGTAGTCGTTAAGAAAAAAATATCTGTTTTTAATTACACATTTTAATCCTAAATCCGATGTAAGAACATTAGCAAACATTTCGAGGACATTAAGTTACGAAATATATCGCTTTGGAGACATTTTTTCAATTAGCTTAATTGTATTTTTTGGTCGTTTTCCTTAAGTGTGTCCGCCACCTTAAAGCAAAATGAAAATCTTGATATACACTGAATTATTATACAAAATAGCTAGGTGTCTGTTGACTCTATATGTCATAAAGATATACAAAGTAATAATATATAAAGATATATTATTACTAATTTGGACTAAAAAATCATTTATTGTTGTATAGAAACCACTCTCAACCAAGCTACCTATAGTAATTCGGAATAATGGTAAATCGGGTCAGTTACCGACTTTTTTCCATACGTAAATTTTACAACAGCTTAAAGGCCGGGTTCTGGCTGTCAAACCCAATTCTAATTGCTTTTTAACAGCTTATACTGTCAAAAATAACACCCTTGACGGATATTTTAAAATAGTGCTGCGAAATGGAAAATGTCACCCCTAGAGCCTTATTTCTTCTTAATATTGCACTATATGTAGACATATTTTTCTAATATATTTTCCACAAAAACAAAAACTATTCGTCACTGCAATCACACGAAGCGATCGCCTGTTGTTCCAAGGGTTGTATTATCCTTTCATCCCCTACGAAGACAGGAGGTTGAATTTCCGCCGCGGCCTCACCGGAAGCACCGCCATGTTTACAAATCGCGCGGGAAACGTCATCGCGAATTTTAAGCAGTTCCCAAATGATGAAATGACTAAAAGAACCTGTTTGCAGGATATTAAAACGTTATCAAATAATGTGAAGCATCTAGTTGGCCTTTCTGTTATAGAACGGTGTGAATTTTATTTTGGGCTCGGCATCGCATAGGAGTTTAAGTACTTAGGTAGGTACTTTTCCCTTGGTATCAGAAAGAGGTGTTTAAAGTTTGACTTCAAACATGTATGTTTACATTATTTTTCTCTGCATCGTTGTCCGGAAATAGCTTTGAATTCAATTCAATTCAATCATTTATTGATAATATAATTTTACAAGTCAATAGGTATAATATAATATATTTATGTATATATTTATTCTATATTATAATTACTTAATATTTATTATGTGTTTATTTTATGTTATAAATTATAAGAAATTGTATAATATAATTTTTGTTATTTAAATACAAATATTTTAAGCGATGTAATCGCCTAACTTTGTAATTGTATTGTTGGTTTAATTATCTGTGGTGTTTCAATAAAGATTTTGCCCTTAACTTCATTTTATGTGTCTGAGCGACAAACTTTTAGATCTATTGACTTGTTTTATTTAAAATATATGTAAAATAATAACATTAAAATTTATAACAATTATAACATTAGAAATATAGAATCATCTTTTCCTCGACCTACAATTTTATTTTGAAACTGGAACTGGATTTGAAAGTTAATTATACTTAAGATTTATTTTACGCACACGTTTTATCGCATTTTTCGTAAAGTACTTAGTATAAATACTTGCAACATACGTTAATATTTTTATTTATAACGGAAAACTTAGTACTTTTTGAAACCTCAATAATATAAATACTTTTTAACGCCATTTTCCCTCTTAACGCGATTATTCATCAAGTTATTGTAATCTATTTGAAGATGTTATGAAAATGCCGTCATGCCGTCAATCGGCGATATTAACTAACTGTGAAAAATGAAAGGCTATTTTATTTTGCGTAAATCCGTAATTTATATGCGACACCACAAGCGAACCCTCCAACTGTAGGGTTGACGAGTAGACGGATGATGTCGTTATAAAGTTAACAAGTACCATTTTTAAGCTAGTTTAAAATATATTGCAAACTAGCGGACGGCTGTGATAAGATGGTAAGCGGACACCGTCGCAAATGGACATCTATACAGAGGCTTTATCGATTCATTGGAGGAAGGGAAATGAGAAAGATGGGAAGGGTAAAAGACAATGAACCTAACATTAAAGCAGTTAACAAATTGTATGTAGTAGGATTTTTTAATCCACCGCACTGGGCCACCGTGGCGGATTATGGCCCATACTCTCTCTACGAGGAAAGGCCCGAGTCCCAGCAGTGGGAACGTAATGGGCTGATGATGATGATGAAGGATTTTTTAAATAAAGAGCTATGTACACAGACTCTTTTTATCGTCAACATATTTCACTGTCTTAGGTATGACATAATTAGGTCGAACTATAATATTATCCTGGCCAAATAATTAGTGACCAAAATTTCTAATAAAAAAATAATATTACTACTAGTATTATAACGTTTTTTTATATTTTTTACATAAAAAAATAAATAAAAAATCGTTTACTGTGTTATTTTAGAACATTAAAACGAGTATATTACTTTAAAAACATTAAAGTACATAATTACTTTAATGTTTTTAAACATTAAAGTAATTATGTACTTTTAATGACTGGTATGGACAGCCCTGAAGTATCGGGCAATTTATTTCTTAATACCATCTCGTCTTGCCGACGTTTGAGGATGCTAATTTGTTTGTCCTCCGACAGGCATCGGGCCATCAGGAAATCGTTTAATAGACCTTATCGATGATAGAAACGGCTTCTTGAGAGGTTGTGTTTTGGATCGATTATTGGAGTGTCTTTTGGACATTGAATCTGCTGCTGCCGTAACAAGTGAGGTAGAAGTCAATCGATTTTGGTAATCAAGTAATCAAGTTTCGTTTGAATTGGCGACTGATATGTTACGCAGCTATTAATTGACATTAATCATAAAATGTCTGCCTTTTCAATTATATGATCGATGCCGTGTACATCATTAATTATATTATTTAGACTCTATATACACTTTAGAACCTTCGATTACTTGGATTTATTTATTTATAGTTGTATTCAGGTTCATTTATTAGATTATTTAAAAGCAAATAAATCCTGTTAACAAAAAAAATAACGCGACATTAGATACGTTATTTTATAATAAAAACAATGTAACTATTCCACGACTCTCAACAGATGGCGCTGCATGAAACGGCAGACAGTTGGGATTCCTAGATTAATTTATTTTTATATATAGAAACTAGATATAATTATTTATATAAAAAATCGATATCATTAATTCGATTAGACACATTTTCGTCATTTTCCAGTGCATTATTTGGTGATGCATATGAAATATAACTTTATTTTCCTGATATTTAAGGTAAACATTCTTCTCTTTATACTTTTTGTCAAAAAATGTTATATTAACATATCGAAAAAAAACAAAAACTAAGTACCAAATTAAAACATTCGATAGATCGATATACTTCGGCACTCTAGCATACGGCCCTAGAAGCCGTAAGACCAGTCTTACCATGCTACAAAGGGAGGGGCCGAGGCCGCCTCCGCCTACGAACATATGATACCACTCGGTATGGGAGCTATCACTGAGATAGGTTGGCAAAGAACTTTACTATATCTCTGTAATCGAGTGTACAAAAAAGATAAATTAAACAATAAGAAAAAATAAGCTGCAATTTGCGTCAATTTAGGTTGGTTTTAATTTTTTTTTTGTTTTTGGCATAGCCCAGTGTGTGTATTCAGCCAATGTCAAGTAATATTTTTGTGTCAATAATTATTGCTCAAGTACATTATTTATACAAGTTATAACAAAGGCATTTACGCTTCATGAAAGTTGTAGAGCGAACTCAATTTATTTTTAATTTTAAAACTGTAAATTAGCATCGAAAAGTCTATGTTAAAAAAATATATCTTAATATTTTATGTTTGTTTCTTATTCCGTTGCTTGAAGCTTTTGCCTCTGGAAACTTAGACGTCTTGTTTTCAGACTTTTAAGCAATATTTACCTCAAGTTTTGCTTATAAAAGAATCCCCGTCGGCCTCAAGGAAAAATAATTATCACTGCTAAAATGAGTAACTCTTTGAAATACGTCATTACTCCACGTTCTAACGTTTTTCCTACTAAGTTATTAGTTCGTTAGTAATATTCTGTGAATCAAATACCCCTTGATATTCTTAATCATCTATAGGGAATAAACACGTCTATGGCGTATGATAATAAACAGGAAAATCAAGCTAAAGCGCTCATAATTAGAATAAATGATAAGTGAACAAATTTAATGGAAAATAATTTAGTAAAATACATATATATCGATAAATGTGAGGCAATATTTCCTTGTAGTATTTTTATTTCAGAGGCGGCCATTTTGTTTCAAGGAAAATATGACAAAGCGATATCTTTAACTTTAAAGATAGAATAAGTAATAAATACTTACAATTACAACAATAGGAAGTTAATTAGTAAATTATAATTAAATACTACAGTCTAGAATAATAAAAGTAAATCCCTAATCAATAATTCCTCCCGTTGTACCTTAACAATAGTTTATTTATAGTCCAGTACCTTGCTATTTTTTTTGTATTGTAGTAAAATTAATCGCAATTCAGCAGGGCAATGCTGCCAGCTTCTTGGGTACGCTAGCAACCAGTAGTGGGTTGAAGCATTGGAACTATCTGCCACTGCATGTAGGCTTTTAAAGGCCGATAGGTTGCCCAATTACTTCACCTTGTAAGTTAGTTTAAGCAAATGTGTAGGAATATTTTAGGAAGTAACATTTGTAGTAATAAAGACTTTCGTCCTCATAGAAAAAATAAATCATGTAGCAATGATAAATAAATATACTTTTAGGTGAATTTTCATCTTTCTAAGTTATGTTTTAAGATGTTATAAATACCTCATGTACCTGAAGGAAAACATATTCACAACATATATTTTTTAATAAAATTTATAATTCCTGAATTATTAATCCAGTCTGCTCTTCAGATCAATTCGCAGATTCGTTGGGAGCCCGCCTGCGATATTTCTGCAAAAATCAAGATTAAATTATCCATTTTATACCCAAGGCCGAATCTTTCATCAAGCGTGCAACGCGTCAATACCAACATGACGAAATAAAACGAACATTGTTCTCTTGCCAACATTCTCGTTATTTAGTTAGCAGATCACTCCATTGTTGCTCTCGAGAAACCACGAAAAAAGCATGGGCGGAGCCGCTATCGCGTGTACCTATCTGGAGATGAAACATGCTCGCTATCCAGATACATGCCTTCCAACACTGGGACCACTACTCTCTGACTCTATACCGTATCCCACGGCCGTAATGTTCATTTTCCAATGACGGATTACAAGGAGCTTATTAAAGAAAATTAAATTTGCAGCCACGCGAAATCGGCCGAAGGAGTTGCTTTTTGTTTAATCACGCTAATATACTCCCTGTCGCTCTTGTAAATGCTTTGCATTCCCATTGCACTGGAAAAGCGCTTAAGGCTGGGATTGGCGTGAGGCAAGTACGTCGGTTCAGTTGTTCCCATAGGTTTGTTAATATTTATATAGTGCGGTGTATTTATATAGAGCGGATTGTAGATAAGAGGCGAGCGTATTTTCATTTTATTACCAAATTACCGATGGAGAGATTGGGGCCCGCGCCGATTGTAGCGACCCCTATCTCAGACATTTGCCAACAGGTAATTGTACGTATTACTTATTTTGTTCACGAGCTTGCCAACACTTGAGATTTGTACCTCAAGTTCAAGTTAAAGGTTACTTTCGATATAGATAAAATAATATACTTATGACTAATAATAAAATAATAAATGACGAAAGTGATAAATTTAATAACAAATTGACATGATTTTAACAATTCTATATTACTATTTACTTGATTATTTTACTTGATCTATATAGAAGAATATTAAATGCATTGCCTTCCTCTCTCTTACTTGCTGTACCCAACAGGGCCTATAATGAACTATAACTTATTATGAACACCAATTTAACATTATAGAATGCAATAAAGAATTTTTTTTTTCATACGGACGAATGCCTTTATTACTCAAAACAAACTACACTCTACTTACTAAAACTAAACTAACTACATACAAGGAGAAGCAATTGGACAACCCATAGACCATTAAAGGCCTATAGGTAGCTCAAATGCTCCAACCAACTACCAGTTGGCAGCGTACCCAAGATGCTGGCAGTATTGCCCCGTTGGATTGCTATACTGATACGTTGAGCCAAAAAAGTCCCAGCATTTTGGTCACGCGTCGCATCGATCAGGCGCTCTGACAGACTTTTGAAAATACGATGAGCTCCCGAATAGAGAAAAGTAAGAATAAAGAATTGAAATAAAATTGTCCGAAACACTTATATTTATAAACTTCGAATGTACATAACCATCCGGTATAAAAGTTCCTCTTTCTTGCCACGACAGGATTGTAAAGCGGTGCCATGACGTACACCTATTATAACTGTAGAAAAGTATGTAAAAAACTTGTAACGAGTACACTCATTACAAGTTTTATATTTAACCAGTGACGTGTAAATCATTGCAATTTTCCGTAGGACCGCATATCGGTTAATTATTACAAAAAATAAATCACAAGCCAAACAATGCTGAATTACAGGAAATAAATGCTAATTAACATTCAGTCTTCCAGGACGTGAAAGAAAATTGGCCGTTCGGCTAAGTTTTGAACAAATAGTAGGTACCTACATTGAGAAGTGATAGGGCTAATTTTAATTAATAACACCATCATTATATATAAGAAGGTATGATTATATTATAACTAACTTAGCCCCTTTCTCGGAATAAGAAGTAGCCTATGTGTTAATCCAGGGTATAAACTATCTCCATTCCAAAGTTCACTCAAATCCGTTGACCCGTTACAGCGTGAAGAAATATCAAATACACTTACGAACTAAAATAAACTTTCGCATTTATAATATTAGTGTGATTATTAATAATCAATAAATATAGCCAACGATCACAAACATAGGTCCTGGCCCCTAACTAGGATTCTCTGTATCTGGGGAACCAGGAACTATGAGGACCATAGGTAGACACAAAACAAATGTTTATATATTTTTTTCTATTTGCAAACATTTGTCCCGTCGAAGGAAACGAACTCGCAACCTCAGTCGTGTATGAGATTTGAGCCAACCTGCCTAACCTATACACCACAGAGGCTGTCATAATCAAAAGAGATACCTATACCGAAAAGTGTTTTATTTTGGCTCCACCAACTCTTCCTAAATTGGGCTTAAGCACTTGTCTCACTGCCGACGATGAGCGAAAAGGGGTTGGAGCTAGAAACTAGATACGAGTTGGCGAGCAGCGAGAAGCGAGTGTGTAGTTCCTATAGTTGTATCGCTGGGCTATAAAGCGAGTGAACGAGTGTGGCGAGCGATTACTCGCGCCACTCGCAAGTAAAGAAATGACCGTTGGTTCGTCTCTCGGCGTGAATTCTGATCGCCAAGCGAACATTGCTGAGCGAGTTTAATCTTTGATAGTTTTGTCGCTGTAACAAAATAGTAGAGTTCTCTCCGGTAGTGTGAACGGCCAGCGAACAACTATTAATATATGTGCCTCTTTTATTGACACGGAATCTATATCTTTTGTTTGTTTCTTGAGCGAGAAAATAGTACCACCCACCGAACAAAGCCATGCCCTCAAGCGACCTAGTCGTGTTTGATGGATGATGTTCGGTGAACCATCGGGGAGACGGGTCTGAACAGAAGGTCAACTGCCGTCTCTCTAGATCTATGAGCTCCATATTAGGCCACATCATCGCTTCGCATCAGGCGAGACAGTGGCCAAACATAGATCTAATAAACAGCGACAGATCTAATAAAAGCGTAAAAAAAAAACAAAAATATAGTTGCTAATCGCTGGCTCGCCGGCGGTGAGACAAGTGCCTTAGTCTCGCGAAGTGAGCATCATGAGAACAATTATTAATTACAAACACAGGTCCTATCCGCGATCGACACGACCTCTCACCAGCGCGTAAATCATGGCAACGCGTTAGCGAAGGTCCGAAAGTCTGAATTGATCGATCTCAACCGCCAATAAAGTGTGTAGAACTATCGCAAGGGCAATAGTTCTGGTTGGACTACGTGAGACTGTAATATCAACTTGCTAGTGCGTTGTCTGAACTTCGAATGCTACGCAATACATTTCATGGTATTGAGGTTGCGGGTTGGATTCCCGCGACGGGACAAATATTAG
Source organism: Petrophora chlorosata (assembly GCA_951640565.1). Taxonomy (NCBI): domain Eukaryota; kingdom Metazoa; phylum Arthropoda; class Insecta; order Lepidoptera; family Geometridae; genus Petrophora; species Petrophora chlorosata. Next base: position 2,663,787 of record OX621191.1, read on the forward strand.
TCCACAGAAAAAAAATAAGCGCAAACATTTGTTTCGTGTCTGGGTGTTTTGAGACCTCGTAGTTCCTGGTTCCCTAGATACAGGGAACCCTAGTTAGGGGCTCGGATCTATGTTTGTAATCGTTGGGCGTATGTATTTTTTTTTTTTTTAACGCCTTATAGGTCTATGTTTGGCCACTATCTCGCCTGATGTGAAGCGATGATGTGGCCTAAGATGGAGCACATAGATCTAGAGAGAGACGGCAGTTGAGCGGCTGCTCAGACCCATCGGGGAGACCCCGATGGTTCACCGAACATCATCCCGAAACACGACTAGGTCGCTTGACGGCATGGCTATGTTCGGTGGGTGGTATTACAACCACGGCCAGAGCCTACCACTCCAAAGCGCGTAAGCGGGTTTCATCACGATGTTTTCCTTCACCGTTTTAGAGCGAGCGTGCAAAATCTGCACTTAACTATAAGCCATTGGTGCAGGGCCGAGTCGGGATTCGAACCCAGGTGCGTCGGATCGAAAGGCGCACGAGGTCTCGCTGAGCCACACTCGCTCTAAATATGTATGTATGTATTTAAAGATCTTCACGGACTGTAATATTATTATGGGTAAGCGTGGCGCTTATCATCAAGCGAACGACTTCCTCGTCTCATGGCTCAGCTGCATATAAAAGTGTGCTATAGAATCTGTAGATATATGTAAGCGTAGGTACTACTGTCAATCAATGAATGATACAATTGATAAAACTACTGGTTTCTGAAGACAGGTTTAACAGATTGAAGTCACTGGCACCGAAAGCGACAATGCTAATGGTCAACCATAACTAGTAGTGTTGCCAGGTGTCAAGATTTGCGCGGGACGTCTCGATTTTTAGGGGTCTGGTGACACTTCCTGATTCACTTTCGATCGGGACGCCAAATATCCCGATTTTTCACTAACCTCATTAGTCTGTACTTTATTCGATAAATTTGATAAGAGAAGACACACACTTAATGATTATGATTAGACGAAATGGTTACGTTTGAATTTTGTTATATTTTAGCGCTCTATTTATTCTACCATTAAAAAAAATACTATCCGATAAAAATATATAAATAGGTACGCCGATTCACAAAAACCAGATTTCTTTTGTACCCATTGTAGTTGTCCCGATTTGAAAACCAAAATACTGATTATTTTACCCTTCCGTTCCGAAATTCAACACACTGGACCTGGCAACACTAATAACTACGCACGGTAGACTATATATTTACATTAAAACATCTTTCTATCGGCCATCACTAGTTTAATGGTTTGATGCTATCACTGAAAATGTCACACTATGACAGTTCACTATTATTATGACAGGCAAAACTATAGTACACGTAAGTTTATCAAAAACAGCTCATATTGCCTTAGAAATAGAGGTGAAGTAAGGTGACACAGATGATTGTAATGATTATATTGACATCCGGCGCGCGCGCAAGCGTTGCGTCGATTACTCGATAATTTCAAAAGATTATCATCGGTTTTTGACAACACTACTTATTTTAAAGTACGTAGGTATTATTTGAAATTTGATGTACCTACCTATATATAATAACTGTGTCATACATGAGTAAATACCAGGCCTAGCGCACTCCGCACTGTAGGTACGAAGCTACAAGTACATAGCCGGACACCGACGGCGGGTCGCGCGTCGTTACACGTGCCGCGTCAGAAGAGATAAGAGCTATGCGGTAGAAAGAGAGGCGCTCTGTAGGTTAATATGACTGGTAAGTATGTAGCGCTACGCGAGCTGAATTGAATTGTATTGCGTCATAGCAAGAGTCGCTATTTGTTTAAATTTCTTTGCGGAGTGATGCTTCTGTCCCTTAGTATTCTGTGGCACATATAATAACTGTGCCATAGATTAATAAATACTTAACTCTGTAACTACTCACAGGTAGATAGATATTAGTTCACGTTATGACAACCCACCCGCAAAAACTTCAATCTTCGTGATCATGGTCTTGCAATCATCATCATCATCATCATCAGCCTGTATTCGTCCACTGCTGGACATAGGCTTCTCCCAAAGAACGCCACTGAGCCCGGTGTTACCAATTTACTTAAAACTTAGTTTTAAATTATGTCTGAACCATCGCGTTGGATACGGCTACCGAAGTAAACAAAAATGAACTAATTATTAAGATACAGATATAGTTTAGTAGTTAGGTCTACACTAACACTGGCGTACTTAATTCTTTATTTTTTTATTTTAATATATTGTATTTTAAATGGGAACAACCCGTAGAGTAGATTACGTTTTTAACATCCTACTATCCTTCCTACTAATATTATAAAGTGTGTAAAAATGTATGGATGTATGTTTGTTAATCTTTCACGCAAAAACTAACGAACCTATTTTGATGAAATTTGGTATGTAGGTACTTTAGGCTTTGGAATAGCACATAGGCTACTTTGTATTACGGGAAACCACATATTTACATATTGTGTAGTCAAGTCGTAAATACATACAAAAACTGCAATATGTAAACAAAATCGCTAAGAATGAAGCTGCTCATATAATTATGATCTAGCTTCACGTACAGGTAAGTTCGGTTGACCATTATTAATTCTATATAATAACATGAACTGACTAAAAACCAAAAAAAGGACAGTATTCATTATCAAATAGGGGTAATCGTTAATTACCTTAGCCCGTTTTTCCTGTAGCCTCAAAATTATCAAAAGCAGCTCTATATTAATTACTCTCTAACCGAAGCTGCCCGTAAATGAACCGTTTATCAGTTATCCACATTTGAAGCTCCAATAATGGTCTACCAAGATCCATGGTAGGCAGCAATCGGCGCCTACGCAGCCATTGTTCCGACTCGACGCTCCTACGCCGATACCATCGCAGTGTACTTGTAGCTTAACAGATAGCTAAATAAGGTGTAGCCAATTTGCCTGCGACGATTATTTAGGTACACGTTTGATTTTAATAAACTTTTTGAATATATAGATTTTTATTCATCATCATTATCACCACCTGTAGTCCACTGCTGGACATAGGCCTCTTGTCCACTGAACGCCTGAACGCATGAATGCAACTGAGCCCGGTCTTTGGTTCTTCTCATCCAGTTTCTTCCTGCCTTTCGCAGGTCAAATGTCAAAAGATATTCATTAAATAGGCACAACAATGCACTTTTAAACGTCATATACACATAATGAAAATCAAATAATCTGTCAGAGCGCCTGACCGATGCGACGCGTGACCAAAATGCTGGGACTTATTTGACTCAACGTATCAGTATTTCAATCCACCAGGCAATACTGCCAGCATCTTGGGTACGCTGCCAATTGGTAGTGGGTTGGATCATTTGAGCTATCTATAGGCCTTTAACGGTCTATGGGTTGTCCAATTGCTTCTCCTTGTATGTAATTAGTTTAGTTTTGGTAAGTAGAGTGTAGTTTGTTTTCAGTAACAAAGGCATTCGCCCCTTAAAAAAAATATAAAAAAGGTACCCATTTCTTTCCCATGCTCAAATTGAAGTCAGAAAAGTAATGCGAAAACTGACTCTACCAGTGCTTCGGAAATACGCCCGCTAGAGAAGATAGCACCAAAAAACTCTGCGGGGATGTCTCTTTTTTTAATAAGTTAAAATTTCCAAAAATATAACACGGAACAATGAGGTATAAGTTATGAATAACATAACACAATGTGAAACTAGAAGTGCGAGTGAGATGTCCTATAGTCATAGTATCAGTAACATGAAAATTATATATAAATAGGTATATAGATACAGTAGCAGTTAGTGATCAGACCAGACCAGACCCAAGCAGCACCCGTACACGAGCATGACTTGTGGAAATCCATCATCGGTCCTCGCTCCATCTAGCCGGCGGGCGTCCTACAATACTATATTTTTATAGTTCACAAAACTCTACTCATGGTAGGTCTCTCGTATGCGGGAGGCCGTCGAAATCAAAATCAAAATCTCTTTAATCATTTTGGCATCACAGACGCACTTATGAACGTCAAATTATCACAATGACTCTACCACCGTATCGGAAAAAGAACCACTACTCAGAAGATACGGCAAGAAACTGAGGGGCATTTTAGAGATTTTGTTACAATTTTTTGGGATTTTACAATGTTATGTTTCTTATGTACCAGTTGGTTACTTTGCAGAAGTGGAATGTTCCAAGCATCTTTGTCTTCTATGTAATTACGAACAGTGTAGTATGCTTTTCTCATTAGAACATTCTTAACGTAGCGTAATTTGAATTTACTTTCTGTGAGCTCCGTTATACACTTTGGAATTTTATTATAAAAACGTACGCAGTTGCCCATAAAGGACTTATTCGTTTTAGTCAGTCTATACCTAGGTACAACAATCCTATCCTTATTTCGAGTGTTAATGTTATGATGGTCACTATTTACTTTGAATTTTTGGAAGTTTTTGCGAACATGCATTCTATTTTCATAAATATATAAAGAAGGTAAAGTTAATATATTAACTTGCTTAAAAAAATCCCTTAACGAGTCACGTGGACCCAACTCGTAAATCGCGCGAACCGCACGCTTTTGTAATATAAAAATAGTATCTATATCCGCAGCAGAACCCCACAGCAAAATGCCATATGACATTATGCTGTGGAAGTATGCAAAGTAAACTAACCGAGCCGTAGCTATATCCGTTAATTGCCTAATTTTACGAACCGCATATGCAGCAGAACTAAGTTTTCCAGACAGAGCATCAATATGAGGACCCCACTGCAACTTAGAGTCTATGCCTATACCTAGGAATACCGTCTGGGTAGGTACCACAGCTTTGACAGTTTTTCTGCCGCCAAGCAGTAGTGCGCAAGCATTACTGTGTTCCGGTTTGAAGAGTATTGTAGCCAGCGAAATTACTAGGCATATGAGACTTAATATCTGATGGCTCGGGGTGATGAGCAATGCAATCCTACGCAGGGCTTTTGATTCTATTAAAAACTCTGAGTGCCCCGCAATTGTTATGGGCAGGCGTGGCGCTTGCCATCAGGCAAACGACTTGCTCGTCTCATCACTCAGTCACATAAAAAACATGATGTTCAGTGGAAATAAGCCTTGCCATACAAAAGACTTACCACCTATAAGTAAAGATTTGGTACTTCAAAAAGCATCGATCCTATATTAGGCAACCTACCCAACCAAGTAGGTAGCTAAACATTCCATTACCAATAAGTAGGTAATCATTATTATTTGTATAACAAACACATAGACGTATAATTAAACTAAAACATTGTCTGCGTTATCTTATCTGCCATCGGACCATTAGGAGAGCTCAAAAAAACTACTTATAACTTACCAACAAACAATATGTAATGTAAAACCGTTGGGACACACTGTCTGCAAGAGTGGCGAGCGGAGTGAGTGGAACACATTGTTTGAGCAATTTGCGCATACTTTAATGATCTGCATGATAAGTCTTCAACAAAAGGAAGAGGTTCTCAATTCGATTGATCTTTTTAAGCTATTGCATAGCTTCTATCGCGGGCCTTGAGCGTTGAGTCCGAATCCAGAAATTCCGTAACGAAAATAACCTAACACCCCCCACTCCGAATGCTATGCAATAGCTTTACCGCTGCAGTCTCCGAGTGCCACACGACTTTTTTATGTTTGTTAGTTCAAAACTCCGTCATTTATTAGATTCAGTATAGCTTCAAGGTAGTCCCAAATAAATTTCATCTATATTCGACCATAGACTTCGAAGATACATCATCATACTTAATTGAAAAAATTAAGGAATCGACGTGATTTCGAAGCAAGGAATCGCTAAGTGGTCATAATGAATTAGGGCCCTGAATCGAAGGCGGTTTTTATTGTTATAATATTTATTATAGATTGTTATACAACTGAATGGCGAGACGAGCAGGTCAATAAATAAATAAATACGCCTCAAAGATCACATACATAGATCCTCCTGACACCTAACTAGGATTTCCTGTATCTAAGGAACCAGGAACTACGGGAACCACGACACGAAACAAATGCTTGCGCTTTTTTCTGTGCACAAACATTTGTCTTGTCGCGGAAATCGAACCCGCAACCTCAGAGATGAATGAGATTTGAGCCAACTCACCCAACCGCTACACCACAGAGGCTGACACACAGATAATAAGAGTCGCAGCGCAATTGCAAACGCGGCACTGCACTGCGTTTTTTACCCGACAATGGCTTTTAAATCTCATAATGCCTAGTATTTTCACTTCGAACAGTGCCCTTGAAACCGGAACACAAGAGCTAATGACTATAAAACCACAACAGTACCTAATGTGTGCACACTACTGCATGGCGCTTAAATATGTGCCAATTCCTTCCTTCTTTTTTTATTACGCTCAAGTTGAACGTGATAAATAAAGAAGGAAGGAATCTCGGAATCAACTTAAATGTCATCTAAGATTGAGAGTTGTCGCAAAGATTAGTGCTGATTATATAGGGGAGATACGGGGTGCCCCGGCTCAAAAACTATTTACTATTTATTTGTAATTAATTTATTGATTTTTAGGAACTTACAGCTAGGTACAATAATATAAGATATATGTTATACTTATACTAAAAACAAAACAGTATAGTGTACCCTTAAAGATCTCTGTCCCCCGCACTAGGTCTCTGTTGAGCCTGTACAGCGGGGTTACAGTAGGTCACTCCGGCTACTCCTATTTCTATTTTATTGCGTACATGAGTAGGTAGGTATGTTTAGAAATATCAAAATCTAACAACAAAACTAATACGCTACTTTGGTTGTTAGTTCAAACAAACAAAAAAACATCCAAAGACACTAAACAAGGTACCTACTATCTAGGGGCCGTCCATTAATCACGTGATATTTTTTAGCATTTTTAACACCCCCCTCTCACCCCATCCAAAATCACGTGTTTTAGTACCTACAAAGAATCTTAAATTTTTTTGAATTTTATCTTTAAATACAGGTATAAAGTATATTCTAATTTTATTTTGAAATTAAGGGCCATAATAAAAATGTCTAGACAGAAAGGTTACAGGTTGGTTTGACTGGCATAAAAATAATTTGACGAAAAAAATAAATACTCGTGATATCTTACTACACCCCCCTCCCCCTTGTGATAATTTGTGATTTTTGCCAAACCCCCTCCCCCCTTTCGAGCCTCACGTGATAAATGAACGGTCTCCTACTAAGTGGTGTCCTTATACCGACTAGATTAAAATGTCTGGTAGGTTAGTCTGGGCAGTACAGCTCTTGGTTCCACCAGACACTGTGTCCGCAACCCTTATCTGCCGATCTAAAATGCTTCACGTAATCGCCCAATCTTAGTCACCCGTAACCGTACACTGCCTGTCAAAATAAACGAACACTGTCCTTAAACAAAACGCACAAAAAACAAAACACAACAAACAAATACACAGCTTATTCCGAAGACAATAAAGTACAAAACTACATTAGTAGCCAACGTGTAAAAAAACAATATCGATTCTGACAACCGAATCCGTCATCCGATGAATCGATATGCAAGTGTCAAAATCCTAACCTCAAAATACAACCGAGATTGAGAATGGAATAAACTCGAGTGCCAGATTGAATTTGACTAACATACGAACTGAGCCCGAGGGGAGAGGAAACGAATAAAACAATCGGAACTCTAGTACGAGAAAATAAACGACATAATCGATCGTATCGATTCACGAGAATCGAAAGGCTGTTAACAATTGACGCGCGTTCCTAGTTTATGCTTTGAGGAGATGAAATGGATCTCGGGCCGTAGGTCGAGAACTATCGTTATTAGCTTACGAATACAGATTCTATTTCTTTTCGCATAGAGTTTGTTTTCGATTGTTTTAGAATAATGAACAATTGTCTGCTGGAGATGAGACAAGTGATTATAAAGGTAACAAAATGTTGTAGCACCTAGAATGCCTGTTAATGTTTAAAATACGAACATTGTTTTTGTTCTCTTATTGGTAAAGTATATGGTTTCTTCAATTGATTTCAATATGTCTCAGTGCACTATAGAACTTAGAAATATAGCAGTAGGTATACCTATACATTTAATTCTCACAGCGACACTCCGAGTCCGGCAAGCCGACGATCTTTATAACAAAAAACGGACTGCAATTCTTCAAAGTCCAAGGTCGTGTATACGGGACCAAATCAGGTTATAAATTACAGAGCTATGAGGTAACAATCATAAAAAAAATTACAATCGAATTGTAAACTTCCTCCTTTGAAGTCGGTTAAAAATCAATCCCGCTCAAGTAAGAAACGAAGAAATATACGACCCATTTAATGACATGACATTATGTAAACCAGAATGGAAAGTTTTAATTTATTATATTTAAATAAAAAGTAAAAAGGATAAATGTAGGTAGCCTATAAGTAATTCCTGGGTAAAAGCTATTTCCATTGCGAATTTCACTAAAATCCTTTCAGTGAAGAGGGAACAAACACACACACAAACACACATAAAAACTTTCACACTTATATTATTAGTGTGAAATTATTTGCTATACCACCAAACTGCGTTATATCATATACCTGTTCTATCCATCCCAAGGTTGTCTAGAAATCGCTCTAAACTCTAAGCGATAAGGCCGCCTATTGCACCTCATTGCATATTAATCAAGCTTTCATTGCTCAGAAAAAGTGTGTAAGAGCCTTAAGTGGAGCGGGACCGCTAGACTCCTGTAGACCACTTTTTAAAAAGTTAAAACTATTAACCTTGACAGGGCTATACATTATGCAGATAGGAATATTTGTTAAAGAGAATCCTCACTTGTTTTGTAAACTTAATGAAAATAAGTTATTCAAAAGTGCAAGTAGAGACCCAACCCGACTAAAAATGTACATCTGTAAAACCGCACTTTGTCAAAAAAACTGTAATGTTATGACTATTAAAATATTTAACAAAATTCCTAGACATATAAGAGAACTGCCTCTAAACTTCTTTAAAAATAAATTGCATGAATGGCTTGTCAATCACTGTTTTTATAATCTACATGAATTTTTTAATTGCAAAGACTAGTGACATTATGGACATATTTTATATTTTTATTTTTTTGTATTTGACATATTGTGCGTGTGAATTATTAAGGCAATTTGATTTAATTTAATTTGAGGTTTAATGGTTATGTAATTTTTTTAATTAATCTTTGACATTTACTGTACTAATTATATGCATGGGACATTTTATTTCAATCAATTTAAATAATGTAATATTATGAAAATTTGTATGCCAGAAATGGTGAGACACGCAGAACTCTAAAAACTTTTGTAAACTTTATTATGACCGTGTTTCCTACAAATAAATATCATTTCATTTCATTTCTCAAATTGATGTATTTTGTATACGCCCCACCACTACACCACAGAGACTGTCGAAATAATACGTACGGTCAACGACAAAAATTGCTAAACATTTGTGAATCTTTTAATGACTACACCTTGAATGTGTTAACGTGCAGGTACTTGTATTTATTAATTGTCGTATTTAATAATGTTCAATTTCTTATTTTATAAATATTATCTACCTTCATCAATAATTACTGATTCGTAAATAAGTTGTTGTACTGACTAAAGTGTGGTCGTAGGACAACGTGATTCAGTAGGCCATTCGTTTGCTGGACACCGACTCGAAAGGTTGTCTCTTAAATAAATATTTGTATTTTTACACTCCAGTGTTTCATTGAGATATTATATTAAAACCTCTATCACCGAAGTCAAATAGGGTAAACTGTTGGAGCTTGGCATCTTAAAACTAAGTAGATGTCGATAAATCATTGTCTATTTTCATTGAATACTGCTTTTAAAAAGCATGTTAATATCTTGTGTGTATAAGTGCGTGTGTGACGACAAAATTGAAATAAAGAACTTTGAATTGAATTGAATTTTATTGTGCCAATATGAGAATTACGAAAAATCACTTGTAATTTGGATATTTTTGGTGTTATTGTCAATTGAGCGATTGTAATAATAGTTAATTAATTAATAATAATAAGGCGGCCCATTGTACCCACTGTTTATTGACTTTGTTGACTATTGTTTTTCCTTTGTTTGGTATTTAATAAAGCATCATTGTATTGTATTGTATTGTATTGTAATTGTTCAGCTACTTATGTTGCTGACTGTACCTTACTAAGGTAGGCAGTATCTTCGACCAGAATAACCAGATAGAGTAGAGAAACATTATCCCAGAGGCTTTATCTGACACACATAATAAAATTGTGAGTCAACATTAAAATGACCACCCGCGCGTTACTCAGAACAATTCTCACCCGTTGCTTTGTATGTCACAATCAAGTATTAGATGTATGTAATAATGTATGTTAACCTCGGAATGGTTTGTGCAGCTGGTGGTTGGCTGTGATATAATATAAAATGAATTACAAGACCTACAAGGCTCTAAGAGTTTTATTAATTACTATAACAGATATAAACTAAAAAACTATTATATTATTATATTTTTTTATTATATTATTATATATTATATTTCGAAAAACCACCGTCTTTCCAAATTATGTTAGTCCTTTCTGTTCAAAGGTTTTCTGGAAGAGATCGCTTTGAGCGATAAGACCGCCTATTGTTATGATGATTACTGTGAAATGTCGGCACTTGTTTTTCATGTACGAACCCATTTTTAAGGTTTCTAACAATAAAGTGTTTATCTATCTATCATATAGTACTCAGTATACATCCTAAAGTAGCGACCGAAACTAGCTCGCCTAGCCGTTTATAACAGATCTGCTAGATTAAGCAACGTTCACAGCGGTCACAACTTGGATGGGTGACCGCTTGTGTGGTAATTTACATCTGAGCGTGCGGTTCGGAGGGCAAGTAAAGCCGTCGCTGTCGGTTGTTGTTTTAGGACAACAGTCGGGCCTTGTTGGCCTTCGGGCGGTCTAGAAACTCCGACACCAGGGCTGGCCACACAAATACACCCACACGAGAGAAAAAATCCTAGGATCTCTCGATTCAGAAATCAATCAATCTGTGATATCTGCAGCTTGCACCAATGATACCTACTTTTAAAAATTTCGAGAATTTATGTTTTATTTGTATTAATGTCGAGGTTATTCAAAATGTTTTTTTGATAATTACTTGTGCCGAATAAACTCCTCTACAAAAACATGCACCTGGTGCTGTTGATATTTTTTTATTTCTAGTATATTTTGGGACTTTTGATGTTATGCATAATATGGCGAACTACTGCTTATCCTTACCTTTACAAGATCTCTAAGGCGTGGTGCAAGCTTAAACAACTGATAATTCAAAAGTATTTTTTATTCAAAAGTAAATTCATGTACTTTTACGTCCTTTACTGATTTAGATACCATTTTACGCAATATCAAATTAAACTTTTGTTACGGTTGACGATATCTCGCCTGATGGAAAGCGAAGATGCGGCAGCGAAGGTGGTGGAGCATGCTTGTCCATGAGATGCTTATTCACTCTAGATTTAAAGAGACCCAAGTTGTAGCTGTTAGGGAACACAGACGCTGGCGGATAGTTCCACTCCTTAGCAGTTCGCATCATGAAGGAATCTGCGAAACGCTTAGTACGAATTGGTGGGATATTAACGACGCACGGGTGAAACGGCTCTCCTCGCCCGGAAGTCCTTAGGTGGAAAGGAGAAGAAAGAAGTTCGTGCAATTCCTGGGCACACGCCCCGAAGTGCAGTCAATAAAAAAGCGACAGACACCTAACTTTCGCAATCTTACTCCACACAAACTAACCAGAATTAAGTCAGCCAACTAAGTAATATCACAATAAACCAAGTTAATTTCCGAAATTAAGAAAACCAACCGGGACCGTATAATAAAAAACAGCGTAATCAAATTAAAGATTCTACCTTTCCCCATTGTCTCGCCGCGTCCGATCAAGATAACCCGGCTAAAACAAATAGCACTAATTACTGTAGAAATTCGGTTAACAATCAGGCGTTTTTTATTCGGCAGATTAATACGGCACATCAATCTGGTGGTTTGGACAAATTGGGGAATTATTTTTTCGATTAGGACGCTATTGTTTAATCGCTGTGGGGTAATACTTCTTGCCCACCTTAGCGATAGCATCGCAGTCAGTTATTTTTTTTTTAACTCGGGTGGCTGTCGAAAAGCAATCCGATTCGCTTGCAATTTAACAGCGGGATGCGGGTTTTTGGATGTTCAATAATTCTTTATTCAATTTTGACATCACAGACGCACTTATGTACGTCAATTATTACAATGTTACTACCACCGTATCGGAAGAATGACTAGGTACCCAGAAGATACGGCAAGAAAATGGGTTTAAAAAAACTATTAACCACTTTGTGTTTACTATAAACACGTGTTTTCTCTGTTATTTATAGAACTTTTGAACTCGGCTGTTGAAGACTAGCAAGCACTACTGTTTTTCCTTTGAATATCCTAAATTTTCTCAGGAAAAAAGGAATCTAAATATAATGCAGAGGGATGACAATGATGATATATTTTGTCCGTCTTCAGTATGATTCTGTCTTTGGAGTAAATTTTAAAAGTGAATTCAGTAACTGGACTTACTTTAATTCCATTGCATGCTTATCTCATTGCACCTCGGCGATAAATTAACAAAGTAGCAACAAAGCTATCAGATCAGTAACAATGCGCTGGTGTGCGTGTCTTATCACTACCACCCTATCAACGGAGCCTGATGCAAACTGTTGCAGGCCCTTTGCCAACGACAGTGTTATCAGTAAAAATGTTACTTAGTTGTAATCAACAACCTCTGTGATGTAGTTGAACAGTGAAATCATCTAACTCGAACAGCGATCCCGATCGCTTTCAATTTCAAATTTGGAAGGCGTTAGCATCCTTCAAACTGTGATATCGATCTTTTTACCACGTTTTTATTAAGTCGTTTTCTTGTTTGTCTGTCTGTTTGTCGTTACGGGTGGAATATTGAAACTAAAATTTCGAGCACTTTTTGATTAGCTATCCGGCTGAAACTTTCAGACTAGCTCACAACTTGATAAAAATACAGAATACTAATGGACAGAAGCATCACTCCGCAAAGAGATTTAAACAAATAGCGACTCTTGCTATGACGCATTAAAATTCAATTCAGCTCGCGTTACCTACCAGTTATATTAACCTACAGAGCGGCTCTCTTTCTATCGTATAACTATATCTCTTCTGACGCGGCACGTGTAACGACGAGCGACCCGCCGTCGGTGTCCGGCTATGTACTTGTAGTTTCATACCTACAGTGCGAAGTGCGCTAGGCCTGATACAAATTGATTTTCGAATCCATTAAGGGACATAAAATCGTGGTTTTTAGATTATTTTTTCATCATCATCATCAGCCCACATCAACCCACTGCTAGACATAGGCCTCTCCCATAGCACGCCACTGAGCCCGATCTTCGGATTATTTTTAATCAACATTAATTTAGCGATTGTGATTGGGATTGGGAGTGATTACGACACAGACTTTGAGTAGAAAAGTTACACAATTTCACAGACAAATACTAATCACGAGATATCTTTGAAACCGATCAGGATCGGTGTTCTATTTAGGCGATTCCCTTGCAGGTCGACCCATGACTTGAGCGTTATTTGTCCAACGATCACAGACATGATACTTCTAATTTTATGCTCCTAGAAAGGTAATAATTATGATTGAGAGCATGGGCAAGTATGGAAATTTCTGTCAAGCACCAGATCAAACCAACATCAGAGAGCAGTACCTACCTCCTACCTACCTAGTAGGGAATCAGGGACTGCGAAAACCGTCGTCCTGCACCACACATATTTGGTATCTTTGTAAGAATCGAACCCATTATCAACTAACTGCGGCCCGCGGTTTCACCTGCGCGAGAAAGCAGTTTCAGTTATTCCCAAATTTGCTAATTTTCCTAAAATTTTTCAAATCTTTGTTTCCATAAACATCTAATTCGGACGAACATCATTCGGTTCAGCCATTCTCAAATGATGCGCTTACCGACGTATAGCATTTAATTATTATTTATAGATAGAAAGAAGAAAGAAAGAAATAATTTATTTTTGACAAGACTGCACACAACAATCAATAATACATACACAGTGTAGGAGAACAAAATAAGACAAATTAAGAAGACCAAGACAAACAATTAAAGCATGTGTATGGAGACCGCTGCCGTGCACAGTGCAGTCAAAAAAGGTCTGTGCTCAACATAATGTTGTGAAGAATCCACAACGCTGGTTTTCAGCACAGGCCCTTGGTGACGCACGAACTTGTTGTATCAAACTACGGAAATGAATAATTGGACATACAGTTTTGATATTACGCTATAAAATATTAAATATATAAGTAAAGCTAAATAGAAATACATATTATATTCTTAATAGTATAAACAGTATATATATACAATGCCTATCCGCAATACAATAAATAAAAATAAAATAAATATTGGAAAATATCAAAATAAAAAATAAAATAACACCAATTAGAATTGTTATGCTTACACAGTACCACACAATAGATAAATAGTACACAGTATAAAATAAGGAAATAGAAAAAGAAACTCGTAAGCAAACACATACATTAGGTAAAGATAAAACAGAAGTTATTTTTAATAATCAGTACATCATAAAAGCAATCAAAATTAACCGTCTAAATTCAAGTTTACACTGCAGCCATTTTTCCTGTTTAAAAATTAACCCAAAACAAAAATGTATACATTTGCGTCAGTCACTTTGACCGCTGGACCGATTCGGATGGCTCTTCATCTGGCAGATAAGCCCAGCGGCGATAAGGCCGATATTTTTCTTAATGGACTCCGTTGAGTTGCCGATAAGATAGCGGTAATGAATCTACGTCAAATATAACTGCTGATATGAGTATTTGTTTATCTGGAGCGATTTCACTGTGCTGTCTGAATGTAGTCTATCAAGTTCATGGTACTTCTATGACACTAAAATCGAGGATTCTTTTCTCTTCTGGGTGTGTAGCCAACCCTGGAATAAATAATAAAAAAAAACTAATAAATAGTGCCTAACGTTCACATACATAGATCCTGACCCCTAACTAGGATTCCCTGTAACCAGGAACTATGAGGACCATGGTCCCACAACACCCAGAAATAAATGTTTGCGGTTTTTTTTATGTGCACAAACATTTGTCCCGTCGCGGGAATCGAACCCGCAACCTCAGTGATGTATGAGATTTGAGTCAACCTGCCCAACCACTACACCACGGAGGCTGAGAATGCGTCTGACATGGTCTAGCGACTGTTGTCCTAAGACAGCAAGCGGGACCAACGGATTAACGTGCCCTCTGAAGCACGGTAGCGCTTAGATTTATATTAAATTCAATTCAATTTATTTACTAAAGTTTCCTTCCTTCCAAACATTAATTGTTCCTGTCTATCGACGCAAACAAAAGAACTTGCGAGGAAGGTTAGCTCTAAAGTACCACCTTCCCACTGCTCTACTATTCAGAAGATACGGCAAGAAACTGAGGGGCATTTTTTTATTAATAATTTAGACATAACATTCATATTTGTTAATCGACTTCAAAAAAGGAGAAGGCTCTCTATTCGATTGTATTTTTTTTATGTTTGTCACCTCAGAACTCCGTCATTCGTGAACCGATTTTTGCGTTGGGTTCAGTATAGGTACGAAGTGGTCTTGTTAGTAAATCGAGTTCATAAAAATACCACACAAACGGTCACCCATCTAAGTGGTGTCCGCTGCGAACGTTGCTTAACATAGCAGATCTGTTACGAGTGACTAGGCAAGCTATAGCTCCAGTTTCCAATTGGGTTAACCCCTTCCCAATCCCCGTAAGACGATATAAGAAAGATAGAAGAAATTTGGTAGCTCGTGATGGATTATGGGCAAAAAGGCAAACTACCAGCCGAGATTATGAAGGATTTATTTTGATTAAAGGGACACGTACAATTACAGCAAATGTGCAAGAGCAAGAGCTGTCACATAGTTTTTGACAGTTAACACTGACAGATTGGAGTGCGTTTACAAACCTAACACTGGCCCTTAAACGAATACAATCGCAAATAGCAATACTAATGAAACTGGCCCTTAAACACAACTTATATATTAACTAAACAAAAACGTTATTAACAATGCAACAACATGTTAAATGCATACATGAAAAAGAAATATAGTACCTAATACATAACTCAACATAGAATCATCGCAAGGCTACTATATGTTTTATATATATTATTACTTGACAAAATCATTTAAACACATATCTATGTAAGTATCCTAAATTAAAATGCCTTATACAATATAATTTATTAACTTACAGTACTAATTGTTTACACTGTTACAAACACATCTTTACACATATCTTTAGTGACAAAATTACATGTTACATAAACATAAACCTTTAACAAACTGATCATGTTTTTCCTTTATCAAGGGTTTAGTCAATATATCTGCAATCATCAAATTTGTTGACAAATATTTAACATCAATTACATGTTTCTTTATTGTTTCTCTAATAAAGTGATGCCTTACATCAATGTGTTTAGTTCTACTGTGATACATTGAATTGGTAGTTAATTTTTGAGCAGATTGGTTATCATTGTATAATAAAACTTTACAATCTAATTCTAACAATTCATATAGGAAATTGCGAACAAATAAAGCTTCTTTACAAGAATCTGACAACGCCATATATTCAGCCTCTGTGCTAGAGAGAGCAACTGTTTTCTGTTTGCGACTTTCCCATGATATTAATGAATTACCTAGTTTAAAAATGAAACCGGTATATGACTTACGGTCGATTTCATTTCCTGCCCAATCAGCATCTACGTAAGCAACAATGTCTAGCCCTCCTTTTTGAAAGACCAAACAATAGTTAAACGTACCTTTGAGATAGCGTAAAACGCGTTTTGCTGCCTTCCAATGAATTTCAGAATAAGTTTCGTTGAATTGACTGAGTACACTCACGGCGTGCGCTATATCTGGCCTGCTGCATACTGCGATGTACATAAGACAGCCAATAAGATTTCTATAAGAATACTTATTTTCTTTTGTTTCGCATTTTGGAAACTTTATTCCCTTTTCCATTGGTGTTTTGGCTGTTTTACAATCTGTCATATTAAATTTCTCTAGAACTTTCATTATGTATCCAGATTGATCAAGAGTTATTCTATTTTTAGTCTTGCAAACTCTCATTCCTAGAATATGATGAGCAGGTCCCAAATCTCTCATTTCAAATTCCTTCATTAGATCATTCTTTATTTTCATTTTTAAGGTTGAGTTTCTGGTTGAAAACAATAGAATGTCATCGACATAGAGTGCAAGAATTATTAATTCTTCTTTTGTTTTTCTGAAGTACACACATGGTTCTGAAGAAGTTCTTTTAAAGTTCATTTTCTTCAACAAAACTTCATTTATTTTATCATACCACATTTTTGATGCTTGTTTCAAACCATATATGGCTTTATTAAGTTTATAAACCATATGTTCTTTTCCTTTTAGTATGAAACCTTCTGGCTGTTCCATGAAAACTATTTCTTCAATCTCACCATTTAGAAATGCGGTCTTTACGTCGAGATGATCGATATCCATGTCATATTCTGCAGCTATAGCAAGTAGAGTTCTAATTGTAGAGTGTCTTACTACTGGAGAGAATGTTTCCTCATAGTCTACTCCATGCTTCTGTGTGTAACCCTTTGCAACCAGACGAGCCTTATATTTTAGGAGTTCACCATTCAGACCTCTTTTCTTTTTAAAAACCCATTTGCATTTGATAGGCTTTTGATCTTTCGGTCTTTCTGTAAGAGTCCAGCATTTGTTATCAATAAATGATTTATACTCATCTGACATCGCTTTACTCCATTGAGCTGCTTCTGTACTTGTTAGGGCTTCTTGCACAGTGTCTGGATCGTCATCATCGCTGCATAATTTCTTCACTAGCAGCACCGACATTTCTGAGTCTTCATATTCTGACGCATCCGTAGACATTTCTTCTAAGGTTGAATCACCTGGAACGTAAGTGGGATCCGCAAAACTATTTGTTTCAAAAGTGTCGTCATCGTCCGAGTCATATACTGTAATTATACTCGTCCTTCTTCTTGATTGGTCATCAGACACCTCTGGACTTACAGTACTTGGCTCAGACTGTCCATTAGACTGTACTTGCTGATCATTTTCCAGTACAGGTTCCGGAAATTGAACGGCATTTACAGAGTCCCTATCATTTTGGGATAAATCATGTAATGTAGAGTTCTCATTATCATCATGTGACCTTTCTTTATAGAAACTGTTTTCTAAGAAAATTACATCTCTGGCTTTGACACATTTAAATGAATTCATGGGATCCAATAGTCTGAAACCTTTTGTTTCTTCACAGTACCCAACAAATATATACTGTTTAGATCTTGAATCTAATTTATTTAATTTTTGATTCTTTTTAATTGCATATGCTAAACAACCAAATATACGTAAATGTTTTACGTTCACCTTTTTGTTGGTCCACTTCTCCTCAGGAACAAATCCGACAACAGCCTTAGTTGGTGTCCTATTTTTCAGATAGACGGTGGTATTGACAGCTTCTGCCCAGAATTTTTGGTTCAGCCCAGCATCTCGCAACATGCATCTTGTCTTCTCAAGAATAGTTCTGTTTGCCCGTTCTGCCACGCCATTCTGTTGTGGAGTGTACGGGACCGTTGTTTGATGCTTGATTCCGTTCTCTTTCAGGAAAGCCTGTAATTTAGAGTTAACATATTCACCACCATTGTCACTACGAAGAATTTTAATTTTATGATTAGTTTCATTTTCTACCATTGCCTTAAAATTCTTAAAGTTTTCAAACACTTCATCTTTCGTTTTCAAGAAGTACACAAATGTTTTTCTTGTATAGTCGTCAATGTATGTGAGAATGTATTTTGCTCCACTGAACGAGGCACAGGGCATAGGGCCGCACACATCTGTGTGAACAAGCCCCAGGATTTCAGTAGCCCTAGTACCAGACTTCTTTGGAAAGGGTAACCTGGTCTGTTTGCCCTCAATACATGCAGTACAAGGATTAAAAATATTAGAATTATAATTAATTCCTGTGACCATACCTTGTTTCATTAGTGTCATGCTCCTGGAGTTCAAGTGACCAAGGCGACGGTGCCATGTCTCTTGAGACTCCTCCACTACTGTACCTTCTGATGATGAAACTGTCAGGGCTATTTCATGCTCTGGCAGAAGTTCACTTTTGGCTGCCACTGCACTGTAAGAAACAGAATTATTGCTCGTCTCTACACACAAAGGCTGATCAATGACATCAAGTTCGTAGACACCATTCTTTAGCGATGCAGTTGCCAAAACTTCTTCCTCATCAGATATACTACACTTATGTTTATCAAATACAACATTGTAACCCTTTTTCACCAAAGTGCTCACTGACAGTAAGTTTGCTGAAAGATTTGGCACAAAATAAACATTTTTTATTGTCCTTACACAGTCTTTCAGGTTCACATGAACATTTCCTTGTCCAGTTGTCATCAATTTTTCACCATTCGCTACATTTACTTCTATTGGTTTTTCACTAACAAAATCGCATAAAATATCTTTGTTATTACACATGTGACTCGTCGCTCCACTGTCCACATACCATACATTACGCTGGATACCAACCGAGAGTGCCGTCAAGAGCGCCTTCGATGAATCCTTGACTACCTTGTCCTTAGGCGGCTTCTTGCTACCTTGCGGGCAATCCTTTATGAAATGGCCAGTCTTCTTACACCGAAAACATTTAGGTGGTTTTCGAGTGGCTGCCAAAGCCGTTGCTCCTTCTGTTTTGCTGTCACGACGGTCATATTCTTGCAATAGTTTTCCTTTTACCACATCACTGGATAATTTCATGTTTGAGTTCTCCAGGGCCATTATTAGGGGATCATAGTTAGATGGCAATCCACTTAACAAAATGACTGCTAAAAACTCATCATCCAAAGGCGATCCAATATCTTGTAGCTGTTGTGAAATGTCCGATAGCTTACTGATGTAGCTGTCCATGCTGTCATGCTCGCTTTGCTTTGTGCTGAATAATGATCTAAGTAATCCCGGTCTCCGACACAGACCTCTGTCCTCATAGGCTTTGCTAAGATTAGTCCAGGCTTCCCGTGCATCTTTGGCATTTCTGATATGTGGAAATGCTGCTGGTTGAACCGACAGACAGATCTTGGCCAATGCTTTTTGCGTCTGTTTTGGGTCATCTTTGTCGTCTCGACTTCGTTCTTCAATGCAATCCCATAGGTCTTCATGAATAAGTATCATTTTCATCATGAACTTCCATGTAGAATAGTTTTCTATACCTCGTAGTTTGTCGATGCATTGAAGCGCGGTGTTTCCTGACATTTTTCACTTTGAGGTTATAATTAATTTTAATCTCAAAACTTTGCGAGAAAAACTTCAAAATATAGTCTTTTATACGCGTAAGTATTTGGCTGGGCCCATAACCTGATGGATTATGGGCAAAAAGGCAAACTACCAGCCGAGATTATGAAGGATTTATTTTGATTAAAGGGACACGTACAATTACAGCAAATGTGCAAGAGCAAGAGCTGTCACATAGTTTTTGACAGTTAACACTGACAGATTGGAGTGCGTTTACAAACCTAACAGCTCGCGCAGCGGGACGGCATTCCGAAGACATAGGTTCGATGCCTGCCCAAGCAATTTCATTTCCTTTCTGATTATTTAAAAATCTACGAGCCACCCGAAGTTTCTTAGGCCCAGTACGTTAGATCGTAGTACATAGTCATACGTAGGTATACCTACATAGATATATATATATATACTAGCTGACCCGGCAAACGTTGTTTTGCCATATAAATTAATAAAAAATGTTAAGGGTGAACAACCCTTATCACTTAGGGGTATGAAAAATAGATGGTAGCCGATTCTCAGACCTACTGAATATGCATATAAAATTTGGTAAAAATCAGTAAAGCCGTTTCGGAGGAGTAAGGGAACTAACATTGTGACACGAGAATTTTATATAAATGATGGACTATCTGATAATCAGTTGAAAGTGTATCTCAGTTCAAACGTTATCAGTATTTAGATGAGGTAACAGTGCCTCAGGCGGTTACAAAACGTACGTTGGATCTATTTTTAACCGACTTCAAAAAAGGAGAAGTTGTCTGTTCGATTGTATTTTTTTTTTATGTTTGTTACCTCAGAACTCCGTCATTCATGAACCGATTCGGAAAATTCTTTTTTGAAGTCGCTATTTTTGTTTGATAAAACGTACACTCTTGTTGTTCCTTGAATTGATAAAAAAAAAAACGTTTTTTTTATTTTTCTCTTTTTCGGTGGGGACGATTTTGGGCGTCACTTTAGGAAAATCCTATTGGGATATAAAGCCAAATGAGTTCAAAATATTTATTGTCTCAAAATGTCGATTTTTCAAGCAACCTGTGCGTCAAGTGCGTTTTTTTTCTAAAATCGATGAATTAATGATATACCTATTTAATGGCAGGATTATTTTGATGAGCGGTCGCGGTCCAAAGGAATATGGTATAAAACAATCCAGTGCGAGCTCCCTCGCTACCCATGGTTTGATGTGATGACTATTACACGGAAGCATGTCGTAGTACTATCACAGAATACTAAGGGACAGAAGCATCACTCCGCAAAGAAATTCAAACAAATAGCGACTCTTGCTATGACGCAATAAAATTCAATTCAGCTCGCATAGCGCTGCATACCTACCAGTCATATTAACCTACAGAGCGCCTCTCTTTCTATCGCATAGCCCTTATCTCTTCTGACACGGCACGTGTAACGACGCGCGACCCGCCGTCGGTGTCCGGCTATGTACTTGTAGCTTCGTACCTACAGTGCGGAGTGCGCTAGGCCTGGTACTATTAAGACTTCGTTCAGGACACATTCCCTCAAACAAGTTTAAATTGTTAATGTGGATGTCAGAGTCACCAAACTGTTTGGATTGTGGTGTGGTTGCAGACCTTCAACAAGTGTTGATAGAATGTGTCGGAAATGAGGTATTACGTCAGAGCTCCTTGTTGGTCGATGGCAATATATGAATATGTAATAGTGTTTTGGCTTTACCCTTCATCGGATGAGGCCAGGACACTAATTAAGTTATACCTGTTCTGGGCCCCAATTCACTATGACAACTTGGCGAAATCACGTCGATTCCTTGCTTCCAAATCACGTCGTTATTAATAAACGACATCTCTATGACGCATTCATATATTCATATTTATGACGAGTAATAGAGAATACACGAACATGTGTCTCCGGAACCGATTGCTGTCAATGGCCTCACTCTTGAAGTTGTTAAGGAATATGTTTACCTTGGGCAAACAATGCAGTTGGGTAAAAACAACTTCGAAAGAGAGACCAACAGAAGAATACAGTTGGGCTGGGCAGCATTTGGGAAATTACGTCGAGTATTTTCGTCGCCTATTCCACAAAGCTTAAAGACAAAAGTCTTCAATCAGTGCGTCCTACCTGTCATGACCTACGGAGCCGAGACGTGGACACTCACGGTACGGCTGATCCACAAATTTAAAGTCGCTCAGCGGACTATTGAAAGGGCTATGCTTGGAGTTTCTCTGAAGAATCGTATCCGGTACGAAGTAATTCGACAGAGAACTAAAGTCACCGACATAGCTCACAAGATTAGCCAGCTGAAGTGGCAGTGGGCCGGCCATATTAGTCGTAGAACCGATAACCATTGGGGTAGACGCGTTCTAGAGTGGAGACCACGAATTGGCAAACTTAGTGTGGGACGCCCTCAGGCTAGTTGGAGCGACGATCTTCGCAGGGTGGCTGGTAGCAGCTGGATGAGAGTAGCCGGGGATCGTGCTCAACGGCGTGCAATTGGAGAGGCCTATGTGCAGCAGTGGACTGCGATAGGTTGATGATGATGATGATGAGTGAATACAAATTTCGCAGATGTCGTTTATTAATGAAGGAATCGACATTTCCTTGAAGCAAGGAATCGCCAAGTTGTCATAGAGAATTAGGGCCCAGTTTAGATTAAATTAAAATGATTTGTATTAAGAAGGTAACATTGTCAAAGATTGACAAAAGCCCTCATAAATAAAATAAAGAAAAAAAAACTATTTAATATTTTCATAATTGAAGGGAAGCCAACCTTCATTTCCCAAAAATTTTGCGCTGCACTATACAACACATGAGCTCCCTTCACTGCAACTAATGAGATATGATCTAGGTAGTGCTTGTCGATTCAGACAAGAAATCGAATTAATCTCATTTATTTATAACAAAATACTTGTAATGAAAAAAGTATTCTGATAAACGATTTGGGCAAAAAAAAATTAAGTACTTAGATACTAGGTATTTAATAAACAGATCTCATAAAGAAGTCCCACAGAATCACTTATGACTAATAATTAATCGAAATCAACAAATATATCCATTAAATAATCAAATGACTAGGAATAAAACTTCACTCAAAACTTGTGCACCGCCCTACAGGGCAATTGTATGTATCTAGTCTATAAGACATTTTTAACACCTGTCTGTTACATTACATGTAAGCATTAATAATAAATAAATGAATAAATGAACTTTTGCCGCTACATCCGTGATCAATACAATCATTTTGTCGAACAGTTTGTTATCAAGAGTTACCCGTTTAGAGGTCATCATACATCGATAACTAACTTTCAAACCAACCTAATTGTCATCGATATTATCTTAAATCAGTCCACCATGCGCCCATCACGCTATATCTGTCTCTCTCTCGCGGGGAGATAAGTATCGCTATCTCGCTTCGTTATCAGCTAGAGTTGAAATTAAAAGTGTGGTATATAGCGATATCGCGATATAGCGGCCAGCATCCGCCGCATATCGTACGATAACGGATACATCTGCCATGTCAACGGTCGATTCGCTACGTTCTATTTATGATAACGTCAAATAATTTTGCGTAATGCTACAATTGGGTGCCATTTTTTTTTCTTTATCATCTCCTTTCTAATAATTTAAATAGCTTCTCGCTACGAAAACCTACGAAGCATTTGTTCTCAATTTTTTTTATATATTTATCATTATCATCAGCCCATCGCGTTCCCACTACTGGGACACGGGTCTTCTCTTCTGTCTCATAGAGAGAGTATGGGCCATACCTAATCCACCACGCTGCTGGCTCAGTGCGGTTTGGTGGATGACATGTCCTTGAATTTTTGTAATTAATTCTTAGACATTCCGGTTTCCTCACAATGTTTTCCCTCACCGTTTTTAGAGCGAGTGTTAAATCCGCACAAAGTCAGTGGTGCGAGGGCAGCGGGATTCGAACTCGGGTGCGTCGGCTCGAAAATCGCACGTTCTCCCACTGAGCCACACTAGCTCTCTAACGGTTTGCGCGTTCAGCCGATTTAAAAATTTCATTGATTTCATAAAATGTATTAAACAGAACCCGTAAACCGTGTCCAGCGTATAAAAAATCAAATAATTATATTATTATGATGGCACGGAGGGTTAACGTTCGGCCCCAATAACATGATAAAAATAACACAATAATGGTCGTTAAAAACCACTTAGGTAACCTAAAACAACCAGGAACATAAAAGATAAGATGCGTTATACCGACATTGAATTAGCGAAATCAAACCGATTCACACAGACTCGCGTTATCAACGCTTTGCATCCCGTTCGCCATTACTCACCGATAAGGCACGAATATTAGCTGAACTGAAATCTGATGCCGATCCGCACTGAGGCTGCATCTACGGATTGTTCAATCTAAGATTTTCAATTATCATCATTCAAGTTTCTTCTGACAAAGGGCATCTTTTAAAATAAAGCGTATTAAAATCCGTAATCCACGAGTTTTGTGGTTCAATGACTTACCATTTTCATCACGATGTTTTCTTTCACCGTTTCTTAGTTTGATTCCTTGTCTGATAACTGCGATAAGAGCGAGTGTAGCTGAGTGGGAACACGTGCGACTTTCAATCCGACGCATTTGAGTTTGAATCCTGCTCGTCCGGCCTCGCACTACTGAATTTCTTAAGTTAAGTGCGGATTTAACACTCGCTCTAAAAACGGTGAAGGAAAACATCGTGAGGAAACCGGAATGTACAAGAATTAATTACTATGAAAGAAGGCCCGTGTCCCAGCAGTGGGAACGTGACGGGCTGATGAAGATGATGAGCTGCGATTCAATAAGTATATATCTATAATATATTATAGTAGAACTCAAATCTGGCGCTTTAATAAAATTATTTGTATTATAACGTACCATTAATTTTATTTATTTATTAAGTTACAATTATAAACTTACAGGCGCGCCAAAGCGTTTACATTGTCATACCAGATACTTAAATAAAATAAAAGACATTTAGAGATGCTACTAATGGGGTCAGCATGTATTGTCAGCATTTTGGACATCGTTCAGGAAACGGTTGGTCAGCGGTTGGTTTTATTATTCTATGGCAGCATACCCGTAGCTTGGCTAGATTTATTTGTCGTAATAAATGTAAATCGTTATCAAAACATCGGTAGCAAGCGATCAACTACAGATAGGTTGAGAGATAGCCTATCGGGCACTATCACGACACACAAACTCCTAAATACATAGTAAAACACACATATTACACATGTTGGTACCTGTGTTATCTGGGATTAATCACAAGAAAACTAATAAACGATAATAAGCCTGAAAACGTAGCAATAACAATGATAAATAACAAAAAATGTTGGTACCTATAATCAGATCAATAGATTCTAGGTTAAGAAGTAAGGACGATGACGATAACCTTTGAAAAAAAACACCTATGCATTTTTTTATGTAGATCCTGGCCCCTAACCGGAATCAGCTGTACCTAGGGAACCAAGAACGGTTCATGGTCCCATAACACCCAGACACGAAACAAATGCTTGCGATGTTTTTTTTCTGTACGCAAACATTTGTCCACGCGTGAATCGAACCCGCTACCTCAGTGATGTATGAGATTTAAGCTTACCTGCTCAACCACTACACCACAGAGGCTGACAATCAATCGGATTGAAGCAATAGAAAAGATTTTGACAAATTTTGCCTACCGATCAGTAGCAACTTTTGAAGTCTGTACTTACAAAATTGACCATTTTTACCTAATTGGCATTAGTCTCTGAGAAGACTTAATTTTAAGTCTTTTACTCTGGTAAAGATCCATAGAAGAGCAATAACTTAAAAATAATATATCATGCCTTTGAAAAATATAAGCTTTTTCTTTTAGCCTTTGTCATCCCACTGCTGAGTTTAGGCCTCCTCTCCATCTCTTTTTAACAAGCGTATTCAATTATTTACTAACTACTAACAGCCACACATTAGAGCGCTAATCTACATGTTTTTACATCAATACAAATGTACTTAATTAATGTATATTATCGTACGCTACGCGATATCGTACGCGTACCGCTGTCTATCTCAGATTGATCGTATCTATCAAATATTTCGCTAGATACACGACAAGCCTCGCCCGTGAAAAATGACAGCCCTATTCGAGTATAAG
Source organism: Petrophora chlorosata (assembly GCA_951640565.1). Taxonomy (NCBI): domain Eukaryota; kingdom Metazoa; phylum Arthropoda; class Insecta; order Lepidoptera; family Geometridae; genus Petrophora; species Petrophora chlorosata. Next base: position 2,690,217 of record OX621191.1, read on the forward strand.
GCTGTCATTTTTCACGGGCATTTAGGATAAATAAAAATACATAACGCCCAACGATCACATACTTACATAGATCCTGGCCCCTAACTAGGATTCCCTGTATCTAGGGAACCAGTTACTATAAGAATGGTCCTACAATTCCCAGACACGAAACAAATGCTTGCGTTTTTCTTTGTGCACAAACATAAGTCCTGCCACGGGAATCAAACCCGTAACCTCAGTGATATAGTGAGGATATGTCACGGTTTTCAATTCAAATTCGATTCATAAGTTATTTAGACTCATCAATACAAATCACAATAAAAAATGACAACAAATTAATACAATATAGGGAATATATGCCATAATGCAGATTTAAGTTACATGTCAACTGCGGAAAACAAACAGAATTTAAGAATATTTACTAAATAATAAAACTACCATTTTCTATAGTTTATCATTTTCCAGCGCAAACAATGCAGCGCTTGCTGTCTTGCCCTCAGTGCCCCAACACCTGGACTTTACAAGACCTGTATGAAGCTACTCCTCCTGGGGTAGGAGAAGCCGAGCGTTGGGCTAAAATTATTTAAAAATTAAAACATATAATGGACCATCGACACGAAGAAGAAGAACCATTTTCTGACCGGCATTGGGACTGTGACATGCCTTGCCATGCCGTAGGTATATATATACGGTTCAGAAGTGAACTTTTGGCTTACCTTAGTTTCGCCATGTAATGTGTTTGACTTAGTCTGTAAGTTACATGTGTTGTGAATATATATAAATAAATAAATATACAGTCAAGCCTATCAGCGATCATAGCATAGGTTTGGAGTGATGCTTCCCGGTTTCGGGAAATGCTTCCCGGTCAGATATTCATCGTTTGAGGGATCTACAAATTATTTTTAGCGTATTGACTATTGACGAAAGATGAAAGACTATTTCAAATCTCTATTAGATGTCTAAATCTCATGGCAGCGTGAAAAAAAAACTTACACACTAAGTAATATAAAAAACAAACTACAAACTTTATATTATAAACTTTCGCATTTATAATTTTAGTGATTCTAGTATTTACGTCGAAGAACGTTAATTAAGTAGGTACATTTGAACAGACTGCCAAAATCGTGACCCAAGCTTAACCCTTTTAATCTAACCTTTAAATCGCATAAAATATCTGATTAAACAATCTGGGTTTATTTAGTTAAGAGCCAGTGTTTAAATGCAGTTTTTGTTAAATCTAACAATTAACTTTAAACCCAAGTTGTGTTCCAAGTAACCTTAAGTTTTTTTCTAGTAAAACACATAGGAAGTAAAAGTAGTGGGTGACCTAAATATTAAACTATAATGTTTTTTTTCTTTTTACTACACTAACTCGCTTGATGTGAAGCGATCATGTTGCCTAAGATGGAGCACATAACTCTAGAGAGAGACGGCAGTTGAGCGGCTGCTCAGACCCGTCTCCCCGATTCACCGAACATCATTCCGAAACACGACTAGGTCGCTTGACGGTATGGCTTTGTTCGCTGGGTGGTATTACAACCACGACCAGAGCCTACCACTCCAAATGTAAAGTGTTACAAAACGAGCATTCCAGTATTCAGTACAGTGAACCGAGCAGCTCGCCGCTTTTATCCCGATTTTGGGGAGCGTCGCGTCGTGGTTTCTAGGTTCACAGGTCGTAACAATTTAATGTTACATTACACATGAATGCTGAGGCCACTTTCCGGTAAATTATTCTGCAGCAGATGCCAACCCTGATGGAGTCTGAATTGTAAACCACCTGAAGACGTCCCACATGGTCTACCGACTGTTGCGCTAAGACCACAACCGCAACCGACGCGATGGCTTTACGTCGCGTCACTTCGATGCACTTCACGCAAATACGACACAAACGGTCACCCATCCAAGCGGTAACTGCAGTGAACGCGGCGAGCTACGCTTCGGGTGCTATTTCCCATATTTATTTATTTTAATGGAAGACGAACAGCTGTTATATGGGCATAAATAACTTATAGAACAGTGAGCCAATTAAAGGTCCTCACAGATAGTTAAAAATGTTACAAAATGTAGCTTATGTGAACATCATAAAAACATATACTTACTTAGTAACTGAATATAACTAACTAATATTACATACTATATATAATATATTTACAGTGCAATGTTACTTAGTCGAAAAAAACACTGCTTAAGAACTGTCTAGCCGATGCGACACTTGTACAGAATAAGTCAATATCAAAGGACTTACTGAGTGAGTTAAAGTATATAAAATAACAATACCAGTACATTTTTATCTTCCACTGCTGTAGACTGGACGCGTTCAAACCATACGTAGCATCGCGGCCACAAAATGTGAAGGCACCAGAGAGGACACCAGACATCTTCATCCCACGTGTACACATGTTGAACGCTGTGCATAAATCCACCTACATTTGACGACACTAACTCAGTTCACCATCTTCCAAAACTTACACGGAAAAAGCAACTTCAAATCCTTTGAAACAGAGTACAAAATGCAGACACTGTTGGACAAATCATGACTGTGTTTAAAGATACGATCATACGTTTTATCAATTCACGACACAATAAATAAAACGGAATCAGAGTTTGCGATCTGAGCACGCTGAAGTAAACATTGCTAATGTTTAATTGGATCGCATGATCAGTTACAATAAGATATTGGACACGATTCCTTGAACCAAGAGAGATCTTCATTTCTAAGATATTAAGTGTCCTGAGGGCTTATTCCCTAACTCTACAATCTATCGCGATACCTTTCAAAGGGATAGCGATTACGATCGTGATCTCGATTTAAAAATGGAATCGTCTAAGTTTTTAATCGCAATCGCTATCAGAACGAATGTATTACATAAGTGAAAGAAATCGACACATAGCCGTTCAAATAATGCATTTTATTACTGGTAGGTTCTTCAAATAGGTCCTACCAGTTTTTTCTTTGTATCGCTATTAGCCCTCGTTTCCTGCCACTTTTTGTTTTGTGGCATCATTAAAATATTTTGCTCATACTATGAATAATTTCAAATAAGGTTTTTTTAACGCGACATTACTAACTACTGTTCTTAACTAATCTTTTTAACTACTTATTACTAGTAATTTCGATTATTAGCAATTTGACTTAATTAATTTAAATTTAATCATCAAATTAGCATACTCAAAAATCTTTCAAAAATTAGTCGCGATCGCTGTCGTAATTGCAATCGCTAGTTTATCAATCTGAAATTCGTGAATATCCTTCAGATGTCAAATTGAAAGGTATTGCGAAAGATGTTAGACTTCGACAATTTTTAGTTGTTTCGACAAAACAACTAAAAATTATCAAATGATATTTGTCAGACAGATAGAAGACTTGCTTCTTGCTCCATTCTTTATCAAACTGACTTCTAACTCGTTATAGGAGTACCTACCTAGTATGCTGCGAAAGGCGGCCGGAAGAAACTGAATGAGAAGAGCCGAAGACCGGGCTCAGTGTCATTTATTAGGAGAGGCCTATGTCCAGCAGTGGACGGCTACAGGCTGATGATGATGTACCGAGTATGAATTCAGAGAGCTAAAATTGAAATACAATTCTGTAAACTTGTATTTCTTCGTATGCTTACCATCATCAAACGACTTGCTCGTCTCATTACTCAACACCATACAAAAATAGTACAGGCTGCTGCAATATGAGTGTATATCTTGCTTATAATTGCGTAGTAGTCGAAGTGAATGCTCATCTTATAGCCACCGCGATATAACTATTGCTACATAGTATAATAATTAGACACATATACAAGTGGTAGGTTTCTCGTATGCGAGAGGCCATCTAAGTGGGTACCACCGCTTTGCCAGTTATTCAGCCGCAGCCGCAAGCAGTAGTGCGCAAGTATTACTGTGTTCCGCTTTGAAGGGCATTGTAGCCAGCGAAATTACTGGGCATTATGAGACTCAACAGCTAATTGTGAGACAATTAGCTGTTGAGTCTCATAATGCCCAGGGTGACGAGCGCAGTGCAGTGCCGCGCAGGATTTTGCAAAACAAAGTTCTGGGTGGTGCTGTTATTGTTATGGGCTGGCATATTGCTTACCATCAAGCAAACGACCAGCTCGTTTCGTCATTCAATTTCATAAAAAAACATAGCTACCAAATATTGAATGCATCAAAATATCCGAAGTCAACGAGTCCCTACTAAAGTATTTCATATAAGATTAGATTCCGATAGAGTTTCTAAGCATTGTGAAGGTAAAATTATAAATCTCTCTAGCTGATAGGCATCGCTATCTAAATATATATCTAGAAATGATCGATCAAGCCGTTTATCTGTAAATCCTCAAGCGATTAGGGACTGCTAGATATAGATCAAATTACACGGATAGAAAATGTTTTAGACCGGATTACAGGTACAGGCGAGTGGAAAACTGGTTTCTTGAACAAGAATACCAGTGTATAGTGCTAGGGACACAAGCTTATGTCGGAGGTCTATGTTAATGAGATAAACAGGTAGACGACTACCTACAAAAAATCAAATTGAAATTATGACCATGTCTACTACACACCATTGATAAGGTTGCCAGTTGCCAGTAAATGTCCTACTAGCTGGTATGCACTGTTCGGAGTTTAATAAAAAAATTGGTCAATGGTCGTGGTCGATTCTGCTTCTCTAATATTCTGGAGGCTGTCTGGGTAGGTACCACAGCTTTGCCAGTTATTCTACCACCAAGCAGTAGTGCACAAACATTACTGTATCCGGATAAAGGGCATTGTAGTCAGCGAATTACTGGGTATTATGTGAATCTGATGTCTCTGGGTGAAGATCACAATGCAGTACCATGCAGTGCTTTTTATGGTAATTAAAAATTCTGGGTGGCACTGCAATTGTTATAGGCAGGCGTGAAATAGTATAATAATAGCACCCAGGTGGCCTCCCGCATACGAGAGACCTACCACGAGTAAATGCTGTCAGCGCCTGTACTCCTACGTACTGATATCGTGACCTTATCTCTAGATCGGTATCTCCCATCCGTTCGATTTAATCCACCCCTGGATAAGCCGTATCGATTATATTTATCAAGATTAAAATAATTCACTAGAAAAATATTATTTACCGATTGCAACAAACATGGTCCCATTACGAAGGTAACGAAGGCTAAATGATCATGTAGAGTAAATTAAACATTAATACGATTAGTATAAGGTATCAAATTAATTGATAAGATCGTAATCAGATCGGTTTATATCTTTTGTGAGATCTCATTTGACCTTGGTTTCGTTCCCATGACTTTTTATGGGTTAGTCAGTTGCTACGCATTAGACGTCTTATAATGTTAAAAATAAAATAGTTTCCGCATAGACCTAGCTATAAAAACACTTGCACAGACCTACTTACACAGATTTTGCAAGCTCGCTCTAAAACGGTGAAGGAAAACATCGTGATGAAACCCGCTTACGCGCTTTGGAGTGGTAGGCTCTGGCCGAGGTTGTAATACCACCCACCGAACAAAGCCATGCCATCAAGCGAACTAGTCGTGTTTCGGGATGATGTTCGGTGAACCATCGGGGAGACGGGTCTGAGAAGCCGCTCAACTGCCGTCTCTCTCTAGATCTAATGTGCTCCATCTTAAGCCACATCATCGCTTCACATCAGGCGAGATAGTGGCCAAACATAGATCTATTAAGCGTAAAAAAAAACTTAACTATAATACTATCAGTCAACGTTTGAAAAAAAATCTAATGAAAAAGCATACTACACAGTTAGTAATTACATAGAAGACATGCATGGAACATTCCGCTTCTGCCAAAAAGACAACTGGCACATAAGAGACATAATATTGTCAAAAACAAACGTAAAAAGTTTTTGTTGATAAATATATTTTTTAAGACAAGCTTTTAACAAAAACAAATTCGTAACCGGAACCGCGAGCAGATTAAAATGAACCCAAACATTAGTAGTTTACGATTATCCGTCAAGGAGCTCCATTGCCCACCTTCCGTCTCCATCATCAAATCAGCTGGCTGTCACCATAATATTGTATTGTCATCGGATTTTGACACGTACGCAAAATTTCAACTTCGTAAGGCAAGAGGAAATCGTTCTGATTTAGCTTGCAAGATTCCACCCGGACAATCATAGCTACATATATACATACGTAAAAACATTGCAAGTTAAATAAAAGCTTGTAAAAAAGCAAAAGAATTTGGTATTCTTTTAGCATTATCTACTTATTCATTTCTATCAATTACATTTTATAACATCCTTACAGCTAGAAAATGCCATTACAGCTAAAAATTAAGGGATAGGATGATACCGATAATAAAGCTCAATCTCACAAAAACAACGATATATTTTCTTTAAAATATTATATCTGACACCTAGATAAATGGTTAAACTACATATTAAACTCGTAACAATAACTCTCGCAGGGGCTATCAGTTCGCATCACGTGTTATATGTACACTCTTATAGATATGTTGTAAACGGCAGCTGCGATAGAGGCTGCTAAACTAGCGTTTTTTGAAAAGATATGAGCAGCCAGCACTCACAAAGTTCAAGTTCAAGGTTCAAAAGTTCTTTACTCAGTTTTGACATCACAGACGCTTATAAACGTCAATTATTACAATGACTACCACCGTATCGGAAAAAGAACCACTACTCAGAAGATACGGCAAGAAATTGAGGGGCATTTTATAGATTTGTTACAATATTTTATGTTTGTTTTTGTCAATACGAGTATTATGTGCCAGTTGGCTACTTGGCAGAAGCGGAATGATGCATCTTTGTCTTCTATGTAATTACTAACTGTATAGTGTCCAGTGAGTTATCTGTATAGAGGTATTCTGTTCTACTGCTTAGTATTATAAATGCGACAGTTTGTGAGTATGGATGCATGATATACTATTGAACGGATTTTGATTTAATATGGTATGTATGCCCCGCAGTTTCACCTGGGGAACGACGGACTGCGTAGAATAGAATAGAAAACACTTTATTGCACGTAAGAAGGAATTACATCTTGAACATACTCATAATAGCGTAGTAGCGTGCGTAGTTCCTGGTTCCCTAGATCAGCGGTTCCTAATAGGTGTTCCGTGGAACCCTAGGGTTCCGTGAACTGGTCACTGGGGTTCGAGAATTGCCGACGGTGGCCGGCATTATTATCGATATACTGACCCGCGCAAAAGCGCTGAATCAATTTTAATAAACCTCTGAAGTATGACCTACCAAACAAAAAAAGAATCGTCAAAATCAATTCATAATTGGCGGAGTAATCGCGTAACAAATATACAAAAAATAACTCCCCTTTTTTTTAAGTCGGTTAAAAATATGAGTTGGGGTTCCGCCAAAATAAGGTAGATATTTTAGGGTTCCATAGCTAAAAAAAATAGGGAACCGCTGTCCTAGATAGTCGCATCTCTTATTGTCCTATGGTTTCTTGTTTCCTTGGATACAATCATAGCTAGGAACTTCACACAATAAATATGTGAAGTAAAATTCCCCATCCCACTTCACATACTCAGCTCTACACTCGCTAGCTTAGGAGCCCGCTACGAACTCAAAGTCAGTTTAAATAAACCCGATAGCATCTAAGATTTGTTTTAGCTATAAATAAACACTCAGACACTGCTGATATCAATCAGTTTTTATATGACTAGCACCCGGCCTTTGTGATACATACCTACCTACTAAACAACTATTTTAAAAACTAATAAAAAGTTAACACTGATTATTTTTTTTTATGTAACTGAAGGACGAGACGAGCTGGATATACTATATAATAATATTATAATATACTATAATTATAATTGTATGGGCAGGCCTGGCATTTATCATCAGTTGAACGACTTGAGAACCAAGCTAATATATTAATTGGTGCTCAAATAGGAATACGTTTAGTGCTCAAAACATGGTTGCTCAAAAATTAGATGCTCAAATGGGAATGCTTAGTTTTTCGCCCGTTTGTGCAGGCTAAAAAAACTCTAGGACCATACCGCCTTGTCTTACGTAGTTTTTAATTGATAGTTTGAAAAAGTACACTGATATTTTTCGTTTTTATAAATATCATATCCGATGTAGATCAGAGGTTAAATCCGATTACTTTCATTAGTTTTTAATTTTCAGTAATGTCCATGTTTTTTTTTTTGGTATACTTGCAAACGTTTGACTTTTGAAAATGGGCATACGTTTGACGACATCTCGCCTGATGGAAAGCGAAGATGCGGCCTAAGGTGGAACACGCTTGCCCATGAGATGCCCATTCACTCTAGACTGACGGCCGGTTTCTGAATTGAGAATTCGAAGTTGAGTTTTTCTTAAAGGCTGCTTAACTACTACTTAAGGCATTTTCTGTTTCTGATTAGATGTTAAGTATAGTTTGAGCATTTGAGGTTGAGATTTGCTCAAATTTGACAGTTCGGATCTTAAGTTCATGCTCATCTTATGATCAGCGCCATAATTGCGTTTCAGAACTCGTTGACAGTGCTCAAACTAGTCTCAAAGCATAATTGAGTAACATACATTTAAGTAAAGGCGTTCGGCTACTCAAACCTTACTGAACCTTGTGATTTGTTTATTTTATTAAAAATACACAAACTTTTTGTGAATAACCTACTAGCTTTTGTGTCCGCGGTCTTCGGGTTTATTGTTTTGTACAATGTCTAGTGACAACAATACCCATGGTCTTAGGTATCTCATGACACTATTTCTAAATCCTGCTACTCCAGCACAAGAAGCCTATAATATTAGAGCCCAGATATCAACCAGAAACACTGTAGAGAGATGTTTTGGAGTTCTCCGGAGATTAGCAGCTAAAATTAGACAGGGTGTCAAAGGTGATGCGTGGTACAACATAATATGGCCCTTGATTTTGATGATCATATTGCTAAAACGTTGTACTTATTGAAGTACCTAAATGAAGTTCAACCTTTACCCCAGGCCCAAAATACTGTGAGATCAGCACTAGTATATAGAAAGTTATATCGCAAATCATTAGCAAGTACTCCCTATGTATTTCCTGTGTTATTTAATGGGAGTATGTAGGTACTACGTAAATAAATCGTTTTATAATAGTAATGAGTATGTTGTTTTATTTCAATGATTAGGTTAAACAGGTAGGTATTAAGGTTAGGTAGGTATATCTGCATCTCTTGACCCAGTTGCGCCTTAGTATTGCTTTCTTATAGCCATTTGGACTTCTTTTTTCTTTTGTAGGTAGAATGCTCCCGTCATATTGCAGTCTACCACACCTTTGAATCTGTAGGCAAAACAATATATTTCATAAGTTATTATTATTAGGAGCCTGTTTTGTCCCACTGCAGGGCAAAGGCCTCCCTACCTCCCTCCATTTATCTCTATCCATTGCCACGATAGAACAATCTTTAAGGTGTGAGTCTAGCTCATCGCGCCATCTCCTTTTTGGTCTGCCGCGAAGTCGTTTGCAATCGTGTGGGGTCCACTGAGTAGTGGTTTTGGCCCAGAGATCATCCGACATGCGGCAGACATGTCCAGCCCAGTCCCATTATGGTGTTTCTTATACGGTCAGTTCGCTTTACGCCAAGAATACTGCGCTCCATAGCTCGCTGGCAGACCTCAAGGTCGGACCTCTGATGATTTGTCAAAGACCCAGTTTGCGCACCGTAAGTGAGGATGGGAAGAATGCACATGTCCATGAGTCTGTGCTTAAGGGACCTAGGGAGAATTCCCTTCATGAGGGAAATGTAAATTTCATAAGTAATTATTATAAAAATGCTAAACGTCGAAGGATTAGGTGCATACTTACTTTGTTACGATACGATGGTTTCTTCCTCTTCGTTTGTGAAATTGGGAGAATATCCTGTCCTTTTAAATTTTTTGTAGCTGATTTTATTAATAAGAAATACTAATTAATAAAATACAAAACTTTACATAAAGAAACATTCGAATCAAACTGAAATGACATTTTGACAACATACTTAAATGACGTTTTGACATATGATATGCGTTTCATTTTCTACGATCGCGTTAAAATAATGACAAAATCCTTCAATATCGGCGTTTATCGGTTTTTGTACGTGTAACAGAACGCAAAACATTGTTTGACATCTTTAAAAATGAATTGAGATATACTTAACTAAGTGGGGTTTGAGAAAATCTAATTCCATCAAGTGAAACGTATAAAACTTAACTCTCTCTCAACTATTTGAGCAAAACTTAGCAGAGTTTTTCTAGAATGCTCAATTCGGAAACCGGCCCTTAGAGACACAAGTTGTTTGTTTCAGTTTCTACAAAATTAGTGCATAGTATCCGTCATTGTTGTCATTGTCATGTCTTAATCTTGTCATATCGTGATGACAATGATGCTTCCTTTCTTCAATATTGTATGTTTAGTTCTTATTTTAAATTAAGGTATTTTTTTTCTAATGAAACGACTATGTATTTATATTAAAAATGTCTTTGTTCTCATGTTCATCCAGTAAAGCAACAATATAACACTAATCACAGAAGCTTGCCATCACGGATTCTTGTCACCCCAGCCGTGGACCCCTGGTTCCCACGGCCCACGCGTGGCGGCTGTTGACTTTGGTTTCGGGTAAGGGGTAAATTCACCCCGTGGCTTAGGACCATTCAATTGAAGGGTGAGATTTGCGAACATATTTATTGTTGGGGAGAAGTAAACGTTTATGAGGCTGGAAAACTGGACATAGGACATTGAATAACCGAGTAGGTATTTAGGTAGGTATATCAATTATTGGTAACTTGTACATATATATTATACAGAATCAAATCAAAATTTGTGCCCATAATCCAAAAATGGCTTGTTTAGATTAGTGTAGCACTTCCCGATTAGCTATCCGGCTGAAACTTTTAGGATAGCTCACAACTCGATGACAATGCATTTTAAAACCATAAGAACGTGGTTTTAGATTATTGTTTTAATCTATTACGGATGTTTGTTCAATGCTAAACTAACACATAGACAGAAGCGAGTGGATAATATTTGTGTTAAAATAAATACAAATATAACCTATTACTGAATAAATAAATAAATAAGGACTGCATTTTTTTTATGTAACTGAATGACGAGACGAGCTGGTCGTTTGCCTGATGGTAAGCAATACGCCAGCCCATAACAATAACAGCACCACCCAGAACTTTCTTTTGCAAAATCCTGCGCGGCACTGCACTGCGCTCGTCACCCTGAGACAATTAGCTGTTGAGTCTCATAATGCCCAGTAATTTCGCTGGCTACAATGCCCTTCAAGCCGGAACACAGTAATGCTTGCATTTCTATAATTAATATAAGTACCTACTACTTTATAAACATCTATTAGGTACATATACAAAATACTTCTTTCTAATTCTTTCAATGACATGTCAATGTAATTTTTAATATGTTATGCTTATAACAATATCTGGTTACTTTTTATCAATTTCGTAATACAAATTTTCCAACAGTAGTAAGACACAATTATTGGCACATCTGATACTAGATAGCTTATCTATTACATGGCGTGTCAAATTATTGCAATCAACTGCTATCGAGTTATCTTCCGTAACAGAAGGATAAATTGTATTGAATTTATACAATTGTTTTTGATACGTAGGAACAACCTACATCTATACTCCGTCCAACCATTTATTTAACTTTTGACAGCTCGATTAGTGATGTCCTAATGCGTTACTGATTCGATTTATGAAAACAATCGACTTTATTTATGAATAAGTTTTGATCGATTTAACATGTTGATTTCCGTTTTTGCTCAATGTTTTGTATTATATTATAGAAATAATCAGGTGAAAAAATGGCTATATTGCATGTATTCGTAAAAAAAATATGTTGCTTGTTTTATTTGCTTTATTTGACTTTATATCTTTATATTTCATATTTTACTTCCTTGGCGTGCATATGTCAAAAGTTAAATAAATGGTTGGACGGAGTATAGTTGCTATAACAATCTAAATCTAGGTAGGTATCTAAATCTATCTAGGTAGTTAGGTACCTCCAATATTTTAGAACTTTCAAAAATAGAACCGCGGTAGGCGCGCGCTCTACCCTCAAATATATTTCATCACTTAATTCTTTAGATACAATTTACCAGCTAGCATTGTATCTCCTTCTATGAGAGAAGGCCCGTGTCCCAGTAATGGGAACGTATTGGGCTGACGACGATGATGATGATATCTTTACAGGATAATTTGCAATCATCATTTGCCGTTAACTTGCATCATGGTTATTAATGCTCATAATAGAATAAATAAATGTACATGCATAATTGTAATCAATTAAATTGAACCTCGGAGTAGGTATGCATATTATGGTATAGGTAGCGGTGGAATGACGTATTTAAAATGAATCATCTAGATTTTCTGGTACATTTAAGTTTATTATTAATTTTTTTATCTCGGATAGGATGAGTAACTTTGTTAAACAAAGAAGTTGATCGATCTTTGTTATTTTTTTATTGAACTGAATGACTAGACGAGCTGGTCGTTTGCCTGATGGTAAGCAATACGCCAGCCCATTACTATAACAACACCACCCAGAACTTTATTTTGCAAAATCCTACGCGGCGCTGTACTGCGCTCGTCACCCTGAGACAATTAGCTGTTGAGTCTCATAATACCCTGTAATTTCGCTGTCTACAATGCCCTTCAAAACGGAACACAGTAATGCTTGCGCACTACTCCTTGGCGGCTGAATAACTGGAAAAGCGGTGGTACCCACCCAGACGGCCTCTCGCATACGAGAAACCTACCACCAGTACCTCTAACCTCTAGATATTTTAAACAATGTACCTACTTACAGTAAATGCATTTTTTTACGATAATTACATACTTTACGTAAGTGAAAAATAATTTAATTATCATATGCATGTATTGGCTGTAAGTTTTCCTTAAATAAATAATGATATTCAGATTTCTATTTTCATAATTGTAACTTGAACGCCGTCTATGTTTATAAATGTTATTCCTCTCCATTCATGGTTGTCTAGATGAAAAAGCTTTAAGCGATAAGTCCGCCTATTGAGACTCTTATAATTAGCCTGTGTCTCTAATAAAGAATTAATTTAATCATTAGTTCATTCATAGATTTCGGTCTCTCACTAAATATTTTAAAGTTATAGGGACCAATGGTCCCGAACAATCTAGACGCAAAATATTTTCCCATATGAATGAACATCTCACTCAATTATAGAAACGAAAAGGTCTGCGGCAATATTGTTCACTCTCAAGTAGAACAAGTAGCCATATAAATGACCATGAAAAGGCAAACTAGTTGAGAATCTGAACAGTCTGAACAGTATCTACTACTAGCGCCATCTATGGATTTTTTGGCTTGCGCGATGTGTGGTCACTGCTCTAACATAACCTAACCTAGTCTTTGAGGCCGTTTGTGCTGTCGAAGTATTTTCTATGGAACTTAAACAAACAGGATCAAATATTATTTTTAAAAGATTAATTTTATTCGGAAAATATTTACAATTGTCACAAAAAAAAAGAAACTATTAATAAGATATTAAAATTAAGATTAATTAGATTTTAGAGGATGTTTTATTTATATTACTATAATTGTAATTTATTGTATTGTATCAAATTATATTGTCCCTTAAATACCTTAATACATTTTATAACAGTTTTCACGACTTCGTCGTGACGGTCAAAGGTTTAAAGACTACGTTTGACAACTACCTCGACTGAAGTTAAGCTACGCGATATGACCGAAGATGCAACACATTAATCAAGAGAAACACGATAATCGAGCGACTGCTCAGGCCCGTCCTTTGTGATGGTTTACCGAACTCCATCCGAAACACGACTTTGTCGCTAATGTACCCAATCTCAAAGTTCACAAATACAACAGATTCGTGGAGGAACAATAAACGAGGAAGTAAATCCTGTAACAATAATACGTTGAGAGGATAATGGCTATTGCGGAAAGGAAGCTGATAAAAATCCTTCTCAATTCTTGTAGTCAAGTAAAGTTAGTAAATACGCGCCCATGCGCCCGCGCAGTAATTTGCGTATAAGTTGGCACACAATAACGCTTTGATGTCGCCGCCCGCATAATTCCCGATGACCACGTATCAGGTATCCTGTGTCGTGGATGTACTGAGGGTGGGGCTAGCAAGAATCTCTCATAGAATAACCGAGAGTGGCGATGGGCCAAACCGTTAATTTTCTTAACCGAATCACACCGGATCAAAATATATTCAAACTGACTTTATGCTTACATGCTGACTTCTCCAGTGCAAACCGAATGCCAGGTCAATGTGATCTGTCACGAGTTGCAACTCGATATTTAATATTTAAAAACTGATTCATTCATTTGAAAGCGATCGGGATCGGTATTAGAGTTACATGATTCCCCTGCAGCTTTTGAGGAACCAGTATACGGTGACCGAAATAGCAGTTTACAATTAGAATTACTTACTAGCATACTACATTTTTCTTACCCCCAAAAAGAATGTCCTGGTTACACCCCACGCCGTATCAGGTGTATTTATTGTACGTATCAGATTGTAAGTATTGTAACTCATGTAAAACGAGACAGACTGTACGTTTGTTTGTTAAAGTGTTTATGGGGGAACAGATGTGTTTGCTAGTAATACTGACCATTTAGGTCACACCATATTAGGGCAGGTTGGTTGATGATGATTAAGGAATCTACAAGGTTAAAGTCGCCCGGCGTGCTATGGAGAGGGCTATGCTCGGAGTTTCTCTGAAAGATAAGATCCGCAGAGGTCACCGGTATAGAACCAAAGTAACCGACATAGCCCATAGGATTAGCAAGCTAAAGTGGCAATGGGCTGGTCATCTCTCTCGTAGACGTGTACTTGAGTGGAGGGCGCGAATTGGCAAGCGTAATGTAGGACGCCCACCGGCTAGATGGAGTGACGACCTGCGGTCGAAAGAAACCGGATGAGAAGAGCCGAAGACCGGGCTTAGTGGCTTTTATTAGGAGAGGCAGAGGATAACATTTTGAGAGAGTACATTTTAAACTGAGATGAAAAGAAAGGGAAAGAAGCATCACTCCGCAAAGAAATTTAAACAAAATGCGACTCTTGCGCAATATTTTTTTTTTTTTACTAGGATGCAGTTCGTCGAACTGCGATCCTTTTCAAGACAAAATAACTAGTATTTATAAAACTGTAACCTGTAAATTCAATTCAGGTCGCGTAGCGCTGCATTACCTACCAGTCATATTAACCTACAGAGCGCCTCTCTTTTTATCGCATAGCTCTTATCTCTTCTGACGCGGCACGTGTAACGACGCGCGACTCGCCGTCGGTGTCCGGCTTGTAGCTTCGTACCTACAGTGCGGAGTGCGCTAGGCCTGGTTATACCATATGTGTCTACGATAAAAAGACGATCCAAGATTTAATTAGGTTGCGTCATCTGCTGCGAAATAGTTTGTGGTACAGAACATAAAGGAACGTATTTTGTAAATAATATATTTTATAACAAAAAAAACGACCTCAACTGATGTATTTTTGAAACCCGAGGTCCAATATCAATAAAATTTATATGGGACCTCTGAAGTATGATCTACCTAAAAAGGATCATCAAAATCTATTCATTATTGGCAGAGTAATCGCGTAACAAACATACAAAACAATAAATGGAACCGGCCAAGTGCGAGTCGGACCCGCGCACGAAGGGTTCCGTACACTTATCTATAAAAACAGCAAAAAAATCACGTTTGTTGTCCCTAAAAACACACCGTCGAGAACCTCCTCCGTTTTTTAAATTCGGTTAAAAGTACTGTTACAATACAATACAATTACACTTTATTGCATACCACAAACAATTACATGAGAAAAATATAAATCTTAACTAGGGTAATACAATTGGCGGTCTTATCGCATAAAGCAATCAATATATATGTACCTACGTAATATAATATTAGACTTATATTGAGGTTAGCTTATTTATCACCTACAGCTACCAAAACATCGCGATAGATCGAAGTTCGAAGATACACCAAACAAATGATTACAACAGAACTTTAAATCACTTGTCATCTTTGTGGTCGTTATTTTAATAAATAAGGCCCGGCGATCTCATACGAGATAGGTCATAGATTAGGGCAATTTAACCTAATGATCGTGTTTTACCTAACATCGAATAACCTAACTAGCTATATCAATCAATCAATCAAAATCTCTGTATTCAGTTTTGGCATCACAGAAGCACTTATGAACGTCAAATTATCACCATGACCACCGTATTGGAAAAAGAACCAATACTCAGAAGAGACGGCAAGAAACTGAGGGGCATTTTTTTAATGATTTTGTTACAATTTTTTGGTGATTTTGTAACAATCTTCCTATTTAGACCTAAGGATTTGCTAATCAGTTGGCTACTCTGCAGAAATGGAATATAGTAATAATTATTGTAACAACTATTTATATATTTACTAAATTCGCCTCGCGGTTTCAATGCTATGAAATCTAGTCTCTATAATTAAAAAAAAATGCTGTATGTTTTTTATTTAAGTTCTAAATGACCGACTATGAATGCAGTTTTTCTCGTCTCTAAAAACGACGTTTTTCTACCTCTTATATTTTCAGAGGTCTCCATACTGACCCTTCTCTATGTTTATACTTATGTATCTATGGGTTTGATATCTCCTGACGAAAGAAAAGGAACATGCGCGAAGCATCCACTTTGGGTTCAAGTTCTAGAAGAATGTCCTGCGTGAAAGGTCATGGGAAGTATCCCCCTGGAGTTCCTGTTCTGGCATCAAGTTTAAGGTCCCGTTTTTCGTCCCCTAATCTATGACCGGTATTTTATTCTCCTACTCCGCAGCGGCGCGCGGTATCAGATGTAAACCCAAATAACTACAAGAGCTTGTTATCAGCTCCATTAGCACAAGTGGCATCCACACTGTATTGAGAGACAGTGACTGAGTTCAATACAAAACTCTTGTAGTGACGCCCACGTAATGAGATTTTTTTTTAAACTATCGTAGTCATGTTTAACATAGGTAGCGCTAACGATAAGAGTGCAAACTTGTTGCTCATTAAATTTCTCATAAGTTGTTTTCACTGTTCTGTGCTTGTTGTCGCTCTTCGCTGCTAACAGTGACCAGAAGCGCCGTATTATCCACAACAAATAAAAACAAAGGCGTCACTATTTGCACTAGGGACCTTGGTTTTTAAACAACTTGTAGTATTTAATTAATCGCGAGTATGATTCATTGAATACATAATCTCCTCCTGACCACAGCCAATACAAAAATGAAAAGGCAAAATGTCAAAATATAAAAACAAATATTTTCGGTAAAAATCGGGCACGTACATAGGTAAATAGGGTTTGGGGACTTGGCCCATTTGTAGTATATCTTTTTTTTATTAACTATAGGCTTGCGTTTGATCGCTATTTCAACTGATGTAAAGTGACGATGCGGTCGAAGATGTAACACGATCGCCTAGAAGAAACCTGTTCACACTTGTTTTTAGGACACCCAAATTATAGCTATCCGGAAACACAGATGCCGACAGACAGTTGGTGCAATCCGCTTGGTGCGAGCAGAAGGGATGTCAACCATAAATTGATGATGATCTTTGATATTTGCCCCAAAAACGCATTTTCGGGTGTGTCAATTTGTGCACGACCTTAGTCACTGTGTTAGCCGTTACACCGCGCAGCATACCACTCCCAGATACATTTATTGAATAATATCTGTAGAATGGACCAATTACATCGGTTTATCTACGCTTCGGCATCCGGCGATATCTACTGATTGTGGAAATGGTTTCTTTAGACAAGCTTTTTAGTGGCCGTATTCTTGTATACTATTTGTTGACATGTCGTTCAACGTAAAAAATCTCGCACACAAATGTATTTATAAATCGAGTCTCGGTTTCGCATGGGTACAATTAAAATATGAATGTATGCAACTTCCTTCCTCAAAAAATATCTTAATGGGGTGAAAACCGCATCGAAATCGATAATTTTTTTTTTTATTAAGTGACGAGACGACCAGTTCGTTCACCTGATGGTAACCAAATTAGCTTAACTTACATTAATGTAATATGCAAGACGTGACGTAATTTTCTGAGACATACAAACGGGTCTTGCTCGTCGTGATGTCTTGATTCATCACATTTTTTTGTTTTTAGTTATTTATAGCAATTTTACAATTTCCGTTATTGACAACACCTTTTAAACAGGTTTGTCTTGGGTGTTGCATCCTTCTTCCGCTAACTTACTAATAACATTTTATAATAGAAGATAGTATATACTATATGTATAAATATCATAACAATGGCTCGGGAGCGCTTTAATCTTAATGACTGTCTTTCCGTCATTAAAAACAATCTGCCATTTAAACAAGTGTGGACATCGAATCTGATTCATTTGTCACTGGTTTCCATCTGCCATCTCACGGTATCGCCATGTCCGAAATAAGTGCTTATGATAACGAAACCGAGTAATTAGATTACTCGAGACTCGTGCAAGTAGGGCTGCCACGTGGGGACGCTGATCGGGAAGATTGGGGAAATTGAACTGTCATTATTAAACTAACAGCAAAATGATCATATAACTAATATTTATCTCGCGATAATACCTTTATAGATAACTTGCACCAAAAATAATAAAAAAATAAAATTATAAAGATTTATTAAAGTTAAAACACCTATGAATACAAGTAATTCTATAAAACTATAAAAGTATCAATCTAATTTGTTTTCTGCATCATCTAAGCGAAATAGATTAAAAGAACACCAGTTGAGTGTTTCGACTGACACCCGTAAGTGTAAGTGTAAATTAGATTAATAGACACATACAAGTTTGTTTATGATTGCATTCTGTTTTATATGCGCGGAATAAATAAATAAACAGAGTTTAAAATTACACAGTAAAATTGTTATGTGAAGTTTGATTCTTAAACCATAGCAATAGACAATCTCATTTAATATTACATTACACAAAACATTGACATTTAACTTTTACTTTATTTCTATGTTTAAGGTGAATAATAAAGTGTTTATCTATCTATCAAATAAATATATCAATCTCAATCTCAAACTTAAAATGATTTAGATACTGACCAGGACACCGCGGCTTCGTCTTCACCGCGGCTACCAAACCGGGACATACCGGGACGTTTGACAGCCCTATGCAAGTGTCAACGAATCCTAAGTTACGTTCACCTTCAATGTGATATTGTATCAAATGTTTGTGTATTATAATATATGCTATCTGAAGAAAGGTGACAATCTGCGAGATACCACGCCAAGGTTAACATGATAAAACTTTGCAGTTAACGAAGAAACTATAATTATATTTATCTGGCTAGTTCGCTGATAAAAAGGTACTGTCTCACCCTTGATAAGTGATGTTTAAAGATGTTTAAAGAATTTATTCATCATAAATGTCGAATGTGTGAATATTTTAACAAGATCTAAACAAGGAGGAGGTTCTCAATTCGACTGTATTTATTTTGTTTGTTACGCGGTTACTCCGTCAATATGAATTGATTTTGATGATTCTTTTTGTTTGGTAGATCATATCTACCTACTTTAGAGGTGGTCCTATATAAATTTAATCGAAATTGATATACCTACCACTTTAAAAAAGCTTCACCAAAAACAAAATATAAAGGCATAGTCTTGAAGTCATTTTTTTTCTAAACGTTAAATATTTTTAAAGTATGTCCAAATTATTCGATAAAGAAGTTTAGGTATTCATTGTCAAATTGATTGATTAATTGAAAACAAAACATTAATACACTCGAGAGCAATGAATCCGGGTCACTTAAAGAATCCTAAAAATCTCGGAAACTAAAAATGCTAGGTTAATGCAATAAATTGTATTTAATAGACAATGTAATACTCCTTAAATGAAGGTATTAAAACTTCTTTGTTATTGTAAAGTTATATCATAAAAAAATCAAATTTGAAAAAGGGCCACTTTCGAAGATGGAACTACGAAATTACAGCATTTGGTTTTGCTTTTGTTTGTAATCTGTCATTTATGTGGGTACATAAACCATGTTGATAGTGCTCTATATTCATTATTCAAGCTGAAATTATGTCGCTTACGCCTGAAGAATGCACCAGAATACTTACAATGCTGGAAACCGGCCGGAGTCAGCGCGATACAGCCAGGACTGTCGGTGTGTCGCTGTCAACAGTACAGTAAGAGTTCTCCGACGTTACGAAGAAACTGGTTCTAACCTACGCAGACCAGGAACGGGCAGAACCAGGTGTACCACAGCACGAGAAGACCGATACTTGGTGAACACCATGCTTCGAAATCGCTTTCTCACAGGAACTGAACTCACCAATCAGTTTCGACGCCTCGGAGGAAGTAACCCAAGTGCATGGACAGTAAGACGTCGGCTTGCTGAATCTAACTTAAAACCCCTTAGACCTGCAAACGGCCCTAAACTGGAGCGTGGGCATCGTATTTCGAGACTAAGATATGCCCAGAGCCACGTAAATTGGAGTATTGAAGATTGGTCAAAAGTTATGTTCTCCGACGAATCAAAATTTATGCTCTACAAGCACGATGGAAGACACAGAGTGTATCGAAGACCAGGGGAAAGATTCAAGCAAGCATGCATCGAAGAAAAAGTAGCCTACGGTGGTGGGTCTGTACTTGTGTGGGCCGGAATTTCTTCTGAAAGTCGCACAGAGCTGGTGATCATAGAAAACGGCTCTTTAACTAGCGTAAGATATGTGGAAGAAATCCTCAATGATCACGTTGGTCCATTTATGGTCAATTTAGGTGAGGATGCTATATTTATGCATGACAATGCCCGACCTCATACAGGTAGGATTGTGAATGACTACCTTCAAGAGATGAACATTACTCGTATGGAGTGGCCAGCGCGCAGCCCGGATATCAACCCGATCGAGCATGCTTGGGACGAGCTAGGCAGATGCGTAAAACAACGAAACCCTCCCCCAATCACGCTTCGTGAGCTCAAAATTGCTCTCACAGAGGAATGGGAGAATATTCCCCAAAATCGTATAAGGAACTTGGTGTACAGCATGCCAAACCGCGTAAACGCAGTAATGGAAGCACGAGGAGGCAATACGAAGTATTAAAATTCAAGAAAATCGTAATAAAGTTCAAAAATTTCATGTTTCCTATTTTTGTTTTAAGGAGAGATCAGCAGTTTTTTTCTTTATGTAATTTTGTGTTAATAAAATGTATGGTGACTCATATTTTTTTTACTTTCATTTAAGGAGTATTACATTGTCTATTAAATACAATTTATTGCATTAACCTATCATTTTTAGTTTCCGAGATTTTTAACATTCTTTAAGTGACCCGGATTCATTGCTCTCGAGTGTATTTAGAAATAAAAAACCGACTTCAATGTATCTTCGAAGTCCAAGGTCAATATGGATGAATATATGGGACCACTTCGTAGCTATACTGAACCCAACGCAAAAATAATTTTCCAAATCGGTTCATAAACGACGGAGTTCTGAGGTAACAAATATAAAAAAATATAATAAAAAAAAATACAATCGAACAGAGAACCTCCTTTTTTGAAGTGGGTTAAATATCCTTATAAATCAAAATCAAACAAAGCTTTAGGAACTGGTGGTAAGTTTCTCGTATGCGAGAGGACATCTGGGTGAGTACCGCCACTTTGCCGGTTATTCTGCCGCCAAGCAGTAGTGCGCTCCATTACTGTGTTCCAGTTTGAAGGGCATTGTAACCAGCGAAATTACTCGGCACAAAAATCAATAGGGACAACACAACCAAGACAAAACACAGCGTAAGTACATAATTTACAAAATGATATGATTAATCGCTTTTTGACAGTGCTCGTTCAATAGCAACAACAACAGCGATCCGGGTTGCTTTACAACAATCATTGTAACCAGCAAAATCACTGGGCCTTATGAGACTCAACAGCTGACGAGCAACGTGTCAGGGTGACGAGCGCAGTGCAGCGCCGCACATGATTTTGCAAAACAAAGTTCTGGGTGGTACTGTTATTGTTATGGGCGGGCGTATACCATCAGGCAAACGACCAGCTAGTCTCGTCATTCAGTTACACAATAAAGCTTAACAAATCTATGATACCGCTGCTAGTTGTATGAGTAATAACTTTATCCACATACATCATCAAAATGGCTACAGCAAATAATCTATTTTTTAACGATAAAACGTTGACAACAAGAATGAGTTAAATAAAGATGATCAAAACTAATTGTTATGACTTCATGAAGAGAGATAAGGGGTCACATTCTCAAGACATGATTCTGTTATCGGTGTCACTTTCACTTCACTTTCTTATTCTTTTACAATAATATTATTGTTAAGTACTTTTGCATATTTCTGATATTTAATGCATTAGCGCATGTTAGGCGAAAATCTTGAAATTTTAAATAACTAGGAAGAAGGTTGGCTCGGTGGCCCAGTGGTTAAGGCGTCGGGACAGTATTCCGAAGACGCAGGTTCAATCCCTGTCCGAGCAATATCATTTTTCTTTTTCTTAATTACTTTTGCATAGTTTATAAAAACCGGCCAAGTGCGAGGCGACTCGCGCAGGAATGGTTCCGTACTATTATCTATAAAAAACGGCAAAAAATCATGTCTGTTGTGTGGGAGCCCCACTTAAATATTTTTTATTCTGCTTTTTAGTATGTGTTGCTATAGCGGCACCAGAAGATAGATAGATAGATAAATAACACTTTATTGCACTTAAAAAAAGAAAACAGAATTACAGTTCGTAATACATAATTTCCTATTAGTTCAATAGACGGTCTTATCGGTAAGCAGCGATCTCGCGAACAGAAATACATCATATGTGAAAATTTTAATTGTCTAACTATCGCGGTTCATGAGATAGAACCTGGTGTCAGACGGACTGACAGCGGAGTCTTAGTAATAGGGTCCCGTTTTACCCTTTGGGTATGGAACCCTAAAAACGAAACTTGAACGTGTTTTTTAGCGACGTTTCGACAAAGTTGCACCGACTGTAGTCCAAGGAGTACCAGGAGTGAAAACATGGAGTGATTTTACTCGTGGTAGGTCTCTCGTATGCGGGAGGCCGTCTGGGTAGGTACCACAGCATTGCCAGTTATTCTGCCACCAAGCAGTAGTGCGCAAGCATTACTGTGTTCCGGTTTGAAGGCCATTGTAGCCAGCAAAATTACTGGGCATATGAGACATAATATCTGATGTCTCGGGGTGTTGAGCGCAATGCAGTGCTACGCAGCTTTTTATGGTATTAAAAGTTCGGCACTGCAATTGTTATAAGAAAGCGTGGCGCTTACCATCAGGCGAACGACTTGCTCGTCTCATCACCTTATTCCATAAAAAAATGCGTCTATATATTTTGTGTGTTATACAAATATGATGCAAATCGACACTGAACTACCAAAATATTGTCGGTCTCATTTGCGCTCTACTGAAAAGTATATATTCATGAAAGAAAAAGATAGCAATAGTTACTTCGTCTATTGGCCACTTTCTTGTGATGACGTCACGAACGGCCAGGCCGCCATTTTATGTCTTGTGTTCCACTTCCGGATCAAGTCTGTCGATTTTATCAGATGTCATTGCAAGCACTATCATCGGCGGATGTTCCATTTTTAGTGACCAAACTGACCAATGACGACGCTGACGACTCGACAGTTCTTTTTTTAAATGTTTTGAGTCCTATATAGTAATACTTTCCTAGCGTCAATGCTGTAGTCGCTTAACAAATATTTTTTTTTTTTAGTTCATGACTTAACACAATTTTTCATTCAGCCGGTGTCAAATATTATCTAACTTCAATATTTTTTTTTTATATAATAGAAACATTTGGCAACGCATTATAAAAACAAATTTAAATAAATTACTATTAGTTCGATAAAATTTATATGGGACCACCTCTGCAGTATGACCACAGAATACAGATAATAGAGAAGCATCACTCCGCAAAGAAATTTAAACAAATAGCGACTCTTGCTATGACGCAATAAAATTAAATTCAACTTGCGTAGCGCTGCATACCTACCAGTCATAATAACCTACAGAGCGCCTCTCTTTCTATCGCATAGCCCTTATATCTTCTGACGCGGCACGTGTAACGACGCGCGACCCGCCGTCGGTGTCCGGCTATGTACTTGTAGCTTCGTACCTACAGTGCGGAGAGCGGCGTGGCTTTATTTAAAAAAATCTTAAGTAAATATATCGGACGGACGTTTCCACATAAATAATTAATAGTACTAGTTATCAGCGCCGGTGATAGGCAAACAATCAGAGAATACATTATGAGAGATAGTGGTTTAACGAACTCGCGCATTGATTCCATCGCACAAACAAAATACTTTTATACATTTAATCGTTACTCAACCGGATTTAACATTATTGTTTTTTTACTGGTGGTAGGTTTCTCGTATGCGAGAGGCTGCCTGGGTGGGTACCACCGCTTTGCCAGTTATTCAGCCGCCAAGCAGTAGTGCGCAAGCATTACTGTGTTCCGGTTTGAAGGGCATTGTAGCCAGCGAAATTACTGGGCATTATGAGACTTAACAGTTAATTGTCTCAGGATGACGAGCGCAGTGCAGCGCCGCGCAGGATTTTTCAAAACATAGTTCTGGATGGTGCTGTTATTGTTATGGGTTGGCGTATTGCTTACCATCAGGCAAACGACCAGCTCGTCTCGTCATCCACAATCACTAGCTGCTCCCCGCGGCTTCAGCCGCAATTTTCCGGGATGAAAAGTCACCTATGTCCTTTTCCAGTAGGTACCTCAGGTGCTAACCGAATTTCATCAAAATCCGTTTAGTATTTTTTGCGTGATTGAGTAACTAATCCATCCATACATCCATCCATCCATCCGTCCATCCGTCCGAACTTTCGCATTTATAATATTAGTAAGAGTAGGATAGGATAGGAAGTAGGATTCGTAGGATAGAAGGGTAGGGTAGAAGGAAGTAGAGTGGTAGCCGGCGAAATTACTGTTCATTATGAGACAACAGCTAATTGTCTCAGGGTGACGAGCGCAGTACAGCATCGCGCAGGATTTTGCAAAACAAAATTCTGGGTGGTGCTGTTACTGTTATGTGCAGGCGTATTGTTTACCATCACGCGAACGACCAGCTCGTCTCGTCAAATAAAAAAAGGATAATAGGAAGGTGCTCAAGAACTGCAAAATCTGATCCCCCTTCACCATTCTACCATCGGACAACTAGACGATCGGCACAGCGGCACCCCTACATGGTAGAGGTTCCGCCTGTTCGTACTAAACGTCATCCTTTTTAGTGCGAACGTCGAAGGAGTAGAATGCCTTGCCGTCGTCTGTCTTTCCACATAAATATAATATGTGTGTGTTCATATCTAGAGTGAACAAGTATCTACTGGGTAAGCGTGCTACATCTTCGAAAACATCGTCACTTCCCATCAGGGCCCCAATTCACTATGACAACTTGGCGATTCCTTGCTTCGAAATCATGTCGATTCCTTCATTAATAAACAACGAATCTGCGAAATTTGTATTCTCTGTGACGCGTCATAGACAATACAAATTTCGCAGATGTAAGTAATCAACGTAAAATCAAGGAATCGACGTGATTTCGAAGCAAGGAAACGCTAACTTGTCATTGTGAATTAGGGCCCAGGTGAGATTGTAGTCAAATGCAGACCCAGTCTGTAGTAAAAAAAGTAAGATAGTAGGAACTAGGATGGTAGGAAATAAGATAATCGTAGGAATAAAGATAGTTTTGTATGCTGGCGCTGAATGTTTTTTAGTTAAGATATACCTATATATGCCTGAAGAGTCATATGCATGAAAATAGTTTTTTCTGAGGCTTTTTTAATTCATGCCCCAGTTGTCACAGCACTTTACTGATATTAAATAAAATAACGTTATGAACGTTACTGGCAAAGTAAGTAAGAAAACATTCAAATAATTACGAAATTTGACATTTTTTAGTTAGTTATATTTTGATGATAAATATATTTGACACTAATCTTTGTGGAATAATAAATTTTAAATGACATTTTAATTAATATTTGTTTTAAATCTTTGTAATACCTAATTATGAAGCTGGACATTAATTAATTTATTGTGATGTGAAATTTTTATTCGATAATTTCTCTTTCATTTGTAAAACTATTAAATTTAAATATGTGCAAAAGCACACCATTTTATTTCTCATTCAATTCTATTATTGTCAGCCTTTCTGGTATAGTAGTTGACCAGGTTGACCCAAATCTCGTATACAACTGAGATTGCGGGTTCAATTCCCGCGACGAGACAAATGTTTGTGCACAGAAAAAAAGCGCAAGCATTTGTTTCGTGTCAGGGTGCCGTTGGACCATGGTCCTCATAGTTCCTGGTTCCCTAGATACAGGGAATCCTAGTTAGGGGTCAGGATCTATGTATGTGATCGTTGGGCGTATTTATTTATTTAATGTTCCTATGTCATGTTCGTTCTATGGAGGGGATCAAAATATTTTTATCTCAATAAATTAAGTCTTTCCTCGATTTTTCCTCAAGTCTAATTATTTCCATCTGCTTCGTACTACATTCTAGAATTTTTTTTTTTCCAACTGGCCTTTATTACTAAAAACAATTCTACACTCTGCTTACTAAAACTTAACTAACTACTTACAAGGAGAAGCAATTGGACAACCCGTAGACCATTACAGGCTTATAGATAGGTCCAATGCTCCAACCCAGTACCAGTTGGTAGCGTACCCAAGATGCTGGCAGTATTGCCCCGTTGGATTGCAATACTGATACGTTGAACAAAATAAGTCCCAGCATTTCGGTCACGCGTCGCATCGACCAGGCTCTCTGACAGACTTTTCAGACAGAAAATAATTGATTATTATGATAGTGTCCAAGCACATCCCCTCTTTATCATTCAGATGGTCAGATAATATCGTGAAGTACCTCGGAGGGCGTTGAATGATGATTGTACAGGACCGGAAAAAAGTCGAAGACAATATATCAATTATTAAGTCGACACAAAAACACACTTTCAAACGTCGTACATAATAGAAATAAAATTAAAACTAGTTAAAAACTGTAACAAGTTAATACGACTTTACAATATTAATTTATTATTTAATAAAATTCAAACGTCTTCATTTCTGATGCATCTTTGAAGTCAAAGGTCAAATATCGATGAAATTTATATGAGACCACCTGGTAGCTATACTGAACCCAACGCAATATTTTTCAAAATCGATTTAGAAATGACGTAGTTCTGAGATGACAAATAGGTATAATATTTAAAAAAAACAATCGAAGAGAATCTCCTCCTTTTTCAGTCAGTTAAAAAAATTAAGCATGTCTTTCCCATACTCACCCATTTATTTCCCATACTCAAATTTAAGTCCGGGCCCAGAAAAGAAATGTGAAAACTGACTCTACCAGTGCTTTGGAAATACGCCCACTAGAGATGATAGCACCAAGAAACTCTACGCGGATGTCTCTTTTTTCACCTCTTAAATTGTCTCTAAGTGAAGAGTAGCGTAAACGAGAAGAAACCTATACCCAGCAGTGGGTGGGTACAGGCTGATTAGATAGATAGCTAAAAATTAAAATATTAAATTTATCAAAATATTACCTAGTCTTTTTACCCCGCGGTTACACCCGCGGTTTCCTGAGATAAAAAGTAGCCTCTGTCCTTTTCTAGGACCTAAAGAACCTACATACCAAATTTCATTAAAATCCGTTCAGTAGTTTTTGCGTGATTGAGTAACATCCATCCATCCATCGTCCATCTTCACAACCTTTCGTATTTATTTTATTAGTAGGACCAGATTGATCTATTTAAAAAATGTGTTTGTTGTAACTCGTTTTCCTCACTTTCAAGTTTACTCTGCAGCAACCAATTCATTTCGACATCACTATACAAAGACATTGATCATCAAACATAATTAAAAGAACATACATTATTTTTGTTATTAATGACGTACGAGCATATTTGCAATAGTTATGATACAATTGGAATTACATACAATAACAAATCGCTACTTAAAATCAAACATAGCTCATATCTCTCGCCTTATCAATGACTGTTATCATTAATTTTCAAACAACAGTTGGAATTTTTGTTACTTATATTTATAGCTACAGTAACTTATCCAAACTATATTAAAATGTTATTAAACACGTAAAATAAACAAAACATGAGACAGTGAGCGACAACAAACTTATCGCTCGCCGGACAACTAAGTTGCAACTTATCTCGAGCTTAAATGTTAGGACTTACGTTTCAAAGGTTTGGGGTTGCTCTGCTTCCGACGCGACATGACCTAGCTTGCACCTGATCCCAACATGACACACTCACTGCACTAAACTGACGCGACGTGACGTGAGTCTCGCGAGCTTAGCTCCGGGCGGCGTGCACTCACTACGGCTATCGGCACGCGACTGGCGGAAGGCGGGACGAGCAGCGGAGGGCCGGCTCAGGCCCCGCCTCCTTGCTACCCTCTCCCCCCCTCCTCCGGCTACGGACGTAGCGCGTAGCACGCCGTCGTAGACGTTGCTGTAGCTTTTGGAAAAGTAGGAGGTTTTCAGGAGAAAAGTCGAAGATATCTACAGCTCTACGGTCCTTTGTACAGTGTACTAATAAGCGTATGTCTGAACGTGCGGTTTATCAACTGCTTCTGTGGTGTAATGGTTAAGCAGGCCGGCTCATAATACGTGGCATGTTCGATTCCCGCTACAAAACAATCAAATCAAATAAAATCAAAATCTCTTTATTCAGTTTTGGCAGCACCAACGCACTTATGAACGTTATATTACAACTGTATCGGAAAAAAACCACTGCTCAGTAAATCAGTCAATGTATGTGCATTGTGCATAGTAAAAGCGCTAGTCAATATGCTTGTCAATTTGATAACTATGTGTCGTGTCTAGGTGTTAAGAACCATGTTCCTCGCAGTTTCTTTATCCAGGTACAAGGAGTCCAAGTTAGTGGCTAGGATCTGTGTATGATAGTTTGGCGGTATTTTTATTTCTTTATTATTGTAAACACATATCTCTAATTTTTCTGGAGAGATGCTCGTGTAAGTCTAATACAGAATAAACCGGCCAAGTGCGAGTTGGACCCGTGCACGAAGGGTTACGTACCATTATCTATAAAAATGGCAAGAAAATCATGTCTGTTGCATTCTGTTTCTTAGTATTTGTTGTTATAGCGGCAACAGAAATACCTACATCATCTATGAAAATGTCAACTGTCTAACTATCACGGTTCATGAGATACAGCCTGGTGACAGACGGACAGACAGACTGACAGACGGACGGACAGCGGAGTCTTAGTAATAGGGTCCCGTTTTACCCTTTGGGTACGGAACCCTAAAAAGTACCTTCTTGTCTATTAAAATGTGTTGAACTTTTCGTTTTTATTAAATTGAGAGACGAGCATGCCCTCCAAAAGCTAAGTAAACTAACAAAGCTAAGCAACACGCCTGCCCATAGCAGTTCTTGCACCAAAATCCTACGCAGCACTGCACTGTGCTCGTCACTCCGATATAATAACTCGTCAAGTCTCATAATGCCCAGTAATTTTGCTGAATACAATGCTTTTCGAACCGGAACACAGTCATGCTCACTGCTTGGCGGCAGAATAACTGGCAGAGCGATGGAACACCCAGACGGTCTCTCGCCCACGAGTGATCCTCCTTGCGTCGTTTTCTTAATTCTAGATGTCATGACCACGTCATGGTATCACCATTTCCCTCATGATTTCCTTTTGCTGTCAGCAATTTATGGTTGACATCCCTCCTGCATACACCAAGCGCTTTGCTTCGACCTTCATAATACGAACGGCCAAGGAGTGGAACTCTCTGCCGGCATCTGTTTCCGGATAGCTATAATCTGGGTATCTTTAAGACAAGAGGTTCTTCTAGGCGAGCGTGCTACATCTTCGGCCGCATCGTCACTTAACAACAGGTGAGATAGCGGTCAAAGGCAAGCCTTTAACTAATAAAACAAGTATATGTTTTATCAAACAAAAAAAACCGACTTCATGTATCTTCGAAGTCCAAGGTCAAATATCGATGAAATTTATATGGAACCACTTTGTAGCCTATACTGATTGATACCCAACGCAAAAAGAATTTTTCAATTCGGTTCATGAATGACGGAGTTCTGAGGTAACAAACATAAAAATAGAGATTAAAAAAAATACAATCGAATAGAGAACCTTCTCCATTTTAACCGACTTCAAAAAAGGAGGAGGTTCTCTGTTCGATTGTATTTTATTTTTATTTTTTATGTTTGTTACCTCAGAACTCCGTCATTTATGAACCGATTTGAACAATTATTTTTGCGTCGGGTTCAGTATAGCTACGAAGTGGTCCCATATAAATGTCATCGATATGTGACCTTGGACTTCGAAGATACATTGAAGTCGGTTTTTGTTTTTTTAACCGACTTCAAAAAAGGAGGAGGTTCTCTGTTCGATTGTATTTTTTTTTATGTTTGTTACCTCAGAACTCCGTCATTTATGAACCCATTTCAAAAATTATTTTTGCGTTGGGTTCAGTATAGCTACGAAGTGGTCCCATATAAATTTCATCGATATGTGACCTTGGACTTCGAAGATACATTGAAGTCGGTTTTTGTTTTTTTCTAAAAAATTATTATTTGAAGTTGGTTAAAAAAATGATACTGCGCCACCTGTTCCGGCTTTCAGGG
Organism: Petrophora chlorosata; assembly: GCA_951640565.1. NCBI lineage: Eukaryota > Metazoa > Arthropoda > Insecta > Lepidoptera > Geometridae > Petrophora > Petrophora chlorosata. The sequence continues at coordinate 2,720,795 of OX621191.1, forward strand.
ATTCGCGCAGCATCTGACACTTTGATGTTAAGTGTAGTGCTGATTTGGTCCGACCAGCGCTTGCACTTTCTCCCTCTTGGTCTTTTCCCCTCTAATTTTCTGTTGACGATAAGTTTATGGAGATTATTTCCGGGCTTGCGCGCTATGTGGCCAAAGAACTAGATTCAAATTGCGTGTGAAAAATATTCTAATGAATAAATTTGTTTTCAATAAAAACTAAACCGACTTCAAAACCACAAATAGGCACTCAAAAGTGAAAAATAAATTAATATAATTATTATAAACGCTACCCACTCATATATTTGAAGTCGGTGCCAGCCAAATCTAATAGGTAGCAGATAAATAGGTACTATGTATATAGTAAGTACTACTTGTAGGGAGTGTCTATCTACTACCTATTGTAGTAGTGGTTCTTTTTCTGTTACGGTGGTAGAGTCATTGTAATAATAGACGTTCACGAGTGCGTCTGTAACGACAAAATTTAATAAAGAACTTTTGAACTTGAACTTAAAATTAAATCCTCCGAAGGTAGACGTTGGACAGTTTCAGTTTATTCTCGATTTTGAGTTGCCTTTTTCCAGCACCGATATGTTCGTTCTGTGTGCCGACCTTGGTATGCGCAGCATTTTCCTCCAGCACCATATCTTAAAGACACCTATTTGTTTGAGAGATCCACCACTCAGTAAAACGTACAAGGAAAACGTTTTATCAACAGTCATTTGAGGAACTTGACATAAATCTGTGACAGCATTGTACAAATAAATTACGCATATACCTACTTGAGAATAATACAGTGTTACATAGATATTAACACAATCTGGTTGTCTGAAATGAAATTACAATATCTATTATTAAGCTATTGCATAGCTTCTATCGCGGGCCTTGAGCGTGGAGACCGAATCCAGAAATTCCGTAACGAAAATAACCTAACACCCCCCACTCCGAATGCTATGCAATAGCTTTACCGCGGCAGTCTCCGAGAGCCACACGTCACGTTTTTATTACAATAATTAAAACGGTCAATAAACCAACTACATTAATATTTACTATTTATTACAATCATCATTGCATTCAGTCAAACAAAAATATTACATTTATTACAAAATTCACATAATATGTTAAAAAATGATATAACTATTTATATAGTTTAATTTAATATTACGGTAGTTGTTATTGTAGTATTTTATTGTTTTACTTTAGTTTTTTGTATTGTGGTGTTAAACGTACCAAATTGAAATAAATTGTTAACATATATGTCAATGAAATAAAATGTCAGCGACTATATATGTAGTGTAATTCCGCTGAATAATAATTATTCAGCGGAATAGTAGCACTGATATTTTCATTGAGTTTCAGATTTGAGATGAATTTCCGCAACGTCACGCCTGCTGGTTCCATTAGATTACAATCTGTTTGTGTTTAAATTTATTTATTTATTTATTGAACGCCAACACAATGTACATCGTTACTATAAAATATAAATTCATTCAAATTGGATCTGGGCTTAATGCTATTATAATTATAGGTGAAGACTACATGCAACTATTACAATCGCAAGCAAGAATTGCATAATAAAGATGCAATTAATTAAATTAATTACAACAAAACCGGAAATTAAAAATTAAAACAAAAATAAAAGGTATTACAAAATGAAGAGTGAACAAGTATCTACTTCTTCTTCTCTCTTGCGGGTGTGTTTGCAACCCCTGTGTCCGACTTTTTAGACCACCCGAAGGCCTCCGACATGGTCTAACTGTCCTAAGACATCAACCGGGACCAACGGACTAACGTGCCCTCCGAAGCACGATGGCGCTCAAATGTAAATACCACAAAAACGGTCCCCCATCCAAGTACTTTTTTTTTTGTATGTTTGCTGATTGTCCTCTGACAAGAACAGAGACGCAGCTGACGCACCTTGATTGCACAATTTAATTTAATTAAAATTGAATGGATTTAAAGATAATATCTGTGAAGAAGATAAAGGCCGAAGAATCAGGTTGGTGGGGATAATTTTCGATGATATTTTCGTTGTGACTACTGCGAACGGGGCTTAACATTTATATCTGTAACAGTTATATGAAGTTACAATTACGCAGTTAATTAATATCTGTTTTTATATAATTATTATCATTTCTAATAATAAATTAATATACTTACACTCATTTCTATTTATTTATTTTCATTATTTATATTGAAACATAACTTACCAAATTAGAAATAGTTTTAAATTAAAATAATTTAATGTATTAAAATTGTGTAATTTAAATGTGAATTGAAATGAGTTGTATGGAATGATGAAACTAGTGTATATAATTATATTGTAATTAATGGAATCAAAGTATTAATGCAAAAAAAATCATAAAACAAATTTAATACATTTAATTTTTTTTACTTAAAGCTATTATACAACTTATTTCGATTCACATTTCACTAAGACTTAATTATACTCGTATAGATACCAGCTGACGCGACAGACGATGTCCTGTCTTTTTTTTTAATTTCACCCGTAAGGGTAGGCTAAAGTCTCTGGGACCATACCGCCATGTCTTACGTAGTTTTTATTTGATAGTTTAATATTCCATTTATTATACTTTTGTTGAGAATGAGGGTCAACAGCAACCAGCCGGACCCTCTCCTAGAGCTACAATAAAGTGGTGGAACTTTATTCAAGCTTTCCATGGACTTTTTGGGAGAACATAAAAAGCAATGTTTTCTCTATTTCGTTTCATTTGCCTACACTCGTGCACGTTTACGAACACATAATGGTTAATATGCCACCGATATTACACATGACCACTCGAAATAACACTTGTTTGGAAAATAAAACAAAATCGAACTGTATCACTTTTCACTTACCGCCTAATAGTCCGTTGTCCTATCTTAAGTACGAACGGCCAAACGACTGACGGTTATGTCAAACGCCATAAGGTTACATTAGAAAACTTAATATGCGTTTCGAAGTCAGACTAATTTTATGTATTTTCTGTACCTATATTGAAAAATGCTCGAAGCCGTTTTTATTAATTTGCAATTATAAGTATTAATTCTGAGTTTCAACATTCTAAGACAATCTAATAACGTTTTTCCGTACTCACCCCACCCCCTATTTATCCCCCCCATAAGAAGATTTTTCAAGATTTTGATGGCCTATATTAGATTCAGGGTTCAGTTAAGCATATTTGTGGAAACACCATTAAGTTTTCATTAGTGGTTCTTAAGTTATAGAAGTCCAAACAAACAAACAAAAATTTTAAAAACTGTTTTAATATGTTAAGTTACTCATTTTAAGTCGGCCTGCTTGATTTTTCGAATACCTTTCATGGATAGATTTTTTGGCTTCTACAATTTTATTATATGTATAGATTCACATAAACCTTACATCATGGAGACAGCCTAAAAATTAGTTTCAAGCTTCTAGCTCTAAAAATGACGATATTTCCATACAACTTTTCATCCCTCCTTTCAACCCCTTACAACCCTTTTTTCGCATTAAAAAGCGACAGACAGACATACAGAGTTATTTGCGTTTATAATATTAAGTAAGGATTAATTTATTACATTATTTCATCACTACTACCAGCTACTTTTGTCGCTGACCATACCTTACCTATAAACTGTTTGTTCACAAATATGGAAATCACTATGGCTATGGCATAAATTGTCTATGGCTGCGCGCGCTACGGCCGTATGGCAAAGTTGGCATTTACATTACAAATTTTTATTAATTACAGTGTTAAACCTCAACCTCATACAACGAACGAAACTTGACTCTGGCAGATGCACAAGACGTGCAAAGCCAAATCCCACAAAGGGGAGAAGAAAAAAAATCTTACAGTGTTTTTAAGACGGCTGGATGAATCGGGCAAAAGATCGCCAAGAGTGGAAGAAAAGGGAAGAAGCCTATATCCAAGAATGGATTACAAAAAGGCCCGCATGGTGATGATGACTGTGTTTTCGTTGGTGAAACTTTTTATTGCATGAATGTCTGAGTGTCTTCAAGTCTTGAGTGAATCGGTATCTGGGCAAGCATGATCCATCGTCGACCGCGTCGTCACTTTCCATCAGGTGAGACTGCGGTCAAATGCTTGCCTATAAGTAATAAAAAATGCAGATAAAATAGTGTATGGTACTTTTTTATTAATTTATTTATGTACACCTATTAGGGTTCCGTACCCAAAGGGTAAAACGGGACCCTATGACTAAGACTCCGCTGTCCGTCCGTCTGTCTGTCCGTCTATCTGTCTTTCTGTCAGTCTGTCTGTCTGTCTGTCTGTCTGTAAGTCCGTCTGTCACCAGGCTGTATCTCATGAACCGTGATAGTTAGCAGAAATTCTCACAGATGATGTATTTCTGTTGCCACTATAACAACAAATACTAAAAAACAGAATAAAATAAATATTTACGAGGACTCCCATACAACAGACATGATGTTTTTGCCGTTTTTGCAAGGAAATAGTACGGAACCCTTCGTGCGCGAGCCGACTCGCACTTGGCCAGTTATTTGCTGTTTTTATAGATAATGGTACGGAACCCTTCGTATGCGAGTCCGACTCGCACTTGCCCGGTTCTTTATAATTATTATAATGGGGTAACATGCAAAACGTAAAGGTTTCGAACTTTTACATACAACTTATTTCTTTACTTATACATATAACGTAAACACTAACATACATACATACATAGAACATACATAGAAATTCATTTATAAAAAGACAATATCGAATACAGTAGTGAATTATAACTTAAACATTAATATACTTAGTAATAAATATTAAAGTCGTAACCATGGTCGTAAAACCATTAAGAATATACTTTCAAAAAGACAGTTGACCGCCGCCGATAGAACACGAGGGAGTACAAAAATCGAGCCGTATTTATGCCGTTGGCAAAGAAAACTAATAAAAAAAACTAAACTAGGTTTTCAATAGTATCACATGACACCAAAGTTGACGCGAACGCCGCCGCCGAAGCTCATATGACGATCCCACTGCCAACGACGATTTCTAAATCCGCCATGATGGATAACTCCGCTTACACCGACATAGAAGCCATAGCCGACAACTACGCCGACACCAACGGCGACATCATAAGAATATAATAGAAATAGGTTTATTGTGGCAAAAAAGAAAGAAAGAAACATTAATAAATCCTAATATAACTATACGCAAAACTACAATTATTTATTTTACTCTCAACTATGCGCCTAACCGCAAAATTATTAAAATCAAAAACCCAGTTCCCCATTCAAATTTTCAGAACTGGCAACATAACAATAAATACCACAATATTGCATTTAAAAAGCAAGCTTACCTATAACCAAAGACAAAATTTCTAATACTCTATCTTTGCCTATAACAGTACGGAATCCTACTCACGCTTTCCCGCTTTTTAAAAACCATCAAATTTGATGTAATTAACAATTAAATTAACATTTTATTATTATTAACAAGTAAAAAATGTATAGGTAGCAAGCTAAGGTAGCAAAGTCTGTACTACGTACTTCCTACTTGGTGTTAACTAAACACTATTGTAATGCTACCAAAAGTCACTAGATGGCGCTTGCAATCGAGAGCTTCAATCCTGAATCGCGGTGACGATATTCTCCAGCGTTTAGAGACCCAACTCAAGTTTCCAATGTTATGTCACTCTGGTTTCCCTTCAACACGTATAAATCTTTCGCCTTTTACTAAAGATTTCCGTGGAGGGGAACACTCAAATGAGTCTAAATCCAGTTTTTATATACCTTACTCTGGTAAGGTTTGTTGAAAATAGTCAAAGTCGGTATATGTTATTCTGCAAGGGCATAGTAGCCAGCGAAATTACTCGGCATTTTAGACACAACTGCAATATCAGATGATATTTAATTTTAATATTATAATTTTTTGTATGACATTTAATTAATGTTATGAATAAATTAACAATGAACTATGGGCGGGCGTGGCGCGTCAGGCGAGCGACTTGTTCGTCTCATCACTCAGCTCCATAAAAAAAAATTATAACTCATAACATGTAAAAATAATTATTTATGGCAGTCTATAACGTATTTGTTAATATTTATGGGCCTTAAGTCATACATTCTACGATCTCAAAGTGTTTGGTTTGAAGCATAGCATACGTATTGGTTTAATTTTTCATCGCTACAGTTCGCTCGGCTCCTGCAACCTCTGTGAAAACAAAGAATACTAATCATTACTTAGTGAAACGGTGCACCATCAGCCCATCACGTTCCCACTGCTGGGATACGGGCCTTCTCTCATAGAGAGAGTATGGGCCATAATCCACCACGCTGGCCCAGTGCGAGTTGGTGGATGTCACATGTCCTTGAATTTTTGTGATAAATTCTTGGACATGCCGGTTTCCTCACGATGTTTTCCTTCACCGTTTAGTTTAGAGCGAGTGTTAAATCCGCACATAACTTAAGAAAGTCAGTGGTGCGAGGCCAGCGGGATTCGAACTCGAATTTCGGGTGCGTCGGAACGAAAGTCGCACGTTCTCCCACTGAGCCACACTCGCTCTACAGCCACACTCGCTCTACGGTGAAACGGTGCAGTGACACTTTATTACAGGTTAAAGATATTTATTTACTCAAAAATATATTACATTACATGCCACTTATATGAGAGACAAACTAATAAATATGTTATAACTAATAAATATGTTATATTGCTCCTTAAATAATGTAAACAAAATAATGAAATGTTGTCTTTTCAATTAATACCTCAAATATATCAAAAAGGTGTCGGTATTTTACAAATCATGCATCAGCTTACTCCCAATCACAAAAGTAATAAGTTGTTTTACCAATTTTGCAATTACAGCATTGGACACTAATTTACACGAAACAAACTAGATGGCGCCACAGGCAAAGTTAGCTCGCGCAAGCGTTTCATTCAGTGGCTACAAGGTCTGAAGTTCACATCCGTTTCGAAGTTGTATATTATGTCATTGGAAACAAAGATTTGTCTTGAAAGAGCGGGCAATCGGCCAAAAGTCCGATTGACGCTTAGAAATTAGAAATACCTAAAAAAATTATACATATTAGTTCTAAGAGTTCTAACTAAATCTAGGGAGACAATCGGTCGTATAGGCTTGTCGTCAACGTTGGTCAATAACGTCCCTCTTCCTTAACTTTCGAGAGAATAGTTATTTTATTCGCTTCCACGTGCTTCCGTTACACGCACGTCACAATTCAAACTTATTAGTTATTCATTGCTATGCTATCAGACGAATAAATTCTTACTTACTTATTACTTATTTTATTCTACGTAAAAAAATGGAGAACATTTTTTTAGTGGTTAGGTATCGATGTTGTAATTTTTCTGGTTCCCTAGATACACGGAATTCTAGTTACGGGCCGGGATCTATGTATGTGATCGTTGGGCGTTATTTATTTAGGTACTTGTTTTAAACTTAATAATAAATTTAAACGTAAATTTTTGAAACTACACATTTTTATGATTAGACTAAATTAATATATTTTAAAAATTTAAAAATAAATATAAATTAGTGTAACAAAACGAAAGTGAACATAATGGGAAGAAACTAACTATTAAGGCATTGGGCATACAATTAGGTAGGGTCTCACAAACAAAGTTGTTACTAAGAGAAATTAATTAATTGTATATTTTTTATTTCATAGCGATAGGTAGATTTAAAAATATAACTTTTAGCGTTTCAATTATCATTTTATTATTCGAAATTAGCATAAAATAAACATGTGAATTTTTAAGAACAGCAAGTTTTTCTTACTATTAATTAGTATACCCGAAGAGATACCTACCTATTTATCCTTTCATATCTTATCATAAATTTTATTTTTCAACCCAACCGAAGCCGGGTATATAAAAACTGGATTTAGACTCATTTGAGTGTTCCCCTCCACGGAAATCTTTAGTAAAAGGCGAAAGATTTATACGTGTTGAAGGGAAACCAGAGTGACTTAACTTTAAAAACTCGAGTCGGGTCAATAAACACAAGTGAATATCGTCACCGCGATTTAGGATTTAAGCTCTCGATTGCAAGCGCCATCTAGTGGATTGTGACGAAGCGAATACGCGCTGACGTGACGTCACCATACGTATTACTTGCTACTCATTATGTGTAATAAAAGAAATAATACAACGCTTATTATAGGCATACAAATGTTTATAGAAATATTATGAAAACAATTTAAGAATATTTATTTATTTTATAGAAGCCTAAAAAATTATTTTAAATGTAGGTATACATATTATTATTAATAGTATTATTATGATGATATCTAAAAAATATTGCTTTGAGCAATACAAACACCAATTGTGAGTTTAGTTCTAATTGTTTGTATACAATTATTATGTTATAAAATAAGTTAATCATATAACTAGAAGGAAAGACATCAACGCGCGTCGAATGTTACATTTTAATCGATTTTTTTTATTTACTGTAGGTACTGAATTTACGTTTTAACTCAGTTCTGCCCCATACCCATATGTGGAAAATGAATTCGGAATTCCCAAGGGAATTTGAGTTGATTGTGATCGAGATCACAATTAACGAACTTGTACTTTAAAATTATGTTCGTGAGGTTCATAAAAAGATTCAAAAACAATATTTTGAGAAAATTTTGACACGCGTTGATGTCTTTTCTTCGCTAATATTGAACTTGAATAAAAATATAATATTTGTTTTAATTATAATAGTATAAAAAGTGGAGATAAATTTAATTTACTTTTTGTTACTTCTGTATTATACCAAATTATAAAATTTCAATGTATAATAATTAATTATAATATATTACTTTAATACATATTTTGTTACCATTCAGTTTGTATTTCAGAAAATGTATAGAGTAATTTTATTTTCTCCATTAAGGCAGCGAAGCGCCATCTGTACAAAACGCAGTACACTACTTCAGTACCCAACGTACCAAGCCAGAAAACATATCTGTAGGACAACGCACGCGTTTTCAGTAGTGCGACCGCTCACTGCTTATAATTTTCTTCACTTCTATGTAGCTCATGTCATCACCAATAGATGGCACCTCTATGCGTCAGAATCCACAATTTAGTAATACAAAATCTTACTGGTTTTTATAAAATTAATATACGGCGGATAAAAGAAATACGATTTTAAACACGTTTTCACAGTATTAAAAGTTATATAATTTATCATTAAGACTTGAATTTTTTTTTCTACCATGAAAACCTTTTGTTCTACTACTATCACATAAACATTTTATTGTATTCTACGACTAGTTATTACTTCATCTATTACACAGGGTACACATACTTCGGTTTTTACGGTTTATAAGTACAAATACATACTCTACCTACTCTGTAAACACAAATCAATGAACTTTAGTGCCAGAGCTAAACTCTAGATGGCGCTTGCAAACGAGAGCCCGATTTCTGAATCGCGGTGACAAAATTCTCGGGCATTCGGGTAAACGATCGGACCTCGGCTACGTTCGGCACTCTGGTTTCCCTTCAACACGTATAAATCTTTCGCCTTTTACTAAAGATTTCCGTGGAGGGGAACACTCAAATGAGTCTAAAACCAGTTTTTATATGCCCTGCTTCGGCAGGGTTTCTTAAAGCACCATAATACTAAATTTCGTATTCGCGGAAGATTATGCTTAAACTTCGGCAAGCAAAGCAAACAACACCGCTAAGTCGTTAATTTGGCACCTATGACTTTCAAATTCCATTGGATGAAGTTGTTTCCTGTAAAGTAGCGGAATATTTTTTGCGCAGTGTTGTTTGCTAGCCGACGATATCAAATTATAACTATGTCCCAGGTGTAGGTCTTGCTGCAATGCAACTGTTATGGCCAGGTAGCAGGCGGCAACCGTTTCTTTCCAGCAGGTGAACGTCCGGTACGTCTCGTCAGTATGTTACATAAACAATCAGTGATGTCATGGATATATTTTCATATTAAAGTTATCGAGGCGATAATAAACTATAATTTGATCGAATTTAATATGGCCACTGTCCAACAAATAATGTTTTTGCGATATCTGTGTTTTCTAACACAGATATCGCAAAAACATTATTCATTATATCAAATGTCAGTGTTTTAGACTTTTTCATATTATAGAACATTGAAGACCTCATTGTTAAAAAAGATCGAATGACGGATTTGAAAAACAAACGTGTTGCCATTTTCACCATTGTCTATTTTTACCTGACTACGTCGACGCTAAACTTTGCTCTGCAGTATCGTAATCAGAGGCTCCCAACCATGAAGGCCTAGGACTACGACTTACTATTGCTATGTCGTGGCCGAGTTTTAACTTCTTTTTAATTTTTATTTCTGTAATTATCTTCAAAATTGTGGAGTCGTGTAGTATGGCGTTTTTTTTTCATGCACAATCATTTATGCGGGATATGAACCTGCAACTTTCGTGGAGATACAATAAGATATTTTTAATAGCTGACCGGTCCAAACACTACACCACAGAGGCTGTCTTGTAAAGTATTTTCAACAAGTTTGCAACAATTACATATTAGCCAAGATCCCAGTAAATATTTTAGTAAAGTAGGTACCTCATTTAAATGTATTTACCTGCATGGTGACGTCATCATGACGCGTTCTAACAACACGATCACGAACCTAAAGCCTGATAGATTATAATTATATTATGACTTGATTACAAACATTTGGGATATGGTGCGATTTATGAATCATCCATAAATCGCACCGCAAATATTTGTTATTGTAATATAATGATATAAAACATATCTTTTTTAAAATTTTTCTTTAATTTTGTTGTAGGTTGGTTTAGTTTTTATAACTGTATACATTTGTACATCATCATCATCATCATCATCATGTAGGCCTTCTAGTACTCCATTCTTGGATATAGGCCTCTTTCCTTTTCCTCCATTCCTGGCGATCTTATGCCCGATTCATCCAGTCATGGCCTCCTAGACAGTCCCCGATAAGTGTTGCCCATTACATATCTAAATTAAATGCTCTAAGAGCCCTCTACGTGTTGGGCTCATGTCCCCGCGCAAGCCTTCCAAAGGACCAGGTGTATAATTACCATCAGGCACACGACCAGCTCGTCTCGTCAGTCAGTAATATAAAAAAAAAAAAAAACCCGTGAGAAAGAGCGACATAATAATAATAATATTTATGTTCACTTTAAATTAATTTAAAATAAATTATCTCTATTTTGTATATATTGACACTATTGTTTCTAGTCTAGGGAACATTTAATAAACATGTATATGTATAATAAACACCTGAACTAATCTAATTATAATAAATAATTAATATACATGTTTATTTAAGTACTTCTGTTTAAATAAGTTGATTACAAATGTGTGCTAATGCAAATTTTAAAGAAACATGTGGACTATCCCAAGGGCCTTGACCGGTTGACTGCGCCTACTCACACACCCACATTGCACCATATAAAATATGTATTGCTTATGTGTGAGTGTCAACACAAGCAAAATGTATACCTAGGTACTGTCGTTCCATGCAAAAATAACAATGACGTACTCTGGTGCATATATGAATGCTAAGCTGCTGGATGGTTCTATTGCTCTCGTCGGTGCACCGTTCCCACTATGCACAATTTTATCATATTACTAACTGCGCCCTGCGATTTCACCCGCAATTTCCCGGGATAAAAGTAGCCTATGTGTTAATCCTGGAAATAAACTTTTTTTTTATGTAACTTAATGACGAGACGAGCTGGTCGTTTGCCTGATGGTAAGCAATACGCCAGCCCATAACAATAACAGCACCACCCATAACTTTGTTTTGCAAAATCCTGCCGCGGCGTTGTACTGCGCTCGTCACTCTGAGACAATTAGCTGTTGAGTCTCATAATGCGCAGTAATTTCGCTGGCTACAATGCCCTTCAAGCCGGAACACAGTAATGCTTGCGCTCTACCTCTAAACTATCTCTATACTCAATTTCATCCCAATCCGTTTAGCAGTTGCAGCGTGAAAGAGTAACAAACATACATCCATACATTCTTACAAACTATCGCGTTTATAATATTTGTAAGATTATTCATATTGGTAAGTAAGTATATAAGTATAGGAAGTAAGGTTACGATTGTTGTACCCTGGGCCCTAATTCACTATGACAACTTGGCGATTCCTTGCTTCAAGGAAACGTCGATTCCTTCATTAATAAACGACATCTGCGAAATTTGTATTCTCTATGACGCGTCATATATATGAATATATGAATGCGTCATACGGAATTGTAGTAGTCACATACAGTAAATGTAGGTCAGTACCTACCTACCTAAATATACAGTACTAACTTAGGTAGGTACTGTACTTAGATAGGTAGGTAGGAAATAGTAGGAAAGTCCTCGCCCGAACAGAATAACAGGAAAACTTTACCTGTTTCACATTGACTATTGATGAATTAAACTCCATCCAAAGGTTGACTGAAAGACATCGCTTTCAGCGATAAGTCCGCCTATTGTACTTTAGTTTGTAAGTTGCTCAAGCTCAATCTTTCGGCCCTGCACCAATGACTTATAGTTAAGTGCAGATTTTGTACGCTCGCTCTAAAACGGTGAAGGAGAACATCGTGATGAAACCCGCTTACGCGCTTTGTAGTGGTAGGCTCTGGCCGTGGTTGTAATACCACCCACCGAACAAAGCCATGCCGTCAAGCGACCTAGTCGTGTTTCGGGATGATGTTCGGTGAACCATCGGGGAGACGGGTCTGAGCAGCCGCTTGCCTGCCGTCTCTCTCTAGATCTATGTGCTCCATCTTAGGCCACATCATCGCTTTACATCAGGCGAGACAGTGGCCAAACATAGAACTATTAAGAGTAAAAAAAAAAAACTTGGCATATAGAAGCGTGTATGGGTTCAACGAAAACTCCATAGACTTTGGCCTTCCTCTCGCACGAGTTTCCCAAACAAAGCGATCACAGATTACTCCGCAGTTACTGCAGCAGATTAGCCAACAGCACCCATGCATCAGTAGGTTTGTGTGCTGGCATGCATACACATAGCACACATGTATGCGTACTTATATGCGTATTTGTGCATGCGTTGTTGATACGTGCAAGGTTGGTGGCACACACACGTGTGGCGTTGTGGCATGCGTGTTGAGAGTTTAGCGGGCGTTGTGTTGCGAACAAACATAAACACTAGAAATAAGGATAGGATTGTTGTACCTAGGTTTAGACTGGCTAAAACTTGACCTGTGTCCTTCATGGGTAGCTTACGTATTTATCACAAAATTCCAAAATTTATAACGGAGGTCACAGAAAGTAAATTCAAGTTACGAGTAAAGACTGTTCTAATGAGAAAAGCATACTGTACTGAAAAAAATGCTTGGAACATTCCACTTCTACAAAGTAGCCAACTGGTAAATAAGAAAAATAACATTGTCGAAAACCAAAAAAAATTAATAAAATCTCTAAAAAAGTGCCCCTCAGTTTCTTGCCGTATCTTCTGAGTGTTGATTCTTTTTCCGATAAGTTGGTAGAGTCATGGTGATAAATTGACGTTCATAAGTGCGTCTGTGATGCTAAAACAGAATAAAGAGGTTTTGAGTTGATTTGAAGATAAGTATTATAAACGACTCACGTTTGTTATTAAAAAAAAACCTATCATACTAATCCTACTAATAATTGTAAGTGCGAAAGTTTGTGAAAACTCGTAGGCACTGGACTAGTATAAGTGTCCACAGCCAATGAGTGGACCTACCAAATGACATGGTGACTCCCAAATGACATGGTGACTCTATCAAATGACATGGTGACTCTATCAAATGACATGGTGACTCCCAAATGACATGGTGACTCCCAAATGACATGGTGACTCCCAAATGACATGGTGACTCTCAAATGACATGGTGACTCCCAAATGACATGGTGACTCTATCAAATGACACGGTGACTCCATCAAATGACACGGTGTCTCTACCAATACTAAACGACATTGTGATTCTACGAAATGACATAGTAACTCTACTAAACGACATTGTGAGTCTACGAAATAACATTGTGACTCTACGAAATGATATTGTGACTACAAAATGACATAGTGGCTCTACCAAATGACATAGTAACTCTACGAAATGATATGGTGACTCTACGAAATAATTGTCTGTAGTAGTAATTTTCAACGTTTACAATGAGTCTTAGCCGTTTTATATCAATTATGAATAATAAAACTCACGAAACTTTTCAAAATCTAATCTACGAAACAACATTGTGTCTCTACGAAATGATATTGTGACTACAAAATGATATAGTGGCTCTACCAAATGACATAGTAACTCTACGAAATGACATGGTGACTCTACCGAATGGTATAGTAACTCTATAATGGTATAATCTATAATGGTACTCTATAATAATGGTATAGCAAATACATAGTACCTACTATTTTCATTAAAAATCACAGTAGTTTTGGAGTTACTTAAAATTGCAATCACGGTTGTGTCACGGATTGAACATTTGTTGTACAAACCAGGTCGTCTAAACAAATTACTGAGATATTTTTATTTACTATTAAAACAATAATATGACTATAAAAATTTTGCTTTATATTTGATAAGTCGTCCGCTGATTCTCACGCCTCGGACCGCGTCACAGATTACGTGTCAGTTGGTATCACTCAGCGGTCGCGTGATCGTTTTCACGAGACGCGGCGATGCGTACGCGCATGTTTGCGTGTGTGAGTGCATGTGTATGTATGACTATGACTAATGCGTGTTTTCTTCTGTTTGTAACGGTTACACTGCCGTTAAATATCTAGGGGAATGTTGTATCTAGGGGAAGTTGTAGGTAGACTCGTTGAAGTTTTTATTAGAATTTTGCATAGATATTATTGTTTTCTTAAACATCTTCTTGCCAATTTTCTTTTTAATTTAATTTGGACAGAAGTGACTTATGTACGGGTAGGTCGCTTATGTTATAATTTATAATCATTACATAAGTGACCTACCCGAAGTATCTGCTTGTAGATAATGTAAATTAATTATGAACCGGTTTATATTTACTTCAAAACTCGTAAAATCAATACCTACTATTTATGTATTAGTATTATTTATTTAATTTTATGTTAGGTCTCTACCATTGAGGAATGGTGTGAGACCTTAATGGTCTCTACTATGTACATCGGTTGTCAGACATGATTTCAGAAATATTTTACTTACTTACTTCAAAATTGAATCAAGAAGAAAGCTCACAATTATCTGAGCTCACAATGTAATGTTTTTTTTTTTATAATTGTGCTGGTGTTTGCATTCATTATATTGCGCATTCGATTGCGAGATGTTTCGACGACGACCTCATTCGACCGTTCTCGAAACTCGAAAGTTTGCGGACGACACCGCTACCGCTACGCGGCCAACAGCTACCGGCCACCGGCCATCACCGTCGAGGGCGACGACCCCAAACTGTCAAAATAGTGAGGCTAGATGTAGATGCAGTGTCATTGATTGTCGGTGTGCAGACGGCAGGCAGCGGGCGGCGGGAGCGCGGCGGGCGACCTTGCCGTGCCCGCGCCCCTCGCGCGACGTCATGCGGGGGCGCGCCGGTGACGTCACGCCGCGACCTCGCTCGCCGTCACTCCGTGTCCACGTGAAGAGCACGCGCGCCCACGCGCTCGGTGCGTGATCACCCCGCTCCTATTGGCCGACGCAGCCGCGCCGTCCGCTCCCATTGGCCGCCCGTCCCCCGCGCCCCGCAACCTCGAATGCCTCGTACCTCGACCGCTCGCAAAGCGGTTTATTCGTCTGCCGCCCGCTAGCCGATCCACACGTCTCTCAAAGCGGAAGCGCGTAGCGAAAACACAAGTTTTGTGAATTAAAAAAGAAAGTTTTATTTTATTGAATGATATTATTCTAATCAGAATGTCGACTCTGCTCGAAGTTTGTGGACCCCTCTCACCGCCGTCAACGCCGCCGTTGATGGAAAACAAAGTGAGTTTTACCGAAGTTTCAAAACATTTCTAAGCTCTTCCTCTAAAAAAAAATATTTTAACACATCGTAGAAAAATTCATTATTAATAAAAAAATATATTAGCCCAAAATATAACATTATTATGCCAACTCCGTAATCGAAAGTACGACGGTAGCGTGCACTCGAGCTCGCGTTCACGGCGCGATCACGCTGAGCGCGCGTGCTCCGCCGAGCCAGCGACCGTTCACTTACGAGTGTTTGTCTTTGTCTACAGGTTGAATTGCCTTTGAAAAAGGCTGCAGTGAAGCGCGCCCGTGAGTCACCTTCGCTCGGGGGCCTGGTGACCCCACAACCCTCCGACTCCGAGGGGGAGGAGGATTTCGCCAAGAAGTCGCGGCTCGAGCTGGCGCGCCTGCTGCTCGCCACGCCGCCGCCGGAGCCCTGCTGCCGGCCCTCCGTCATCATGCGCGCTCACAAGGATGGCACTTGCAGCCCGGAGCCGCTGCCGCTTGCCCCTCCCATGAACCAAGATATGAACATCCTGAAAACTCTAAAATTTAAAATGAACCGCGGCCACAGTTACTCTCAAGTGAAATACATCGCGAGGCAGGCTCAAGTATCGCCGCCCCCTGAGCCCGCCGCGGTACCAGCGCCGAGCCCGCCGTCAGCGGAGCCGCGCGTACCGCCACCTCACGCCGAGTGCCCGCGCGTGGCCCCCGTGCAGTCTCCGCACATAGAGAGCCCGCGCGTGCCGTCCCCGCACGCGGAGTGCCCGCGCGCGTCATCCCCGGCCGCCACGCCCGGCTGGGTGCCGCTGGCGCCACGACCCGCACCCGCCGTACTCGTTCCGGGTACACTGCTGCCAACCACACACTTGTGGCTGGTCTCCCCCGCACCGGCTCCAAGGAGGCGCCTCTACGAGTGTCCCCACCCGGGATGCGGCAAGAATTACTTCAAGTCCTCCCATCTGAAGGCGCACGCCCGCACGCACACCGGCGAGAAGCCCTTCCGTTGCGCGTGGCCGGGCTGCGAGCGACGCTTCTCGCGCTCGGATGAGCTGTCGCGCCATAAACGCACGCACACCGGCGAGAAAAAGTTCGGGTGCCGCGTGTGCAACCGCCGCTTTATGCGCTCCGACCACCTCGCCAAGCACGAGAAACGGCACGCGAAGGAGCGCGCGCCCCCGGCGCCCGTGCTGCGCTTACTTCCCTCACCGCCGCTGGCCGCGCCCGCCGCCGCCGTGCACTGAGCCGAGGCCGACTGTGATCCAGATCTCATGATCGTTACCTAGTTATAACTCTACTCATCTCTAAGACTGTTCTGACTACTTAAGTAGTTGCTAGCTTGTAAGGCAATATGTTATCGTTTAGCTGAAGTTAAGCTTCCGGAGAATAAAAAAGATGTTTATAAGAGTCGGTCGTTTACTTTCCTTTGAACACTGCAATCCTTGAGGACACTGTCACAACACAATCACTGCACTGAGGTACACTTAGTCACTGTATCCTGACGGCACCACCGGCCACCCTGTGGGTGCGTGGTCGCGTGGCGGGTGCTGGCGTCACCGTCCCGGCGCGGAAGGCCGGCGGGCGACTGCTCGTGGCTCCGCGCTCGGCCCGCCGCGAGCTCGCCGCTGATAAGGCACTAGCTAACACTTACTGCTGACATCAGGCACCTCTTATCTAGCGTGATAGCGCTTACATTCTTACGAAACAATTAAAATGTATTGTACATTTAATTAGATGACATTATATTTATATCTGACGTTACTAAGGAAGAAAATCTCAACATGAAAATAAGGAACTGATTAAAATTTATATTTTTTTTGTTACGGAAGAAGACTTTGGAACATCCAAAAAAAACCTTAACAATATCTAAAAATATTTCATCATACTCTGCAGAAGGAAATACCGCAGACCTTAATTTCGATCAAGGTATAAAATAATTTATGTAAAATAACTGAACAAAATGTCAGTTCTACAAAGCGACCTGCCAACACAGAAATTACTCTACACCTACCTACTTTCTAGAAGGAAACAATTTATGAGATCATAATTTAAAGATTCGAGATGAGTTTATTTGCTCCGGTCCACAGTTGCGTCATATTGGTCTCTGTCCAAAGTCTCTTTTTACCGAGAATCAACAATTTTAACAAGCATATCAAATAAATCAAACTATCCTCAAAAAAAAATTAAAAAGGAGCACTTTAAACCCAACAATTCCGTTTCGACGCCAGACATTAGTTCATCGCTTATTCATTTCTAAACAATCGAGTTCAAACTGCGCAACGCAACTGCCACACCCATTTTGTTCTAATAATATCTACGTAGAGCAGCGAGGGACTGCAAAGTATTTTCCATACATTTTTCCATGCATTAGGATTTTTTTTACAAAGTCGTACACCCACGTTTGTGAATGGTGATGGAAATATACGCAGTAAGTTGCGCGTCACGAAAGTAGCGCCAATAGTTGCGGATGGTAGGATTGCACGCTTATCCCACCGGTGCGCTCGGTGCGTGCACGGACGGGGCACGCACGGGCCACGGCGGTGTCACGGCGGCGCGTCGTGGCGTGACGTCAGCGCTGAAAACCACACTTTCACGTAGATAACACTGGCGCGTAGGTTAGTGCGGTTGATGTGTACCTCGCCTTATCGCACTCACCAAAGAAATAATGAATAAGGACTCTACCAAAAAATAACAAATTATAAAGGGAATGATTTGCATTTTTAGATTTTTGTATGTTTTTAACGAATAAACTCAAGAACTACTGGACCGATTACAAAAATTCCGTCACCATTAGAATGTTACAGTATCCCTAAGTAGCATAGGCTATATTTTATGTCGACGCGAACGAAGTCGCGAGCGGTTGCTAGTGATAAATAATAACATAAAAAAAAGAATGTACCCGAGTGGTACTCTACAACCGGTGAAGTAAAACTTCGCAAGAAAATCGGCATGTCTAATAAGGACAAAATTCTAGTTGTTTTTTTCATTCTGCGAGTGTAATTGGTGGTTTACCTATATCAAAACAATTCAGTAGATTTGAAGACATTTTCTTTCTTCTCTGATTTCTGCATTGTTTTTTATAGAGTAAGGGACACTGGCAGTAACAATGTTGAAAGGAAAAGTTAAGTATATTGCTTGGGCAGCAACGTAAATATAAATTGTAGACGCACCATAACAATTTTACTAATTTGGTTACTTAATTAATTTTACTAATTTGGTGACTGCAATAAACATGAGTACCAAAATTTTCGAAAATAGAAAATTGGAAATATATACTCGCAAAATCTACACTTCAAACCTAGACTAAACAAATACTTACTATATTACATTAACACAGAAATAGAGAATAGGCTGTATTAATTAATATAATATAAAACTGAAAGACCATAATAGCGACAGAAATAGAAGTGGTACTTGCCGTTATGGTGGGGGGTAGTGTTTGGTACCGTTGGATAGAGGGTGTTTTGAAACCAACCAGAAAAATCCGAAATCCATGGAAAGGTGTCTCCGAGATGGAACTGCTCAGGGGATCTCGGAAACTATAAATCGGATGGGGGTACCGCTTGAACTAAATATGCCCCAAAACCTGGGCCATTTTTGAAAATTTGAAAAAAAAGATGGCCGCCATACAAAAAAACATGGCCGCCATACAAAATAAAAATGCAAATAACTTTTAAACGGTAAGAGATATATATAGAGTGCTCGACCAAATGTCATAGAGGACGATGGCGGAAATTTGGAAAAGTTGGAAAAATTAAAAAAAAAGAAAAAAAAATGGCGGCCATTTTGAAAGTTGCTCCGATCCGACTGAAATTTTGCATCGGGGGGTTTTCTGGGTCGAAGATTACAATTATGAAAAAAAATTTTGGATTCCGCCATTTTTCAAGATGGCTGCCATACAAAAGTTTTTTTTCCGGAAAAATAAGCCAAACAAAACTTTTGAACCGTAGTCGATAGGAAGCGTCTATAAAAAAAAAGCAACAACCCCCACGCGAGCTGCTTTAGCAGCTCGCGCACGCCACAAAATCACTTGGATTCTGCCATTTTTCAAGATGGCCGCCATACAAAAGTCTTTTTTTCAGAACAACTGAACTTAAATAACTTTAGAACCGTAATAGGGAGCTTTTATAAAAAAAAGCAAAACCCCCCCACGCGAGCTGCTTTAGCAGCTCGCGCACGCCACACAATCACTTGAAATCCAGCTTTTTTCAATATGGCCGCCATACAAAAGTTTGATTTCAAAACAAAAAGGGTAAACAAAACTTTAGAACCGTAATCGATAGGAAGCTTTTAAAAAAAAACAGCAGCCACCCCCCCACGCGAGCTGCTTTAGCAGCTCGCGCACGCGGCGAAATACTAGTTAACTATAATATAACTTATCATGTTAATACACCCTGTAATAACATGATAAGAAAACTGTCTTTGAAAAAAACACACAAACGACATTCAAAATGTTTGTCAGCCTCTATGGTGTGGTTGGGCAGGTTGGCTCAAGTCTCATACACCATAAGCTGCGGGTTCGATTCCCGCGACGGGCTAATGTTTGTGCACAAAAAGAAAAAAACAAACGCAAGCATTTGTTTGGTGTCTGGATGTTGTGGGTCCTCGTAGTTTTGGTTCCCTAGATACAGGGAATCCTAGTTAGAGGCCAGGATCTATGTATGTGATCGTTGGGCATACCTATTGTATATTACGTATTAATATTGATGTACCTACAACAACGGTCCCCAAATTTACTAACCCTGTGTCTCCAACCATCAAAACGTTGTTTAAACCTAAGAAAGAGAAAGAAAGAAAGAAATTATTTATTGCCAAACTGTACACAGAGTTTAAATTGGAACCCAGTATATTTATTAGCACAAAAATACAAAAAACAGCAGCAATAGGGATAATCTCAGCACTGAGCTGCGTAAGCCTAACAGCTCACGTAAGGCTGATTTTCAGCATACCCTTGTCATAGTCATTTATTATTGCTGGTATATGTCTTTTTATTTATGTAATGACTTAAGTATAATATATTTATTATTTATATATTTAAGTATATATTTTATAATTAGGCTTGCATAATATGCCTATACCTATTATGTATATATTAAGTTTATGTGGTTTAATATTTCCTATAACACACTTTACTGCGCCGCTACCATTTTTTCTTGCACGTCCTGGATGACTGGTAGAAAATGCTATCTAGCATTAAGTCCTCCATGTACAAACTGTTTTGTGCTAAATTATAAATAAATACCCCTTTATTCGAGAGATGGGCGTGAACCTGAATGAAGGGAAAACACAGCATCACATATCTTCATTCAATGCGCTGGTAGGCAGAACCCTGGCGGGTCGGGAAAGTGACAAGCCGTATCACGTATGTCCTCAAATGAATATATATCGCGTTATTAAGAAAAAAAATCCACCGAGATTATAAATTTTTCGTTAACATTTTTTTTCATTGCAACTCAAACCGTCTGTCCCGGTTGTTGTCTTACGACAACAACGTTAGACCTTTGGGAGGTCTGAAAACTCCGACACCAGGGTTGGCCATACATCTGCGAGAGATAAAGAAGAAGTACTCTCTTTTGGATTATAATGACCCTTTAAGCAGGGGTACAAAACTAAATAAATACCTTTTTACAAACTTTAATTCCATCTCCAATTGTTTTAGCGTCATACGGTTTCTTTTATACAAGCATTAACCGTAATCTCCCACCAAAAAACTATGACATTGTTGTATCGTACCCAAAAGGTTATACATTTTTGTATGTATTAGCGCATGCTGGGCGAAAATCTCAAATTTTAAAATAGCTATGAAGAAGACTGGTGGTAGGTTTCTCGTATGCGAGAGGCCGTCTGTGTGGGTACCACCGCTTTGCCAGTTATTCAGCCGCCAAGAAGTAACGCGCAAGCATTACTGTGTTCCGGCTTGAAGGGCATTGTAGCCAGCGAAATTACTGGCCATTATGAGACTTAACAGCTAATTGTCTCAGGGTGATGAGCGCAGTGCAGCACCGCGCAGGATTTTGCAAAACTATGTTCTGGGTGATGCTGTAATTGTTATGGGCTGGCGTATTGCTTACCATCAGGCAAACAACCAGCACGTCTTGTCAGTCAGTTTCATAAAAAAATATGGCAGGGATAGAACCTGCATCTCCAGAATACCGTCCCGACGCCTTAAACACTGGGCCACCGAGTCAGCTGCTCGAGCATTTCTTCTACCTAGTTATTTAAAATCTATGTTTTTCAATAACATAATGAGGAAAAGCATACGCAATAAGTTTTCATGAAATGTACCAGAATGGCTTCAAACGTTGGCCTCACCACCGCGGTTTCAGTACTGATGTACACAGCTCAAATTATATTACTCCCAAGCACCTAAAATGACTCTTAACTTCAGTAGGATAAGTATGGTTTTTGCTTGAAGCAGCCAGCTACGTTAGATACTTCTAGCCGTGAAGCTAAATTGTGTTATTCTACTCACCTTCCTCATTCAGAATTCTCATGAATTCGTTGTCAATTTTTGTATTGGTATGCTGGAGGCCGGCTGGATAGGTAACAGCTTTGTCAGTTAATCTGGCGCCAAGCAGTAGTACGCAAGCATTACTGTGTTCCGATTTGAAGGGCATTGTAGCCAGCGAAATTACTGGGCATTATAAGACCTAATATCTGATGTCTCAGAGTGATGAGCGCAATGCAATGCTACGCAGGAAACTGAAGTAGTCGCAGAGCCGTAGGATACAAGATTTGACCTAAACAAACATTGCAAGCTTGTAAAAAAAATGTAAGTTCTCGGTTTAACTGTTTTTTTTGTTTGTTACCTCAGAACTCCATCATTATAAACCGAATTGGAAAATGCTTTTTTTTCATTTTTTTATTGGAAAATTCTTTGCCTTAGGTTCAAAATAGCTACAATGTGGTCCCATATAAATTTCATCGATATTCGACCTTGGACTTCGAAGATACATCAGAATTGAATTCGGTTTTATTTGTTATACTCGTAAACTGAATTATTCTTTATTTTAACGTCGTTGGCAACGGTTCGCTTGAGTTCGATTAATTAATGGTTGCTAATTTCTTGGCAGACCGCGCCTCTGTACCGAGAAATCACATGCAGTCACCAACTCATTATGATACCTACTCAAATACATAAGCGTATAATTAAAACTACTTTTAGAAGTGAGCAAAAACATTCAATTAGTGTAAACCCTCTAAAAAGTAAGCAAGTATCAATGCTTTTTTAACTGGTGTTAAAAAAGCATTGAAACAGTCTTCTTGACAAAGGTCATTATAATTTAGACGAGTTTTTCAACGAAAAGTAACGTAAAATAATGTAATTATTTTCATATGACTATTTATACCTAATACTATAATATGTTTGTTTATTTAATGAATTGGTCCGCTCGCTATAGCTTCTATTGCCATACCTGTCAGGGTCGTATACGTTTACTAATCCTTTCATCATAAGATCATAAAAACTCTCCAAATGTTCAAATATCATTGCAATAAATTATTGAGTATTGAGTATTGAGTTATCAGATGAGACCACACCACATACCTACTCATCCACATATATCCGCCTTTTTCACACTCACATACCAAGACAATTAACATTCACTCCTCTACACACATCTGCTCATTTTCACGCACCCCCGTAACTTAAGTTAATTTATTATTATCGACACGTTATATATTATACATATATTACATTATGTATTCATTATTATCGTAGGTATATCGTAATGCGCTCGATTCGCCTCGTCACCTCAGACGGCAATAGCTGAAAATCAGTGTTTGCTCTTTGAGCAATGTTATTCGCTGAGCTATGGCCCATTTGTCATAACTGCAACACACACGTACTTGTAGTTAAGTGCCTTACAATTTGCTATTAAATGTACATGTGTGTTGTGTTGACAAATAAACGTTTTATCTATCTATCTACCAAAGTGAGCAACGACGCGGCGCTGTGTGTTTATCTGTTCGCTTAAGTACTACTATTTTTGATGCGGATATCACCATTATTTAGAGGATTTCTTGAGGAAGTGGAATGAACTGGTTTTACGAGTATAATTGGACACGCGCAAAGCTGGGGCGGGTCATTTGTACCTATACCACAGAATACTAGGGGACAGAAGCATCACTCCGCAAAGAAATTGAAACAAATAACGACTCTTGCTATGACGCAAAAAAAATTCAATTCAGCTCGCGTAGTGCTGCATACCTAGCAGTCATAATAACCTACAGAGCGCCTCTCTTTCTATCGCATAGCTCTTATCTCTTCTGACGCGGCACGTGTAACGACGCGCGACCCGCCGTCGGTGTCCGGCTATGTACTTGTAGCTACACTGCGGAGTGCGCTAGGCCTGCCTATACTCCAAACGATTTTGTGCACGTCATTCCAGTCCCAAAATTATTTTTTGACACGGTTACTAATGTATGGGCAAAAACCTTTATAATATACTAACTATTACAAGTTAGCCCAAATCGCGACCCGGATTGCATTTCAACTGCGACTGGAATTACAAAATATGGACATTACCTACATGTAAGTGAAACACTTTACTAAGATTCCTGATAATTACTGGGCATTTGAGACTTAATATATCGGGGTAATGCCGACAATGCAGTGATGCATTATCCTCACCCCGATATTACGCATTACTTTTTATAGTATTAAAGTTCTGGGTGGCACTTCAATTTTTAACTGACAAAAAAGAGGTTCTCAATTCGTTTTTTTTCCTCAGAACTTCGTCATTTATAACACGATTTGGAAAATTCTTTTTGCGTCGGGTTCAGCACACCTACACAAGCTGGACCCATATACGTCGATATTCGACCGTGGACTTCGAAGATACATCAGAATAAAGATTTTTTTGTTATAACATGAATTATTATGGGAAGGTGTGGCTCTTACCATCAGGCGAACGACTTGCTCGTCCCATGACTCAGTTCCATAAAAAACCCTTTTTAATGCAAGTCTGGGTGGACGTGACCAAACGGCGGTAGCTAATCACTGTTCAACGTCCTAATTACCACCTACCTAACAGTAATGGGCAATTACGAGACTACCTACTGTTCCTGTTACTAATAATATAGACTACTGTTGCGAAATACAAGTTTCGTTGTTTTGTGTTGAATCGAGTCCGTGGGGTCGTGATTAAGTCTCATATGCCCTGATTTCGCTGGCTACAATGGCCTTCAAACCGGAACACAATAATCCTTGCACACTACTATTTGGCGGCAGAACAACTAGCAAAGCGGTGGAAACCCAGACGGTTTTCCGGTACTATACCAACGACGCCGACGATGGGACTACTTTCTCACAAATGGTTTGTGTTTGCCATATTTGATCGGACACTATTTTAGGTGATGGGATTGACAATCAATGATTTGAGAGATATACTTTTACTAATTAATCATATTCATTGTGTTTCGGTTCGAACGAAACTGTTGCCAGCATTAACGGGTATTTAAGACTTCTGCATAGGTGACAAGCGCTGAGACTTGCCTCGTAGAACTTCACATTTGCAACTTTTATGGTCTAGGGTAGTATTTGTCACTAAGCAACTAAGCCCGTTGATTTTCAGCCAAACAAAGACATCCATAAAACCTTGCACTGCTCAAAGAATGATATCACTAAAAACTCAGTAAATACGCGTACGATATACGTTTTTAAACTAAAATGGTTACTGACACTAGAATTTGATTTAGAAACGCGATAATTACCATGTATTTGTTTTGTCTTAAGTTCTCGATATTTCGGTACTGTTGCAAGCATCATTATCACGAAGATACAACATCATTATCACGACGATACTTGTATCTTCGTGATAATGATGCTTGCAAAAACAAATACATGGTAAATACCCCGTCTCTAAATCAAATACGCGTACGGTTTCTATTCCCGCTACAAGACACATATTTGTGCTTAGAAAAAAAGAAAAAACATCTAGGCCCTTAGATGTTGTATTCTTATGGGCCTCGTAGTTCCTGATTCCCTAGGTATAAGGAACCCTCTTTAAAGGCGTGAAAATGTATGTGATGATGGCGTTAGTTATTTATCTGCAGCGTTCCTTTTTCCATTGAAACCATTCCGCTCGCTGCGAAGTCCACGCGACCGCGCCACCGGCCCTCCGCTAACCAGGCGCGGCCGGTTATTTTTAACCGCCGGTTTGTTTTCGATATCAGTACAAAGTTCAACACTCGGGCGGGGCATGAAAACACGCGTACTAAAAATAAATTTATAGTCCGATCACAAATTGGTGTCAAAGCGATCAGGTGCCAGGGAATAAATTTGTGGTTGGAAAATTAGGGCGATCCAATAACAACACCGAAAATTACAGAGGCAAAATCAATTGCTAAGCGCTAAGTTTTTAGTCTGTCACATTTCCTGCGTCAACGCCGAAACTTATTGAAACTTTGCTGGTATGTTCTGCAAATTGGATGCTTTGATTAGATAATATTTCGTTAAAATATTATTTTACACAAAAATATCACTTTCGTCGGCTTAGCTCGCTTTCTCAGCAACTAAAAGACATGTGCAAAATATCCCTAACAAAGTCCGCTAGAATAACGTTCTCAATGATTTACATAAATCCTACTAAAACCACGCCTAGCGCGTTCCGCAATGTAGGTACGAAGCTACAAGTACATAGCCGGACACCGACGGCGGGTCGCGCGTCGTTACACGTGCCGCGTCAGAAGAGATAAGAGCGGCGCGATAGAAAGAGAGGCGCTCTGTAGGTTAATATGACTGGTCGGTATGCAGCGCCACGCGAGCTGAATTGAATTTTATTGCGTCATAGCAAGAGTCGCTATTTGTTTAAATTTCTTCGCGGAGTGATACTTCTGTCCCTTAGTATTCTGTGCTAATACTATAAATTCGAGTTTGTGTAAGTGTGTTTGTTCCCTCTTCTCGCCACAACGGCTGAACAGACTTTGATAAAATTGGGTATAGTGAATAGGGATACTCTAGGTCCTGGAATAACACATAGGATACTTTCATCCGTGAGTGAAAAAGCGGGTCGCCGCCGCCGCGCCGGCGCCGCTCGTATTCTAATCCATAATTTCAACTTTCTTTATAAAACTCAAAAAAACTTAAACACTGAAATCGTCGAATTGCTATTGTATACTTATTTTCTAATTTTTATCGCATTGTTAAACACGTGGTCTCTCGTGGCTTCAATGTTTCTTTCCATCGAATTAGCTGATATCAAGAAATACTTATGAAGGCTCGATGCTTGCGTTTTTTTCCATACTACGTAAATATAAAGTACATATTATTATGACTAAAAACGTGGACTATTGGATTACGCTTATCATCAAAATCAAATGTCATCGGAAAAAAATTGCGAAATAAATACAATGTGCAGCATTAGCTGAAATAAACTAAAATAAAAACGGTGAAGGAAAGCATCGTGAGGAAACCGGCATGTCCAAGAATTTATCACAAAAATTCAAGGACATGTGACATCCACCAACCCGCACTGGGCCAGCGTGGTGGATTATGGCCCATACTCTCTCTACGAGGGAAGGCCCGAGTCCCAGCAGTGGGAACGTAATGGGCTCATGATGATGATGATGATGATGATAAACTAAAATAAATATAATTATAGGTATCTAAGTGCGAAAAGAAATGTGATATTACATGTCACCCACGCCCAGATGTGGTTCGACTTGTACGACATAGCTTATAATTCAATTATTTCTAATTCATTTATTCGACCAACAAAGAGCATAATATTAATAAATATCAATTAATAAATATGTCAATAATATCACAATTGATTATAAATAAAATAAAATAATAAGTAAATTAAAAGTAGAAAATTAAATTAAAACAACATTTTAACTTTAGTCAGTAAGTGTACCATGTTACAATGGTACAATGGTACAATGGTACTGCGGAATTGATATTTGTATACTTATCAAAGTCCGATGACAATGCAATATTATGGTGACATCCAGCTGATCTGGTGATGGAGGCGGAAGGTGGGCAATGGAACTCCTAGACGGATAATCGTAAACTACTAGTGTTTGGGCTTATCGGGCTCGCGGTTCCGAATACGAATTTGTTAAAAGCTTGTATTGAAAAATATATTTTTCAAAAATAATCTTGTTTCAAGGAATTGTTTAAATTTAATTTTTGAATTTATTTCTTGTTTTTGGAGCTATTGGTCCATGAAGCAGCTTATGAAAGGGAAGCTTCCTATTTCCCTTAAGCGAAGGCTCATGGACATGGTCCTGACTGCTCCTGGTCTTTGACTGCTCAGCAGAGGTCCGCACTCGAGGTTTGCCAACGAGCAATGGAGCGCAGTATCCTCGGAGTCAAACTTACGGACCGCATTAAAAACACCACACTGCGCTCCCAAACTCAAATTATAGACGTCACCCAAAAAGCTGCCGGCTTGAAATGGGACTGGGCTGGACACATTTGCCGCATGCCGAACGAACTTTGGGCAAAAATAACAACAGAGTGGTCCCCTAACAACGGCCGACGGCCCCGCGGCAGGCCTCGACGGAGATGGCGGGATGACCTGGACTCCTTCATGAAAGACTGGACGACAATAGCGAAGAGCCGTGAAACGTGGAAGAATGAAAGGGAGGCCTTTGCCCTGCAGTGGGACATTGTAGGCTCGAAATAATAATAATAATAATCTTGTTTCAAACCATTTCAAATTGTTTCTGAAACCTTCATATATTGTACCTATAAACAAAAAAACATGTAGATTTTACAAAGCACATCGGCCGTGTGAGGCCATCAACTCATCAACCTCGTCAAGGCCCTTTGTGCGTTATATCTACATAGTACATACCTACATAATATTAGCTACAGATCTAGTTATTCAGTATATAATGTTAATCTTCAGATACCAAACAATGTATTTTCGTTCTGGAACACGAGAGTATCAAGTCGTTCGCCTGATGTTAACCGCCATGCTGCCCATAACATTAGGGGGCGTCCATAAATTACGTGAGGTGTTTTTTTAAATTTTCTGTAATGGTGAGATGTCGTGAGATTTTATTAAACCCCCTCCCCCATCACCCAATCACACGTGAGATTTTTCAAAATGTGGGTTAATTTCTTACGTAAACGCGTTGGATTGTTATTGTAAAAAGAAAAAAAAATTGCTTCGTGCTTTTATTTACGACTAGTTATGACTAGTAATCAATGTCGCTGAGAGTTTAATTATAATGTAATAAACGATTACGCTTAAGATTAAATCTTAAGTATGTACAATCTGGATTAAAGGGAACAAAATAGTAGTTATTTTTTTGTTTCAGTCAGAAAAAAAATTGCGTGATATTTTCCGAAACCCCCCTGTCTCCAACGTTCTTCTTTTTTATTTGACTCGACCCCCTCCCCCCCTTAAACACCTCACGTAATTTATGGACGCCCCCTTAACAGTACCAATCAGATCTTTCAATACAATGACATGTACTAAATATTACCACATTACGTACATACTAAATACGTACATACTACGGCTCTTCTTTGCGCTCATCACCCTAAAACATTCATTCAACTTCAGTCTCTTATGCCCAGTAATTTCCCTGGCTACAATGACCTTCAAACCTAAACACAGTGCTTGCGCACTACTGCTTGCAAACGGCCACCCGCTTACGAGAAGTAGGTCTCTACAATACGTTTTTACCTCTTATAATAAATAAGAAATAAATACGCCCAACGATCACAAACATAGATTCCAGGCCCGTAACTAGGGTTTCTTGTATCTAGGGAACCAGGAACTATGAGGACCATGGTCCCACAACACCCAGACACGAAACAAATTCTTGTGCTTTTTTTTCGGTCACAAACATTTGTCCTGTCGCGGGAATCGAACCCGCAATTTCAATAGTGTGAGATTTGAGCCAACCTGCCCAACCACTACATCACAGAGGCTGTCAAATATCAATATGTAATAATATGCTCTATAATCAATACTTTTTTGTGTAATCATCTATGAAAAGTGGGCGTTCTACAACAGCGTTGAATCATGTCACAGCGGTGCGTATTAATGGGCGTTGCCGGTTTCGTATCGCCGAAATTAGGCAAGCCAGATGAACCCACAAATAATCTGCTTTTTAACCGACTTCAAAAAAAAGGAGGAGGTTCTCAATCCATTTGAATTTGTTTTTTATGTTTGTTACCTTAAAACTCCGTCATTTATAAACAAATTTGGAAAAATATTTTTGTGTTGGGTCCAGTATAGCTACGAGGTCCAAGTCCAAGTCCAAGGTGTATCTTCGAAGTCCAAGGTCGAATATCGATTAAAATTATATGAGACCCGTATAAATTTAATCGAGTAGTAGAAGAGAGTAAATTAATGTTTACTGCCCACAATACCTACTGGGAAGGGTAAAGGAGCTGGGATGAAGAGGCTGCTCTTAGGTTTATATATTGTATATATATATATTATCGTATATTTTGACTTGATGTACTTATTTACTATACAATAAATAAATACGCCAGACGATCACATACAGATCCTGGCCCCTAACTAGATTCCCTGTATCTAGGTATACCTGCCGGGCCCTGTATCTTGGTCCCACAACAACCAGATACGACACAAATGCTTGCGCTTTTTTTATTTGCACAAACATTTGTCCCATCGCGGGAATCGAACCCGCAAGTTCGGCAACAATGATCTGTATCTGACAGCACCACGTCACCGCTGCGACGCACGTGCGTTGCGCGTGTCTCGTGCGCCCGCGCCGCGCGCCGGCCGGTGACGCAACGCGGGCTATTCTCGATGCGTAAACAACGCGTTCCTAGAGCAGCCCTCTTGCTTTTCTAGAGTACGTGTACCTAACTCTTATGTATGAAGGAGTTTTCCATGAATAAATGATCTGTCATTGTACTGGAACATTCACTGAAGTCACAACATTTTGGCGGGAAGTGAAAAGTGATACAGTTCGATTTTGTTTTATTTTCCAAACAAGTGGTATTTCGAGTGATCATGTGTAATATCGGTGGAGTATTGACCATTATGTGTTCGCAAACGTGCACGAGTGTAGGCAAGTGAAACAAAATAGAGACAGAGATTGCTTTTTATGTTCCCCCAAAACGTCCATGGAAAGTCCTTGAATATAGTTCCACCACTTTATTTAAAGCACTAGGAGACCGGCTTGTTTCTGATGACCCTCATTTTCAACAAAATTATTTAAGCCTGCTTAAACAGGCGAACATAAAAAAAATATACCAGGACATCGGAATGGAATCATTACCATAAGCCCACTGCTGGGACACCGACCATCCAACACGTGAGCCCTGTGCATCTTGGTGGACGTCACGTCAGGGAGGGGAAACCGACAAATATTCCTAAATCGTAATAGGGGATCGGACAACTTTTCAGAAAGTGTTTTAAATTAACTATACTGAATATATATAGCCATGAAAAATACTATTTTAATTAAATAACGCTCTTAAAGTACCTAAAACTATGTTTAAATATTATGTTTCAAATATTGCCGCGCAAAAGGTCACCTCAAAACTTGTGATGTCATATGTAGGTAGAAGACGACAAACTCTTCGAAATAAAACTTGCAAAGAGATTCTGACACGTTTTGTGAAGTTTGGGGACTATATTGTAGTAATGGAACGAACAAATTAGCAAAAATACATTTTATGAAAAGCAAAAACTTAAAATAAACACAAGCTTGACACACGGCATTTGCCTACAAATGACGTCATGCGCTGTGATTGTTGTTTCGTTTGAGATGAAGAACAGATTAAAAATGTCAGAATTATTTATTCCTCTAATACTTATGTACTGGACACCAGCCTTAAGCTAGAGAGTCAAGAAAGGCGAAGGAAGCTTCGAAAAATATCGTTTCGCAGAGCTTGACCATAAGAAGCAAACTCAAGCCCTCTTACGACTATATTTACAATAGCGCGGGCTGGCTGTATGCGACCCGATTTTTAAGACAAAGTTTGGATTTGCCAGCCACATCCGAGCACACGCCAGAAGATAAAACCAGGTTCGCCATCGTCGGTCACGCCGACGGGGAGAACATCATCATCTATTGCCAGAATAAAATACTTATGGGTAAATATGTACATTAACTTTTGGTTATTAAATATTACCACACAATGGATCCCTGAAAAGGCAAAGGCAAGACGTACTCCAAGAAAATTGGTATGAGGTGGCGCAGGAGCGAGACAGGTGGAAGCGAGACAGGGGGAGGCCTTTGCCCAGCAGTGAGACAGTATAGGCTAGTAAAAAAAAACTTTTGGTAGCACGGGGAATTTCTTTTTACCGAATAACCTATACCACTCAGGAGTCTTGACCATAAATGTAAGGCACTTACCTAACAAGACATATTATGTTTATTTTGAGTATAATACAAAATAACGCAGAAAAGTGGGTCTATTAATATAAGCAGGCACGACGCCAGATGAAAATGTGGCCCATAAGATCAACGGCAACTTATTCCATTGTGCCGCTGCCAAGTTTGTGCCTCAAGAGGGAAAGTATTGACCTCAAAATGGGGTCAGAACAGAACAATAAAATCTTGTTTTTTCATGTTCTGTCGAAGGGAAGCGCGATTTACTTTGATTGTAAAAAATACATTGAATTACTTCGACTGTGAAGATTTAGTTTCGAAGATTTCTTTACCATCTTTTTATATTGTTTGGTGTATTTTGTAATTGTAAACATGTGACTTTGAAAAATTAAAAGAAACTTTTTGCCGTACGTTTTTCATGTTGCTATGGTGTGGTATCAGAAAATTGTAAAAATAAATGCCACTGGGCAAATTATTGGTCATATGACACCAAAAACAGCTTTTTTATTGCAAGGTTCTTGCATTCGTGGAGTTTATAATCAGGCGTACACTTCTCGTCTCGTTCACAACTGAGCTACAGTAGCTACCGGTCATGCACGAACAATGTTATAGAAATGCGATCCCGTAAATACAAAGCGGAAGTGTAGAGTTGGGAAAACAGCGCTTTCGCAAGCGTGACTCACGGAGCGGGAGCGGCCGAGTGGACGCCACAACTGGTTAGCGATGCGACTGCCTGAGAAACGGAGGTATTCGCATTCGGTCATAAAATAAGAACACTCGCTCTAAAATAATGAAGTAAAACATCGTGAGGAAACCAGCATATCCAAAAAATATTTACAAAAATTCAAGGACATGTGACAATCACCGGACTGGTTCAGCGGCAAGCATGGCGCGACCATTATCTCTCTATGAGAGTAGAACCGTGTCCCAGCAGTGGGAATGTTATGGGCTGATGAACTAAATAAGTAATAACCAATTTTATTTAAACTTCGGAGATATTTTGAATAAAAACTTGGAAAATTCTTGAAGTTTAAGGAGTCTGAACGTCGGGGGATCTCAGAGCTGGCGCGTACTTCGCCCAAAAATTAAGCCATTTAATACTAAAGGGCAACGCCGCCAGTATTCTAGGGAACCTTGCCGCAAGGTGGCGTAGCGATCTACACGGCGTGTTTGCCTTATTTTATATTTTTTTTATTCATATAGCCTTGTACATATTTTTAGGAGTCCGATTGAATATCGATTATTTAATTTCTCAAGGCCAGTAAAAAAAAGTTGTTGGACTCTGTGTTAATGTCGCGTTAAGTCAATTAAAAATAAAAGTTGGCAACTACATCCCACTTTATCATACCTGACTCGGGATTAGCGGATTTGGTCGTATTTATAATAATTTTAGTGGCCTTGTCATAAAAATCAAAAGAAAAAGCTATAATACATGTTTCCTGTATTCCATCTACTTTCGAAATAAAATATAAAAAAGTGGTTAAACATTCAAAATGTTACCAATCCTGGATTTCAATAGAATGCCAGAAGCCCAAAGACTCTATCTTAGGCCCTTCTTAGACAGCGTAACTGATTTGACAATTAGTAAAACTAATTACGACTAGGTAACCTAGATAAACACAACAAGCCTTCGTTTTTACAAAATTACAACATAGTTTACTTTTTACAGTTTATTTTAATACAAAACATTAATTTGACGCTACGCACCTAGACTGAGTAACTGTTTTTCTAACAATTACTCAGACTGACGGGATGCAATAATTTAAAATAGAATTTATAACAAAGAGTTTATATCAATTGATGCTATGGCTTTATTATTGTGTTCATCGCCTCATGGAAAATAACTGGTTAACAGTTCTATAGTATATTTTTACACAAGAGTATATTTTTACACAAGAGTCAATTGTTTTATTTACTCGTAGTAAGCAGCTCTACTTATATAGAATTTGGTTCAAAAACGAGATATTTCAAAGTTCAAAAGTTCTTCATTCAGTTTTAGCATCACAGACGCATTTATGAACGTCAATTATTACAATGACTCTACCACCGTATCGGAAAAAAACCACTACTCAGAAGATACGGCAAGAAACACAGGGGCATTTTTTTTAGAACTTTTGTTACAATATTTTATGTATGTTTTTGACAATATTATGTTTCTTATGTGCCAGTTGACTACTTAGCAAAAACGGAATGTTCCATGTATCTTTGTCGTTTGCTGAGCCGTTAGTAATTACATGGAAGACAAAGATGCATGAAACATTTCGCTTCAGCCAAGTAGCCAACTGGCACATAAGAAACATAATATTGTTAAAAACAAACATAAAATATTGTAACAAAAGTTCTAAAAAAATGCCCCTCAGTTTCTTGCTGTATCTTCTGAGAAGTGATTCTTTTTCCGATACGGTGGTAGAGTCATTGTAATAATTGACGTTCATAAGTGCGTCTGTGACGACAAAATTGAATAAAGAAGTTTTGAACTTTGGTCCTGGAAAAGGACATAGGTTATTTTTATCCCGGGAAACCGCGGGGAGCAGCTAGTTTATTAATAAACATTTACCTTAAACTGAATGGTACAAAGGTCTCGAACGCAAATAACAAACATTTTGAGCATCATGTTTCTCTACAAACTAAGGCTTACTTGGTCTTATAAGATTTGTATGTTTTACTATTACTGTTAATTACCCAATTAAACCTTGCTTCAATGGAGTGTTGGTGTCGTAATATTTCCTAATCATTACGTTAACCGACGACGCCTATAATGACGCATTCAAAACGTAGTTTTTAAACATGCTTCCTTCTATGATATTGTGAAGTGTAGGAAACTGTGACGTCACTCTTCTCGTGTACGCCAAATACGTATAGCGTGTGACCTCAGAGGATTCTTCCTCTGAGTGTGTGACAGACTGCCCCGTGACATGCCACGACGACGCGACGGTCATTGTGACGTCACTACGACGACCTAACTGAATTTAGTATCAATACTCTAAGGAATTATGTAATTGATTGATTCTGGGACAGTCAATTGCCAAATACTAATATGACATCCTCTTGCAAATAATTGTAATTAGGTATACTTTTTTATTTAAAATGTTCTTTTAACTTCGCCTCGTTGAATTTTTTTATATATTTGATGA
Organism: Petrophora chlorosata; assembly: GCA_951640565.1. NCBI lineage: Eukaryota > Metazoa > Arthropoda > Insecta > Lepidoptera > Geometridae > Petrophora > Petrophora chlorosata. The sequence goes on from OX621191.1 coordinate 2,756,087, forward strand.
TGAATGAAAAAATAATAAAGAGCTAAAAAGACCAAATGACATCATAAAAGTAATGTGCTATTTTGGGGACTCTTTACATGTCAGCCCTATCGTTTTTAAAACTATAATAAACTATTATTAAAGAATCATATAATTTAATATACCTTAAGACCATGTATAAATTACCTGGCTGTTTGAACCAGTTTTTTGCATTTTGAATCTCACTTTAGTACTCCCTAAATGAAATCCTGCTCTAAAAGTCGGATGCTGGTATCAACTTGGAGTAGATAAAGCATCAGATAGCCTGACTCTTAAAATCTTTAGTATATATACTGTCTGGAAACCAACCCCTATGGAGGACTTCTGATCTCCCATAAAATACTAACTCTCAACCAATATGAGTGTGTTAGATAGTTAGTTTTCTTTGGTGTTAGTATGGATATTTATAACTCTGTAGTATTTCCAAAAGGTTAGGGGCTAAGTACACTGTTCCTAATGGTTTTCATGTTTTCAACAGTATGCAGATGTTGACCGTTTTGACCACGCATTCGTAATGAAGAAAGATTTATTGGTGACGTCAACTGGCGCTTGAGGGATTGAGTGCATGCCAAATATGTATAATTATGCCACGTACCACCACCGAAATTACTGGGCAGTATGAGACTTAAGAATTTTCTCGGGGTGAGGAGCGCAGTGCAGTGTCGCGCAGGAATTTGCTAAACGGTGGTTCTATAACTGTTATGGGCTTACATCAGGGCCCTAATTCACTATGACATCTTGGTGATTCCTTGCTTTAAGGAAACGTCGATTCCTTCATTAATAAACAACATCTGCGAAATTTGTAGTCTCTATGACGCGTCATATATGTGAATATATGAATGCGTCATAGAGATGTCGTTTATTAATTAAGGAATCGACGTGATTTCGCCAAGTTGTGATAGTGAATTGGGGCCCATGTGAACGATTTGCTTGTCTCCTGAAATATACTTTAGTTGCCACTATTTTACCGGATATGTCAAGTGTCTAACAGTCAAATTTCTCCTTTCACCTATTTACGTGATGGGTTTTGATACGGTTTTCACTATAATTTAGAGAATTTCTTGAGGTTTATGTGTATAATATATTTTATAGTAGGTATTTATTAATTGTATGTCAGGATGAGTTGTTAATTCGTAATAAATGACAGAAATAGTTGCAGTCTGCAATATGTGCATTGTGTATGTGTAATTGGTTTCTCTTCTTCATGTAGTAACTGTTTGTGGTATGTAATAAAGTGTGATATTTCAATATAAAATACACAATAAACCCTTAATTTTTTTTATAGAACTGTATTAAAGGGCGAACACGTCGTTCGCCTGATGGTAGGCGCTACGCCTGCCCATAACAATTGCAGTGCCACCCAGAACTTTTAATACCATAAAAAGCACTGCTTGTGCTACGCAGTGCTTTTTTCATTGCGGTCATCACCTCGAGACATCAGATATTAAGTCTCACATGCCCAGTAATTTCGCTGGCTACAATGCATTTCAAACCGGAACACCGATTACCAATTATTGTCTAGAATATTTGATATTGCGACAAAAACAAACTAATCGGCGCTCGGTGTCACCCCGATAAAAATGTCTTCGCGCAACAATGTTGCCTCGCGAGTCGCGATTCACTTTCGAGTAGGAAAGCCGCTGGCACCACTTGGCACAGCCGTGGCCGCTCGGGGTGGGCGTGCGCACACGCGGCCACTGCGTGCGGCTGACGTCACGCGCCGCGCCCGCACCGCGCCCGCGCCGCACCGCGCCGCGCCCGCCGGAACATTGACACACATCGCATGCAACTTGTATGTGTAAATTGTGTATCTGCGTCGTTATTCCTTACAAGTTTTTGATTAAGCATTTTACTTTGCCTTTTTAAAGCTGCAGTTGTTAGATAAGAAAGAAACAAAATCTTTTATTTGATATTACATTTTACTACGATCGCCGCGAAGGCGATGAACATACTTTTCCTATTTAAGTCGCTCAGCATTGCAATACAATAAAACTCAACATAAGTTACAATTCGCGATTTTATTGCTCTAAGCCAGTGGTTCTCAAACTTTTTTGGTGACAGAACCCTTTTGGGAAGCAAAATACTTGATGGAACCCTACAATAAAACAATAGTTTTTAAAAGTGTATTCTTTATTAATAAGCATAATAAAAGTACAATGTAACAGTTACTAATTATTACTTACTTTACCAAATGGCAAGTACACGCGCGGCCGCGGAGTCAAAACGTTCGACCAGAGAGAGGTGTTTTGATTTTTTTTCTAAATTCTTGAGGAACCCCTACAGAGGTATCGCGGAACACACTTAGAGTATAGCTGCTCTAAGCGATCTCTTTCAGACAACCCACAGTTGAGACAATGAAATACAAAAATACATTTCATTTATATAATAAAAGTCGCTAGATAATTAATATACCAAACTAGGACTCAACGTTCATTTGAATTCACAATCACAACCTTTTTATACTCAATCTTCATTTGAGTACATTTATATGAATAACAATGAAGATGCACCTACAAAGGCTGACGAATCATCGTCCGTCAAGGTTTACCACTCATGATACAGCAATGGCGGTGTTCGTATGCAATTGCATATCTTTTGCATGCGTCCACCGCGTGCTCAGCAGATTGTGGATACGCGCGGTGCCTACGACCGGTTGTATGACTCGTACGAATAGGGGATCGGACAGTAATCGAGAAAAAATCTAAAATGTAGTTAGAACGAATGTTCGTCGAACCGGAAAGATCATTCAATCAATATTTATGTGAAATAATAATGATTTATATTTTTAAATCAATAATAAATCTGACATTTTTAATCTGTTCTTCATCACAACAATCACAGCGCATGACGTCATTTGTAGGCATATGCCGTGAGTCAAGCTTGTGTTTATTTTACGTTTTTGCTTTTCATAAAATATATTTTTGCTAATTTTTTCGTTCCATTACTACAATATAGTCCCCAAACTTCACAAAACGTATTAGAATCTCTTTGCAAGTTTTATTTCGAAGAGTTTGTCGTTTTCTACCTACATATGACGTCACAAGTTTTGAGGTGACCTTTTGTGCGGCAATATTTGAAACATAATATTTAAACATAGTTTTAGGTAATTTTAGAGCGTTATTTAATTAAAATGTTATGTTTCATGGCTATATATATTCATTGTAGTTAATTTAAAACACTTTCTGAAAAGTTGTCCGATCCCCTATTGTATGACACACTTCACTTGTTACTAGCTTTTATTGTCAGGTTCTTTATGCATGTCTTTGGCAAAGGTGAAGGAAAGCGGTCACTATCGGCGAGTTAGTCCCAACCATACACATCTGCAGCAGTTAAATTAGATAACTCTCTATTGTTACACCACCAGAAATTATAACAACAAAAGGAGAAATAACAATCTTAATAATTAATTTAAAAAAAACATGAACCGACTTCAAGATTAAACTCATATTACTTGGTATTGTTATTTTTTCAAAAAGTGCTAAAGCAATTTCAATAAAATTAATCATCAAAAGCAAGCAATTATATGGCACTACCTCTGAAGTATGACCTACCAAACAAAAAAGAATCATCTAAATCAATTAATAATTCTCGGAGTAATCGCGTAACAAACATACAAAAAAAACATACCGTCGAATTGAGAACCTCCTCCTTTTTTGAAGTCGATTGAAAATTAAAGTGTTTGGGGCGGTCTTATCGCTCAAAGCGATTTCTTCCAGACAACCTTTGGATGGAGAGGACTTAAAGGAACTGTAAGAGACGGGAGCAATATATACCTAGTGCCACAAGCTTGTCTCAAGACAAACCTGTTTAAAGTTTATAAGGTGTTAGTAATATAAGAAATGTTGTAACATTTATATAATTAAATTAAAAAGAAAACTATTCTGATCCGATGACAGAGTCGCTGTTGTCTATGAAAATCTTCTGTTACCGTCATATATAAAAAACGAAACTAGATACAACATATTCTGCAGAAGACTTAAGTCCTATCTAAGTAAAAATGTTATTATTCCGTAGATGAATTCAAAACTGACAAGCGTGTGCAAAAAATGACTCAATTCCGTGACACTTACAGTATACTGGCTTTAATAAAACATTTTTTTTCTAACCTATACTGTCACACTGGTGGGCAAAGGGGAAAAAATTAAAAAATATTATTTCACACTTTATAATAAAACATAAATAAATATAAATTAAAATGACTATATGTACTTCTCGCACTGAATTACCCTTACTGGGCTCATGTTCCAACCTAAAATATTACTTAAGACCTATCTATATATGACAAATAAATGTACATGAATGCAATAAATTATAAATATTTTCTGTATCTCTATAGCTCCAGTTTTCACCGGGGCAAATAAATTTGTGTCATTCTAGGTATCACCGACACGGTACGACAGTGTCAGCCTACTGCGTTCATGCTGAGTCTAGAGGAATGGCCACTCCTTTTTTGATAGGAGTTTTTGTGCATAATAATCTAGAACTTATTGTGCGTCTCGTCGGTAAACTAGTAAAGTTCGGCTTGGTTCATAATAAAAACGTCCTAAATCTTATTAACAAAACATGACTATAAATGAGTGATGTTGTGAAATTGTTGAGCAAAATGTAGAGACGTTTTAAAGTGCCTCAAAGACCAAGTTTAGGAAAGCAGAGTTATCTTATCTTCCTCTAAGCCGACTGAAAATGTACATCTGCAAAACCGCACTTTGTCAAAAAAATCTGTAATGTTATGACTATAAAAATATTTAAAAAATTCCTAGACATATAAGAGAACTGCCTCTAAACTTCTTTAAAAATAAATTGTATGATGTATGGCTTGTCAATCACTGTTTTTTTATAATCTAAATGATTTTTTTAATTGCAAAGACAAGTGACTTTATGGACATCATCATCATATATATAAAATTCTCGTGTCACAATGTTAGTTACCTTACTCCTCCGAAACGGCTTTACTGATTTTTACCAAATTTCATATGCATATTCAGTAGGTCTGAGAATCGGCTACTATCTATTTTTCATACCCCTAAGATTTTAATTTATGTGGCAAAACAACGTTTGCCGGGTCAGCTAGTATTTTATATATTTTTTTTTTGTATGTGACATATTGTGCGTGTGAATAATTAATTAATTTGAAATGCTTATACATTTTTTTAAGTTAATCTTTGACATTTTCTGTACTAATTATATGCATGGGATTTTATTTCAATTAATTTAAATAATGTAATATTATGAAAATTTGTATGCCAGAAATGGTGAGACACGCAGAACTCTAAAAGATTTGTTAACTTCATTATGACCGTGTTTCCTACAAATAAATATCATTTAATTTCAAGCCCCAGACACATACTTTGTTAGATAAGCAAAAAGTATGTAATTGGAAAAGTTATCGACATTCGACGTATTACTCGGTAACTCTACATTAAACGCATCAGGCGCCCTTCAACTCCACAAACAACTAAACGAAGTCTGGAAACCTTGAATGGTTGTGCTCATCGGGACACATTCGAGCACATTCTGAATAACAAAGTAAACAATACAACACCATATAACTTCAACAATAAGATACAAATTTGAGATACAAAGATTACAAAGTTGTAACAAAGTCATGTTATCTGTGAACCCTTGAGCTTATTTTGCTCTAAATAAGTTAAAATCATATTGTAGTGCAGATACGAAAACAAGCGCTTTACTTTATGGTCTTCTTAATTTATGGGAATATCTTGGTAGGTCTCTCGTATGCGCGAGGCCGTCTGGGTAGGTACCACAGCTTTGCCAGATATTCTGCCGCCAAGCAGTAGTGCACAAGAATTACTATGTTCCGGTTTGAAGGGCATTGTAGCCCGCTAAATTACTGGGCATATATGAGACTTAATCTGATGTCTCGGGATGACGAGCGCAATGCAGTCCTACGCAGTGCTTTTTATGGTATTAAAAGTTCTGGGTGACACTGAAATTATTATGGGCAGGCGTGGCGCTTACCATCAGGCGAACGACATGCTTGTCTCATCACTCATTTCCATAAAAAAAATACTGCCTACTAACTCCACTAATATATTACTAGCTGCGTCTCACCGGTTTCTCCCGCGAGGGCAAATTTGTGGAAAAAAAGTATCACCATGAACTAAATAAAGTACCTACTCACAAAATTTTACCAAAATCCGTTCAGTAATTTTTGCGTATAACAAACATAACAAAGGTAAAGGTTCAAGTTAGTTAGATTCTCGATTTAGGCTTCGAGCATTTCCGATGCTCAAAGTTCAAAGTTCAAAAGTTCTTTATTCATGTTTGGCATCACAGACGCACTTATGAACTAAACGAATAAACGAACGTCAATTAAAATAAACGAATAAACGAACGACAATTATTACAATGACCCTACCACCGTATCGGAATAATAAATTTTTAGAAAAAACAAAAACCGACTTCAATGTATCTTCGAAGTCCAAGGTCACATATCGGTGAAATTTATATGGGACGACTTCGTAGCTATACTGAACCCGACGCAAAAATAATTTTTCAAATCGGTTCATAAATGACGGAGTTCTGAGGTAACAAACATAAAAAATAAATTAAAAAAAAACACAATCGAACAGAGAACCTCCACCTTTTTTTAAGTCGGTTAAAAAAAGAACCACTACTCAGAAGATACGGGATAGCCGATCTAAATAATATTTATAATGAATCAACCACACATGTGACATCATGAGACCACGGATTGGCAAGCGGAATGTAGGACGCCCCCAGCCTAGGTGTGGCGACGATTTTCGTAAAATGGCTGGAAGCTGGATAAGAGTAGTAAGTAAGTAGGTGAGGATCATGCTTAAAAGTGTGCAGTGGAAAAGGCCCCATCATCAGCCTGTCGCAGTCCACTGCTAGACACAGTGAAATACGTCAGAAAGCGTAGTCGAGTAGTAGTTTAGAGCGAGTGTGGCTCAGCGGGAACTCGTGCGCCTTTCAATCCGACGCACCTGGGTTCGAATCCCGAGTCGGCCCTGCACCAATGACTTATAGTTAAGTGCACATTTTGTACGCTCGCTCTAAAACGGTGATGGAAAACATCGTGATGAAACCCGCTTACGCGCTTTGGAGTGGTAGGCTCTGGCCGTGGTTGTAATACCACCCACCGAACAAAGCCATGCCGTCAAGCGACCTAGTCATGTTTCGGGATGATGTTCGGTGAACCATCGGGGAGACGGGTCTGAACAGCCGCTCAACTGCCGTCTCTCTCTAGATCTATGTGCTCCATCTTAGGCCACATCATCGCTTCACATCAGGCGAGATAGTGGCCAAACATAGACCTATTAAGTGTAAAAAAAAAAGAAAGATGATTGTCCTCACAAAAAACTCTAGGTTACTTACATAGATATTTTGACAGTAGGTATAGAATTACGAGTAGCAATGTCGTTCTAACACTGTCAAGAAAATTTACCTATTTGGTTTAGCTTAGATAGCTTGGACCATATTTTACATAGGTACATTGCTAATAAAACTTTATTTATAGAATTCTAAGGTTGTCTGGAGGAGATCGGTCTAAGCGATAAGACTGCCCATTGTACTACCCTAGTTATATTTATCTGTAATAGTTTTTATGTTACTGGTTTACAATAAAGCTTTTTGATATTGTATTATTTGCTTTAACAACAAATAAATAATGCACTAAAAATTAATTATTCACATCTCGTCTCACTCAAGCAGGTACAGGATGCGTTAGGTAGTTAGTAATGTAATCATTTTGTGTTTGTATTGCAAAATAAGACATTGGAATTGGCCAGGGCAATTTCAAAGACATTTTGGTTACCATACGGAAAATAAGTTTATTTGTTTATCACCTGGTTTTTTTTTTACATTGTTTTTGTTTTTGGCTTTGTTCGGTGGGTGGTATTACAACCACGGCCAGAGCCTACCACTCCAAAGCGCGTAAGCGGGTTTCATCACGATGTTTTCCTTCACCGTTCTAGAGCGAGCGTACAAAATCTGCACTGAACTTTATGTCATTTGGTTTTAGCGTTTTTGAATTAGGTACCTATTTTGTTTTAGATTTTTTTAAGACAATAGATATTTATTAAATAGAGACAAAAATGCACTTTTAAACGTCACATACACATAATACATAACAATTAAAATACGTTAAAAAGACAAGGTTTTTAAATGTGTAGTGCAATGCAATTTATCATCCAGTAAATTCACTCGATCGTTAAGCCCACGTAAGAATCGATTACCGATTTTTTGTCGATGAAAATGAAAGACTACAGAGTTTCATATTGCAACGCACACGTCCTACAAAGTCGGTCACAAAATAGATGACAAATGTCGGTGGAAAAATCGGACCGACTATCGGACTACAAAAAGTCTGATGTCGGCGGAGGTACCTAGTAACGCTAACTCTTTTTTTCTGTTTGTTTTAAAATCAACATCGATTTATGAAACAAACAAACGGTTATGAATGTAAACAGTAAATATCTTTAGATTGTAATTAAATGGCTTTATCCTTATCAACTTGCCTAGACTTGCTTTTTGTTGTATTTCTCATGTTCAATAGAATTTATTTCCAATATTTTTTGAGTGAGTCACAAGCTTACGAAGCATTTAACACTACTTTATCCAACTGTTCGTTTTCTCTATTATCTGTCACCTAATTAAATATTATTATATTATTATGTTAAGGATTATTTCTTTGGGTTAATTGATATTTATAAGTTATCGCGTCATTTCCGAGTCAAAGGGTAATACGATTGATTACCATGCGAATTGCTTACGTTTGCATTCCATTCATTTGTTTATATACTTGATTCTACTTGTTCTTCAGGATATCCGTTTTCATATGACTCATAGTTTTCTTATGATTCATTGATGTAACCTTTGTTAAGTAAGCTGACGTACCTGTTAGTCTGGTGTGACTGCTGTCATTGATTTGATTTATAGTTCCTTAGTCGTAAAATTTATCATAGGTATCAATAATTTGTATATAGAGCGCATGTTATATTAGTGTATTGTGTTTGTATTTGAGGCTGGTGTTTCCAGTGTGCCCGTGCGATCCGCACTGGGCGCAGATAAGTGCGTGCCACGCCTTTTATAGCTTCGGCCCGAGGATGCGATACGCCGAGTCGCCGACACATTTGCATTCAGCCGTTTATTCCTCTACGCATGCCTCGACTGCCTTATTGTCTTATCGGCCGTCTGTTGAAAGTTTCTGCTTTAATGATATTAGTAAGTTATCTGGCCTCGAAACCCTCATACAATGTTGGTGTATAAATGTTCTGTGACGAACTATTATTGCTCGGTGTCGTCGGTCGTAGCGTCGACAGCGTCCGAAATCGTCTTCAATTACAAAAAGCAAACGGAAAAGTACGATTGCACAATAGTCAATAACATAGCTGTTACACCTGTATGGTAACGGCGTACGGTCGGGATTGGCGTGTCGGTGACGCGGCTGACGTCACGTGGCACGCTGGCTGCGCGTGATCGGAGCGCGGCGGCGGGCGGCTGACGCGCCCACCGCGCACTTGCCCGGTTTGTTGTTCTTGCCAACACGGCCGCGTTCGCGCCTTGCTTCGTGTAGCAACCGTTTTTTATGCAACTTTTGTTTGCAGCCGCGGTGAGTGGCCGATGTGTTTTAAAATTCGAATTTAGAAGCACCACTTTTATCCGTGGCGGGCGCGTTTAGCGTATGATTGGTATGATGTTGATGAAGCAAGCAGCTTGACTCAGCGCAACACTATTTTTTTGCATTGCTTTGACTGGGACTGCTTTGTATTTAACCTCATTTTGATAAGATAGCTAAAAAACAAGGATATTGGAAGGTACCTACCTAGTTATTATTATTTTCATAGTCCAGATTAAGTCATGGCTGGACAGTATTTCATCACTCGTCGACCTCGCCAGTAGAGTGAATAAGAGCGATTGTTTGGAACAAAATATGTATTATTACATACCTACATTAAGTGTACTATAAACGGGTGTCACTCGGTGTTTTGTATAACTTTTGTTTTCAATGTCAAATGATATCAAAGCAGGGGGGCAATCGCACTAAAATATATCGACTGAAACGCAACTGAACTTGAAACGCAGCACAACTTTTTAAATGTTTCGTATCGCGTTAATGATTTGACTGAAAGTTGAAACGCAACTCGATCGTAGCTGGAACGTTACCGCTGTCATACGAACGGTTGTGAAAAAGTTAGGAAGTTGCTACTTTGTTTTAATCGTTGAGCGGTGTTTGACTCGGTTTAACTCTTAAAACCTAATCAAAATGAATGCGTACATGGATTTATTAGAGAAGGCCCATGTATTCGACGTTGCGATGGCTCGGGCCCAAGAGAGGAAGAGAAATATGAGTGCAAGACGTATGTATGTGCGGAGCTTTTAAGTGAAGTGATTAACTACGATGATTCCGCTGTAAAGCCATTAACATCTAACATTGTCGCTTCCTTGGAATTTGCATGACAATCCTTTACTAAGTACTTGTTGTGTTGTTATTAAATAACAAACATTTATTTTAGGTTTTCGTTGCATTGGCATTCTATGCCACTGGGTCCATCAATAATGTAATTGTTTGTCTGGGTCAATCAGGAATTAATTTTGTTTAACAAGACATTCATAGCCCTAATGAATACTTATTGATATTATTAATGCATAAAATATATTCTATTGTAGGTGCTCGTTGGTGGATAGAAAGATGAATTATTTACCAGTGGCTGCTGCAATGATAACAAATGCATGCTGTGTGCTGCATATTATAGCATAAAAGGCACACATCACATAGTCTATTGAAGGCAGAGGAGGCTCAAACCAAGGCACCAGCGGCAGCGGTGGTGTGACCAAAGTGCGCCCTCAGCGAGTTGGAGCTAGGACGCGCTCGTCAGCAGGCACTCATACAACCTTTTGCGGGTAGATAGGGATATAGATCATAAATGAAATGCAGCGTTTCTACATCATCATTATTGTGATAAACATAGATTTTGCTATAATAATTAATTGACAGTTAACATGGTTTTATTCAGAGATAAAATAACATACCCTTTAACTATTTTACAGGGCCTTAAATAAAAATCTTACACGTTAATAACCATAACCTATACAAATTTAAAAATTATATTTCTAGGCATATACTAGCTTTTTTCACATTTAATAATGAATGTTGATTCTCCTTCATATAATTTATTTTTCCTTTTGTAATTTATTTTTGGTATTAACTTGTGCTAGTCCTTCTTCTGGCTTTACATCATCTAATGGTCTGGGTCTTGTGTTGACAATACTGAAACAATAGATAGTGAGTTCTGTGAGTACCAATATTTCAGGCGGCTTTATAACGATAAACAGCTGCCCTGCGTTATACTGATTTTTGTACACTAATACAATACTATAATGATGAGGTAAACTTTGTGAGTTTTTTGCTGAAAAATTTGTCGCTACCTAAAGGGGTTAAAGGCATAGAGTAAGTAGTTATACTTCATATATGCGTTAAAAGTGTTCTGCCAGCTTCTTTTCCTGATAGCCTGACAGTACTCATTCCAGGCATATTTTGATTTTTATATTATATCATATAAAAATAAATTACCTTTTGGCTGAACCTATCAATGCTTTCAGCAAGCATCTGAATGATTAGACATTTTATGTATTTTTTTATAGCAGCCTCTGCCCGCATTTCTTCAATGTGGATGACCTTGATACGTTTCTTCTAATGCACTTCTGGCAGCTGAAAGATTGATGAAATAATTATTTTCTAAAAAAATTATATATGACATCTTTTTTTTCACTTGTAAGCAGTAAAATTAATAATTACTTTTTATAGAAGTAGGTATATACCTTAGCTTATTCCTTTCCTGTTCTGGCAGGTCGTTTCGTATTAAGGGTCTCAGCACATTCAAGCCATAATTGTGCTGCAAATGCACGAGCCTCAACACCGCACCCATCTATAAGAGCAAGGTCTCGGTGTCCTTCAGGAAACTCTATCATGAGCTTTAGCTGACGTTCTGTTGTGCATCTGCGGCGCTCTTCCATTTCCTAAAAGATTTCACAACTGAAGATCAGAAACAAAATTTTACAATAGAAGGGAATTCTTCTAAATGTGTTCACTGTTAGCAAATTAAGTACTAACTGAGCATAATGTGCTTAAAATAGCTCAGTAACTGCGTAAAATATTAGGTACTTCAACACCAACCAAACATTTCCACAATAGTTTTTTTACATTTACAAAACATTTAAAGTTTCGAAACTACAAAAAAAACAAACAAACCAAGAAACTACTTAGTATTCTGTGCTACTTACCAGTCTTACCACAGAGTACATTTGTCTATCTGTCGGCGAATGTCACGCTGTCAGCTGTCAAAACTAGAGATGCACAAATATAAAATGGTAAATCGATCCTCGATTTAGCATTTTGTAGCAGAAATAGCTGTCACTTAAAAGTAACATCACTAACAACTATAAAGCGTTAACGTTCCAGCTTCGATTCCACTTTGGTTGGCGTTTGAACTTTATCGCAATACCAAAATTCAGACAGGTGAATCGAAACTTAACCACAGTCGTAACCAAACTACAACTGAACCATAGACGTTCGCAGTTGTTTCAAATTAACGCGATCGGGCCCCAGAAGTGACGACAACAATGTAGGTAGAGTCCCAAAAAATAAGCAACTCTATGGAAAAACGAATAAATAAGTACCTGATCCAAAGAAATAATATATTATACTCAGAAATAATTTAAAAAATCATAACAAATATAAATAAAATAAATGATATAGGCTTCACAGGTACTCACAGTATAAAACCTTCCAACTAAAAGCATAACCATGAGAGCGATAAAAATAATCAACACGCTGTATGCACTAATGTTATGGTAATTTATTTGATATTAATTTTTAATCATAATATTAATTAACGCATATTGTTGAAGTTAGTAATTGTAAGCTAGAACGTTTTATTCTATGTTTTGAAACACCTTCATTTAAAATTCGCATATTGTTACCTGTCAGGAATCAAAGAAATCTTTGACAAAGATTACAAGCGTTTCGCATATTTCTTCATCATGCGGACTGCTAAGGAGCGGGACACTCTACCAGCGATTTCGTTCCTAAACAGCTACAACCTGTGTCTCTTTAAGTCTAGATTGAATAAGCATTGCATCTCATGGGCAAACGTGATCCACCTGAGGTCGCATCTTCGCTCCATCAGGCGAGATGTCGTCAAACATATGCCCATTCATCAATAAAAAAGGGTCTATAACATCGATGTATAGTCTTCATACATAACTTCATATCTTTTTTCGATCGTCTATAACGAAAAACCTGCCAATTGAATTTTATTATAGTTTATGATTATGCCTAATTATCTAGGTATACCATTTCCTACAGCTTGGTTTACTATATTATAAGACATACCTATTGTTTTTATAATTCATCAACCCTCCCAAATCTTCGCTGTCTTCATATAAAAATGTACACTAAAGTCTAGAAAATAAGGTCAACTTAACTCAATTCAATTCAAAAGTTCTTTATTTCAATTTTCTCGTCACAGACGCACTTATGAACCTCAATTATTACAATGACTTTACCACTGTATCGGAAAAAGAACCACTACTCAGAAGATACAGCAAGAAACTGAGGGGCATATTTTTTAGAACTTTTGTTACTACTGTACTAACTACTAACTATGTTTTGTTGTATGCTTACAGGAAAATGCCATGTTAAAACCAGCTTTAAGTTAGTTACTAAAGAGATTTTTTATTACCTATCTTTAATCACTTACCAATACTCGGAAATCGCGATTAAAATCTGAAGGAAAAGTTTAAGTAACGTCAGTACTATGAGTGGGGTATTCTGTGGTAACGTAGAGTTTCAGTTTCCACTCTAAGAAAATCCTTCTCTACGTTTATACATTATGACAACTGATTGATAAGTGATAATACATCTCGTTCCTCTATTTATCTTCTTGAGATCCTGACCTAAGCTTGGAAAATCATGTTTTACCACGTTTTTATTCAGTCACTTTTTTGTCTGTCTGTCTGTCGTTTCTGTGGTGGAATCTTGCAACTCAAATTTGCAGCTCTCCCCGATTAGCTTTCCGGCTGAAACTTTCAGGGCAGCTCACAACTTGATGACAATGCATTATAAATCCATTTATTAGCAAGCAATGCTGACCTAACCTCAATAGGCGCATAAAAACGTAGTTTTTAGATATTTTTTTTAATCTGTCACTTTCTTGTTTTTGCTACCGTAAATAACTGTTAACGTAACTTTACTAAAATATGGTATAATTTAAACAATGCTTTATAACTTGTTAATACTTTTCTAACCTTATTCGTTAATTACATTAAAAAACATTTTTATGTAATTCACTCGATATAGTTTGAGTTAAGTAACATTTACATTCATCATTATAACAATAACAAATGATGAAATAAAAACATCATCCAATATTAGGTATATTATTTGTATACTTACCTACTAGTACATTAAACGAGTGTAGAGAATCATATTCTTTATACTCGTTTATAGAACAGTCATAATCAAACAGTAATTGTAAATAGTACATTAAGATACAAGTGTAATGATTAACGCACATACGTTTCATTCGACCTTTTTCATCACACTTGCGAGGTAAAAGACACTAGACTAGAGACTAGTATGTATCTTTGCGTTAGATTTCGGTGGCAGCAAACTACATATCACTAGCGTTTCGTAGATAAATATTTCTGGCGGTGTCAAATTATAATACATCTTCTCCACTTGAACTTGAAATTTGCAAAATAATCAACTGCACAGGGAAAAATATAACAAAAAATCTTGAGGAAAATGGCGCCAAGATGTCCTTTTTTTGCGTGCCGTGGCTCATCAGTGCTCGCGCATTCAGCCGATATTAAAAAATATAAAAAAGTGTTTTTTTTTTTTGTGGAACGAATGACGAGACGATCTGAATGAATGGCGATATTTTTGTATTTATAACATAATTTGTAGTGAATTATGAATTATTTAATAAAATTAAATGTTTTAGTACCGTAATTAAGGGCTACCATTTAATTAATCAAACATTTAAGAAAATGTATACTTAGGTACCTACTTACTATTTTCAGCCGGATGAAAACTCTTTGTTAAAAAATATTTAAAAAGAAAACATTATCGCACTAGTTCGGTTTTGTAAAGTAAAATGCGTGCACGCGTGCGTAATATCTCGGATTACGAGCCTAAACCAATGAAATAAAGTCCCTATTACGAGCGAGTGTGATGAAAAAAATACTTCTTCTCTGTCATATTTTTCCAACAATAAAATAGGGATTTCACGTTATGTATTAAATTAAATTATCGCAATATTATCTAGCCGAAACTACTTGTGAAATTCGCGCAGTCACCCCTCTTTATACCAGTAGCTTCAGGAATTAATACCTAGTATCTTGTTAATTCTAACTACTTAGTACGTAGGCAGATATTTTTGAACAAACATCTGGCAACAACGTGATAAGTTTCCAGCACTTTCCTGCAGAACGATAAGCATCTTATCACGAAAACGAAGTTTCGTATTACGTACTACCACAGAATACTTTTCAATGTTATCATCATCATCATCATCAGCCCATCACGTTCCCACTGCTGGGACACGGGTCTTCTCTCATAGAGAGAGAACGGGCCATAATCCACCACGCTGGCCCAGTGCGGGTTGGTGGATGTCACATGTCCTTGACTCTTTGTGAAAAATGCTTGGACATGCCGGTTTCCTCACGATGTTTTCCTTCACCGTTTTTGGAGCGAGTGTTAAATCCGCACATAACTTAAGAAAGTCAGCGGTGCGGGGCCAGCGGGATTCAAACTCGGGTGTGTCGGATCGTAAGTCGCACGAGCTCCCACTGAGCCACACTCGCTCCTACTGAGCCACACTCGCTCCAATCGCTTCATCGCATCGCTTTTCAATGTACTCAGCTATAATTAAAGCTCTAGAATGTGTTTCGTCTCTGGCTGTTGTGAGATAACATGGTGATATGGTCCTCGTAGTTCCCGATACCCTAGATACTGGAAAACTGGTAATTCTAAGTAGTACCTAGTTGATCAGGGAATTATGAATTTGAATTGTATGTAATTTATAATATCGATTTTTATCAAGTCGTAGTAACTTTAGAAAACGGCGCCCATAGTTTTTCTGTTATTAGCAGAAGAAAGGACATCAGTGAAAAAAAAAATTGACTTTATAATTTTCGTTCGTAGTATAATTATTTTCGTTCCGCTATAAATTCGGCACAATATGTACTACTTACCTAATATGAAACAACCTAAAAAAACCCTAATATATGATAGGTACCTAAGATACTTTTAGAATTCCAGTACCTACCTACTTAGTACAACTTAGTACAAAATCATATTATCAAGTCACCCTTTGTGCTACCTACCTCCCTTTATCTTCCCGAGTTGATAACTAGCTATGTTCCTATTCAAATAGACAAATAATATAATCATTGTTGAGTTTAAAAATAGAACTTGTATAATTAAACAAATCAAACGCACTTGTCCATTTGATAAAATTGCAAGTCGTGGGATTTGTTAAACGAAATGCTGTATCGAAAGTTATTCTATTGAACACAACTGTCGCGCCAAAACCCCGGCAAAACCGCGTCAAGAATTCGAAATTTGGAACGCGAGACGCATCGGACATCATCAGGGCGTGGTCCCGAGATGCTAAACGTAAACTAGCCACTCTTGCCAGTATAGCGTTGACCTCCAAATTTCGAAATAGATGCGTCGGGATCGCCGGCGTTGCTAGCCGCTTGGGAGGTGAGGGAGGTCTTCATAAGCTGGTTTAGGCTTGAACCGCTGCGTTCTATTTTTAAACAGTCGCACGACGGCCACGCGCCCACCGCGTGGCTTTGTTTTGCTGAACGCAGGACTACGTATTATTCTGTGACAGCGATAAAACCCGCGCAGTATTCTCACATATTTACGTCGTGTACATTTTATTGTTTTGATTTCTTATCAGTTCTGTAACTATGTACAGTGTAGTGTAGCGATTTCGTTTATCGTGGGTTGTAATTAGAGTAGCTGTGTAACCTCTAATTAACGACTCAACTTTTCCCAATTATTATTGTTTACCTAATGTATATTGATTGAAATCGACAACTGGCCTGTTTGTTCCCACGATATCTGCCACTTATTAACCAATTAGCGAAAAATATGACATCACGATTGGCTTCTTTGTTGATAAACATGATAATGACTGTAATACTTACGATAAAGTATGTACGGTATGTAGACTTTAATAAGTAGGTACCTGCGAAATAGGAAATCTTTAAATAAAACGAAGCATATTGAGCAAAATTTGACTCTACCTTATCGGACAACAAAATACCTACTTAACGTATAAGTACCTACAAACATTTTAAATAATTTACATTTCCTAGTAGCCTCTACAACTCATTTTTCCAGCATTGGATTAATTTTCGAGAGAAATCACAAAAATCTTCTCCCGGAGGTGTGGAGCCGACGACGATCCGCCGCCGACTGACGGCATGCGAGCTTCCTAGCTCCGACGTTATCTACCTTGCTGATAACAGCGTCCAATGACATGAGACCTCTCTCAGTACACTTGGAGAGTGATATCATGTGTCTCGTTGTACTGGTAACGTGATAACAGCTAGTGCGCTTACGCAAATGCCTCCCGGCACAGAGAGATTGGCGAGTGTCAACATTGATATGATAAGTGTCTGCGCCTGCGACGCCGACGGGGTCATAGAGCTATATTTATATTTTGTTTTCGTTATACCTACACCATTTTTAGTACATTTTTAGTTCGATATATATTATTAGGTTCTCTATTCGATTGTTTTTTTATGTTTGTTACCTCAGAACCCCGTCATTCATGAACCGATTTGGAAAATTCTTTTTGAGTTGGATTCAGTATAGCTACGAAGTGGTCCCATATATTTGACCTTAGACTTCAAAGATACATTGAAGTCGGTTTTTTTGTTTGATAAGTCGTACACTTGTTATAATCTAGTTGACTCGTGTATCGGTCGGATGGCTGAATAAACAATATATAAGCTAATATTATGTCTATTAACTTGTGCTGGACAACGATGTGCCACATTAGGATTCTATTCCTAACGTTTTCTCTCCTGCGCCAACTTATAGTTAACAAGAAAAACTTCTTAATAATAAAAGCAATGATAATTTTAACCGTTCACCAAAAATACTGATTGTGCACCAAATTAACCGTTCACCAAAAATACTCATTGTGCACCAAATTTGATCTGATCAGCACTCAAACGTATAGGCACCCCAACGGTATAAGGGGCAGCCCTCGGGAGGTTAGGGTGCGCAGGTTAGAGCGCCGCGAACATGTACCTAATAATATTCATAAAATAGGTGCTCGTTATGAAATATTTTAATAAACATATTTTGGTGCACAATTAGTATATTTGGTGCACAATCAGTATATTTGGCAAAAAAACAGGAATAAATTAAGGTACAGTTAAATACGATCCTAAAAACAATAACGCCCAACGATCACATACATAGATCCTGGCCCCTAACAAGGATTCCCCGTATCTAGAGAATCAGGAACTACGAGGACCCACAACACCCAGACAATAAACAAATACTTGCTTTTTTTTATGCAAAATCATTTGCCCCGGGAATCGAACCCGCAACCTCGGTGGTGTATGAAATTTGCCAACCGGCCTAACCACTTCACCACGGAGGCTGTTTAATTGATATTTAAAGTTTATTTCTGGCGACTCAATTACATCGAAGAAGTAAAACTGGCCCATTTATAATAAATACTTTAAAGACTAACATACATGAACCGATTTTCAGCATTGCATTGAGTCACTGTAATCAGATATGGTTGGAAAATATTCCTATACTTACTATCAGTAGATAATAATAATGGTAAAGGAGATATTCTTTATCTGTACGTACTTTAATCCAGCACGTACATACGTAAGCGGATCAAAGTATGCTACCAACTAGGGTTGCCAACCATAGTGTTAAAAACTGAGAAACAGTATTATACTGCTTTTCACTCATTAAATAAAACATGCGAAATACTGTTTGTTTCATCACCAGTATAAACAAGGTTTTTGTTGAAAAATAAATTTTTCAAGACAAACTTTTAACAAATTTGCAGTCGGTACGGCGAGCAGATTAAAATGAGCCCAAACACTAGTAGTTTACGATTATCCGTCAAAGAGTTCCATTGCTCAACCTCCGTCTCCATCATCAGATCAGCTGACTGTCACCATAATATTGCATTGTCATCGGACTTTGACTCTATGCAAAATTTCAACTCCGTAGGATACGAGAAAGTGGTTTTGATTCAGCTTGCAAGATTTGACCCAAACATTGGAAGTTAAATAAAAGCTTGTAAAAATTATGTTTGGGTTAGTCTACATAAATGGTTTATTTTCAACCAGAGCTATCTTTGATCAGTTGTTTGTCAATTTTTTTTTTTTTAATTTTTTTAAGGATCAGCAAACAGTTTCACTAGTACCTTAATTAACAGACTTAAAAATAAAATCTTAATATAAGTGAAACCAACATCGTTGACCACAGATAGATATACATGTTTTTTTTTTTATGTAACTGAGTAACGAGACGAGCTGGTCGTTTGCCTGATGGTAAGCAATACGCCAGCCCATAACAATAATAGCACCACCCAGAACTTTGTTTTGCAAAATTCTGCGCGGCGCTGCACTGCGCTCGTCACCCTGAGACAATTAGCTGTTGAGTCTCATAATGCCCAGTAATTTCGCTGGCTACAATGCCCTTCAAACCGGAACACAGTAATGCTTGCGCACTACTGCTTGGCGGCTGAATAACTGGCAAAGCGGTGGTACCTACCCAGACGGCCTCTCGCATACGAGAAACCTACCACCAGTAACGAAACATGTAACGAAATGTTGGAATTAAGATAACAAAATAACATTATTAATGTAAATTAATAGCAAAGTAAACACATTCTGTATAATGCCAAACAAACAAAAGACGAGTAATGTCAAGGGATCCCTACAATGCAGTAAACAACAAACAACGCAGTAAACATCGTCAATAGTCATTGCAGTCTTCAGTAAAAATCATTTTGAAAAAATTATAGATAATCCTAACTCCCATAGTCTTAATCTTGGTTTGTACTCTGAGGTAATTAATGTTCAACAATATAGGGAATCGGACAACATTTCAGATTTAAAAAAAAATTAACTACAATGATATAGCCATGAAAAATACAATTTTTATTAAATAAAGCTCTAAAAGTACCTAAAACTTTGTTTAAATATTATGTTTCAAATATTGCCGCGCAAAAGGTCACCTCAAAACTTGTGACGTCATATGTAGGTAGAAGACGACAAACTCTTCGAAATAAAACTTGCAAAGAGATTTAAATATGTTTTGTGAAGTTTGGGGACGATATTGTAGTAGTAATGAAACGAAAAAATTAGCAGATTAAAAATGACAGAATTATTTATTGATTTAAAAATATAAATCATTATTATTTCACAAAAACATTGATTGAATGATCTTTCTGGTTCAACGAACATTCGTTCTAACTACATTTTAGATTTTTTCTCGATTACTGTCCGATCCCCTATTATATGGAAATGTATCACAAGACCAAGATTCTCTTGAAATGACTGGTCAAAAGTGGAGACATTTGTAGGTGAGTACCGCAGTAGAATTTAAAATATCACAAAATTTGTGTGATTTTGTCGCATTTCCAGAAGGAGTATTTTCTGTAATGAAAGCTAAGTGTCGAGATGACAGAAAAAGAGCAACACTAATTTTTATAAAAATTAAGTTATTATTTATTTTAATTTTAATTTAAAAACTAGTGAAGCTTACCAAACCTTCAAAAATTACAAAAAATTGTTACACTGTGTAAAGAGCTCAGATAAATTAAAATTGGAATCTTTGAAAAAATAAAATACTTTTAAAAATGTTTAAATACTGTTCATTTAAATTCTCAAACCTAAATGTACTTTTTTATCTTCAGATTGTTGGCAACCCTACCAACGTCCTAAATCTTATTAAAAATCAAACTATTACAAATAACGAAAGTTTGAGAAAGCCCACTTGCGCAACACTAAAATCGCGGTATGTGTCAATTTTCATACAAAAAATAAATGTAACCCACGGGTTAACCTCGAATTGAGTTTTGACGTCAGGTCAACGTGATTTGACAGTCTATGGGGTGGGGTTAGGCAGGTTGGTTTAAATCTCATACACCGTTGGTTAATTACAAAATTACTTTTTGCAGTTGTTAGACAAATTACCTACAGTTGTAACTACAGCGGAATTAACACGAACAATGCAAATCAATTTGGATTAGTTTAATGAACCATTTCACACAAGAAAATCTCACCAAAGACCCGAGTGACATCTGTACAATCGTTTACGAAGTATCAAAGCGTTTTTGTGTGCAGACACCACTTTTTTTTATTTCGCTTGCTTGAACAGGGTAAAGTCTCTAGGGCCATACCGCCTTGTCTTACGTAGTTTTTATTTGAAAGTTTGAAAACATTAAAATGATTTCTTTCGTATTGTAGTCAAAATCAATGTCATTCCTAGTGCTTCAATAAAGTGGTGGAACTTTATTCAAGCTTTGCATGGACTTTTTTGGGAGAACATAAAAAGCTATGTTTTTTTCTATTTTGTTTCATTTGTCTACACTCGTGCACGTTTACGAACACATACTGGTTAATATTCAATTCAATTCAAATTGTTTATTGCTAGAATGTTGTAAACAAAGATGGCAAATAAAAATAATTCCTAACATTCTACCATGACAATGGTGTGCAATATTAACTTAATTTCAAATAACATAATTAAATTAAATTCAAATTGTCAGATTATTATAAGTTGATTTTAATTAATGTCAGATTCCACCGATATTACACATGATCACTTGTTTTAAAATAAAACAAAATCGAACTGTATCACTTTTCACTTCCGCAAAAAGTTTCAGACACCTTTAAGTTTAAACTCCAACACCCAATGGTTATTAGTTTAATTTATTAAGTCCATTCAAAGTTTGCGTGTAAAAAAATGCACATAGCACTTCCTATTTTACAGCTAGGAAAGTAGGTATACGTACATTCTAAATAAGCTTCTATTTCTTGGTTTGCGTTTATGTAAAGATGTTTTTTATGGTTTTGAATGATGGGACTTGCAAATCGTTCGCTGATAGTATAGGTATAAATATATAGATAGGTAGCCTGCCGGGGAAACTTGCAGTGTCACGTTGATGTATATTACACTTTTATTTTATTTTGTTTAGCTCAATGCAGTGTCACCCCAGAAAATTTAATACCTACTATAAAAAGCACTGCGTAGCACTGCGTTGCACTGATCACCCCGAAACATCAGATGTCTCATATGCCCAGTAATTTCGCTGGCTACGATTACAAGGCCCTTCAAACAGAACACATGAATGCTTGGGCACGACTGCTTGGCAGCAGAATAACTGACAAAGTGGTGATTCCTACCCAGATGACATACCTATCCATACAAGAGACCTACTGTATTGATTCGTGTCATTTGTGTAGTAGCAGGCCTAGCGTACTCCGCACTGTAGGTACGAAGCTACAAGTACATAGCCGGACACCGACGGCGGGTCACGCGTCGTTACACGTGCCGTCAGAAGAGATAAAAACTATGCGATAGAAAGAGAGGCGCTCTGTAGGTTAATATAACTGGTAGGTATGTAGCGCTACGCGAGCTGAATTGAATTTTATTGCGTCATAGCAAGAGTAGCTATTTGTTTAAATTACTTTGCGGAGTGATGCTTCTGTCCCTTAGTATTCTGTGGTAGTAGCTCTATTTATTTAGGTATTTAAACGAATAGTAGTAGCTAGTAGCTCTATTTATTTAGGTATTTAAACGAATGTCAACATCAGGCACGTTTTCGTATAAATTGAAAAGGATCATTCTCGAGTGACCGCTACTGAACTTTGCAATTAAAATATTAAAAACAATGCCAAGAGTAAGTAAGCAACGTTGATCCACCTGATAACCCCATTGTAGATGATTTGTAGTACCAAACCGCGTAGATACGCCATTGGTTCGCGTGATATAAATGTACCAATACACACTATAAACAAGATTTTGTCGGAAAATGTATTTTCAAGACAAATTCGTAATCGAACCGCGAGCAGACTAAAATGAGCCCAAACACAAGTAGTTTACGATTATCCGTCAAAAAGTTCATTAGAACTCCTGGTGGCAATAACCCACCTTTCATCTCCGTCATCAGATCAGCTGGCTGTCACTATAATATTGCATTGTCATCAGACTTTGACAAGTATGCAAAATTTCAACTCCGTAGGATGAGGAAGGGATTCTGATTCAAGTTGCAAGATTTGACCCAAACATTGCAAGTTAAATAAAAGCTTAAGATTTATTGAATCATATTGTTATTCTTTTAATACTAATTATTATAACTGCTTGATACGGCACGTATAGTCAGGAGGTTCCTTACTCTGCAGCCCAGCCGGCGGCACCCTAGGTTTAGATTTTTTATAATATTTTTGTATTTCCGTTTTTATAGAATTTTTGAAAATCTTAGGCATGAAATGAATGATGAATAAATAAATATGTCAATTCCATAATATAAAAAATCTATAGGTACCTAAGTGAGTAGGTGCGTATCTAACATATCGTAAATTATAAATTTTCATGAACAAATAATAATATCATATAATTTGATTATAAAAATTACATATTTTCATTACTTATAAACTTCTTAGCTGCGCCCCGCGGTTCCACCCGCGGTTTCCCGGGATAAAAAGAAGCCTATGTGCTATTCCAAGTTCTAAAGTACATATTAATAATAATTATAATTAATGCTTTATTGTACACCAAACAAGAAATAAACAAGGTACACGAAATATTCTTACAAACTATAGTACAACGGGCGGACTTATCGCTAAAAGCGATCTCTTCCAGTCAACCTTTGGATGGAAAGAACTAAAGGAGTAAGAGAGGTCGGCGGTGTAAATAAAAAGTAAAAAAGGACGACTAAATGACACATAAAATATATATATAAATAAATAATA
Source organism: Petrophora chlorosata (assembly GCA_951640565.1). Classification (NCBI taxonomy): domain Eukaryota; kingdom Metazoa; phylum Arthropoda; class Insecta; order Lepidoptera; family Geometridae; genus Petrophora; species Petrophora chlorosata. Next base: position 2,780,132 of record OX621191.1, read on the forward strand.
TATATATATATATATATATATATATTATATATATATATACACATATATACTACATACAATCAATCATACCAAATTTTATCAAAATCAGTAAGGTAGTTTTTGCGTGAAAGATTAACAAAGATCCATACATCCATACATACAAACTTTCGCGTTTATATTATTAGTATGGATAATGTTATTTTACCCTAAAAAGAAAATCTAATATATAAAATTCTCGTGTCACAGTTTTCGTTGCCATACTCCTCCGAAACGGCTTGACCGATTTTGATGAAATTTTTTGTGCTTATCCGGTATCTATGAGAATCGACCAACATCTATTTTTTTTTATATTTTTTTTTAATTTATATGGCAAAACAACGTTTGCCGGGTCAGCTAGTAACACTAATAAAAGTTTGTGGGTGAGTATGTTTTGATTGTTACGTCTTCACGCTGTAACGGTTCAAATGGATTTGGGTGAAATTCGGATTAAGGTAGCTCATACCCTAGCTACTTGTATCCCGGGAAACCGTAGGTGAAACCGCGGGGCGCAGCTAGTACTTTATTAAATAATCAGAACACAGAGCCGCCTGACAGATTTAAAAGAGCAACCCACTGCATAGTAAATATTGAATTAAGCACAATTTAGGAACTACTAAAGATTAAGGCGCTTATTAATAAACGCTGTTAAAAACTATATTAAATGTTTACCATTTGATCTCTTTCTAACGTATTTGTTTCGACGTAAGTTGAACAGTGACAAAACATGTTAAACGTTGTTTAACTTTATTTAGCGTTAATTAATAAGGCCTTACTTCGTGCCTTGGGCATTTTTTTATTACTTGATAGGCAAACATTTGACCGCTATCTCACCTGATGGAAAGTGATGACGATGTCAACGATGGATCATGCTTGCCTAGAAGATACCGATTCACTCGGGACTTGACGACTCCTAGATAAGAAGTATCGGAAAACAGAGACGCTGGTAAGGTGTTCCATTCCTTAGCTGTTTGCATTATGAAAGTTGAAGCGAAACGCTTTGTTCTGGCAGGAGGAATGTCAACGATAAACGGGTGCCGAGTTTCCGTACGTCTTGTTGTCCGATGGTAGAAAGGAGACTTTTTGGTGGGAAGTGAAAAGTGATTCAGTTCGATTTTGTTTTATTTTCCAAACGAGTGTTATTTCGAGTGATTATGTGTAACATCGGTGGAATATTACCCATTATGTGTTCGTAAACGTGCACGAGTGTAGGCAAATAAAACAAATTAGGGAAAAACATTGCTTTTATTTTCTCCCAAAACTACTTTATTGAAGCACTAGGTGAGGGTCCGGCTTGTTGCTGATGATCCTCGTACGACGATATACGTAAGGAATTATTGTAAGTTTTACAAACTATACAATAAAAACTACGTAAAACAAAGACCCATTACTATCATCGAAAATGATTTTGATGTATAGCCCTACCACAACATAGGATAGCCTGTATAAAAATACCAGTATCATATTTTCGACCATCTTTGACGTCGGCCCATTAGCTCAGTTGGTTAGAGCGTCGTGCTAATAACGCGAAGGTCGCGGGTTCGATCCCCTCATGGGCCACAATTGCTTTTTGCACTTCTTCCATACTTCTTTTTATTGAATTGCAAAGTGGTGCGCACCCGGGTTATACCCGATCATATCGATATCGCCAAAACTGTTCAAACTGAAGTCACATGGTAATGAATAGTAAAGTAGGTAGATAGATAGATAAATACTTTATTGTTAAAATCCTTAAAAATAGTACATGAAAAACAAGTACACTTTAGCTTATAATTTAATATCGATCCTATTTTTAAATTTCATGTCTTGTTCATGAATTCTAAGCACATGAAACTTTTTATGTCTCGGGTGGTCTCGGGGTGACGAGCGCAATGCAGTATACGCAGTACTTTTCATATTAAAAGCGCTGGGTGGTCACACAATAAATAATAGTAGCAATGCAATTTTTATAGGCAAATGACTTGCTCGAATTTTTGCAAGACTTTCTAGAAATTTATGACTCATTTGGTGTGCAATAAAGTGTTATTGTATTGTATTGTATTTCGATGATATCTAAGAACAATTTTCTTTTTGATAATAGCGTAAAATAAAGAAAATAGCCCTACTGCCACAACAGACTTGTGACGTGTCCCCGGAAGTCCGCATTCCCCGCCCCCTGACATTCGCCACTGCATTTCAAGAGCAAGTTCACGTGCGATCAATGCTGCAAGTTCACGGCCCCCCGCACCCCGCGCCCCGCCCCCGCCCCCGCCCTGCGGAGATGACGTCAGCGAACCATTCATGCCCGCCCTGGATCGATAGCGCGCCCGCCCAACTGTGACACAAGTGATGAGCTGAAACAAATTCATGATTTCGGATTTAAATAAATAAACATGTTCTTATGATGGAACTAGCTTTTTCCCGCGACTTCGTCTGCGTGGACGACAGAAGAAGCCCACGTCGTGGGTAAGTATCTTCCCACCAACTGACGGCAGAATCGAACACGAGTCGAAGCGACCTTTTGTTAGGGTTATCAAAGTGGGGTAAATACCAGGCCCTGGGTCCAGGTTAACCCTTGTGCATTTTGTCAGCGCAATCATTTAGCAATAAATGATCAATACGCTCTCGATATCTGTAGGTAAAACCTCTATAACGTCTCATCTTCCTCTGTATCCCTTTTAACCTTTTTTAAACATTAGAATAGGTGTTCGACATAATACTGGTCTCATCCTTCCATGGCAAACCCAGCTCAATAGACTTTTCCAGCTGAACGCGTACATTAGTAAGAACGTGCGTAGACATGCCTACCTATTTTTTTCTAAGCCATGATACATATTTTAAGTTAAAAAATTTTACGTACCTATGTTTTAATTGATTTATATTATATTATGTGAATATGACGTTTAAAAGTGTATTTTTGTGCCTATTTAATAAATATCTTTTGACTTTTAACTAATATTCTGACGAGGCTTACCTGCCACTCCCACCGCATCAATGGCGGCGAACGGTGCGCCTGCGCCGGTCACCAGTGCGCGCTGGCCTCATGGCCGGCGGCCCGCGCATCGTACCGTGTGTGCACCAGCCCAGAAGTGTAGCCGACGACGGCTCATTTAATTTACCTAATCTTATTTCAATTGGTAACAATAACCGATAGCTTAGATAGATCTTGGCCTCTAAGTATCACGGGTTTTACATCACTTTTCCATAACTTATCTTTTATGCCGCTAACAATGACCATGTGTTTTTTGTGATCGCGCATCGCTTGACCCTTGAGCCATATTTTATTCAGGCCAGAGCCTGTGAGTTGGATGGTAATATTTGGGTACAAGAAAATATCCTAAATATTGAATAGACAGAGATACTTGTTTCTATATTGGATGTAATACCACCGAATAAAGCCATGCCTTCGAGCAACTGAAAGTCGCGTTCTGAGCAGTCGCTCAACTGCCGCCTTCCTATAAATCAAAGTGCTCCATCTACAATCACATCGTCGATTAACATCAGGCAAGATGAGAACAGATCTATGCATAATATTTAATTTAAAATTTAACAATAAAAACTGACTTCCCTCAATTTCTCATGGATCATTATCAGAACTAAATTTTGATAAAAATAAGACTAATCTGGAAGTATATATATGCTTTCAAATAAAAATAAATCCAAATCGGTTTATAAATGACAGTCCTGAGGTAACACGCATTTAAAAAGAAAACATTCGTTTTGAAAACGTCCTCCTTTGCAAGACGGTTAAAAAAAAATGCTGGCTAAACACAGATCTCTAACCATAAGGTAATTTAATTACTTACTTTGCATACTTATTCGTCATCATCGTTTCTTTTTATCACAAAGTAGTTAACAGGGAGACGGGGCTGTTGTGAGCGATGGCAGGCCATGACGATATGGCTAAAATTGTTTGACCTAGGGCTAGTTAGATACGATACGACATCCCTATCTAATCAGTAGTGTGAATGCCAACCAATTTCAAAAAGGAATAAGTCTGCTTCGTATTACTGGTAAGGCGTTCTCGCGGCAACGGCGGGCAATTCGCACTACGATGACTGCGGGCAAATGTGGGCAGTGGTAATCAATCAATCAATCAATCAAAAGTTCTTTATTCAATTTTGTCGTCACAGACGCACTTATGAACGTCAATTATTACAATGACTCTACCACCGTATCGGAAAAAGAACCACTACCTATTTAATTTATACTTTGGACGAGGATTATCTTAGCAGGGACACCACCAAATAAAGCAAAGAGTAGTCTCTCATAATATGTTTAAAAAAGTTCAATTAAAAGGTAGGGACAAACGCATTTGGAACTTAGTTATTTGAGGTTCTTAAAAAATGATTTAAAGGGTGTTAAAGCGATGTTTGGGCACACCCACCGCAGTCATAAGCGTAATTGCTCTTTGACAACATGCTCATCAACAACACTTTTTACAACTGAGTGATGAGACGAGCATGTCATTCACCTGATGGTAGGTAAGCAACACGGCTGCCTACAACAGTTGAAGCACCACCACAAATAGGTATGTTAATGTCATAACATATTCTACAGACCATCTTTATCAAACGTTCATAAGTGCGTCTGTGATGCCAAAAATGAATAAAGAGATTTTGATTTGGATCAAACAGGCTATAAGTAGGAAAGCATGGTCTCGTGCCCAATAATTTTGCTTGAAACAATGCCTTTCAAACCTAAACACAAATATGTTTACACACTACTGCTTGGCAGTTGATAACCTATATGTACCCCAAGCGCCAATCGTATATCGTGTTGAGATGAAATTAGGTATAGCTTCACTGCGAATAATGAGATACAGTCCAATTTATTGTCGATTCAGTCAAGAAACCGAATTAATCTCATTCATTTATACCAAACTACTATAACTAAAAGTTGGGGCAAACATAATGGGACAATGTATGGCATCATAAGACGTTGTCGCAGTGAATATACACCGTAATTTGATGAGGTCAACACGATATACGATTGGCCCTTGAGGGACATATGGGTAAAGGTATGGTACTTGCCAATGTGGGCTCTTGCTAAAGAAGTCTATGACTACAGAGATATTTAGAGATGGAGTACCTAGACTTCGAAGATGTAGGTACATATTTGAGTGGCTACAAGTATGTTGTGTTATTTCCCAGCGCACATTACAAAACAATAGGGGATCGGACAACTTTTCAGAAAGTATTTTAAATTAAGTACAATGAATATATTATTATATAACCATGAAAAATACTATTTTAATTAAATAACGCACTAAAAGTACCTAAAACTATGTTTAAATATTATGTTTTAAATATTGCCGCGCAAAAGGTCATCTCAAAACTTGTGACGTCATATGTAGGTGAAAATCGACAAACTCTACGAAATTAAACTTGCAAAGAGATTCTAAAAAGTTTTGTGAAGTTTGGGGACTATATTGTAGTAATGGAACGAAAAAAATAGCAAAAATACATTTTATGAAAACCAAAAACGTAAAATAAACACAAGCTTGACTCACGGCATTTGCCTACAAATGACGTCATGCGCTGTGATTTTTGTTTCGTTTGAGATGAAGAACAGATTAAAAATGTCAGAATTATTTATTGATTTAAAAATATATATCATTATAATTTTACTAAAAATATTGATTGAATGATTTTTCTGGTTCGACGAACATTCGTTCTAACTACAATTTAGATTTTGTCTCGATTACTGTCCGATCCCCTCCACCCTGCGCTTCTGCAATAACTTGACAAAATAACTATCCCCAAATTGATATCAAAAATTAATACCAATAGACCGACCGGATACAATTCTTGTTCATAACAAAATTGCAAAATGCACAAATTCATACGTATTTTACGTATTATCTTTTTTCTTATCCAAATTATTTGAATCAGTGAAATAAATGGTTGAGAGCAACCACTGCCGAGGTATTAAGGTCACGCGCTTCGAAGCCTCGAACTTGGCAGCTCCGGGGTCCAAGCCACGCGCCTGCAGGGCCAGCGTGGGCGTCTGACGTCATTCCCTCCCCCCTCGCCCCGCAACCCACCGCACACCCCCGCCCCTTCAACTTGACATTCGCAGGGTGTATCGATTGCCGGCCCGCGCCGCCGAGGCCATGTCTGTTTACTCTCCCATTCGCGCCGACTTGTGAATGGGGTTCTGCCGGTTGATTTTTCACGTCATATGCATTATTAGTACCTTCAACTTTGTATGGTGTCGTAACTTATTGTAAGTGTGGTAAGCGTAATGAAAGACGGACTATCGCCAACTGGCTTTATTTCTATGCAGGCAGTGCACCTAAAATACAAGCATAGCGAGGGTAGCAAAATAGAAACCGCTATCGTCTAATAGCAAACATATATACATAAGTAGTAAGGCCCTGTTATCGTCACTAACATCATCGACATCAGTTCACTGCTGGATCATTAGTTTTTTTATGGAACTGAGTAATGAGACAAGAAAGTCGTTCACCTGATGGCAAGCGCCACGCCTGCCCATAACAATTGCAGGTCCACCCAACAACTTTTAATACCATAAAAAGCACTGCGTAGGACTGTATTGCGCTCATCACCCCGAGACATCAGATATTAAGTATCATATGCCCAGTAATTTCGCTGGCTACAATGCCTTTCAAAAGGAAACACATCGGTAATGCTTGCGCACTACTGATTGGTGGCAGAATAACTGGCAAAGCGGTGATACCTACCCAAATATAAACCTATATATATAGACCTTCTAATAATCTCTAAATAGCACAGCCATAAAGCAAAGTCGCTGTCTGAATGTACGTCTGTTTATTTACTCAGTACGTCTAAACTTAAAACTACCAGGCCTAGCGTACTCCGCACTGTAGGTACGAAGCTACAAGTACATAGCCGGACACCGACGGCGGGTCGCGCGTCGTTATACGTGCCGCGTCAGAAGAGATAAGAGCTATGCGATAGAAAGAGAGGCGCTCTGTAGGTTAATATGACTGGTCGGTATGCAGCACTACGCAAGCTGAATTGAATTTTATTGCGTCATAGCAAGAGTCGCTATTTGTTTAAATTTCTTTGCGGAGTGATGCTTCTGTCTCTTATTATTCTGTGCTACTACTAAACTTAAAGCTCGCGAAGACGGTCCTAAATGAAGCGAGCCTACGAGGCCGAGTGAAGCGAAGGGGGAGCAAGTCGAGCCGGCGACTTCCGCAGCGGAGCGAAGGTCAAGGGGAAGCGACATGAAGGGGCGACGAGCGAGACATCTGGTGGAGCCTATTTTGGTGATCATTTACTATTACTTCATGGTGATTATATTTTTTTATTAGGTAATATTTTTGGTGATCATTTACTAGTTTTGGGAATGTGCAGTGTATTTTTTTTTTCATTTTACTATATCTAGTGATCAGTTAAACATAAGCCATTGTTTTTTTATAGATCAACCTAAATACATAAGCTACGGCGTAGTACGCATAAGCTACGGTGTAGTTCACACAAACTACGGCGTAGATCCAGCTACGCACTAAAAGAAGGAAATTGAAAGGGCGGGCGTCGCCATACTAGCCATTATGGGCGGGACACCCACGCTACAACTTATGAGGATATTGCTCCAAGAGACTGATCAATATGATAAGTATAGCAATGAGGTAGTGGAAAAATTATGCGGATACACTTATAACTCGTGGTAGGTCTCTCTAAGCGGGAGCCCGTCTGGGTAGGCACCACCGCCAGAAGTAGTGCGCAAGCATTAAAGTGTTTCGATTTGAAGGGCATTGTAGCCAGAGAAATTACTAGGCATATGAGACTTAATATCTGATGTCTCGGGGTGATGAGCGCAATGCAGTGCTACGCAGTACATTTTTTGGTATTGAAAGTACTGGGTGGCAGTGGCACTTCAACCTGGGTGGAGTTGGTACCGGTCGCCAACCACGATGTTAGGCTTATTAATTACCAGCTGCACCCCGCAGTTTTACCCGCGGTTTCAAAAGTAGCCTACGTGTTAATCCAGGTTATAAGCTATCTCCATTCCGAATTCCACTCAAATCCGTTGACCCACAACGTGAATGGAGTAACATACACACTTTCATCATGGGACTACTAGACGAACGGCAACGCGCCACCTTTATATGGTGGACATTACTCCTGCGCACTAAGCGTTTCGCTTCTACTTTCATTATGCGCACCGCTAACGAGCGGAACTCCCTGCCGGGATCGGCCCTCGGGATCACCCGATACTTTTGGAATCTTCAAGTCTCGAGTGAACAGGTACTATCTTGGCACGCGTGCTACATCCTCGACCACATCGTCGCTTACCATCAGGTGAGACAATGGTCAAACGCAAGCCAATCATCATCATCATCATATATATAAAATTCTCGTGTCACAATGTTAGTTACCTTACTCCTCCGAAACGGCTTTACTGATTTTTACCAAATTTTATATGCATATTCAGTAGGTCTGAGAATCGGCTACTATCTATTTTTCATACCCCTAAGTGATAAGGGTTGTTCACCCTTAACATTTTTTTTTAGTTTATATGGCAAAACAACGTTTACCGGGTCAGCTAGTAACGTATAAAAAAGAAACTTTCACATTTGTAATATTAGGTGATGTGATTGCGTATACCAGAGGTCACCAATTAGTTTCGCTCGGGGTCCGTTTTAAGAAATGAAATGACCATCGCGGTCCGCACAACATTTTATAGAAAAAATACTTATCAAACAAATTTAAAAGGTATTTTTTTACATATCAATGAGAAAAAAAAACAGTGTTTTGTTGCGGACTATCTGTCTGAAGTTTGGAGTAAACTCGGAGCAAGCTGTTGACATTCAATCCTGTAAGTCGAGATCGAAATGTATTCTTAACGAAGTTCATCTTCGAAAATGCTGCTTCTCAAATAAAGAAAGAAAAAACATTTATTCCAGACACAACATTACACTTAACATACTTAATTAGGGGCAAAACAATAAATACAACACAGTGAAATGTTGCACCATGTCAGGAAAAGGTTCCGACTCAGCACTCGCTAAGGTGTTTTAAAGTAGCTTAGCACTGATTTACATATACCTATGTTGACCCAAACAAAGTAAGAAATTACAAAGCAAATTTTTGTATACCATACGCGGTATACCGTCCCACCACCACCACCTCTCCGGCACGCAGACGTCCCGCCGCCGCCCGCCGGCTTACCGTCACAAACTTACGTCAATACCCGAGATAAGGTGCGGGCTAGCTGGTTTACCTAACGACCCGCCCAGTTTTTGTGGCGAGACGAGCGGTCGACCAGCACTGCCAACAATTGCCTGCACCAATGACTTATAGTTAAGTGCAGATTTTATACGCTCGCTCTAAAACGGTGATGGAAAACATCGTGTCGAAACCCGCTTACGCGCTTTGGAGTGGTAGGCTCTGGCCGTGGTTGTAATACCACCCACCGAACAAAGCCATGCCGTCAAGCGACCTAGTCGTGTTTCGGGATGATGTTCGGTGAACCATCGGGGAGACGGGTCTGAGCAGCCGCTCAACTGCCGTCTCTCTCTAGATCTATGTGCTCCATCTTAGGCCACATCATCGCTTCGCATCAGGCGAGATAGTGGCTAAACATAGATCTATTAAGTGTAAAAAAAAAAAAAAAAAAGTTGTAGCAATCACCCAAAACTTTGCTTTAACCCCCGACGTAAAAAGGAGGGGTGTTAGGTAAAATTCTGACCACTATGTGTCTGTGGCAACGTAGCTCTTAAACGGGTGAACTTGGATGCGGTTTTTCTTTTATCTGAAAGCAGGTTTTCTAGCTGTGGTTCTTAGACATATTTGTGTCGGGGTTCTTTAAAATTTTATTATGTAACTTAATGGCGAGACGAGCATGGTCGATCAGCAACACTGCCAACAATTGCAGCGTCACCCAAAACCTTGTTTTTGCTAAATCATGCGCAGCACTGCGTTCGTCACCCTGAAACAACATGTATACCTAGCTCTTAAGAGGGAACGGCACGCTGAAATTTTAATGCAAAAAGAGAAAACGTTTTTCTACCCCTAAACATTAACCAAATTCGATGAAATTCGGACTGGATGTAAGAGATGTTACCATTATTGAGGTTTGTAGGTTTTGATTTTTTCGATAATTCCTATAGAATTTCAATAAATGGACCCAAAAATTCGATATTTACTAAATTTTTTTTTAAGTTTGGATGCTGTTAACTTTAAAAATAGACATAAACTTAGAAAAAGGAAATCCTACAAACCTAGTTTATTCTCCATTTAAGAAATTGAGACCAAAATTACCAAATTTTGTTGAGATTTAGTGTGGTAGAAACGTTTTCTCCCGAAACGCTAATTTTGACAAAAATCTGAAATTGATACGAATTTAGTTAAATTATTATTATTATTTCTTTTAGTTAATTTATTTAATTTAATGTATGCATTTTCTGCGAGACCGTAAACCATTATTCAAATACCAAGTGCTCGCTGGCCGCGGCTGTGCCATATCCTCTTAAGTCTGATAACTTTATTTTTTTAGGTACTATCCTTTTTATTACTAACAAGAACTTACAAAATAAAGTTACATAATATTTTATTTCAAAATGAAGTGTAAATAAGAAAAAAATTAATAAAATATATGCAAAAAGAGATTGGCCCATGAGGGGATCGAACCCGCGACCTTCGCGTTATTAGCACGACGCTCTAACCAACTGAGCTAATGGGCCGATATGTACACTTGCGAAAGTACCGCACTAGTCGTCATACAGTCAAAATAATATAAAGCTGACCAATAAAAAACCACAGAGTATGTGCGTAGTACGCACTCGTACTCGTACATATAAATGTTATTATTAGATTATTTTCCTGACATTTGGCACCAAGTACTATATATATATACATTAATATCAGCCTAATATAATATAAATGTAAGAAAAACGACTTCCTAATATGAGAATAACGGTTTCACGACTTCTACCGGTCAATACTGCTTGACTTGGTATTATACACAACCTTGGCCGGTTCTGCCCCCCTACCCATATGTCCCTCAAGCGCCAATCGTATATCTTGTTGAGGTCGAATTAAGGTATAGCTTCACTGCGACTAATAAGATAGGTCTAATTATTGTCGATTCAGGCAAAAATCGAATTATACTCATTAATTTATACCAAAATATGTTAACTACAAGTTGAGATAAACTTAATGGGACAATAAATGGCATCCTAAAATATTGTCGCAGTGAATCTATACCCTAAACTGAGCTCAACACGATATACGATTGGCTTGAGGGACATATGGGTACGGGGGCTGATAACATCTCGGAACGATCTTCGATCTTGCTAAGTGACTTTCGCTGAGGTTAGGTACCTACTCGCTGTAAGTAGGTAGATCTCTTTGATCCTGCTTTTTCATAATCAGATGTGATTTTGCCGTAACTGCTTTTCCTTATATTTATATAGATAGGTTTATCCTAATATCCCACTATCCCACTATAATATTATAAACGCGAAAGTTTGTAAGAATGTATGGATGTATGTTTGTTACTCTTTCACGCAAAAACTACCGAACCGATTTTAATGAAATTTGGTATGTAGGTACTTTTTTTATCCCGGGAAACCGCGGGCCGCAGCAGTTGTACTACAGTTTGCAAGTGTACTTAAGTACTGCTCCCTTAATACCCTCAAGCGCCAATCGTATATCGTGTTCAGCTCAAATTAAGATATAGCTACTGCGACTAATGAGATACGGTCTAACTATTGTAGATTCAGGCAAGAAATCGAATTAATCTCATTCATTTATACCAAAATACAATAACTACTTTTTATTTTATTTTTATTTTATTTTACAATAACTACAAGTTGATATAAATAATGGGACAATATATGGCATCATAAGACATTGTCGCAGTGAATACTGGTAGAAAATACTTAAGCATTAAGTTCTCCTTTTGAACATTACTTGTAATAGTCTTCTTCTTCTTCCTGTCCATGTCCCCAGTTTATCCGGGGCCGGGCCTCGTAATGCGGCGCCAGGAGACTCTGTCCTGGGTTGTCACATCTTGGGTCATCTTCCTTTTCCACAGTAGACCACCACGTAGCTAAAGGTCTACCTCGTCCCCTTGGAATAGTGCAATAAAGAATTAAATAAATAAATAAATACACCTTAGCACGATACGATTGACGTTAGAGGGACATATGGGTGGAAGGGCAATATAATGCATTATTATTCACATCCGTACGAAACTGGGGCACTAACCTCATAGTATCCAATAAATTGCGGTTACTTCAGGATCATTGTCACAATGCCCAGTTGTCCCCACTGGTCAACCTGCATTATTTCAATTTTCAAAAAGTTCCCTCTTTTCCCCACCATTTCATATTTCGACACCCAAATTACATAGACCACAGAATAATTAATTAGACTTCATCGCTTCAAAACATCTACAAGTATAACAATGATCATGCCATGGTAGTCCATGATCATGCGTAGGTATATAAGTAAGTATACAGTTATACACTATTATTATTATTGAACTCTTTATTTCAGGCAATATAAAGTACAACAAAGTAAAATTAACAGAAGCCCATAGAATAACAGCCCATCTGCAACTGTACCTAAACGTTTTTTTCCTTGCTTTGTTGAGCAATAAAGTATTGTAAGCCCAAAAACGTTTTTATTTTTAATCGTAATCTATACAATGTATGATAATATTATCGGCCTTGATCAAAGCACCGGTGAGTAACCGGTTAAAACCGGTTGTCTAGTGGTGATGTTTGTTCTGACGCTACCGAGCTCACCTTGACTTTGACAATCGTGTTTGATTTGTAAACAAACAGATCTATATTTGATTTTGATATTATGAGCTAGGACCTAGGACATGATCATATAAAACTCGCTTGCACCGGATTATTCCACTTTGTTCACATGGGTGATATGTAGGGAATGCAATGTCGATCTCGCGGGATCACGAGCTATTTTACGAGATTTTTGTAATTATATTTGATTTGATTTATTTAATGTAATATATTGTATTAAATTAATTTAATTATTTGACATGTTAATAATGTTGTGACTTATTTAATCACATTACACGCTAAGCACATAACATGCTTTTCATCACGTTTTAGTTTTCCGAATACAAATAATAGTTTTTTCAAAAAGTACCCGAGATCACGATAAAGCAAATCCGACATCTCATCATCATCATCATCATCATCATCATCGTCATCATCCTCAGCCTGTAGTCGTCCAATGCTGGACATAGGCCTCTTCCAATGAACGCCACTGAGCCCGGTCTTCGGCTCTTCTCATCCAGTTTCTTCCGGCCACCATTCGCAGGTCGTCACTCCATCTGGCCGGTGGGCGTCCTACACTACGCTTGCCGATTCGCGGTCTCCACTCAAAGACACGTCTACTCCAGCGGTTGTCCGTCCTTCGTGAGATATGACCAGCCCATTGCCATTTCGACTTGCTAATCCTATGGGCTATGGCGCAAGCCGAAATCTCACGAAATCGAAATTTATAGTCCCAGATCTCCAACCTGCAGTCTCGGCTTGAAATTGCTCGGCGTAGAGAGCAATTTTCCGTGTCCTGTACGGCCGACAACACTTCAGACTACACCATCCGATGTTATGTGCAACGTTGGCGCAAAAGGGCATTTACGTCAAAAAGTATAAAACAACAGTTAGTTTTTCAAATCATTTAATTGATCATCACCCGTCAATATAAAAATAAAACATAACTAAAATATATAGAGGTGCCTAACAAAAACTCACCAATTAATCGACAACAATAATTATATAGAAAGAAACGTATAATTCACATTAAAGATGACATTTAAACCATTATAATTAACAAATTAATATACATTTTTCATAACATAGCTTGAGGCACTGAAATAGCGTCTTGTAATAATACCAATAATAAAGCATGGATACGATAATGCCCCACAATTTTGCAAAGCGAAGTTTAAAAAAACCACGCATATTCTTAGTTTCGGTCTAGGTTTATAAAATTGCATTATTTATAAATTTACCAATTTACAATGCGACTCTCCTTTGCTAGATGAGACTACCTTAAATCCTTTGGATATAAGGTAGTCATATAAATACACCATTACACCTCTTGTGCCTAAATCCACCAAATATTATAACCTAACCATACACGGTAATTTTAGCATCGATTGAAGCTATTCGGATGCTAGATACAGCGAATGCACGCTTCACTTCACTTAAAACACACGCAAACTCTCGAATTCTAAAAGTTCGCACGATTGTGATATCGATAATTGTAAGATTTTAAATAATTAGGAAGACAAATTATATTGCTCGGGCAGGGATCGAACCTGCGTCTTCGGAATACCGTCCCGACGCCTTAACCACTGGGCCACCGAGCCAACTGCTCGAGCAACCAAATTTCTTCTATCCTTCTTACAACGTCTTACGATCATTGTAGTTGCGAAATTAAACGAATAGCACACCACTTCGCATCAGTTTTCAATTTCCTAATAAATGTTATGTTATAATTAAATTTCGCACGAAATTGTGAATTGACGGCTGCGAAATTTCATATTAGCAATTAGCATCGCAATAGCACATATGAAACAATATTTCGCGTGCTAATTATATTAATGAAAAATAGCAATAATTACCATTATTAATGGGGACTGTACCCCTTACAAAGTTTGTTATACAGATCTATGTTACAGTAATTTTATTACATACTTATACAACTAAAATATCATATACATATACATACATTTTTACATTGGAGGGATATAATTCACAGTGTATAATTTTATGTGTATCATCAATATTCAATTGTAATCTTACAAAATACACTTGTACAAAGACAGTGTCGCGTCACAAAAACAAAAAAAAACGATAGTCTCAGGCCTGACGGAACAATCTCAGAAATTCTTAAAAAAAAAAAAAATTTAAAATACTTTGTCTTTTTAATTGCAATAATTTTATTTTCTACATTTTAACTATTTTTCATTGATTTTTTAATAATAAAATACGTATTCTAATACGCATATTTAAATTATGACATTATTGTGCATATTTTTTTATTCAGACTATGTTTGGCCACTACCTCGCCCGGTGGCCGAAGATGGAGCCCGTAGATCTAGAGGAAGACAGAGGAAGGCGGCATTTGAGCTACTGCTCAGATCCATCCCCTTGATGGTTGACCGAACATAATCTTGAAACGCGAGTCCTATAACAGAGCGTCATCTATACTCTGGTAGTGCGATACAGAATGTTTTTTGTAAATAAACTGGCCATACTTAACCTAAAAATCATTTGCTCAAACATACCACGTGCCAAACATATGGCCGCTAGCCGGCGCGCCATGTGACCTGCGCGCCACGTGACCTGCGCAGTAGCAAAAATCAATACAAAATCGTGTACTGCGCATGTCACGTGGTTCGATCAATGGCCATTGTTACACTTTGAGATAGTTTACATTTTTATTATATTTTCCATGTTTACAGAATTACTGATATTACGATCGATTCTGTGTTGCATTCTCTAAACTTAAATTTTAAATGAACAAAAATTAATGTATTTGGTATTCTAGCTTCCGCGTTCTCTAAATTTAAATTAGGAGGCGCTAAAATTTTTTTTTTTTAACTAAACTACGTCAAAAATGACAGATAGTCGCGCAGAATAAGGCTTAAGGGTTCTCTAAAAATATGTGAAGTTTAGAGAAAGCGTGCGCGTCAGAATACGAAATTGTATTTGAAACATCTAACTCTACCCACATAATACTAAAGGACAGAAGCATCACTCCGCAAAGAAATTTAAACAAATAGCGACTCTTGCTATGACGCAATAAAATTCAATTCAGCTTGCGTAGCGCTGCATAACTACCAGTCATATTAACCTACAGAGCGCGTCTCTTTCTATCGCGCCGCTCTTACCTCTTCTGACGCGGCACGTGTAACGACGCGCGACCCGCCGTCGGTGTCCGGCTATGTACTTGTAGCTTCGTACCTACAGTGCGGAGTGCGCTAGGCCTGGTATAACTTAGTGCAAATTAGGTTTAGAGAATGCAGCACAGAATTAGGGCTATTATATTACTTCTTTATCAATGCATGGTGGTTTCTTCCGTATCGAATTTAGCTGGAGTCGCAGATCAAAGTTATACAAGATTTTTGTTGAAAAATATATTTTTCAAGTCAAGCTTTTAACAAATTCGTAATCGGAACCGCGAGCAGATCAAAATGAGCCCAAACACTAGTAGTTTACGATTATCCGTCAAGAAGTTCCATTGCCCACCTTCTGTCTCCATCATCAGATCAGCTGGCTGTCACCATAATATTGCATTGTCATCGGAGTTTGACAAGTATGCAAAATTTCAACTTCGTAAGATCATAGGAAGTGGTTCTGATTCAACTTGCAAGATTTCACCCAAACATTGCAAGTTAAATAAAAGCTTGTAAAAATGGAATCGAAATCAGTATTAAACTGCTTAAATATAACTAAAAACTAATAATTTGAGTGTAATTCGTTGTTTAGGTGTCTATTACGAGCCAGCGGTGCGAGGTTGTCTCGACTTGTGGCTGAACGAGCGGCGTGCGCACGCGCAGCTTCACCTCGAGCGAGCCGCCCGCCGCGCGCCGCCCGTCCATTAGCTGAAAAAAAAACAAAATTAAAATAAAAAAAAACGTGGTAAAATTAAGCTTATTTTAGGTATATATGAAGTTTATGTGGTAATAATAGTATATATTTTTACATACTTTTGGTATGTAACTTTTTAGGCAATAGTTAAGAATATTTAAAATTTCCCATCACGCACTTTACTGCACCCCTAACATTTGAGGAGGTTCTTTTCAAAACTGGAATATTCCACTTTTTGTGTTTTTTCACAATCTGAGAAAATAGTTTCTTATGTATGCAGCTTTGTATTGGAATCTATTTTTGACGAAATCATGCCTCTTAATCTTTTTTTCTGGTGTTATTATCAAGTTTCGGCCCAATTTTATTTTCGCGGAGTGTATATTCGACAAAAAATAAGTCAGTTTTATCGAAAGTGGAATAGTCAAGTTTTAAAAAGAAACTCCTCATTTATCTTGCACGTCCTGGATGACTGGTAGAAAATGCTATCTAGCATTAAGTCCTCCATGTACAAACTGTTTTGTGATAATGTATAAATAAATAAATAAAAAGTAGTGTGACTGACCGGAAACGAGTCGTGAATGGTGACTTGAGTCTCGAGCGGCGCCAGTTTGACATTGACCGTCCCGAGGAGCGCGTCGCTCCGGAACCAGCCGCTGCAACACACCAGGCTACAGCCGCTGCGAGACAACCGACTACGCTACAAGCTACACACACACACCCTCACACATGCATGATGACTCAGTGATCGGAATAAGTACAATGATTTAGGGTCAATGATCTCAAACGTACATCATGCTAATATGGACATGCCTCCGGGATTCCGGCATTTTCAAAATTATTAAGACACCTATTCCGGGATTTCAAAATTATTACGTGGAAGCGTAAGTACAATGGACTGTAATTATATGAAAATTAATAAATGAATTGAATTGAATTGTGAGGTGAGAAACGTATCAATATGAGTAAGTTTATTTTTTCTGGACACTTTTAAGTCCGAGGGATGGCACCAGCAGACCGGCAAAAAAAACTGCGGTGTTCAAAGACTCGAAGTAAAATAGCCAAACAAAGTATCGCATAGAGATCGCTTTGATCTCGACTGATAAAGAAAAACGTGAGTAAAATAAAACTATAAACGGATTAGAATCATCAGAATCAGATTGGTAATAGATACCTACACTTAATAAAAATCTATAACTCGGCAAACAACTAATTTTGTCACCTCATCTTACTCTGTACGCACAATAAAAACTAACATTATTTTTTTATTCGACAGATAAATAAAAATCAATTTAATACGTTTAACGTTAACAATCGCTTCCTTTAAATTACAAATGTAGTCGACGAAATCACTACTCTTATTTTTAACTCAAACCCGTAAATACCGGAACTTTTCGGAAGAAAAGGCATATCTATGTTATGACATTAGATGTAATGAAACAATAATTCTACCTACTCCAATCACCAATGATGATATACTAGTGAATGTATACAGGGTGGCGCAAAGTTTTGGGACCGTCAGTGTACTTAGGTCCTAACCTCAATCACCAATGATGATATACTAGTGAATGTATACAGGGTGGCGCAAAGTTTTGGGACCGTCAGTGTACTTAGGTCCTAACCTCAATCACCAATGATGATATACTAGTGAATGTATACAGGGTGGCGCAAAGTTTTGGGACCGTCAGTGTACTTAGGTCCTAACCTCAATCACCAATGATGATATACTAGTGAATGTATACAGGGTGGCGCAAAGTTTTGGGACCGTCAGTGTACTCAGGTCCTAACCTCAATCACCAATGATGATATACTAGTGAATGTGTACAGGGTGGCGCAAAGTTTTGGGACCGTCAGTGTACTTAGGTCCTAACCTCAATACCCAATGATGATATACTAGTGAATGTATACAGGGTGGTGCAAAATTTTGAGACCGTCAGTGCACTTAGGGCCTCACCTCAATGCTCAATACTTAAAAAAGATAATGCATACTAGCGTAAAGTCCGCCTATGTACCTACAAATTTGTTTGTGCAATAAAGAATTTTCCATCTATCCATCGACTTTACTGCATTGCCTCATAGTATTACACCTTTTTTCGATACTGTCCATCTAAAAGTTGTCTGGAATAGATCGTTTTAAGCGACAAGACCATACAATGTACCATAGTAAGGAATTTTGTGCTATTATTATTTCTTTTTGTAAACTGGTACAATAAAGAGTTTTGTAATTGTAATTATTACGCTATTGGTATGACAGACGAACGAAACATTGTCTGGCAGATTTAGTGTTGCCACCTTAGATAACGAAAAAGCTAGATTTAGAATATTACACATTTGCTACTCGTTTGCTTTTTTGACATTTTTTTATGTAATTTTCTGATATGTTCATTATTTGAGGTGGCAACATTTTTAAGTCTGCCAGACAAAATTCGGTCGTCTCTCACACCAATGGCGTATAAAAGAAAATGTAAGGAAAAGCTTTCGAATTTTCGCAAAATCGTACGATTCCATTTGATTAATCAATCAAGTAATCACTTCGGGGGAAATATTTCTGTTGGAAATTAAGGTCAAACCTCATGTTGAAATTAGCATTAAAACATTTTTTTAACTACTGTATTCCAAAGTTCAAAAATGAAGGATTTTTATTTCATAATTCACCCAAAGTTTCGTAAGAACGAAAATTCCTCACTGCAAAGGAAAATGTACTTATCCTGAAGATCCTAAAATCCCAAAATATTGCCACACCCTGTATAGTCCGTCCAGAAAGAGTAGAAATTATAGAAATTGAAAATTGGACAGACTTATATACAGAATTATATACAGAGTCTTGATATATGTACAGATGAAGATACAGAAACATAATATTAATAAAGTCCACCGATATTTAAAAAGAAAACAACCTGTAGGCCAATGTAGGTAGGTATAATGGAAAAACAGTCAACAGTGAGCTATGAGATGTTAATAATAATAACGCCCAATGATCACATACATAGATCCTGGCCCCCAACTAGGATTCCCCGGGAACCAGGTACTACGATGACCAAGGCCCACAACACCCAGACGAGACAAATACCTACTCCAAGTAAATACATGCACATTTTTTTCTGTACACAAACTTTCATCTTGGGAATCGAACCCGCATCCTCGGTAGTGTATGAGATTTGAGCCAACCTGCCCAACCACTACACCACAGAGGTTGTTATCACCATGATTAGATATAAAAATACTACATTTATATATCGTCCGCTAGCAAACAACACCGCGCAAGTAATAGTCCGCTACTTTACAGGAAACAACATCCAATGGAATTTGAAAGTCCATAGGTGCCAAATTTCGACTTGAGCGGTGTTGTTTGCTAGCCAACGGTAGGTATGTAAAAATGTCTGTCAATATTATTTACAAACAAAAATGTGATTAACAAGGTGTAAATAAAAAACCAACATCTTTTTTAAAGAAAAGCTATTAGCGGTTATGTTTCCGACGAACTTTGCCCAGCATTGTATATGTATGGATAGTGTCAGGTTCGCATTAAATGCTAATTAACTTACGGATGATGGACAAACAATAACACATTTTTTTTGTAAACGGGCTATTCGATTAGATATAAAAATAATACAAACTATATTAGTACTATTTGTCACTCGCTGCAGATTGTGTTGTAAAATGTGGGAGCGGCGCAGAGAGTATTTCGCTCTCTCTCCCACTCATGGCTCTTATGGGCGGGCGCAGTGCTGTGCATTATGGCTATCGATAAGCGTTATCGATAGTATATAGTTTGGTTCTTATTATTTGATTAAATAATAAAATGCAAAGAAAATATGGGTAAAAACAATTTATTTTATAAAGCAAGAATAATAAAATGTTATATAAAAAATACTATGTAATCTAAAACTGCACTAAAATTCTATAACTAAATCGTCGGAGTCATCGATAAAGGCGTTGCGCCCGCGCAACATGCTCACCGCCCTAGCCCTACTATGATTTATGATGATGATGATTTATGATTTATGACCCAGTCTGCAGCGAGTGAAAAACAATACTATAGGTAATTACATTCTTCTTGTAAATCTAAGTAAAGTAATGAAATAATAATTAAATGCAATTAGTGGTAAAGCGAGTATGGCTCAGTGGGAGCACGTGCGACTTTCGATTCGACGCACCCGAGTTCGAATCCCACTGGCACCATACAGTAGCATAGAAAGCGTAGGGTAGAAAGGCGATGATGAATGGCCTCTCTCTATGATGATGGTAATGATGAGAAGGATATAGTTAAGAGCAGAAACACACATGTGTCTCACTGTAGCGGCACTGCAAGACGCAATATCGATCCCTGCCCGAAGAATATATTTTTTCTTCTACTAATTATTTCAAATCTTAGCCTAGCATGCGCTAATCCATTCAAGATCAAAAATAGGTAGGTATTGGGGTAAAAAGAAATTTCTATTTATATTATGTTTGCTGATCTTCGAAATTCCTTGATAATTCATCTGACAACTTGTGCAATAATATGACGCTCAATACTTTATTGCAAACATATATACACAAAAGTTCTTACTATGGCCGCGTTCAGAAATGGGTAAATGTTCACGAGTGAATACTTGTCAGTTAATCTCAGTGATATGCCAAGTTAAAAATTAACTAACGCCTTTCTGAACGGGCATCGAGTAATACAATGAGCCAGCCAATCAAAACCAATCATTTTCAAGACCGAGATTTCCCGCGCTTTTGTTTATCAGGTTTAACTGCGATATTTTGGCTAATATCGGAATTTTACCTTATATTTTGCTTCAAATACACGAACCGCTTATTTTATTTATATGTACAAAAAGTCAATGCAAAAATATTGCAAAATGTAAAGGAAAATGACAACTGACAACTATTACCTGACAGGTGAGAATCGTAACCCGCTTTTATATCGGTGAATATTTTCACCTGTCAGGTGAACTTTTACTCTCCCCAATTGGTTTTCTGAACGGCTCAGGGTAAATGTCAAAGTTCACCTGAGTCATTTCTGAACGGCGTTCGGGTAATAATTACATTAACTGGGTGATTTCTGAACGCGGCCTATAGTGGTGAGATTACATATGACCCTGCTAGGGCATAGCAAATTATAAATTATAATGGGAGCGGACCGATTTATTCTACATCGTCTTTGTCAGTTACTTATCATTTTATCATTTTATTACTAGCTGCGCCCTGCGGTTTCACCCGCGGTTTCACGGGATAGAAAGTAGCCTATGTGTTAATCCAGGGTATAAGCTATCTCCATACCAAAATTTCATCAAAATCCATTCAGTAGTTTTTGCGTGAAAGAATAACAAAGGTACATCCATACATCCATTCTTACAAACTTTCGCGTTTATAATATTAATAGGATTCTTATTTTCATTTAAAAAGTCATTTAAATTATAATAAAAATTTTCGATCAGGATATTAAACTTTACTAGCTGACCCGGCAAACGTTGTTTTGCCATATAAATTAAAAAAATGTTAAGGGCGAACAACCCTTATCACTTAGGGGTATGAAAAATAGATAGTAGCCGATTCTCAGACCTACTGAATATGCATATAAAATTTGGTAAAAATCAGTAAAGCTGTTTCGGAGGAGTAAGGTAACTAACATTGTGACACGAGAATTTTATATATATGATGATATAATTTTCTTCTGCTTTTATTTTGTCGTCTATATTATGCTTGTTGTTGGGAGCACGAGGGGACATCAAAATGTTTTTTTTTTACGCTTTATAAATCCATGTTTGGCCACATGTAAACAACACAGCACAGTGTGTTTCAACTTTTTTCATATTATTTGTTTGTTCTTACCCTTTGGAGAAGACTTCCAGCTTGACGGCGTGTCGCTTGAAGAACCTCAGACATGCGCGCGAGCTGCGCTGTACAGTGAGCGGGAACACGGCGTTGTACGCCGGGCTGTTCGTGTCCTTCACTGTACTCGTGCGGTCGGACACCGGCGCCTCCTGCGACGAGTCTCTATTCAAACTGGTGGTAGGCTTCTCGTATGCGAGAGGCCGTCTGAGTGGTACTACCGCTTTGCCAGTTATTCAGCCGCCAAGCAGTAGTGCGGAAGCATTTGAAAGGCATTGTAGCCAGCGACATTACTGGGCATTATGAGACTCAACAGCTAATTGTTTCAGGGTGACGAGCGCAGTAGGTCGTCGCGCAGGATTTTGCAAAACAAAGTTCTGGGTGGTGCTGTTATTGTTATGGGCTGGCGTATTGCTTACCATCAGGCAAACGACCAGCTCGTCTCGTCATTCAGTTATATAAAAAGAAAAGCCTGAATTTAATTTTTACCTCGAAATCCAAAATCACTTAAAATGCGAATGCCACGAAAGTAAAAAAACTGGCCAAGTGCGAGTCGGACTCGCGTACGAAGATACCATTATCTATAAAAACGGCAAAAAATCTTGTCTGTTGTATGGGAGCCCCCTTAAATATTTTTTTATTGTTTTTTAGTATTTGTTGTTATAGCGGCAACAAAAATACATCATCTGTGACAATTTCAACTGTCTATAACGGTTCATGAGATACAGCCTGGTGACAGACGGACAGACAGACAGACGGAAGGACCGCGGAGTCTTAATAATAGGGTCCTGTTTTAGCCTTTGGGTACGGAACCTTAAAAAACATTTCTATACTACTATTTTTTTTTATGGTTTTCAGTAATGAGACGAGCAAGTCTTTCGCCTGGTGGTAAGCACAACGCCTACTCATAACAATTGCAGTGCCTCCCAGAAATTTTTATACTGTAAAAAGCACTGCGTAGCACTGCATTGCGCTCATCACTCCAACACATCAGATATCAAGTCTCATATGCCTCATATTACTCGACTTGGTGACCACCGTAGCTAAATTGGGCAGAGCCCTTCCCGCGCTGAGGGAAGATTGTGATGCGGATTGTAGTCCCAGCCGGGGATCGTATTTTTTCTTTCCGAGAAACCTTGTTTGATTTCGCTTTGCATATGTTAATGTTTTATATAAATACATAATAATATATAGTAAGGGGGTATTTGGTAGTAGTATCTCACCTGTGGATAAGCGAACTCGAAACGGACATATGTGTCTATCTCTTTCGGGTTGGGCACGTTGTAAGCGATCCCGCGGACGATTGTGAGCTCCAAGTCGTTCTCGTTAAGGTCCGTATTGCATTGCACTACCGAAAACTTGCGGTTTTCATAGTGGAACTTCGGCGTTTGGCCCAGGCTGAAATAAAATACGATCCATTTAGAAAAAAGACGAACAAGCTGTGGCGACCTCAGCCGCCACATAAATCAACGACATGCCCACAGATGGCGCTGATATAAAGTAGCATAAACGCCCATACAGAGTCGCAGATTTCTATACAAATCCCGCATCGCGCAAACAAAGTTCACAGGAGAGATATGACGAATTACCAATGCGTAAATTTAAATCATTTATCAAAATAAACCTTATAAAAAAAGCATACTACTCAATAAATAAATATGTTAATGACAAAAATGCATGGCCTGTATGCCCTAAGCCCCATGATGATAAAGATTAACACATAAGTGTGTGCAAGATATTTATATTTCATTTCTTCTTGGATTGTACAATGCTATGTGAGATGTCTAATTTAGTTAGTCATTCAAATAAAGCTATAAAAATTGTATTTGAGTTGGAAGTGACTAGGTTTTACAGTCATGCTCACTCAAATGTCTTTGCTTGCGGCGGCTCTGTGTGTCGGGTCACTCCCTTCCCTCCAATATGGTTGAGGGGGGTGATGGCTGGTCCACAAGTCATACTCGTGAACGGGTGCTGCTTGCGGGGACTGGTCTGTTCTAGTCACTCCTACTGCTACTGTCATACCTACTTATATTTTATTTACACTTTTCTGTTACTGATACTATGACTATGGGACATCTCACTCGCATTTCTTGTTTGACATTCTGTTAATTCTAATTTATACGTAATTGTGCTGAAAAAAAGAATCCCCGCAGAGTGTCTTGGTGCTATCTTCTCTAGCGGGCGTATTTCCGAAGCACTGGTAGAGTCAGTTTTCGCATTTCTTTTCAGCACTCAGACTTCAATTTGAGTATAGGAAAGAAATGTGTAAACATACTTACCTTTTTTTTCAAAGTCATGTTAACATAAGTTACAATTTTTAACATATTTTATTTGTATCATGTGTTTATGACCTTTAAAAGTGCACTTTTGTGTCTATTTAATAAATGATATTTGACTTTGACGTATACAAGTTCCAAGTAGGTTCTGTCGGACAGCTGTCCCCGGGCCGATAACACCTGGCTTGGTCGGAAGATTTTCCTTATGAATGGAGGCTCTTCCACAGTGGAAACCTATACCTATCTACCTATCCACTATACAATACAATACAATACAATAATACTTTATTGAGCACCAAAACTGTAAAGAAAACAGTTTACAGTTACATAAAATAGTGGTAGAACAATGGGCGACCTTATCGCTAAGTGCAATTTCTTACAGGCAACCTTTGGATGGACAGAAAATAAAGATGTAAAAAATTGCGGTCAGTTGGTGTGCAAGAAGTAATTGATATAAAAGATATAATGTAGTAAATACAACACTTTAAAAATATAATAGTATAGACATACAAACATATATAATAATAAATACAAACAAAATAATACATAACTATAAAAAATTATGATAAATATCACATATAATTATATTATAAAAAAACAGATATGATTAGCAGATGCATATTTTACACTACCCCCATCTATAAAATAATCGCAGCCTAGCAGCTAGTGGCCAGTGGTCGCCGCGATCTCGCAGCGTAAGCACGCCCTGAGGAAGAGCATCGGATATGCTCGAAACCTAGGTCGACTAATTCGACAAACTACGTGAGTCCTAGCCGTTTTATTAAATATTTATAATGAATCAAACACACGAAACTTTCATACTAAGATACTAGCCTAGGTTTAATGCACGTGGGATTTGATTATATCGCAATCCCCCGGGATCTACGTGTTCAATTAGGATAAAAATATCTTATGTGCAACTTCTTTGCTACTCCGGGCTAAAATTGAACAAAGCGTTTTGCTTCGACCTTTATGACGCGAACAGCTAAGGAATGGAACATCTTACCAGCGTCTTTGTTTCCCGATTCTAATAATCTAGGTGTAAGTCTCGAGGGAATCGGTACCTTCTAGGCAAGCTATATCCATCGGCGACCGCGTGGTCACTTTCCATCAGGTGAGACTGCCTTTTGTAACCGACTTCAAAAAAGGAGGAGGTTCTCTGTTCGATTGTATTATTTTTTTTTCTTTTTTATTTTTTTTTTATTATTATTATTTTTTTTTTGTTTGTTACCTCAGAACTCCGTCATTTATGAACCGATTTGAAAAATTCTTATTGCGTCGGGTTCAGTATAGCTACGAAGTGGTCCCATATAAATTTCATCGATATGTGACCTTGGACTTCGAAGATACATTGAAGTCGGTTTTTATTTTTTTCTAAAAATTAATTTTGGTAGTAAAAAAAACAGAATACGTACCCCTTAGCAACAGCGACTAGATCCAAATCCTGTTTCACACTGACAGCTAGATGCTCGAATCTGTTCGCTTCGGCGACATTCCCGCACGCGCTGTTGTGGTCGCGGTTGGAGTGGCACAGCTTGAGCTGAGACGTGAGCTGTTGGTGCAGACGAGCTATGACGTCATCGTCGGCCGCGGAGATGGGGGGCGCGGGGGAGGGGTCGCAATCCTCAGCTGAGACTTCCTCGAACCTGGAATGTTATATTTGAAAATGTCTATGTGTGTCTGTCTCAAGCCTAGCGCACTCCGCACTGTAGGTGTACCACAAGTACATAGCCGGACACCGCCGGCGGGTCGCGCGTCGTTACACGTGCCGCGTCAGAAGAGATAAGAGCGGCGCGATAGAAGGAGAGGCGCTCTGTAGGTTAATATGACTGGTAGGTATGCAGCGCTACGCGAGCTGAATTGAATTTTATTGCGTCATGGCAAGAGTCGCTATTTGTTTAAATTTCTTTGCGGAGTGATGCTTCTGTCCCTTAGTATTCTGTGGTCTGTCTGTGGCACCGTAGCTGTCTAGCGGTGGTTCTTAGACATTTTTTATTGTGTCGGAATTGTTTATTTTTTTATGACGAGACGAGCTGGTCGTTTGCCTGATAGTAAGCAATACGCCAGCCCATAACAATAACAGGACCAACCTGAACTTTGTTTTGCAAAATCCTGTGCGGCGCTGCACTGCGCTCGTCACCCTGAGACAATTAGCTGTCGAGTCTCATAATGCCCATTAATTTCACTAACTATTATTTTAGGGTTTTCAAATTTTTATTTATAGTTATTCTTAAAAAAGTGGGCACCTAGGATACCCAATCAAAAAACCCATAATTTCACAGCACAAAATTAAAATTTGGACTAGATTCTTTGCAAGATTTAGCAAGATTTTTCGGAAAACAGTTAATTTCAAAATAATTTACATCCCATCTATTCGAAAAAAATGATTGGTTTGAATAAGTGCGAGCAAAGTATGCCTTTTCTCCACGACACTTCAATAAGAGCAAGCAAATTAGTTATTTTCTCCAAAAGATTTTCATAGAGGGCAGTAATAAGTTCGAATTAGGAACATGAACATTGTTCCTGTTTTCGCGACCAAAGAGACAGAACAAAAATATTATATGAAAAAAGTTACTGGCGGGTTAGAAAGGCCAGTTGTATTAAAAAAAAAACGCGCGCACTATACGTCTCTTCTTATTATATTTTATATGAAGCATTAACAAATGACAAGCAAAAAAAAATTGTTTCTTCCCGAAAAACCTTTGTTGAGGTATACATCCCTTTATTCATAACTAGCTGCGCCCTGCGGTTTCACCCGCGGTTTCCCGAGATAAAAAGTAGCCTATGTGTTAATCCAGGGTATAAGCTATCTCCATACAATAATAATATAATAATTGTATTCCTTAATTAATTTATTAATTATATTTTATGACTGAGTTTTGTAACGCTTTGGTTTTGTGCTGTTATGTTACAAATTTTTAATAAATGAATTATGAATTATATGAATTATACCAAATTTCATCAAAATCCATTCAGTAGTTTTTGCGTGAAAGAGTAACAAAGGTACATCCATACATCCATTCTTACAAACTTTCGCGTTTGTAATATTAGTAGGATTCTCATAGAGGATATGAAATAGTACATTGTACACCGAGGGGAGAAAACGATCTATTTCTGTTCGAGAGTATGTTAATTAAATTCGTTCGTTAAAGGAAACTCGAGAAATAGAACTTCCTCCCGAGTGATACATAGTGCTTTATACTACACCTACGAGGAAAATAAACAAAATTTAACGCAACGAAATAAATTGCCGCGCTTTTTTTTTCGTATTGCAGAATAAGGTTGCCATCCTCATTTCATTAAAAATAGAAAACAAGAAAAAACCACCTCTTTTCTCTAATTATTTGAAATAAAACCTTTTTGAGATTTGAGGTTTGTATGTTTCCCGCCTCTTTTTTCTAATTATTTCATACAAGACCTTTTTGAGGTTTGACGTTAGTGTTTTTTTTTATGTTCGCTGCTAAAAAACAAAAGAAAGCTAGCCGGGCAGTAATGGATTTTCATACAACTTACAACATTCTTGCCCTGCTTCGGAGGGCAGTAATGAAATTCCATATAACTTTTCCCGCCGCACATTTTTAAAGGAGAAATTACGAACTTTGTAACCCGTTTATGAACGAGTAATAAGACACTTTCCGAGTGGGTGTGGTATAAAGTAGATTATATCACTCAGCCGTAAAATATTTTTCCTCGGGCGACGTATATTGAGTCCCGAGGGCAAAATACTCTAGAATCTTTCGCTCCGCTCTGGATTCAAAATGGCGCCCTTACCGCAAAAATGTTTTGTTGCTTTATCTACTAATAAACCAGCATTTGCAGTCAGCTTCTGTGGTTTAGTAGTTGGGCAGTGTCTCAAATCTTATACACCACTGAGGTTGCGGGTTCGGTTCCCGCGACGGGACCAATGTTTGTACACAGATAAAAAGTACAAGCATTTGTTTCGCGTCTGAGTGTAACCATGGTCCTCGTTGTGGGACCATGGTCCCCGTAGTTCCTGGTACCCTAGATACAGGGAATCCTAGTTAGGGCCAGGATCTATATATGTGATCGTGGGGCGTATTTATTTATTTATTTATTATAATTAATATATATATATATATAT
The DNA here is from genome assembly GCA_951640565.1 of Petrophora chlorosata. NCBI lineage: Eukaryota > Metazoa > Arthropoda > Insecta > Lepidoptera > Geometridae > Petrophora > Petrophora chlorosata. The sequence continues at coordinate 2,808,894 of OX621191.1, forward strand.
ATATATATATATATATATATTATATTATATTATATATAGCCATGTTTAAATATTATGTTTCAAATATTGCCGCGCAAAAGGTCACCTCAAAACTTATGATGTCATATTCATATGTAGGTAGAAAACGACAAACTCTTCGAAATATTTGGGGACTATATTGTAGTAATGGAAGGAAAAAATTAGCAAAAATACATTTTATAAAAAGCAAAAACGTAAAATAAACACAAGCTTGACTCACGGCATTTGCCTACAAATGACGTCATGCGCTGTGATTGTTGTGTCGTATGAGATGAAGAACAGGTTAAAAATGTCAGAATTATTTATTGATTCAAAAATATAAATCATTATTATTTAACAAAAATATTGATTGAACGATCTTTCTGGTTCTAACTACATTTTAGATTTTTTTCTCGATTACTGACCGATCCCCTATAGTGTACAATAAAGAATATAAGAGTATTATTGAAAGTAAATGCTGTCAGATTCCTCACGTGTTTTCGAGGTCGTTCTTAGCGGCAGGCGGCAGCGGGAGCGATTTCAAGTCGACCGCGAGCCCGCCGCGCGCCGCGTCTATCACTGCGTCGAAACCTTTAGCCGCGCGGAGGTATTCCTTCGCTTGCTCTATGTTACCTGGAAGGATTTATTTTTGTTTTATTTTGGTTGTAATAAAAAATAAATAAAATAAAAAAAATATGTCGGATAATACACATCCATATTTAGAAATTGCAATGAAATAAAAACTGAAATTAATAATTAAAATTGAATTCAAAAATTAAAATCATAAATCAAATTAAAAGATTAAGAATTAAAAATTAAATAACTAAATAAATAAAAATAATTATTATTATTATTACACAAGTATAGGTAAACCTCGTCAACCAGAAATAACTTTTTTAACAAATTTTTGATAGAATATTTTGAAATATAAAAATAAAAAAGGAATTAAAAATAACAATATAACTACTAAATAATTATATAATATTTATAGGAGTTAAGAATAATATATTATAATAAAAAAATATATTAATCATTTAACCTCGTGCATGCTCGTGCATGTAATGTACGAGACAGGTGTTAGAAATGTCTTACATAATTATTACATGTGCCCTGTGAGGGCGCTACACGTTTTGAGTGGAGTAAGTCACTTATCCCTAGTCGTTTGATTTATTTATTTTATTTATTTATTTTCATTCAATACCATATATTTTATTATTATACCTTACTAAGGCAAAATTGTGACACCTTCAGGGTTTTGTTCCTATGAAACATCGGGTGAATTAGGGGAAAAAATCATGTCCTTGATGATCAAGTTTATTTTAAGTTACGGGCTATTTAAAAATGATAAAAAAAAATGCAATCGAACAGAGAACCTTCTCCTTTTTTTAAGTCGGTCGGTTGAGTCTACTACGAATTACGCCCACTAACCTTCCTTCTTCGCCTTGATAGCCGCTTCTTTGAACTGCTTCTGCCGCAGCAGCAGGAATGCCAGTTGCTTCTCGTGCCGCGAGTGCGAGGCGCGGGGCGGGGTCGGCGCGGGCGCGGGGGGCGCGGAGCGCGGCGCCGGCGGGGCAGCGAGCGGCGACTGCAAGGTTTTTTATGGAACTGTGTGATGAGACGAGCATGTCGTTCGCCTGATGGTAAGCGCCACTCCTACCCATAACAATTGCAGTACTACCCAGAACTTTTAATACCATAAAAAGCACTGCGTTGCACTGCATTGCGCTCATTACCCCGACACATCAGATATTAATTCTCATATGCCCAGTAATTTTGCTGGCTACAATGCCATTCAAACCGGAATACAGTAATGCTTATGCACTACTGCTTCGCGGCAGAATAACTTGCAAGCTGTAGTAAGTTAAAAGCCATTTATTTCTGAAAAGCCATAATAAAATGAGTACACTTACGTTTTTAAAAGTTGTTTTAGTTAGACTTACACTTAATTAAAAGTATAATTCAGTGTAAACTGAATTATACTTACACTGAACTGAATTAAACTTATTGCCTACTTAATTATACTTACACTTCCTTCAATTAAACTTACCGCCTACTTAATTACACTTACACAGCCTTCAGGTAGCAGGGCGTCGTAGACAGGCGGCGTTGGAATCTCATCAGCTGAGATAGCTTTACCAGACGCGTGTAGTTTGATCGCGCCGGCATACTGCTTGGTTATACTTACTCCCTGCCTAGTTATACTTACTGCCTACTTAATTATACTTACACTGCCTTCAATTAAACTTACTGCCTACTTAATTATCCTTACTCCCTGCTTAGTTATACTTACTGCCTACTTAATTATACTTACACTGCCTTCAGGTAACGGGGCGTAGCCAGGCGGCGTTGGTAGCTCATCAGCTGAGATAGGTTTACCAGCCGCGTGTAGTTTGATCGCTTCGACGTACTGTTTAGTTATACGCCCCATGCGACGCGCTTTGGAGGAGTTGCCATCTTCTTTGGCTTTTGCTTCTTGTTGCTGCGAAAATAAAAGTGTAGGTATTTGTGGTCTCATAAGTAGGAAAGAGGCAAAGATTATCGTAGATGTCGCCACACGCATATACAGTAAAAAAAATTGACAATTTGCAAAAAAGTTATGATAAACGATTGTTGACTAGAATTTTTAGTAAAGATTGGATTAATGTTGTTTGATAATCAGTGAATTAATTACAATACTTGACAGCGAAGGGCAAACTTAAAAATCAAAGTTGGAAAGGTTGGTATTTTTAATATAATCATGTATTTCTAACTATAATATGAAATAAATAAATGAAATTATGTTTTTGATAATAAAACTGTAAATATTTGTACGCCTACAAAGGCCGAATTTTGTTGGACAAAGCTACTGCTATGTCACCTTGCAATATTGTAACCGAAATTCTGACAAATATTTTTTTCATTTCATTTCAACTGTAACACAACAAGTTTAATGCACCCACACGTCACTTATGGCCAGAAATATGTGCTCATAAATCTGGTACTTAACCTAACTTTAATCAATGACTTGTGTTCTGTGTTTTGAAGAAATAGTCGTTTACGTTGTTCCGCTACCTAGTCCTAATGTATATCCAGCTATATCTTTTTTTTTACGGAGTTGAGCGATGAGACAAGCAAGCCGTTCGCCTGATGGTAAGCGCCACGCCTGCCCATAACAATTACAGTGCCAGCCAGAACTTTTAATACTATAAAAAGCACTGCGTAGCACTGCATTGCCTTCATTACCCCGAGATATTAAGTCTTATATGCCCAGTAATTTCGCTGGCTACAATGCTCTTCAAACCGGAACACAATGCTTACGCACTACTGCTTGACGGTAGAATAACTGGCAAAGCTGCGGTACCTACCCAGATGGCCTCCCGCATACGAGAGATCTACCGCATCTGTCTTAAGTAATATTATTTATTCTTGTTTTGTACGACGATAATAACAATTTAAACATAAACGAGAACAAGCGCCCCTAGCGGGGTAGAGTTGCAGTCTTCTTCTGTATTATTATTATTATTAGAGCCCATTTATTCCTTACAACTATTTCCAAAAATAAAACTTACAATTATACTTAATTGAAATTTAGAAATTAAAAGTTAAAAAAAAATACAAATTAAAAATGGAAAACTGAAAATCGAAAATTGAAATACAAAAATTAAAAATGTTAAATTACATATTAAAAAAATATGAATTAAAAATTAAAAAACTAAAATTTTAAATTGAAATTCAGAAATTGAAATAATAACAATACAATAATCAACAATCAGCGTTCAATAACCAACATATAAAAAAAAAATCTTTCTTTCTTCTGTATTATGTGGATCAAATTGATCTGTATAATTATTACGTATCAACAATGAACAGCGTTGCTTCAATTTATCATATCTAGTACCGCACTCTGAGCATATTTTTCCTCTATACATAATCCAACAGCCTGTATGAACCCACTGCTGGACATAGGCCTCTTCCAATACACACCACTGAGCCTGATCTTCGGCTATTCTCATGTAGTTGCTGCCAGCTACGCTAGCTATATTTCATCATCATCATCATCAGCCCGTAGTCGTCCACTGCTGGACATAGGCCTCTCCTAATGAACGCCACTGAGCCCGGTCTTCGGCTCCTCTCATCCAGTTTCTTCCGGCCACCATTCGCAGGTCGTCACTCCACCTGGCCGGTGGGCGTCCTACACTACGTTTGCCGATTCGCGGTCTCCACTCAAGGACACGTCTACTCCAGCGGTTGTCCGTCCTTCGTGAGATATGACCAGCCCATTGCCACTTCAGCTTGCTAATCCTATGGGCTATGTCGGTTACTTTGGTTCTCTGTCGGATTACCTCATTGCGGATCTTATCTTTCAGAGAAACTCCGAGCATAGCCCTCTCCATAGCACGCTGAGCAACCTTAAGCTTGTGGATTAGTCTCACAGTGAGTGTCCACGTCTCGGCTCCGTAGGTCATTACTGGTAGGACGCACGCATTAAAGACTTTTATATATATATATATATATATTTAAAATACAGCTATATTTAAAAATGTAAAATTGTATGAATTTTTTATTATAACTATTTAATTTTTATTAATATTATTGAATTTTTTGTAACTGCAATATCAAATGATATTTAATTTTAATATTATATTTTTTTTGTATGACATGTAACTTCCGTTATGAATAAATGAACTATGAACTATAAATGAACTATGAACTATAAATGAACTATGAACTACCTTGCGCACATAAAAAGTAGGTATGATCATTTTATAGACAACTAGCTTTTTCCCGCGACTTCGTCCGCATGGACCACAGAGGAAGCCCATAGTCGTCATTTTCCAAGACCATTTTAGTAAGACCTCTCCAGTGTATGAGCGCGTACTTCGAAGAGGTCAAGCTGTGTCTTCGTTTTCCTGTATAATTATGGTATAAGGACATTTTCATATGGACAAGGACAAGAGCGAGTGTGGCTCAGTGGGAGAACGTGCGACTTTTGATCCCGAGTACCCGAGTTCGAATCCCGCAGGCCTCGCAACACTGACTTTCTTAATTTATGTGCGGATTTAACACTCGCTCTAAAACGGTGAAGGACAACATCGTGAGGAAAATTCAAGGGATATGAGACATCCACCAACCCGCACTGGGCCAGCGTGGTGGGTTTTTTTTTAATGTAACTTAATGACGAGACGAGCTGGTCGTTTGCCTGATGGTAAGCAATACGCCAGCCCATAACAATAACAGCACCACCCAGAACTTTGTTTTGCAAAATCCTGCGCGGCGCTGTACTGCGCTCGTCACTCTGAGACAATTAGCTGTTGAGTCTCATAATGCCCAGTAATTTCGCTGGCTACAATGCCCTTCAAGCCGGAACACAGTAATGCTTGCGCACTACCGCTTGGCGGCAGAATAACTGGCAAAGCGGTGGTACCACCCAGACGGCCTCTCGCATACGAGAAACCTACCACCAGTTTATGGCCTTTACTCTCTCTATGAGAGAAGGTCCGTGTCCCAGCAGTGGGAACGTGATGGGGTGATGATGATGATAAGGACATCCGAGCGGTGCGGTTGGTCAACTAACCTGGAAGTAAGCAAGTCGCTGCCGTAACGCCTCGTCTACTGTAGAAGCGGTCACTAACCCGGGGGGCTCGGCGGCGGCCGCCGGGGCTGGTTCTGGTATAATATATTAGCTTTTAAAGTGAAGGCGCTGGATTGTATATGCATTTGGTACTTTTTTCTGAACGTCCATATTATAAATGTGAATGTTTGTCAGTGAGTATGTATGTTACTTCTTCACGCTGTAACGGCTCAACAGATCTGAGTGGAATTCGGAATGGAGATAGCAAATACACTGGATTAACACAAAGGCCACTTTTCATTATATTTTCGGGAAACTGCGTGTGAAACCGCGCGGCGCCGCTAGTGTTAATAAAGTTTGAAATCACTTAGAATAAATTGAGATATATGGGTATTCTCAAGGGTACACATGAAAATCAATTTATTTTGGTAGTTATTCATACAACTTAGAAAGATGGTGGTTTTCAGAACAAACTGCCACAAAAGAACTATCCTACGTAGGCATCGCGAGATCGAATTCTCAACGACAGCAACAGCGCCTCGGATTTCAGGCGTAAAACTGGCGTTTTTGTGTTTTTGCCTTTGTACTGCCTAAAATCGAGAAACTATACTATTATTTTTTCATGTCAATATTCTCAATGTCATGTCAATATGTCAATATTCTACCTACACAAGTAGTATCTATGCCTACAAGGTTCCTGATCGTACCTGAGGAATTCTGTACACGGTCTTCCTCCTTAGGGCTCCGTAGGGCTGCCGCGATGGACTCCACGGTCGGCAGCTCCGAGAGGTCCATTTCCTGGCCGCTCCTGTAGGCCTCCGCCACGAAATCGAACTGTTTCACCACTTTTAAATACTCCAACGCCATGGCCTTGTCTCCAGAGTGCTTGTGGGACAGTGCTGCTGCTTTAAATTCGTTCTTGCGATCTGGGGAGGTCAAAATTATAATTAAGGTCTAAGAATATTGTAACAGCGCGAGCGGCTGCGGGTTCTCGTGCGACTTTAGATCACACGCACTGGAGTTTGAATTCTCCTGGCTCTCACTAATGAATTTCTTTCCTGGTCCCTCAGGTACAGGGAATCCTAGTAAGGGGCCAGGATCTATGTATATGATCATTACGAGTGTTTATTTATTTGGCACTCGCTTTAAAACGGGTGAAGGAAATCATGAGCAAACCGGGCCACGATGTCCAAGAATTACAAAGTTGAAGTACACACTCCCTGAATGAAGGCCCGTGTCTCAGCAGTAGGAAATGATGATAATGATTGTCTGTTTTACAGAAGTTCTGAATGCCACCAGTAGAGAAGTAAAAGGTGACTGATTTCTTGTATTATATTGTAGAACAACTATGCCAATTAAATGGTATATAGACTTACTTAATATTAGCTGCAATCCTTGCTGCCTCTCCGGGCTGAGCGTGGCTTCATTGGGCGGCGGCGGCGGTGGCGACTGCGGTTCGGGCTGGCTCGGGCTTTCTTCTGGTCTCAGGTCTATCAACGGGGCAGCTGCAACTTCTGGAGTCTCAGGAGTCTTTGGAGTAATGCTGGTGGAGCGAGGGGGCACAGCGGGAGCAGGGTCGCTGGGTGGTGCGCTGGGGATGGGGTCTGAAGGCTTGCCGAGGCTGACTGGAGGAGGTATGTCCTCATCCTTGATCGGTCTGCCCGCTCTGGCTTGTTTCAGGAGGTCGTTGAGCGTCTTTAGGCCACGGCCGAATCTGAAAAGACAATAAAATGGGATTAGCAAAGGTACCAAATATTTAAATTTAGGAAATGTTTATGGCTTAGCATAGGCACAGTGGCAAATACCTATGTAAGTTACTGTCTGTGACATCTGACACCATTATCATTGTAGCAGCTTTGCATGTGACCCAAAGCCAATTACATTTAGAGGTTGGGAGGGTTTGGTGGCGGGAAAAATGTACAATACACCATTACAGGGACAGTGCAGAACTCATCGCCTCCATCCCGAAGAGGTCCTTATCAATTCAAAGTTCTGGGCGGTACTGTTCTGAGTAGGGACAGCACTTACTACTACGTGAACACTCTCATTACTTATTACCTCAATAAAAAAGGCTAATTCTAAATACCTACATAACATCTCACCTTCTAGCTCGGCTACTCTCTCCGATAGCCTTAGCATTCTTCTCTGCTATTGTATAGTTAGATATCCTCTCCTGGAGGAGACTGACCATGCTGCTATCAGCACTGGCGGACGCTGAGGGTGGCGGGGGTGCGGGGCGCGACGCGCGGGGTGGTGCTTCGTCGTCGTCGATAGCTAGCTCTTTTAGTTCGCTGAGGAGGTCTGGGTCATCATCATCCCCTATTCAAAGAATATTGTTTATCTTAAGTGTTTCATTTGGCCATTTTGGTGGCTTGTTGGCTCTTGCGAAATACTTATACTCTTAAGTATTCTGTGACATAGTATAATATTGGCTTTGTTTTCGCACAAGGTAAAAAGATTTTAATTCATGACTTCATTATGTGAAACTATGGTCCTTGCAGTTTCTAGTTCCTAACATGCAGGGAGTCTTGGATGAACATCAGAAATTAGGACTTAAGTCACATTTTCAAGGGTAAGGTGCATTTCTACTATTTGAAATGTACAGGCCCCCGGGTACAAAAGGAGGATGGTAATTAATTTATTTTATTTGTAAACATGGATTCTGCTATAAAACAGTTTTTCTAACCAGAAGCATCATCATCTGAAGGCACATCTTTCAAACTGGCTGCGATCATAGCATCCAAGTTCGCAGGTGGTACAGGTGCTGGTTTCCGAGGCCGATGACTCTTGCCACCACCGCTGATCGCAGCCAGCTCTGCCTCTAGATCAATATCATCATCTGATAGGTCCATGGGCTCATTATCATCGTCGTCCAAGTCTGGTATGTCTATCAGACCAAACTGAAATACAGAAATGGTTTTTTATTTATGGTCAATCTATTATTTATACTTCAATAGATTTCTAGCGATTGTTGGTTTGCTATAATAATACATCAATTACATCACTGACTGGCAAATGGTTATTCTTATGACTATGATACAAACATTTATGTTATAATAGAAAATTTAATACAATAAATCTTATTTAGACTAACTTTACAGCTTTCATTGTATTGTTAGACATAAACCTAGAATACACCAAGTGGCTTATTTTGTTTGGTCTAATACAATTTCATATTAAAGTGAATATGTATTATAATAGTCGCAAGTTATAATTGTCAACTATAAGTTTAACATCTCTTGACTTCAAGCATGCCTCAAATTGGAATAATGTTTATTGATTTGGGCTTCAATCTCAACATGGCACCAAAGGATCAATATGCTCAAACAACGAAAGTTTTATGTTATATTGTACACATGAAGTTTTTTATACTAGACCCTATTCAAAACAATAGAATCGCTAGTGTCCTACTTAGATGGGCTGTAAGTAATAAATAACGGTCAAAAAGCAACCAGAAAATACAATGAGGTCCATTGTTTACAAAACTATAATCAGCTGATGGCTCCTAAGCTTATCTTGCTGAAGGCTGTAACTTTGTAAATTAACCACATCCTTATCAGCTTTTCCTAGTTTCTCTAAATAAACGTAACTTCATCGCAGTTATTGGATAATAAACCGGATAGATCCTCGAGACAAACAAATAATGAGCGAAGAATGACTCACTTGCGACAAATTAGTTTTTTTACCAGGATTTGGCTTACGATGCATTTCTTTATATCCAGACCCAAACTGTATCACAAAATATTACCGCTTTTTAAATGTATGACCACATTTACTCCCCGTCTTAGATAGAATTCTAAATATTTTTCACTTTGAACAAATTTACAAGAAAACTGAATTTGATAAAAAAAAATAAAAACCACAGATGTGCACAAATCACAAATTGAACACAACCACAGATAACTTTTAGTATTGTATTTCTATCAGAGATTATATAAATCTAAGAAGTGAAAAGATAAACTAGATATCTCGGCAGAATCGACTAAATTAGTAACTCATTTAGTCAAGTAGGTGTAGAACGATGAACGATTAGGTTTACTTCCAACTTCAAAAGGAGGCGGTTCTATGTTCCACTGTATATATTTTATTTATTTTTAAATATATTACTTGAATTGACAACTTACTCATTCGAGCGCTTGCTTGCTTAGGGTGATTAGATTTTTGAATGAAAGTGGGTCCGATGAGAGTCTATAAGTGAGTCAGTTTGTAGTTGATATACAGTAAAAGAATCGCCAATAAAGAATTATGGCTTTATTTAGCTCAAAACACAAGTTAGTTATTTCCATTGAGGGTGTCATTACTCTGAGGTTATTTCGCTAATTTTATTACAATGTAAAATATGACATTATAAAACAGATTTAGAGCAAGATAGCACAAAGGTCATTTATGCAATATTATTTCTCCCTTGTGCAGGTAAATGAAATAAGTAGGTACGAGCATGTTATATATAATACGAGTCGAAAACATAGTTACTCGTACATACCTGCAATTTATTTTAATATTCATACTAATATCTCTCTATAAAGAATGTAGCTTTCGCATAATAATTACAGGTGAAGAGTTTCATACAAGATGTATAAGCATTTATATACAAATCGACTAAGCTAGAATCGATCGACTACACTAGAATCGATTGTGTACTAACTAAATTGCCATACATTTGTTATCTGTAATTAAATAAAGTATGTTGCCAGCTTGTCATTTTTCCTCAAATCAATGCCAGGTTAAACCCTGATAAGTCAAAAGAGAAAGGAAATATAAATATCATTATCATTCTCAATAGTTTGTTGACTCTAAAATAATGCATTAACTATTAATTGGAGGCAAAACTTGCATTATTGGTTTCCTACAACTTTTGTAATAAAATAAAATTTCATATATTTAAGATGACAATGAATAAACTAGATTAAAAGTAATTAAGATCGCAAAGTAAATTTCTAGGCAAGGAAGTAGGTGGAGCAACATTTTGTGGACAATATATTGTGGACAATATATTGTATATGTGTTTTTTATTTTTTGTAACTTTGTTAAATTGAAAAATGTAAAATACCACATTATTATCATTATATTTAAAAGTGCCTACAGTCAGCAAGAAAATCTATTTTTTTCGAAAAATAATTTGGCCCAAATTAACTTATTTCCTAATAGACCAAACCTACTAAAATAAAAATAATGCTAAGAACCTTTTTTTCATATCTATACACAATTTTAAAATCATTGGCATGATCATTGATTTAATCCTCTCAGATCTCAGAGACGACTACCCATATAGAAAATAATATCATATATCCGTAGAAATAATATACAATTTTATGGAGTTTTAATTTTTCATATTGTAACACCAACATCATCGCGATCGAGAGTGACGTATGAACGGCAGAAGAAACGAAAACGATAGAAAAGCCTTTCTGTGCCGTTGTTATCTTCTAAAATTCCTGAAGAATGGATACAAACGGCCAGACTAATGGGCTCAAATCTAAAAAGAAGGATAAAGACGACGCGAAGGACAACTTATGGTAATAGTTCACTGTTAATTTTACGGCTTGCATGCACTCCCCCATATAGGGGATCCAATGTGTCACACCTACGATTGACAGAGCCTCGCACCTGAGAAATATGTGACCTAGCTGCTACGTCTTGCCTTTGTATGTAAAACAGTGATAAAATGTTTTCACATCGTGTCATGTTGCGCCGTCGCTGCACTTTCATGTACCGCGAGCTAACCGCGCGTAGTTGACGCATAGATGATGACATGAACATTGTTTTTTTTAGGTCCGCTATCCTAGAAGAAGTACAGAATCAAGGGAACACAAAACTACCTTCAAACAAAAATGTTCTCGTTCTGGGCGACAACGAAACTGGAAAGACCACTTTAGTAGCAAAATTACAAGGAGTTGAAGACCCTAAGAAGGGGTCGGCGCTCGAGTATGCATATATAGACATTAGTGATGAGTACAGAGATGGTAAGTAAATTATTTATTGTGAAAACACATCAATCAAATAATCAAAATCTCCCAGAGTACATATTGTTTTGAAATGAGAGGTTATGGATATAGGATTCTTGTAAGATCAACTTATATTGATATATAGACTTATGCATGCTGCAAGATTCCTGGCCATCAGTTTAATCTTTATTTTTCGATGATGCCTAATATCTTCGCATTCTTATATTCACCTAAGTGGTCCTACATGGCCTACAAACAACTATTGCTTTGAAAGCTTACAGAAAATAGATCAAACCAATAAAAGCATTTTTATAAATGAATTATTTAGTTTGCCTTCTTTGCCGCTTGGGATTCAGGCTGCAGTTACAGTTCTGAATTTAATCTTATGATATCAACCGATTAAACAAAGCTGCACTTCAGACTGACCTACATTGCATTGTACCTATATATATTTGATAGTTTGTAGATAAACTTATCAATTAATTGATCAGCCGATTCTTATCTGAACCAGAATCATCTGAATGATTTGAATTGTATTGATGATACTTGACTGAATGCTTTGAAAATGTGCTGCAGGTAACTATTTGTCTGTATGTATGTGGTGCTACAAGATCTGCAAATATTTTAATATTTTCAATTTAAATATGATCAGAAAATTAATTCTTAAAAAGGCTGTACTAATTTTCATCCCAGAAAACTGGAAAATTTATAAACAGTAGTCAGGATAATCAAGAAAGACAGTTCTAAAAGTGAGTTCTAAGCTTAATTGTGGCATTAATTAAATAACCAATTTTAAGACATACAAACTACTCACCTATAATATAATAGTATAAATAGCTTCAAAAACAAATCGGCGAGCTGGCTACGAACTAAAAAGCAATCTCTCTGATAAATATGGGTTTTTTTTTTTTTTTGACGTTCAACTCTGTTGATATAGACATACCAGCACTCGTACTGCTCGTCTATAAACAAATAAATAAAAGAAAGTCACCTTCATCTGTTTATTTGGTAAGTCCTTCAATAATTTAGAAGGACTAACCAAATAGACTTATTGGATTTTGTTTGATGCGAAAGGGGTTTTCTTGAGGAAGGTTTATCAATAAGATATCCATATTTAATGTTTTGCACCCATACAAAGCTTGCCTCCTAAATGATTTCCTTTATATAATACCCCTATTTACACAAACAATCTGACCTAATTTAGTGATTTTAAAAATATACAACTGAATTTAAAATATACACATCAGCTAGAAGGTTCTGGCATAGATAGATAGATGAACGCTTTATTGCAAACATTAAATTACAGACAAAGTGTTACAATGGTCGGCCTTATCGCTAAAAGCGATCTCTTCCAGGCAACCTTTGGATGTAGTGGAATTATCAATATGTTCATAACAATATGATATAAAGTCTAATATAAATAAAATATCTAATAGCTAATAATAATATTAAAACCGTCTTGCTGCAGACCACACACGACTCAGCGTATGGGTCCTCGATGGAGATCCAGGCCACACGAACCTGCTCAAATTCGCCCTCAGCGAGGAAACATTCCCGCACACACTGGTCCTGCTCACGGTGGCTATGACCACGCCCTGGGGCATCCTAGATCAGCTTCAGAGCTGGGCATCCGTGCTCGGTGATCATATAGATAAATTGGATCTCTCACCTGGTGAGTACATCTTTTACATTTCTTAAATATATTTCGTTCACAAGGCGACAGAACAAAGTGACAAAACAGGCATGTCTAATTTACAATCTAATTGTAAGCAAAACACATGGTGAATTCCAAATACGGAATCCATACTTAAAGAAGGACATATAAATGTTAGTAAAAGTACAACGGAGGACTACAAAAATTGTAAAATCATTAAAAAACAAAAGTTATGAAGAACATCTTTCTAAACTCAACTTGACCACATTGGAACAATAGAGACAAAGGGGTGATTTAATTGAAACATATAAGATACTAAATGGACACTACAACGTTACAGATTTTGAAAACCTGTACAGTATGAATCCAAATACACAATTAAGAGGACAACCTGCAAGGTGAACAACTCGCTCCTCCCATCACTCAGATCAAAAGACCTAGCAGATCTGTTATGAATGGCTAGGTGAGCTACGATACAAGCGCTACGATTAATTAAAATGAATTTTTATTATGCACTTATGAACTTGTTACCGAGAACAGCTCTTAACAACACCATCCTATAATGTTGAACTATTAATATATCACAAATTTTTCCATCCTTAGGTTGATAATTTTATTTATGTAATTCTCAACACAACATATAACTAAAAACTAAGATCATAAATAACAGAGTTTATAATGACAAGTGCAGAAAACTAATTATAAGCGGCCAGATAAAATAATAAATCAAACACGAGTCAATAACATTTTGCCCCTTCTCATAGATAATGCTTCATAAGTGCTCACACAGTTCAGAATTAAGTTATTCAGCTATCTGACCACAAATTAGCTTTAGGCTATTTTAGGCGAATTTTTCAAAGAATATCTTACTATACCATAATGAACCATAGGCAAACATGTTAGAATTTCTTTGGATATTGTGTAATTGTAGTTTGTCCCCTTACCACATACCTTCCACTGATTAATGCTGCTTCTGGAGTAATTCTCGTATTCTTATTAGGTTTTTTTCTTGTGGTAGGTCTCATATGGGTAGGTTTTTTTTTTGTATCACTTGATAGGCTAGCATTTGACCACAGTCTCACCTGATGGAAAGTGACGACGCGGTCGACGATGGATCATGCTTGCCTAGAAGATACCGATAAACTCGGGACTTGAAGACACCTAAATTATAAGAATCGGGAAACAGAGACGCTGGTAAGGTGTTCCATTCCTTAGCTGTTCGCATTATGAAAGTTGAAGCAAAACGCTTTGTTCTGGCAGGAGGAATGTCAACCATAAACGGATGCCAAGTTTCCGTACGTCTTGTTGTCCGATGGTAGAAAGGAGATGGAGGAATTAACTCGTGTAATTCCGTCACACACTCTCCGTGATGTATCCTGTAAAAAACCACAGCTTTGCCAGATATTCTGCCACCAAGCAGTATAGCGCAAATATAACTGTTCCCGGTTTAAAGGATATTGTAGCCAGCGGAATTATTGTGCATACCATGCACAATAATTAATAATAGGATGTACGAAATGAATGCTAGAAAATCTAGTGTGAAAGGGTAGCACTTATATTACGACTACATTGTAATAATGAAAACGACTTATATACAATTATAATATAGGTATAATAATTTTACTATTATTGTTATTATGACTGAGACTGACTATGTAATGATAGTTTTATTTTTTTATACATATATTATTTAATTAATTTGTTAATTTTATAATTTAATGACATACTCCTAAATAATTAAATAATTGTATTCCTTAATTGATTTATTAATTATATTTTATGACTGTGTTTGTAACGCTTTGGTTTTGTGCTGTTATGTTACAAATTTTTAATAAATGAATTATTATTATTATTATATCAGACTTAATATTTGATGTCTCGGGGTAATAAGCGCAATGCAGAGCTTTTTATGTTATTAAAAGTTATGGGTGGCACTGCGATTGTTATGACCAGGCGTGGCGCTTGCCATCAGGCGAACGACTTACACATAACTCTCAGTTCAACAAAAAAAACACAGTAACATGTCCTATCAGCTTTCTTTTTGTGTATTGAAATTAAAATATAATGATACAATGATACAATTATTCATTAGTCTGCCAATCTAGGTATATATACACATATGTACATATGTATATGTATATATACATATGTATGTAGTTGTTATTAACGGATAGTTCCTCTAGTTCCGCCATATTGGCATATAGACATGGTCACAAGTTAATTATTGCATTACAATAAAACAAGAATGACATTGACTAAATTATAAATAATAATAATAAAAGGATTTATAAATACGATGTCAGTCAAAAAAATGATAGTACAAATGTCAAAAATGAAAACGAATTATAACAATTTAAATGTCAAACTATATTATCAGTATACCAATCACACATTAAACCTTTAAAAACCTTTGGCTTGGATAACGGGTATGGTGGTTGAGCATTACTATTCGTTTTTTTTTACGCTTAATATATCTTTGTTTGGCCACTATCTCGCCTGATGTGAAGCGATGATGTGGCCTAAGATGAAGCACATAGATCTAGAGAGAGACGGCAGTTGAGCGGCTGCTCAGACCCGTCTCCCCGATGGTTCACCGAACATCATCCCGAAACACTACTAGGTCGCTTGACGGCATGGCTTTGTTCGGTGGGTGGTATTACAAACACGGCCAGAGCCTACCACTCGAAAGCGCATAAGCGGGTTTCATCACGATGTTTTCCTTCACCGTTTTAGAGCGAGCGTGCAAAATCGCACTTAACTATAAGTCATTGGTGCAGGGCCGACTCGGGTTTCGAACCCAGGTGCATCGGATCGAAAGGCGCACGAGTTTCCGCTGAGCCACACTCGCTCTAAAGCTAAGCTCTAAATTCCTGTGAAGGGACAAATATCTGTACACAAAAACAGCGCGATTATACTTTGTGTTAATGTTCCCATAGCGAGAATCGAACCCGCAACCTCCATGTCGCACGCTGACTTGCCCTACCACACTACACTATAAGTAGCCTTCGTACAGTAGCTCCCCTAGCCGTTCGTAACAGATCTAGTAGATTAAGTAACGTTCGCGGCGGTCACCACTTGTATGGGTAACCATCATCAGATCAGCTGGCTGTCACTATAATATTGCATTGTCATCGGACTTTGACAAGTATGCAAAATTTCAACTCCGTAGGATAAGAGGAAGTGGTTCTGATTCAGCTTGCAAGATTTGACCCAAACAAACACAAAAATTACAAGTCAAATAAAAGCTTTTAAAAAACTGGCCAAGTGCGAGTCGGTTCGCACACGAAGGGTTCCGTACCATTATCTATAAAAACGGCTAAAAAGTCATGTCTGTTGTATGGGAGCCCCCTTAAATGTTTATTTTATTTTGTTTTTTAGTATTTTTTGTTATAGCGGCAATAGAAATACATCATCTGTGAAAATTTCAACTGTCTAACTATTACGGTTCATGAGATACAGCCTGGTGACAGACGGACGGACAGCGGAACTTTAGTAATAGGGTCCCCTTTTTATCCTTTGGGTACGGAACCCTAAAATAGGATTAGGTACATTCAAATGGTCACTTTATTTTATTTTAATAATTGAAAAAATGTCCTCCCAAACAAAGGTCACACAGTCGCAATGTCTCCAAAAACGAAGAAACGAAAATAAGTTTATTTCGATAACTTATTTTCCATCTGTGACTCACGGGTTACGTCACCTGTCGTGTAATATTTAATCAATGCCATGAGGTGAATACACAAGTGGTTTATCGGGTCGACCTGTGGCTATTCTATAGATAATAATGAATAATCTGTCTGTCGATTTTGATGCGTCATTGGTCAGTAAAAACTAATTAGTTTGTGTTTGTTGGTAAATAGATGTTGGAGACTGTTAGTCTGTGGCTTCAAGTATCGGCTCTCAGTAGACATTTGTCGATAGAGATATCCCTATTTTCGAAAGGAAAATCGTCGAACAGGTCTTAATTTTTCGTCATTTCAACATTATGTCAAAAGGAAACAATATATTTTACAGAAAAATAGTGCTTACAAGTTGGAAATAGAGATATCTAACGTAGATATATGTCTAATACATTAGCTAGAATTCCCCACCTGGGTGATGTTAGGAAATAGATAAGCAAGCTAAGTCTCCAGCTAAATATAAATTACTACCCACTGCCCGCGACTTCGTTCGCTTCGACATAATAAAACACAGCCCATGTCACTCAGGGATAGTATAATAGTGTGTTGTGTGTAGCTTTTTGTTCAGTGAAAGAATTTTCAAAATCGTATCAGTTGTTCCAGAGATTACCCCCTACATACATAATATGTATTACATATATAAAAACAATTTTACCTCTTTATAATATGGTAATAGATGATAATGAAATTCGGAAACACATTCCCCACATAATTGAACTAAACTGCAAGAAAGTAATAAAGTAATTTAGTGAAATAATATCGAGATTCCGACACAATTAGACGCGTAACGCGCTAATTGAAGTACCCAAAGTATATCAGTATCGTGAGAAGATATTGAGGGATCATTGGGCGCTTTCCTTTGTTTTCACTAAAACTATTCTATTGTCATTTTCTTGAATGAAATGAGATCTGTTATTGTTTTAATTCGACTCGTTATTTTTACAATGAAATATTTCACTCAGTAAAACATACTTGATCTTATAATGAAACTAGCTTTTTCTCGCGACTTCGTCCGCTTGAACGAGAGAGGAAGCCCATATTCGTATTTTCCACGACAGTCTTAGCAAGACCTGTCCAAATAGATGAGAGCGCGTACTACGAAGAGGTCAAGCTGTATCTTCGTAGTCACCCAACCTATTTTGTTGTAACATACCCAATAATCTAAGTTGGAAAGAATGCTACCAAACCCTGAAAACCACATTAATATCCGTTCAGCAGTTTCAGAGTCTATAGATAACAAACACACAAACAAACAGACGATAATTCTAAAAATCATAGATTCGTGTTCAGTACCCTCTAAAAAGTTGATCACAGTTAGTTTTGCAAAAATATCTTCAATTTTTATAATAGTTTTTTTTTTATGTAACTGAATGACGAGACGAGCCGGTCGTTTGCCTGATGGTAAGCAATACGCCAGCCCATAACAATAACAGCACCACCCAGAACTTTGTTTTGCAATATCTTGCGCGGCGCTGCACCGGCTCGTTACCCTTAGACAATTAGCGGTCTCATAATGCCCTGTAATTTCGCTGGCTCAATGCCCTTCAAAACGGAACACTACTGCTTGCGCACTACTGCTTGGCAGCTGAATAACTGGCAAAGCGGTGGTACCCACACAGACGGCCTCTCGCATACGAGAAACCTACCACTAGTACCAGATCTCGTATGTGTTTAGTTTCAGTTCACTCGTTTAACTAAATAGGATAGCGCGTTCCCTCACAGAACTATCGCTACCGTCTTCCTCATCCGCTAGGTCGAGTAAGACGTGACGTGCATGATTCATGGCTTCGCGCTGTTGACATGTAAATGGACAATTTACCGTTCGCTCATTAGATGTACTCGGTAATGGACCGCAAAAACCAAAAAGATTTTAAAAAGAAAACTATATTAGCTTTTGCTAGCGGCTAATGTCGAAATTCAAAATTATAAGAATAAATTTATTCGTCTAAATAGGTCCTTACTTAATTTATTTATTTATTAAATCACAATTGTAAACTTACAGGCTAACCCAAACTTATCTAATAACACATTGTTACAGCTGGTAAATTGTGCCATAATCAATCACAATCCTTTTGTTACCTTTAGTATCACAACAAATTAATTTTTAATTGAATTATTATAAACAATCTTTGGTTTGACACTTATCATCTTGCTTGACAAGTTGAATAGGATGAAGGATGTTATTCGTATTTCTTATTCTTAGTCTCCCCGACAATAGGGAATATGCATGAGTTGTCGAAATAACTGGAAATTAGGTACTTTTTATGATAGATTACTCCTGTTAACATTAAAGTACTGTAAACTTAAGTGCGTGCAACCACATGTTGACGTTACGCGGCTCGCAGCATATTGGTCAGTTTTTGACATAGAGCCCGCCCTATTGGTAGATTAATGACACACGCACACATGTAGCATAGAAAGACCAATGAGAAGATCATAGGTCCCCACATTTTGACGTCACACGCAAGTGGAGCGTTTATGTAGATTTAAATTGATTCAAATTTTCATTTAATTATTTTATTGCCAATGATGCCGTAAAATTATGAAACATTTATTTTTATTAATAAAATTAAAAATGAATCGATTCATGCATTAAAAAGTAAATGCATATTCCCTATTGTATTTTCTTATGATCAATGTTATTAAGTATCTAATATTTCAATTTAATTGTGTCGTTATTTGGGCGACCGGGGGTCTCGCAGTCCAACTGACCCCAAACTAGGATTCCCTGTGTGATGGGGATTAGTGTGATAAGGTAGTTGTGTAAAAACATTAAATACATTAAATAGTTCAGCCCGTATCCCGACAGATGTTCACAATTCGTACGGCTTCCCTGTCATACTATTTCGTGATCGTCGATAAACCGGACAGCTTTAATTTTTTTTCTTTTTTTTTTACGCTTAATAGATTTATGTTTGGCCACTATTCGCCTGATGTGGCCTAACATGGAGCACATAGATCTAGAGAGAGAGGGCAGTTTAGCGGCTGTTAAGACCCCGATGGTTCACCGAACATCATCCCGAAACACGACTAGGCCGCTTGACGGCATGGCTTTGTTCGGCGGGTGGTATTAAAATCAAGGCCAGAGCCTACCACTAAAGAAAACTAAATATTACTATGTAAAGAAGCGACACTCCCAGGCCGGCTGACTATTTTACTTTGACAAAACATATTGTGAAAAAGACGGAGAACGGCTGAAGACGGTAGAGCTGACCAGGACCTGACCTGACTGGCAGAGGACTGCCTCTCTCTTTTTTCATTAAAATTTAATATATTGACTTTGATACAATATTAATATACCTAAAACAAAATGGTTCGTTATTGTTCTGTGTATGGATGCAAAGAAACCACTTACACAAATAAGAATCGGAGATTTTTTGGTTTTTCGCGTCTCCCAGCCAAGTGATAGTAGGTGTGAAAGAGAAATACTTAGGTTGCTTACGTATAGCGTTGTCCTTGTCGCGCTCGATTCGTTTAGCTCATCCCTACAATAATTACGCACACACACAAAACGTGTGCGGACAGGCCGGTGCGCCAGTAGTAGTACTAGACATTTAGCTCGGCGAATTTGTATGGAGTGTCGGGGGTCTGCTAAGGGGTCCAAAGCGCGTAATAGAGACTATGTAGACCGGCCCGCATTTTGAGTGGCATGGGTAAGAGCTATAACTTTAAAAGAGAGAGAGAAAGCCGGCAGGTCCTTGTAGCGGTAGGCATTCTTTTATATTACTGGCAGTAACTGATTTAAAAGCTCATTTGTCTCAGTGCAGAGCAGTGCTGCGAGATTATGCAAATTTGCAAACCAAAGATCTGGGTGGTGCTGCAACTCTTATAAAGGTAGATGTGTTGTTTACCATCACGTGAACGATCCGCTCGTCTCATCACAACGTCGTCGGTTGATAATATTACATTTGCCTGTATCAATTGACGTCCAGTTTATTCTTGATCTCAGCTGTTTTTTTACAAGCTTTTATTTAACTTGCAATGTATGTATGTTTGTCTGGTTGGAATCTTGCAAGCTGAATTAGAACCACTTCCTCTTATCCTACGGAGTTGAAATTTTGCATACTTATCAAAGTCCGATGACAATGCAATATTATGGTGACAACCAGCTGATCTGATGATGGAGAAGGAAGGTGGGCAATGGAAGTCCTTGATGGATAATCGTAAACTACTACTCATGGGCCCATTTTAATCTGCTTTTAACAAATAATCGGAACCGCAAGTTCCGATTATTTGTTAAAAGCTTGTCTTGAAAAAATATTTTTCGCTATAGTAAGGAATTTGCACTCGCGATGTTGATGGAGACGAAGAAAAACGGCGAATTAAAACGTGAGTAAACCGGCATGTTCAAGAATTAATCACAAAAATTCAAGGACATGTGACATCCATCAACGATGGACGGTGGTTTATGGCCCATTCTCTCTCTATGAGAGAAGGCCCGGGTCCCAGCAGCTGGAACGTGATGGGCTGATGATGATAATCGTTTGTTCCAGAACAAAGGCTACAAAGTAAAAAGCAGCAGGTACAGAAGTGGCAGAGGTATACGGAGCCGGGCGACGAGCTCGAGCCGACCGCCTCGTCGCCCATGAAGCGCTCCTCGCGGAACCTCTCAGACGACCTGGATAACGAAGACGATGACTGTCCGCTGCCGGAAGGAGTTCTCACTACCAACCTGGGGCTGGACATCGTGGTGGTGGCTACTAAGGTAAGGAAACCGCACCGTCGGCCATGAAGCGATAGCTCAGATATGGGAAGTTCTGCGTTATGGGGAAACAGCACGCACTTCGGTAAATACATAAACCATGCAAAAACGTCTCGTCACCTGGTATATTCTCCCCATTATATTTCCAAATGTTTCTAATTTCTTATTCTCATAAAGATGTCCTCCACAGACTGACTACATGAGCACACTGGAAAAGGAGCAAGACTACCGCGACGAACATTTCGACTTCATGCAGCAATGGATCCGGCGCTTCTGTCTCCAGTACGGAGCCGCTCTCTTCTACACCAGCGCCAAGGAAGACAAGAACTGCGACCTGCTGTATAAGTACCTCACGCATCGGATATACCAGCTGCCGTTCCGCACGCCCGCGCTCATTGTGGAGAAAGATGCCGTATTGATGTGAGTATGTGTGTAAAATGTGAGGCTGTGTGCAAGCCACGCGCTAACTGTGGAGAAAGATGCCGTGTTGATGTATGTGTGTAAAATGTGAGGCTGTGTGCAAGCCACAAGCTAACTGTGGAGAAAGATGCCGTGTTGATGTATGTGTGTAAAATGTGAGGCTGTGTGCAAGCCACAAGCTAACTGTGGAGAAAGATGCCGCGTTGCTGTATGTGCATAAAATGTGAGTGTACGTGTAAATTGTGAGTATGTGTGTAAAATGTGAGTCTGTGTGCGAGCCGCGCACTCACTGTAGAGAAAGATGCCGTGTTGATGTGAGAATGTGTGTAAAATGTGAGGCTTTGTGCAAGCCACGGAGAAAGATGCTTTGTTGAGATGATGTGAGTATGTATGTTATAGTGTAAGTGTGTATGCATTAATTGTAAAGATGTGTGCAGTATTGATGTGAACATATATGTATGTACAATAATGTACATGTCAGGAACCTGTCAGAAACCAAGTCGGAGCGAAATGGTTACCTGTAATCTGTGACATTCCTATTAGACGAGTCAATTCCGTCATTTTGTTTTTAGGAAAGTTATATGATTATTATTTTTAATTTTCAGACCTGCTGGCTGGGACAGCATGAAGAAAATTAGCATATTATATGAAAACATGCAAACATGTAAGCCGGACGATTACTACAGAGATGTCATCGTACAACCGGCTATACGGAAAGTGAGTCATATTCATATTATGTTCATAATAATTCTCTCAGCATATGACCAATGTTATTTAAACCCGTAACTAAGTGAGAATTATTTTATTGACAAATGATGCCGTAAAATTTAAAACAATATTATTATTTATTATTTGATTCATTTATTAAATAATTCATTATATAACAAAGAAAAACCGAAACAATTCTGATGTATCTTCGAAGTCCAAGGTCGAATATCCGTGAAATTTATATGGGACCACCTTGTAGCTATATAATACTGAACCACAACAAAAGAGTTTTCCAAATCGCTTTATAAATGACGGATTGCTAAGATAACAGACATAAAAAAACAACCGAATTGAGTCGGTTAAGAAAATACATGCGTTTTTCCTATTGTTTTGGACTATAACATTTTCCGTCTCATTCCACAGAGCGGCGCCAACCGTGAAGCGGAGGTGCAAGCGGAAGACGAACAAGCGTTCCTACAGAGACAGCTCGCCGCGCTACAAGCCGGCACGCCCGCGCCGCGCGCCGACTCGCCGCTGCGGACCACGCAACGCGCCACGCAACAGGTAGCTAGTGTGTTAGACAAGCAGGTGTTTATACAGAGACAGCTAGCCATGCAGAGACAGCTATATAGCCACTCAGAGACAGCTATATAGCCACTCAGAGACAGCTATATAGCCACTCAGAGACAGCTATATAGCCACATAGAGATAGCTATATAGCCACATAGAGATCGCTATATAGTCACCCAGAGACAGCTATATAGCCACTCGGCGATATCTAGCCATGAGCTATATAACCACTGAGAGACTGCTAGCCACGAGCTATATAGCCACTCAGAAACAGCTATATAGCCACTCAGAGACAGTTATATATAGCCACTCATAGACAGATATACATAGGCACTCAGAGACAGCTAGCCACGAGCAAAATAGCCATTAGAGACATACTATAGCCATATTTTGCTTTTGTTTTGTTAATCTGCATATGTGTGCTATGCCTGCTTACCTCGGTCAACTTAAAAGGTGACAAATATCTTTTGGGTATTAGCGATTTGCCATCTCCCTTGATAAAATTATACAAAATTAGTCTGAAATAACAGTTGAGTTGACGAAAAAGCGTTCCTACAGAGACAAGTCACGCTACGAGACGATATGCCTAAATCCCATGAGGAAGAAGCGTTTCTACAGAGACAACTAGCCGAACTACTAGACGTCACACGGCTCTCCAATTCACCACCAAAAACTAAACAAGTGTTCAGAACTAGCCTTGAACACGAGAAAGCGTTTTTACAAAGACAACTGGCTGCTCTTGAGCCTGGAATGTCTACATCGCAAGATTCGCAAGGCTATAAAGATAGTCACGAGTTTCTATCGAAACAGCTGGTAACAATACAATCTAGGCGAGACGAGACACGACCCCACTTACAGATAGAAACCACTCAACAAGTGCCCAAGGTCATAACTAGCCGTAACTGGCTTGAAGATGAGAAAGCGTTTGTACAAAGACAGCTGGCTGCACTAGAGGCTGGAAGGTCCACATCGCAGGGCTATATAGATCGTCAAAAGTTTCTGCAGAGACAACTGGCTATGCTTCAAGCAGATACGCCCAAGGCCTTAGCTAGCCCTAGCTGGCTAGGCGATACAGAGAATCGAGCTCATTCACCGCTCGAAGACACGCCAAAAGCGCCCAGAGTTTTGGCTAGCCCTAACCGGCTTGAAAACAAGCATAATGAGAAGTTTCAACAGATGCAGATAGCCTCGCTACAAGTTAGCACGGAGATACGAGCTCACTCACCGCTCGAAGTGACGGAACAAGCGCCCAGGGTCTTAGCTGCCCCTAGTTGGCTTAAAAACGAGCAAGACAATAAGTATCGACCGAGACAGCTACCCACGTTACAATCAAGCGCAGACGAGACACGAGATCCCTTAAAGCTCAGTGCCACACAACAAATGCCCAGGGTCTTAGCTATCCCTAGCCATCTTGAAGGCAAGCAAGATGAAGGCAATTTCTTACACAGACAGCTGGCCACACACACTTTTACAGAAGAGACGTTCCTCTACTCACCGCGATCCACAGAACAGTTATCTAGGACATTAACTCGTCCTAACCGGATTATAGACGAGAAAGCGTTCCTACAGAGACAGCTGGCCATGATACAATCAAGCCGAGACGAGACACGAGACCACTCAAAGCTCAGAGCCACACAACAAATGCCCAGGGTCTTAGCTACCCCTAGCTGGCGTGGAGACAAGCAGCCGTTTCAACGGAGACAGCCGATCAAAAAAGAGTCGGTGCGATATTTTTTTATTTCGGGTTTGGCCTATTTTGGTACGGACTTTGCCTTTGGTTGATGTGGTGTGAATATTTGCCAATGCACTCTTTTTTATGTACGTCGAATTGCCTCTTGTCTTTTGCGAAATTGTGTACAGCTTCATGTGTTAAAATATTTGATAGCCTCTGTGGTGTAGGCCTCTGGCCTCCACCACTACTGGTTGGGTAGGTTAGCTCAAATCTCATCTTACACCACTGAGGTTGCGGGTTCGATTTTTGCGGTGGGACAAAATATGTTTGTTTACAGAAAAAAAAGCGCAAGCATTTGTTTCATGTCTGAGTGTTGTGGGACCATGGTCCGCGTAAATCCTAGTTCCATCTACATACAGGGAATCCTAGTTAGGGGCCAGAATCTACATATGTATGTAACCGTTGGACATAATACTTTATATGAAAAAAGACAAGAACTACTACAATGTTCTTTTTTTTAAAGGAACTGAGTATAAAAACGAGCAAGTCGTTCGCCTGATAGTAAGCGTAACGCCTGCCCATAACAATTGTAGTGCCACCCAGATCTTAATATCATAAAAAGCACTGCGTAGCACTGCATTGCGCTCATCACCCTGAGACATCAGAAATTAAGTCTCATATGCCCAGTAATTTTACTGGCTACAATGCCCTTCAAACCGGAACACAGTAATGCTTGCGCACTTCTGCTTGGCGGCTGAATAACTGACAAAGCTGAACCAAGCTCAATCGGAATCTAAAAAAAAATTTCCTACTATCTAATCTCGTGTCTATGTATATTATATTTATACATATATTTATAATTTAATCTGCATTTATTTCGAAAACCACCGTCCTTCCAATTTATGTAAGTCTTTTCTGTTAAGGTTGTCTGGAAGAGATCGCTTTGAGCGATAAGATCGCCTATTGTTATGCTGATTACTGTGAAATGTACTTGTTTTTCATTTACCTATTAAGGTTTTTAACAATAAAGTGTTTATCTATATAAACTAAGTTCGTTCGTTTCTAGCTGGACGGCGCAAAAATCGGCATGTCCCCCGGCACTCCGGGCAACGAAGGCGTGCTGGCCAATTTCTTCAACTCGCTCCTGTACAAGAAGACGGGCTCCCCGGCGGCGCGCGAGGCGGGCCCGCAGGCCGCCGCCGCGCGCTCCGACGCCGCCGCCGAGCTCGACCGCCTCACGCGCGCCAAGCGACACGCGCCGCTCGACCTCAACTCGTCCGACTGCTAGCGTCGAGCCAGGTCAGTCTGAGTCGTCATGTTAGAACGAGCCGGGTCAGTCTGAGTCATCATGTTAAGACAAACCAGGTCAGTCTGAGTCGTCATGTTAGGACGAGCCAGGTCAGTCTGAGTCATCATGTTACAGTCCGTCAAATCTAAGAAGTACCGTTTGACAGTTCTGACAATTGAATGATAGGGATGGGATGAAAAAATCGATTACTATAATATCCGAACTTTAAGAGATCGATTACTATAATATCCGAATTTTAAGAAATCAATTGTTATAATTAAATAAAAGAAATGTTTAGGATATTTTTTTATTCACTACTAGTACTAGTATCGTCGTCTTCGTCATCATCGTCATTTAAATTAATGACCAGTTGATTGTCCATTACATTATCAAAGTGTACGTCTCTTTCGAAGTCGTCCATTATTATTTTCTTTGTTTTTTGTACTACTTTCGCCAATCTTCCTGTGTAACTTGGGCACATGCTTCCTTTAATAAACCTTCCATTTTCTTGACACTGAAGGGTGGTTTTGTGTTGTGTCTTGCTGCATAACCTGTAAAACAATAATGTAACTATTTGATAGCAGACGAAAACCATTGTTTAAATTATAAATGTTAGAAGTACTCGTGTTATTATTATAATATTATAAAATATTACCTTTAACTTGGGCCCAAATCAGTTCAATGGCATTATATTGGCAATGGTACGGAGGAAGTCGTATGACTTTGTGCCCGTGCTCTTCGGCCAATTGGTCAATTACATATGTCGGTTTTGGTGGTTTATGCAATTTCACTAACTGTAATAATTCAGCTTTTAATAGTGACATGTCGGCATCCACTCCTTTTCTTTGCAGCCATGCCACCAAATCTGCTTTCTTATTGGCTGACGTAGGTGCTTTATCAATTTGCACAGAGTGGTATGGGGCATTATCCATTATAATTGTGCTGTTAGGAGGGATATTCTGTAATAAATTTAAGAACCACTCTCGGAACCTTACTGCGTCCATTTCTTCATGATACTCTTTAGTGCTTTTGGATTGGAAAGCTAATAAAGAGTTTTCCACGAAGCCTGTAGACGCTGACCCAGCATGGCATATTATGAGGCGTCCACCTTTTCCTATCGGCACCTTCGAGCACGAAGCTTCAGAATCATCAGTCCATGTTTTCGGCACAGAATGGTTGGAATTTAGCCAGGTTTCGTCCAAAAATATTACATTATCCCAGTTTATAATTTGTTTAACTTCGCGCAGGAATGTTAGTCGCTGCATAATTATGTCATGTCGCTCCATAACAATTTTTCGTTTGTCAACTTTTTTGTATCTGAAGCCAATTCCTGTTATTACCGTTCTCAACGACTCTATGCTTCCCTTATACAGCCCGGCATCTTTTAAAGTTGCACATAACTTTGCCAATGTTGGAAATTCGCCTCTTGTAAAATACCCGTATATATGGTTTCTAATAGCATGACTATCGAATTCATCGATGCCTGTCACAGGTTTATTTCTTTTTCGTTTTTTCGGTGTGTGAAGTACGTTACTGTCACTCCCCGAAGGCCCATATTTTTCACTTAATATTTTGCCAACGGTGCGGCTACCAATACCGAGAGCTTCACCGACGCGATCCCGAACTTGTGTAACTGGCAGTAGAAGTCCACCATTTTGAGATTCACGCTCAAAATACTCGTGTAATTTCACCACCAATTCACGAGCCTGGCTGTTCAAAGTACGTCCTCTTTTCGACATTATTAATAAACACTTGCTTAGTTCGGAGTCCAGTATAAATATTGCCAAGGTAAACGGATAAAGAATGATCAGTCCAGAAAAGTAATAGCCAAGTCACAAATTGTAAAACACAAACGAGAAAGCAAGTACGCGCACAGTCAGCTTCCAAGATGGCGAGAGACTGCTGACGCCGAACCGACCGAGCGGACCGCGTGCGCTTGTAGTTGGCAGTGTTGCCAGAAAAAAAAAATTTATTTTATTTTTTCGCTTTCGACAACTTTTTAAAGAAGCAAATATATTTGATTTATAAATACGTATTTTTGGTGAATGGGTTTTATCTCATATTTTACGATTACATAACTATTTAGTTATGTAATCGTAATATGTGAGATAAATCCCATTCACATGAAAAAATATTTGTTTGGTTGTCAAGTGTAATTTGTAAATAATACATTCGATTTTTCGTATATGTAAACGATTTTTTTGCATACAAGTGTATCCGAAGAGTCGCAACACTACGTGCAGTGACCTAACTACGTAACTTTGTAATGAGGTCAAGAATATAACTATTAGAAATTATTTACTGTGTAAATATGTGTTATTTTGCTTTGTTTGAAAGTTTTCAATTACATTTAGATATTAAGAATTGTACATTTTTAGATACAATAATGAAATCTTTCTAAATTCATGGTTTTATGAAAAAGGTTATCGAAACTGAATAATGTACGTATGAACAAAGTTGTTTCGGTTTGAAAAATATGAAACGTCAAACGGTACCTCTTAGATTTGATGGACTGTAGCGGCGACGAGCCAGGCCAGTCTGAGTCGTCATGTTAGGACGAGCCAGGCCAATATGAGTCATCACGTTAGTGGCGACGAGACAGGTCAGTCTGAGTCATCATCATGTTGGCTGAGACGAGCCAGGCCAGTTTGAGTCATCATGTTAGCGGCGACAAGCCAGGTCACGTAAGCGACAAGCTCGTCCCGTAGCTTAGTTGTAAAAAACTACATATAAATGCCTGTATTTATACTATCTATACCTAAATCCACACGTTTCATTTCCAGGTAAATAAGTAGTGCGGCGCATACGCACCGGCCGGCGCGACGAGTACCGCTTCCCGCGACACCGCACTCGCTTGCACCCGCGCCCCCTCGCGCCCCGCCGCGCCCCCCGCGCCCCGCGAACGGTAAGCGCCACCGCATCGCCGACGCACCGCCATGCGCGTGCGCACACCGCGCCTCAACAGTCGGGGCTCGCGTGGACGATACTTACGTAGGATATAAGGGGCAGTCATTCGCAGTCTATCTGCTGTAGCGGCCACATATAAAGATAAGTGCTTTGTGAGTACTTAATGAAGGCCGTTCCAACACGGCAGAATTTACATCGAAGGTTGTTTGTTAATCCTATACGGGCTGAAAATTGGCTTGTTGCTACGACTGCCTTTGGTTCTGAAATACGGGTTCGTATTAAAACTTTAAAAGTAGCTGTTAAATAGCGCGATTTTATAATAAAAATATGTATTGTTTTGTATTCTAGCACTGACGTAAGCTTCTCGTAAGGCAGCTCTGTTTAAAACCGGTGTTTCAGAACCAAGTACGAAGGGAAATCGGAAGCCACGATCGTACTCTATTTGTTAACGGTGGAAAAAAAAGAAGGTAACCCGAAAGGTGGAAGGGCATTTTAGTAAGGCTACAATTTGTGTAATAGATTTAAAAAAATAGTAATGAAATTGCATATGAGATTCGTCGAGTATTCTAAAATTAGAAAATTGTCGTTTTATATTAAGCAATCAAAAAGAATAAATAACTTATATGTATCATACAAAATGCCCGTAAACCTAATAATAAATATTTTCATACATTTCCATACATAACGATGCGAGTCTTATTTCTAATAAATCGGTACCATACATATTTCTAACTTTGTTTATATGATATTAAGTATTTATTTAAAGTCGTTTTGGCGAAACGACGCCCTAATTTAAATAGGATGTGAATGTACACGAAATTATTGGAAACTACATTTTCAGTTGACAACTTTTATGCCTGAAAAAAATATCTAAAAATGCTGAGACCAATTGGGAGCTTCAAAATATGAAGTAGATCGTTTTTGACCTGAGGACAAAATTATTATATTATTAACTTTTAACGGGGCTCATACGATTTAATAGTCCAAAGTTTTGAGTGGTTTGGCGGGTGGCGTTGTCATCAAGCTCATGTCTTGCCCGTTTTGTTACTCTGTGGTAAATAACACTTGGTATTTTTCTATATGGCAACATTATAAAACGTTTCGTTCAAAAGTTGTTTACACTGAACATGTAGTTAGAGATAGGTGGTTTGAATTAAGAATAGAATTTTAAATGCCGCCATGTTTGAAAAATAAAATCAAGATGGCGGCATTGACAGTTCTATTATTATTTGATGAAATGTGAACGGTATCATCTGAGATTAAGAAGTTCACCAAATATGTGATCTTCGAAGACTGGCATTGCAGTGTAATTGGTAAAGTGTTGATGCACAATGAAGTCACTGTTTGTACAAACCGATTACATGTGTATGTATTATTTTATTTATGTAACATGTTAATTTTATTTGCTCATTTTTGTATTTGTGTATGTTGGTCGGCTTCATATTGGCTCAGTTTACTTGACCAATGGCAACAAAAACACAGCTATACATATCTGTCTAGATAAAACCTGTTTAGTATGGAACAGAGATATTATATGCGCGATTTTGCTTGTCTATGGGTTAAGCGGTAGTTGCTACTTTTTTAATATCGATAATTTTGTCTATGATATTCTAACCTCCTTATTTATGAAAAATGGGAGGTAAAAGTCCAGAAAACGGTCAAAAAGAGCAAGATATAAATGACGTCATAGCTTACCATTGCCTATAGTTCATTTAGACTGGGTCCAATATCCAGCCGGGCCAAAAGGAAGCTTCCTGATCAGAATTATAATGGTGACCTTTACTGTGTATAAGTAACCGAATTTATTAATTCCACTTGTTATTTGGACCATTTTTTTTTAATTCGACAGATTAATTATTATATTTTACTTGTGAGTGTAATTTATTTAGAAATCGGTTTCTGTTCACTCGGTGCAATACTGAACATTCCAAACGTGGTTTGGTGCTTATTTTAATAGTAAATATATACAATATTATCTGTGGACTTTCATTTAACTTCACTTGCCCTGATAGCTCTCTTCTAAAAAAAAAAATAATTAATTAAAAAAGGAAAGTTAGTCAATCTTTGTGTTCAACTTTAAAGGTCACTATTAAAAATCGAATTTAAA
Source organism: Petrophora chlorosata (assembly GCA_951640565.1). Lineage (NCBI taxonomy): Eukaryota > Metazoa > Arthropoda > Insecta > Lepidoptera > Geometridae > Petrophora > Petrophora chlorosata. Next base: position 2,840,095 of record OX621191.1, read on the forward strand.
TTCTAACAATCATTCAGTTCATTTATTTCGATAAGTACTTAAATTCGATAATTTTCAGCATCAGTAACATTACAATCAACCCCAAAAGTAATTTTAAATAGCAAAAGCATAGCTTTCTGTACACGTAAGTATTTATATCATATAAGGATTAAATCTACTTTGGGATTTATGATGTAATTTATTAACTTAACTATTAATTTAGCGATTAAATAATAATATTCTAAAGGCGTTGTTGGCAAACTTACTATTGTTTGTAAAGGTTTTATCGTTTTTGGCAGCATCCAGCGATTTTATGTACGAATTTAAAATGTCTAAAAACAACTAATAGGCTTTTATTACCAACTTGCCCCGGCTTCACTTGGGTACGAATATGAACGTATTATTTTCTCACGACATTCTCTAAATTGTGGGAATCGCATCAAAATATCTATCCAGTAAAGACTCAAAGACAGTAAGAAGAGAATTCCATTTCAAAACGATAAAGCAACTCAATAGTGTACTAGACATATGACAGATGTTATAGTTTATGATAATGTAATTTGTTGTTTATATTAAAGTCGTTTAGACGTCGAAATAAATTAATTTCAATCAGCGGCCGCAGTTTTCAAAATGGCGGACGGCGCTCAGTATGCCAAAAAAGAAGAAATTATCATACAGACTCCATGTTGGTTTTCCATCGTCAAAATGGCATTGTCATCATCATCAGCCCATCACGTTCCCACTTCTGGGACACGGGCCTTCTCTCATAGAGAGAGAATGGGCAATCCACCACGCTGGCCCAGTGCGGGTTGGTGAATGTCACATGTCCTTGATTTTTTGTGAAAAATTCTTGGACATGCCGGTTTCCTCACGATGTTTTCCTTCACCGTTTTAGAGCGAGTGTTAAATCCGCACATAGCTTAAGAAAGTCAGTGGTGCGGGGCCAGCGGGATTCGAACTCGGGTGCGTCGGATCGAAAGCACGAGCTCCCACTGAGCCACACTCGCTCTCATCAAATGGCATTGTGATAATTATTAATTATATATGTCTTGAGAATAGCAACAATAATAATGTTAGGTACGGATATGTAAGTTTGCCAACAAACGCCATGTTTTTGTTAGTACTCATGTATATAAATACGGTGATGATTTCGCAAGTTTTGATACGAGATATTTGTATAACGGAGTGATGGTAGAGCGAGCTGGAGGTTTGTCTATTTTTATAACGGGGAATAAATGTTAGGTGGCTAAAATGCATAATTATATCTATAGGTATATTTATTTGTAAGAGCCGAAGATGTATTTCTTCGTATATGTCTGTGAGGAATCAAATCTGTGTGCTCACGCTTGTATAATACATACTCGTATATCGATATAATCATATAGTATATTAGTTTATTATCTATCGCTTAATTTGGCGTTAAATCTATCAATTTTCACAGAGCATTTCCACAGCGATCGCGTGTCAAACGGCTTTTTGCTCAGTTAAAATAATATCTATTTATATTTACTCTATTTTACTAGTCAAAATGTCAGTTTGTTTTTTTAATTAAAGTTTTTAATTACCTACATCTCTTCTGTGATATGATTTTATTTAGAACAAATGTTTCTTATCTGGGAATGATGTATTAGCCACGTAACATCCTCTTTTGGGCACCAAGCATTTGTATTTATATACATTCATTTGGTTTTGTTCATTTCATGCTAATAATAAACTTTAGATTTTTTTTATGTATATATTTTAATAACATTTATATTATGTTAAAACTCTAGTTATAGTACTCATACCTAAACTATAAGAATAGGTTAGTGTGCCTATTTTGTCCAAAAGATTTAACGAAACCGCAACTTATTTAAACCGAAGGTACAATCCTTTCGACAACTTAAGACAAAGTTAATTTATTATCAAATGTGATATTTTTATGCTACACTTCTAATTAATAATTACTTAATTGAAATATTTTGTAAAGTAAAAATGTATTTTCTGTGGTTGGGATCGAACCTATGATTTTGGCTACCATGCCATTCGCTGTACCAACAAGGCCACAATCGTAAACTTCATTTTTCCTAACCTCTCTGGACGAATTGGGTGACACCGTTCTATAATTTTTTCATTAATTAAATTATAAATATTGTTCTCTTCCACGAGCATGAGATGAAGCAAAACTTGAAGGATGGCAACACAATGCTGAATGCCTATTTTGGTTGTAATAATATAACAGAGAAGCTGTTGAAGCATAGTGATTTATTATTAAGTAGATTCTCAATCGATAGTTTCGTTACGCTTCGCAATAGGTTAGATTCCAATATTAAATAGTAAACGTTTTAGTTGTTATTACCTATGTTATTTAAAAAAATACTAATAATTATTATGCATAAGCGATGGTCGTATGACTAAAAATCGAGCGACTTGTATTGAGTGTAATAAAATATTTAATATTGAATTAAAAAAAATTAAATAAAAATGCAGACAGGCAGTGGTGGACATTCATAATGTACTAGCGACATTTTTGTTATGTTTTCCATCTTTATTTGTGGTGTAATATAATTTTCGAATCTGAGTCGCCGCACACTCGTCTCTGTAAATATGTTTATTTTTTACAGGTGTATTGAAGTGAAACAAAAGTTATTGTCTTGCTTTGTAACTTTCCCATTTCGTCTGAATATATTATATAATCCAAATGTAAAGAAATATGGGATGAGTTGCTGAACGAGGTCAAGATTTTTTTAATAGATAAAATATGTACTATATCTGAATGTAACCTATTTGCGGCAATGTACAGAAAATAATTTCAATAAATTCTAAAACTGTTCTGATCGACTTGTTGTTTTATTTCATAGTGGCGATGAATACCAAATAAATGTTATCTGAGTGGTCTCTCATCCCAGAAAACTAATGGGAACACACCCAGGGTTATCATGGAAAATTCGCCATCAAGCTAGGTGGGAGTACGAAGATCCTCAACTTTTAATTATATTATTATTATGTATACATTTTTAATTCTACCTTTGCCTGATTTTAGGCAAACATTCATTAAAATAACTGAGAAAAAAATGTTATTACGTCACTGGATATTTGGTAGAAAATACTTTAGCAATAAGTTATCGTTTTGTACATTACTTGTAATTATGCAATAAGAAGTTCCAAATAGTGACCGCCTTTCGAAACTCTCCTTCACTAAAAGTGCGAGAAGTAGAAGATGCTAAGCAACTGAGATATATACCGCCAAGCAGTAGTAGAGTGTGCAAACGTATATTGTGTGAAGGGCACTGTCTCAAGCGAAATTACTGAGCGATAAGAAACAAGCTAATGTAACGTCTAATACTCTTTGGTAATGTCTCAAAGTGATGAGCGCAGTGCAGTGCCACATAAGATTTTGCAAGTTTTTGGTGGTGCTGATACTATTATGGGCAGGTGTGCTGCTAACCATCAGGTGAAACACCTGTACACCATTTTGTATGTAGATAGGACTTTATAGGATAAACTCCTAAGATTTAGTATTATATACTACGTCTTTGATAAACTCGACGATAAATCACAGAATCTGTGCACTGAATAGATAATAATAATATTCAAAGATCAACCTGGTATTTTTTTAATAATAACAATACCATAATGACAGTACAGTAACTACTCGTTTTGCCTTCGAGTTAGTGTAAGACCTCAATGCTTCGAGTAGACTTTATCTGAGCGTTTTGCACTCAGGGTAATGTTACTCTGAGGTTTTGCTCATAAAAATATGAAGCGAACACGCTTAATATCTTCTTGTTTTATTATAGCAAAACTGTTCAAATAATGTCAATCAAGTTTTATTATCTGTTCTTTACTTCGTTCTTTTATCAGTTGATCCTTCATTCAAATTTCAAATCATTCATTCATTGTCATTGTTGCGATTTTGCTGACGCGAAGGACGTTTTTAGATTTTATTACTTTACAATTTAATTACTATCGTAATTGTATCCTCAATTACGCTCAGCTATCTCACTGATAAGTGCCACATCAGACAATCGATTCGAGACGAGTCGTGTCCGTGAAAATTTGAGGTGCTAGTGTAGTGAGTAACGTAAGAATCTAATAATAGTTTTTTCAGCAGTGAAAATTGTGGTGTTATGATCGATATTTAATTTCGAAGTGGCGGGGAACAATATGGGGCAAAGTCCGAGCTCGGTGAGGGGCAAAAGCGGCCGGCAGCGGTCGTTCAGAAGTTTCGTGCGGCGGAGTAAATTGAACAAGAGTAGTTTGAGTCACACGTTCAGTTTACCACCTTCGGAGGAGTACCCTGAGCTGATGAATGTGAACAGTGCCACGGAGGAGCAGCTGATGACTCTGCCGGGGGTGACCCGGGCGCTGGCGCGGGATATCGTGCGTCACCGGCAGATGATCGGGCGCTTTAAGCGAGTCGACGACCTTGCACTTGTCTCAGGTAAATAGAGGAAATGTCGTCAAGGTAAACAATTGTTTCGCCAGCTAATTAGCAATTTATATTTCATAGTTTCTCACTGAACATACTGAGCCAAAGCCAGCAAAAAAAACATACTGTCACACAGCACTGCCGCGTCGTATTAAAAGATTGATTCAGCGTAAAAACCGATTACGTCGTTACTCCGCGATCGAACCTGATACCATAATTCGCAAACAGCTTAATAAAGAAATTAATCAACTTCAATCTGAGATCAACATCTCGTTAAAAGCCCACCAAGACAAAAAATGGACTGAGAAGTTAAAAAGAGTCGATAATCCTAGTGCTGACCTGTGGAGAGTCGTGAAAACCTTGAAGTCTACTTCTTCTTCTCCCATCCCTGCCCTCAAAACAATGGACGGATCATTAACCACAAACCAGCAGGAACAGTGTAATGCTCTCGCAGACACATTCCTCAATAACATGTTACTAACACATGCCTGGACTAGCAGCGAGCAACCAATCATTGACCACTCGTTGAAAGCACTGAATAATTATTCTTCCGACACATTTTCCGCAATAACTCCTATTCGCCCTGTTGAAGTCAAAAAAATTATTAAAAAACTGATAACCAGAAAAGCTCCTGGACCTGATGATATTTCGAATTTACTTTTAAAAAATATTCCTCAAAAGTGCATTGTACTGCTAACTAAGATTTTCAATGCTTGCTTAAATCTGAACTATTTCCCATCGGTTTGGAAGACAGCTAAAGTAATTGCGATACATAAACCTGGCAAAGACACCTCTCATCCTGCGTCTTACCGCCCTATCAGTTTACTTCCCTGCTTAGGCAAATTGTTTGAGAAACTCATATACATCCGATTGACTCGTGTCTCGGACTCCTTACTCCTAGACGAGCAATTCGGCTTTCGTGAAGGCCACTCTACAGTTCAGCAGCTGGCAAGAGTTGCAGAGGCTGTGACACACAACTTGAACCTTAAACAATCCACTGGTATGTTCCTGTTGGATATTGAAAAGGCATTTGACACAGTTTGGCACGAAGCCCTCTTGCACAAACTAATTATGCTAAACACACCTATGCCTCTTGTCAAACTGATCAAATCCTACCTATCTGACCGTTCATTTAAAGTCCACATTAATGATTGTTCCTCCTTATCTAAACCTGTGCCAGCAGGGGTACCCCAAGGATCAATTCTGGGGCCGCACCTCTTTTTAATTTTTATAAATGACATCCCAATACAAACTCGGACAAACCTGGCTTGCTTCGCAGATGACACTGCTTCATACACATCATCGAAAGATATCGATTTGATTATAGATCGCCTGCAATTATCTATTGACCTCCTTTTATCTTTCTTCCAAAAATGGAAACTAAAAATTAATGCTTCCAAAACTGAATCTATATTATTTACCAGGCAGCGTTCGCTTCCCGTACGTACATTAAAGATAAATGGTTACAATATTCCATGGAGTCGCTCGGTGAAGTATCTAGGTGTCGTTCTGGATAATAAGCTCAATTGGTCAGAGAACACTTCAAAACTAAGCCTGAAAGGGACCAAAGCGCTTAATGCATTAAGCCCACTACTAAATAGGCATTCATGTCTCAGTAGTACTACAAAATTAAATATCTACCGCACCCTAGTCCGGCCCTGTATCACATACGCATGTCCTGTATGGAGCAGTACTTGCTCCACAAACATTAACAAACTTCAAATTATTCAAAATAAAGCTATAAAACTATCTTATAACACCCCTTTATATACTAATCTTGACAAATTACACTTAAAAATAGGTTTACCCAGCATAAGCACATTTATTTATAAATTGTCGAAAAATTTCTATCTTTATAACAATCCTAAAAACAAAAATAAATTAATTAAAAATATTTGTAAAACACGCAAAATAAATTTAACTTACATCGACAAATACCATCGATACAAATTACCCCATCACTTGTTCCTCGCGTGCGATGAATAGAAACTGTCGCCCGCGCATGTGTGCGTGCTCCGCATGCGCGCGCGCGCGCCATACGCGCCCGTATTATCTAGAGATATGAAGGAGCGGAATGGCGCGCGCAAATCGCAGTGGACTGCGCGCGCTTGTGTTGGTGTTACTCACATACAATACGTTCTTGTTGCTTACTGCCTACTGCCGCACGCTTTGTGTTCGCGCACTTATTTATTTACCTACCGTCGTTTGGCATATACCTCCTAATTTTATTTAAGATTTAAAATGTAATGCTCTACTAAAGCTTACATAATTTATAATTGTATTCATTGTAATTATTGTACTAATCATGTTTAAATAGTTGAACACCCATGTTTTAAGTTTTAATAAGCAAACTGCTTGCAAAATAATAATTTTATTGTATTGCTTTGTACTACTAGGCTAAACCTACACTAGTATTTGTACAATTTTTAATTATTATGAGTAATAAAGATATTTTAAAACAAAAAAACAAACAAACTGAGCCAATGCAGAAAATAGTTTTGTTGTGTGCTATATTGATTGAAAGGTTTTTTGTATATATTGATTACTATGCCAGAAATTAACAATAAAAATATTTTCAAATAATTCCTTTAATTATGTACGTCTTATCAATTTTATGTTTTGTACATTACAAAACGCCGTCAACCCTTGTGTAGTCTTTATTCATTTTGTATGGCAAACATGTGTTGTTTCTGTATTATTGATTATCTACTGCCATAAAGCAATACACACCTTTATGTAAACATAAGTCACCCTATTCAATATTTTTCGAATATCTTCCATGTTCAGATTTTTTGGGTTCTATGATTTTATAATATGTACATACCTCGTTTTTTTTTTTTTAAATAATGAATAATTGTATTGTCATCATATTATAATCATAAAATAAACAAATACTATGGTAAAAAGATATTATAGTAAAAACCTAAACAATATTGATTTAATTAGCTATTAATGTTTTTACTGGATGAAACATTTGCCAAAGGAAAAGAAAAATCTGAATCTGATACACACTATGAATAAATAAATAATAAAGTATTTTGTTTCCAAAATACTAAATGTTAATGCAAAATAAAATAATGAACTATTTTCTTTTTAGGTATTGGTGCTGAAAAGCTAGAATTACTAAGGCCAGAAATATGCACAAATCCAAGAAAACAGATATCAAGAGAGAGCTCATGTACGCAATCTCTGGACAGTGTCCGAGCTCCCTTCGAAAGCAGACTATGCTCCATAAATTCGTCCAGTGTGTTCCAGTTACAATGTGTACCTGGTCTGAACCAAGAAATAGCAGCTAATATTGTAGATTACAGAAATAAACGAGGCCCGTTCAAATCCTTAGATGATCTAATAAAAGTAAGAGGAATGGATATAGTAAGATTAAGCACAGTTAAGCAGCATTTAAGTTTAGAACCAAGAAAGTGCGAGAGTGTCCAACATTTAACGAACGGTCATGTTAATGGATGGACGGATATTTTAAACGAACCAATAACGAATGGGGTGTCAAGTACACCCAAGTCACCTCATAGAAAGAGCTTATCAATGCCCATTAAGTTTCCTTTAACATTACCAAATGGTTTTGCGACTGCTCCCTTAAATGATATACTGGATTTGTTAGCAGCATATTCCCATAGGCCAATAGTTGAGAAGGTTTTTACATATGAAAGAAACGGACTGAGATGCTGTAGACTGACTTCGTGGAATCTCCATCAGCTTAGTATAGACAAGATAACGAATCCTGGAGTGAGAGAGGTGATATGCCGGACCATTTTGGAAAACAAGTAAGTAAATTCACAGAATACTAAGGGACAGAAGCATCACTCCACAAAGAAATTTAAACAAATAGCGACTCTTGCTATGACGCAATAAAATTCAATTCAGCTCGCTTAGCGCTGCATTTCTACCAGTCATATTAACCTACAGAGCGCCTCTCTGTCTATCGCATATCTCTTATCTCTTCTGACGCGGCACGTGTAACGACGCGCGACCCTTCGTACCTACAGTGCGGAGTGCACTAGGCCTGATTTAGATTCAATGTTCCTAAACGTGACCTTTTATTTAATCATCAAGGCCACAATATTCAGATTAAATAATCTAGGATTTATTAATTTGTCTGTAGGTTCAAAGATTGTGTGTCACTAACGACACTGATAACAAGCAAACTTATCTATTAGTTTCAGACAAATTACAGTGAATATATTCAATAAAATTAGTTGTAACTATAATTTATAAAACAGATAAGAAAGAAAACTATGTTCTTGCATTCTTTACGAGTAGCACTAAATGTTTATACTACCATAAACTGACTATGTCACTGAACCATAAGGCTATGGTGTAGACCATTTAAAAAGAAAAATATAAACGGAATTTTTACCTGACTATAGCTGTAATGTAAGAGCGAGTGTGGCTCAGTGGGACCTCGTGCGACTTTCGATCCGACGCACCCGAGTTCGAATCCCGTTGGCCCCGCACCACTGACTTTCTTAAGTTATGTGCGGATTTAACACTCGCTCTGAAAACGGTGAAGGAAAACATCGTGAGGAAACCGGCATGTCCTTGAATTTTTGTGAAAAATTCTTGACATCCACCAACCCGCACTGGGCCAGCGTGGTGGATTATGGCCCATTCTCTCTCTATGAGGGAAGACCCGTGTCCCAGCAGTGGGAACGTGATGGGCTGATGATGATGATGATGATAGCTGTAATGCTACTATACTATACTAAAAAAGGATATATTAAAAAAATGGAGATTGTTCGTACAAGAAGTGTATTATAATAATTTTTAAAGCCTCTTTATTCCTTAAATCTTTTCAAAAATAAAACTTATAATATCATATTTTTAAACAAACCATTTATTTCTATCTTACGCAATTGTCAGCCAGTCATACAGTAGGCTAGGGTAATGATACCGGCAGTTGTTTATTCTGGAAACAAGTGAATAACTGGGTACTACTAGAATATAATAAGAAAATAATGAAATCCTAAAAAGCGACAAAATAAACCACCTAATACTCGTTTCGTTACCAGCAAATTATTAAAATAAATATTTTTGACCAAAATGTATATTGACATTAAAAAGTGTTGCAAAGTTCAATATTTGAGACTGGATTAATTGGATAAAAAAACAGGTTGATACACTTTGTTCTAACTGGTTCCATTCTGATAGAGCGATAAAAAATCCACAAGAAATTGACGTTAACATCGCAGATAGCGATGGAAATGTGAATGACATAGATGAATTTATTGTGAAGATTGGATTGTTGTTTTTTAATGTAATAGAGTGACGAGATGTGCGGGTCGCTCACCTAATGGTAAGCAACACGCCTACGCCTGCCCATAGCAGTTGCAGCACCACCTAGTTTTTATTTCATGTCTGCATTTAGACAACACATATAAAAATTACAAGTTAAATAAAAGCTTGTAATAAAACCGTCCAAGTGCGAGTCGGACTCGCGCACGAAGGGTTCCGTACCATTATCTATAAAAACGGCAAAAAAAACATGTCTGTTGTATGGGAGCCCCCTTAAATATTTATTTTATTCTGTTTTTTAGTATTTGTTGTTATAGCGGCAACAGAAATACATCATCTGTGACAATTTCAACTGTCTAACTATCACAGTTCATGAGATTCAGCCTGGTGACAGACGGACAGACAGACAGACGAACGGACAGCGGAGTCTTAGCAATAGGGTCCCGTTTTACCCTTTGGGTACGGAACCCTAATTATATCCTTCACTTGAGCTCCAGGATGCGTGCTCTGGCCAAGTGTGACGATTTCCGTAACACTACGGATAGCTAGCTATATAGCTAGTTAGATAAAGATAGATAACGCTTTATTGTTACACCACAAGTTTATACAGAACAATGCTTAAAAGTAATGTGTTACAAAAAGCGGTGTTATCGTTCTCTAGATTCCAGACAACCTTTGGATGGAAGGGACTCCAAGAAACTAGTTTTCGTTGTTATGTCACCAGCAAAAAGAGCTGGCATTTGATAATATAATTGGAGTCTGATGTCTCAGTGCCTCAGCGTATCCCTAAGGTTACGCAGATGAGTGCACTGCCGCTCAGGAGGGCAGGCGTGGCGCCTACGGCAAGATGCATGACCTTGCCCGAATTGTTATCTCAATAATAATGCTATCTACCATTAAGTCCTCCATGCACAAACTGTTTTGTGCTAAAGTATAAATAAATAAATAATCTCTAAAACTGACACCTAGAACTTATGACCAATGACTTTCTTTAGTATTTTTAACAATTGCTTTAAAAATGAAGAAGGAAAATATAAAAACCGATGTGTCCAAAAATCACAAGTTCAATATGTGACGTCCACCCACACTGCACCAGCGCAGCGTGGTGGATTACAGCATACTCTCTCTGCGAGAAAAGCCCGTGTCCCAGCAGTGGGAACGTAAAACATACGCAATAATAATCCCAGATTATTATTATTAATCTGTCGTGTAGAGGCTGGGCAGGGCAGGTTGGTTTAAATCTCATACACGACCGAGGTTGCGGGTTCGGTTACTGCGACGAGACAAAAGTTTGTGCGCGGGAAAAAAGCGCAAGTAATTGTTTTGTGACTTGGTGTGGGACCATTGTCCTCGTAGTTCCTGGTTCTCCAGATACATGAGGTTCTAGTTAGGGGCCAGGATCTATGTGTGATCGTTGGGCGTTATTTATTAATTAACCTATGTTTTGTTGTCCACCAGGTTATCACTAATAGCCATACAAGACGTGGTGAACGAGGCAGCGCTGAAGATAATCTGTGATGAGTTGAATACACCGGTTCTGAGGAGAGTCAGAGAGTGGAAATGCAATAGTCACAAATGGGAGTACTGTATATCGGAGAGGACAGAGGGGTGAGTGCTTTACAATCTATCAAATCAGGTAGACGGAAAGGTTTGCGTATCGTAATGCATGTCAGATTTTAGAAAGAAATACTATTTATTCGACACACAAAAACGACAAACGAAAATAAAAATTAAATATATATTTTGATATTAAATGCATAAGCGCATGCAAGGCGAAATTCTTACGATTTTTTATTGATTCTTAAGACGTAGAGTCGTCCCCGTAAGATGATATAAGAAGGATAGAATGGTTACTTGTTCACGCTGTAAGGGCTCAACGGATTTGAGTGAAATTCGGAATGGAGATAGCTTATACCACAGAATACTAAGGGACAGCAGTATCACTCCGCAAATAAATTTAAACAAATAGCGACTCTTGCTATGACGCAATAAAATTCAATTCAGCTCGCGCAGCGCTGCATACCTACCAGTCATATTAACCTACAGAGCGCCTCTCTATGGCATAGCTCCTATCTCTTCCGACGCGGCACGTGTAACGACGCGCGACCCGCCGTCGGTGTCCGGCTATGTACTTGTAGCTTCGTACCTACAGTGCGGAGTGCGCTAGGCCTGGCATAGGTAATAAATAGAGTAGGCAGTAAATTATTAAAACTGTAATAAACGTTTCATGTGATCACGCAAAGTCAACCAGGAGTGCCGGGGCCATAAATAAAATGAAGACAGAAAAGGCTTCCCACAAATATCAATGGATATATTATACTAATAATTAAATGGTAGAGCTTGTGCGTTTGTAACAAGAAAGTGACAGATTAAAAAAATCTAGAAACTACGTTTTTATGCGCTTATCGGCGTTAGTTCGGCATTGCATGGATTTAGAATGCATTGTCATTGAGTTGTGAGCTACACTGAAAGTTTCAGCCGGATAGCTAATGGGGAAGTGCTCGAAATTTGAATTACAAGACTGCACCCACTGACTGAACGACAGACAGACAGACAGACAGACAAACAAGGAAATGACTTAATAAAAACGTGGTTTAATAAAATTTCTTAAACCGCCCAGCGATTAGATTAACAAGTCTATTAACGTACCATTATAATATTACTGTCATATTGCTATTGGAGTTTTTTAGACTGCCCGATGGGAATGGCCTTACAACTGCTGTCCTAAAACAACGGGGATCGACGGTTTCTATGTCACTGATTGTGACACAAGTACACATTTTATCACAAAAAAGCCGTCAAGTCTGATGTGTCTTCGAAGTCCACGGTCGATTATCGATGAAGTTTATATGGGACCACTTCGTAGTACTGAACCCAACGCAATAATATTTTTCCAAATCTGTTTATAAATGACGCAGTTCTGGGGTAAGACACATAACAAGTATACATTTTATAAAACAAAAAACCGACTTCAATGTATCTTCGAAGTCCAAGGTCAATATCGATGAAATTTATATGGGACCACTTCGTAGCTATACTGAACCCAACGCAAAAAGAAGGTCAAATATCGAGATTTTTTTCAAATCGGTTCATGAATGACGGAGCTCTGAGGTAACAAACATTAAAAAAATACAATCTAATAGTGAACCTTCTCCTTTTTGAAGTCAGTTTAAAATATACGTGTGATATATTCCTCAAAAGCCAAGCGGTGTTGAAATATCACTAGCACCTCTAATTGTAATCTACATACCAACATAGTTAGCATACCTACCTATTGTTCATTGTATGAATTCGATCGACAGCTCACGTGGGCCACCCGTGGAAAGATTACACGTAAGGTACACAGTCTGAAGTGCTGTTTACGACTTCGATGTACGATTGTATTAATTCCTTGTTTAATTTACGATCTGATGGTTGTTTTTAATTTATCAGCTCGGTTTGAGGAGCTGATGTGATGATTACACATTTCGACTTTGAAAAGGTTCTATAATAGTCACAGTTCTATCTTGTTTTATGGAAATTAAATACAATATATCTAGGTTGCCTGTACGTACGGTCAGCGACAAAAGTTGCTGAACATTTGTGAATCTTTGATTGCCTTCACCTTCAATATTTGCCTTAATTCTCCGAATGTTGCATTTAAAAAGTCTGTAAATATCCTGTGCGGATCAATCCCCTTTGAATCTCAAAATTTGCATGTAATTTGTATATTTTCGGTGTTATTCAGCTACTTATGTCGCTGACTGTACAGTCGTACATGAAGTTATTTATTCGCCATTTCGAACTCATAACTTTACCATAATAATTAACTTTAACATAAAAATAAAATAATTTAACATAATTGTAACTTTTTGCACTTTATCCTTTTTAATTAGCGTTGGGTTTCATCATCAGCCTAAAACGTTCCCACTCCTGGGTCGCGGACCTTCTCAAGAGAGGGTATAGATCGAAATCCACCACGTGGCCCAGTATCATGTCTCAGGCTGTTTTCCATCATCGTTATGTGGAAAAGCAATATTATGTTATCTTAACAATACGGTGCCATCAAGTGCATCGTTCTATTGAACAGGTTAAAGTCTGTATGATTACGACTTCGCAGTAAAATATTGTAATGGATTTCCCTTTTATCACTTCAATATTAAACATACGTCGATGAAGTTCTTGTTTTGATACTGTGGTGTGAAATGTTGGTAGAGTACCTGAGTGCGTGACGACGAGACGCTATAGAATCATGGTTTCGACCATAAAAAATATTATTTTATGTATTGTTTTGACGATGATGTAAACAAACCTGACCTTTGACTTCGAATTTCTTTGTACTTAACTCATTCCTTGTCGTACATGACCAGGGCCCTAATTCACTATGACAACATGGCGATTCCTTGCTTAAGGAAACGTCGATTCCTTCATTAATAAACGACATCTGCGAAATTTGTATTCTCTACGACGCGTCATATATATGAATGCGTCATAGAGATGTCGTTTATTAATGAAGGCATCGACGTGATTTCGCCAAGTTGTCATAGTGAATTGGGGCTCTGGCTAGAAAAATACTTAAGCATCATCTAGCATCTTCATCAATCTGATAACATAATTTTTGTCGTTAATCACATTTCACCTTTATTTTGATTGTTTTTCTGAAAGTCAGAATTTGTATGAGCAACATGGAAATCGGAAAATAAAGACCCTTGACTATGTTACAATCATTAATGATGGGCAAGTAGGTACTGCACCGTATACCCAAAGACAACAAAAAAAAGGCCAATTTAAAAATGGTTTAACAAATAACAAATAAGGAAAGAGATCCAAAATTGTTTTTAGTTCGTAACGCTATCATTATCCTTTTTTTTTATAAACCCAAGCCTTATCTTTTATCGACTTATCGTCAAGCTCACTTCGTGGAAGGAAATGCAGACAGGCTGATACTTGAATCTATCTATACATTGTCTTTAAAATGTGAAGTATCTAATTGACTGGTATCTGTAAAACTAAGATTCGAGAAGCTGATAGAACACGTTTGTAAGAGATAAGGGACCTCTAGAAACTCGAACTAGCCGATCTAGCTCTTGTATTTGCAAGAGTTAACCTTGCAGTCTTCATTAAAAGGCTTTCACTTTTGTCGGTAGGTATAGCTATATTATACTTAGGCAGTTCGGCAGCTGAGCTCATGAACTCATCAAAAATCTAAAATTTCTACAATTTTTAATTTGTTTATCTGTGATCATATCATATACCATATAGGCAGTGGCGTAACTAGGTAACCAAAGGCCCTGGGGCAAAAAATAAACTAGGGCCCCAACTAAACTATAAAAAAAAATCGTTTGTTCATTTCACATACTCCAGATTTGTCGTAATTCAGATTAGTCGTACTCCAGATTCGTCGCGTTCCTGGAATCTGATTTATTTATATTCAAAATGTGGGAGAAATTTTCACTAGTTCATTTTATAGTTTGTAAGTCAGAGTCCTAGAGGCCCCCTGAGCTTGGGGGCCCCGGGACAGTGCCCCGTCTAGCCCTCCAGTAGCTACGCCACTGCATAGATGAGAGGTTGTGTCAGTGCATAGAAAAAAAAAACGCAAGTAGTGATTCGTGTTTGCGTGTTGTGCTACCATTGGTCTTCGTAATTCATAGTTACTAAGATATGGCGAAACTTTAATGGCTTTCTTTGCAACTAAATGTATCGTTAGCGACCGACTTTGTCCTCGTAAAATCTAGGTATACAGTCCAATTAGAAACCTATGAAGATACCGACACGATTATGAATAGAAATATTTCTGAAATAAAAATCTATTGTTTCGCAGCCAATTCTAAACAAATCTACAATACAATGTAACAATCGCGAATAGAAATAACACTGAATATAAAATACGAATAGAGCGAGTGTGGCTCAGTGGGAGAACGTGCGACTTTCAATCCGACGTACCCGAGTTCGAATCCCGCTGACCTCGCACCACTGACTTTCTTAAGTTATGTGCGGATTTAACTCGTTTTAAAAACGGTGAAGGAAAACATCGTGAGGAAACCGGCATATCAAAGAATTTATCACAAAAATTCAAGGACATGTGACATCCACCAACCCGCACTGGGCCAGCGTGGTGGATTATGGCCCATTCTCTCTCTATGAGAGAAGGCCCGTGTCCCAGCAGTGGGAACGTGATGGGCTGATGATGATGATGATGATGATGATGATAAAATACGAATACGGATGCCTGATATTTTTTATGTTAGTACGAAACAAAGTATGCCATTAAACACTCGAAGTAATTGTAGTGCAGGGCAACTATGTATGTAATAGGTATTTGTACCCAATTAGAAACTATAAAGTATCTGTTATAAATAATAGAATCTGACAGATATTTTGTAGTTTTTGTTTTTTTATAGTCTACATGCGTACAAGATAAGATTCCAATTCCAAGGCTTCGAGTTTTTCCTTAAACTAACTTATCAGTTACAATCAAGATTTAAAAAGACTGTATACACAACAGAGAAACTGGAAATAACTAGTTTACAGATCAGCTGTAAAACAATTACACAATGACGATAGAAAACCTCGTCTAAACAAAGCTGAACTTTGACACTGGAGTAAGTATAAACATTAGCCAGATTTGATATGAAAATATCAAAGTCTCGTTATGTGTTATCAAATGAGTTAGTAGCGTGTAACAATATATTTTGTGAGTCACTGTGTTACGAAAGTACCTACTAGCGTACGAATAATAAACAACGGCTCGTTTTACCACAGAATAAGTAATAGTACAGGGCTGCGCACTCAACATCAATCATAAGTAATACAAACTTATATTGTACTATTTCATAGTAGGGGATCGGACAGTAATCGAGAAAAATCTAAAATGTAGTTAGAACGAATGTTTGTCGAACCAGAAAGATCAGTCAATTGATATTTTTGTGAAATAACAATGATTTATATTTTTAAATCAATAAATAATTCTGACGTTTTTAATCTGTTCTTCATCTCAAACGAAACAACAATCACAGCGCATGACGTCATTTGTAGGCAAATGCCGTGAGTCAAGCTTGTGTTTATGTAACGTTTTTGCTTTTCATAAAATGTATTTTTGCTAATTTTTCGTTCCATTACTACAATATAGTCCCCAAACTTCAAAAAACGTATTTAAATCTCTTTGCAAGTTTTATTTCGAAGCGTTTTGTCGTTTTCTACCTACATATGACATCACAAGTTTTGAGGTGACCTTTTGCGCGGCAATATTAGAAACATAATATTTAAACATAGTTTTAGGTACTTTAAGAGCGTTATTTAATTAAAATAGTATTTTTCATGGTTATACATATTCATTGTAGTTAATTTAAAACACTTTCTGAAAAGTTGTCCGATCCCCTATTCTTATTAGTTTGACATTTGCTTCTTTCAAATACTTTGGTGATAAAATTATTATTGCGAGAAGGTACTAAAAGGTATACTTAATATTGATGCCGTCTGTATATATTTCATTTCTTTTTAGATAAGAAGATAGTAAGGCCATGTTCTAGGTGGCATTGCCAACTTTCAATTGCAAAGATCCTGCGCGGAACTGCCACTGTCATCCTGAGATAATTCAATAAAATGGCCGACGACTTTGCCTTATAAATCGAAATCCAATAATTGTAAAGAATGCACTATTCTTTGTACAGCAAAATAATCCTTGATGATGCACTTCGATGGATATTTTTTATGTTTCATTGGAAGTTCTAAGAATCCCCAATCGGCAATACTTAGCCGGTTCAATGCTGCGGCTCCTGGTGGGTTGTCAAAAAACATTAAACGTATCAACGACTACTTTAATTATCAATCCAAGTCCGCTTTGTGGTAGCCAGAAACGCTTGTTGCCACTTAGACCGTTTCTCACTTTAAGTGTTTGTTTCAGCCCGCACCTTGGCTTTGTCTACGAGTCGTCAAACAAGGGTATCACAATAGAAGACATCCAGTTAGACCAAGTCTGCTTGCTGACTGAAGCTATTGAAGCCAGGCGACTGATCTCCGAAGTGAGGACATTGAGGAGTGACAGGATAACTATAGATGCTCAAGGTGAGATTTTATATTTTTTTTTATATATAGAGCGAGTGTGGCTCAGCGGGAACTCGTGCGCCTTTCAATCCGACGCACCTGGGTTCGAATCCCGAATCAGCCCTGCACCAATGACTAAGTGCAGTTTTTGCACGCTCGCTCTAAAAACGGTGAAGGAAAACATCGTGATGAAACCCGCTTACGCGCTTTGGAGTGGCTCTGGCCGTGGTTGTCATACCATACCACCCACCGAACAAAGCCGTGCCGTCAAGCGACCTAGTCGTATTTCGGGATTATGTTCGGTGAACCATCGGGGAGACTGGTCTGAGCTGCCGCTCAACTGCCGTCTTTCTCTAGATCTATGTGTTCCATCTTAAGCCACATCATCGCTTCACATCAGGCAAGATAGTGGCCAAACATAGATCTATGAAGAGTAAAAAAAAGTTTATATTACTTGTCTGCTTTTTGCTTCGTAATTAAGTTTCAATATCGAAGAAATAATCAGATTTTTTTTATAAGTGCAAAAAGTTATTTACAGTCGTCTTCAAATAACACAAAAATACTTTATTAGGAGAAATGGCACTTGTTTTCTCTACTATGCCTTGTTGGTGATGTTTTATTCAAAACGTTGGTTTATGTATAACATTTATCGTCCATACATACACTTATCCCATGCGATGAATTTTTTGTGGCTTCATAACTTAAACAGATAAACAACAAAGGCCCCAAAATGTGTCCCCTGGGGACGCCTGAAAGTCTCATCCGATTGTTTCACGTTCTGCTGTAAACATTCACGCTTGGCGGCATAAACGGAAACCCGATAACCATTGCTCGTAATCGCACGATGATTGCGTGATCGACGTTACGTGTGTGTCGGTTTTGCAGTCGAAACTATTGATTTTTACATGAGCTAATCTGCTGGAAGCCTTTAACGTGTCTGTTTTTAATTTGGTGTTCCCAATTTCAACACTAACTACTGTTTGATTTGATGAATTAATTGAAAAAGACATACAAAATTGCAATCCTGGCTATAAAATATCGATATCTTATCATCGTCAACCTCTTTGTTGACGGTGTCCCATTTCCTTCAACTTACATAATTTATTACTAGGTCAAGTAACAGAGAAAACTAAACCATTAAAATGTTGAAAACGTTTACCGCCCACGGGGCTACTAATGACATGAAAGAGTAGTTATGTGATGCATAATTAATTAAAAATGGTGACAGAGCAAACAAAAGGTGACCTGTGCGATCAATACGGGATTCTACTTCGCGCATTACCATTCCCGGAAAACAAAAGCTTTGAAAATGCAAGTAAAAGTTTTATTTTCATGCTTGATATCTTCTTCATATCTTTGTTTACTTGCAGTAGGATTTTACGCATATTGCACACGTATATTCAGAAAAGTATGGCTCAGCTGAAGCGAATAAAAACCAAATAAAAGAAAGGTCACAGCGATAACATGGAATTGTATCGCGTTGCATGGAGATCGGCGAAAGGTCAAACTCATTGGGCGTACAAAAATGTCACCTCTAGGCGATTCATACAATACTATATCTAGCTTTTATAGTAAGAAATGTTTTGGGGTATGGAGTACGGACGCACTCAAGCGCTACCAAATTGAAAAACATTGAGATGAGTACATTGTTATTTTTATTATTTCTTGCAATCGTGCATAATACGGCAATGCATGTAACACCTAATAAGGCTTCCTTGTATCTAGAAAATCATGAAATATGAGGTCTATGCTTCTACCCAGAAACAGATCCGATACTTTTTTTATTGAGCACAAATATTTTGACCTATAGTTTGACGTATTGTGTTATATTTTTGTATATATGTTAGTTTTACTTTGTTGTACTTTAATACTACCTGAAATAAATGAATAAATAAAATATAGCTGAATCAAAACCGCAAAACCTGTCCTACCACTATATTATAGAGGTATCCCATATTTCCCATGATGCCAGTTGCTCAATCCTCTTTATTGTTCACGTTTAAAAAATGCACTCGTATGCATAAGAAAAATTTCAGTGTGGAAGAACAAAGCTATTTTATATTTACACAATTTTAGCATGTCTTATATTATAATATAACCATAACCTATGACTAATTTGAATTCAAATAAAAAAGAAACAAAGATAATGCAGTTAGCAAATGTTTCCTATCTTATCAAACGCTATCTATAATCTTATTTGCAATTCGCTGACGTTATCTTCTTAATACTTGCCAATCTTTTAGAAGTCAACTACTATTCCAAATGTGACAGTATAATGATACTGTCATTGATGGGATAACGGTTTTTTTCGGCCCACTGCTGGGAAAAGTCCATCGTCAATGATTGATCGAGAAATGAGATGACGGAACTCTGATCTAGTGCGTAATCTGCGGTTACTTCGGACAACATTTTTTCTGATCCTCGAGATCCTCCTAAAGATTTCCTGTGTTAACTATAAAATGTAGCCAGCTATAAAATGTAGAAGCTTTATCTTCTGCTTTTAACTCTTACTTGAGTTTGCTATGTCAACCTTATAAGTGTAAGGTGTAATGTTAACTTTGAGTAGACCTTCGATCAGCAGGCTTATTACTTACCTAATTAGGTAGGATTAATCTAATTTAACCATAATGCGGGAGGTATTATGGATGTAGGTGTCGACTGTCGTTATGAACAAGTATGATAAATTCACCGTTAACTATATCTACTCTTTTTAGTCTATTTGTAATATGAGTCAAAATAAAGATCGCCAACAGTCTATTTTAGATTTTAATATGCTAAGATTGATATTATCATAATACTCTTGCTTTATTTATTCTTTATCTCTGAAATATTTATCACTTCGACATTATTGTTTTTAATCAATTGAAGCATTAAATAGGAATAGTTAATCACCAATCGGCATCTTATCTCATTGTTTTTCTTTTAAGGTGAATAGTGACCACCATAACATAAACACTAGAAATAAGGATAGAATTGCAGTACCTAGGTTTAGACTGAGTAAAACGAATAAGTCCTTCATGGGCAATTGTGTACGTTATTACAATAAAATTCCAAAATGTATAACGGAGCTCACAGAAAGTAGATTCAAATTGAGTGTAAAAAATATTCCAATGAAAAAGCATACTATAGAATATACATAGAAAGAAGATATACATATACATATACATAGAAGACAAAGATGCATGGAACATTCCGCTTCTGCCAAGCTGCCAACTGGCACATAAGAATAATAATTACAATAAAGAATAATATTGTCTCAAACACACATAAAATATTATAACAAAAGTTCTAAGAAATATGCCCCTCAGTTTCTTGCCGTATCTTCTGAGTAGTGGTTCTTTTTCCGATACGGTGGTAAAGTCATTGTAATAATTTACGTTCATAAGTGCGTCTGTGACGACAAAATTGATATAAAGAACTTTTGAATTAAATTGAATTTATTTCGTGTAATAAAAATGTTCTTTAACTACGTTAACATTACATTTATACACTAACACATTACTTATCCATTGTTATTCTCCTTCCCTGCATTTTTCTGACTATTCCCAATTATTTATTATCAAAATCAATCTTCTTCTGCTCTCGCGTGGGTGTGTGGCCAACCCTTGTGGCAATGCATGATGGTAACATTAAGATATTAAAAGTTCTATTTCTTTTTCTTTATTGATACATATTTTTTATGAAACGTTCGCAGACGCGTGTTTTGCCACGAATTACTTCTACAGATATTCCAGCTATAGTAAAAAATGCAACAAGTTTTTAACCACGCTGTATTGTAATTGATCATGTATGTAATTGATATGTATATAACTAGCTGACCCGGCAAACGTAGTTTTGCCATATAAATTAAAAAAAAAAATAAAAAAAAAATAGATGTTGGCCGATTCTCATAGATACCGGATAAGCACAAAAAATTTCATCAAAATCGGTCAAGCCGTTTCGGAGGAGTATGGCAACGAAAACTGTGACACGAGAATTTTATATATTAGATAGATAGTCTAGTCCGGTGATCTCATTTCTGATTGTCGTAAATTCTCCGTTCCGATACATGGCCGTAAAAAATGTGCCTATATGTCCATGAGATTTATTAAAAGTCGTTGAAAGAGACACATTTCGGTGCACGCTCGATTTGATTCTGATGTCATTGAATTCGGGGTTCTTTTGTTGTTACTTTTTATTTAACCTTGAAATTGTCTGGCATTTCGACTGATGGGACCAAAAACATACTCCTAATCATATCTACCTTTCTCAGTTGTAAGTATTTTAAATTATTCACTAAATACTAAGGTGTTTAAAATTCAAATAAACTTGACAATATAGCATATATATATATTTTTTTTATAAACATTCAATACAACGCCAGCTGTACTTAAAATCGTAATCATCAAGCAGGAATATTTAATTTTTGGCTGAGTATACACTTTCCAACGTAGGTAATAAAACGAACAAGTTTTCCATAGTGACCATTGCTTCTCTCGATCTGTTTTGCCCCTGGCTGGCCTTCACAAATTCCTAAGTTTTTGCAATAATGTCATTATACCTTGTTCATAGTTCCCAATATTGAATTTAGACACGTTGCAGCTGATATATTTGAAACAAACAGTCCTACATATATAATTAGGAGAAAAGTGACCTAAAAAACCTGTCTCAGGGCGAAGGGAGTAGTTTTGATGCCGCGCAGGGCATTGTGTTTTGCCATACAATTTTCAGGGATGCAGGTGCTCTAGCGCTGTTCTTACCTTTTATGATCGTCTTGATCACACACTTGCTACAAAAGTATCTTAATAATGTTATTCACGCCTGAAATCGACAATATCATCGCTTCTACAATACTAAACTCATTAATTGACTAAACTTACTTCTAATAACTAACGACTAACTTCTCGGCTAGCGAGCACCAATAATTTATTCTCCTTAAATTTGCCAAGCATGCAAGAATAATGCATACATAACAAAATCAATGTTATTGTCTTCTTAATAAGATTTCCACATGAATTACGAACACATGGAGTAGGTATTTTAATCTTAAATATTGGACTTGACATCATTTTCATCATCGTCTGGCTCCGGGTTAACAACGAGCGCGATCATTTGCATAATTGACTTCGTTCATTGTGTGCTGTGTGAATTGATTACTTCACTCGTCTCTCAATATGTTGCCTTTGTTAACGTTTTGTTCTAATTTGTGTGAAATGTTTCCTTTATGAGATAGTTGTTTTTCATTTGCAGTGAGATCATCCCTAGCTGAGGGGTTGTCAATTTGATTGTACTTAGGATACTATGGTTAATATTTATATCATTAGTTTAAGTCGTATTTCAAACAGTTTGAGTTTATGCCAGTGTAATGCTATCTGGGATAGAGATAGTGCAGTAGTTACTATCTTATTATTAGCCTTCGAATGATTACGAAAATTTGATTACGGAGTCTGAAACCATATAACCATATGTAGATAGAAGATACAATATACCGGAATATTTACTGAACGGAACTGAGGGGCATATGCCCCTCATTTTCTTGTATCTTCTGAGTAGGTAGTGGTTCTTTTTCCTATACGGTGGTAGAGTCATTGTAATAATTGACGTTCATAAGTGCGTCTGTGATACGAAAACTAAATAAAGAACTTTTGAACTTTTAATACAATACACAAGAAAATAATAATATCAATAAACCGGTGAAGATAAGAATCGGTAAGAAGGTGATAGTTTACTTTTTAAAGTTGTAATTATTAATTCGCACACCGGACTTAATTAAACAAAAATATTTAAAGCAATAATTCACGGAAAATTCTGATACTGATTTTCGGTTCTTCTATAAAATCTTCATTCATGTCACATTCAAATAAACTACTGAACCGATTCACTTTAAAGCCTTTTGTCCCAAATACAGGTCTGAGTCATTACTAAATATAGATTCTCTCATTGCAATCGAACGTTAGGCACAACCGCAGAATATATCAAGAGTTACTCCAACATTACTATTTGCATGTGTTCGAACACGTGAGAGTCGGTACGACCAAACAATATGTTATGCATCGTAAACTTAAGCAAAACATGCTCGTTATGCATGCACTTAAACTTTGTATGGACAGGCCTCCCACAGGGCAGTATTGTGGGACCTACGTTGTACGTTGTATGTGTCCGTAGGGTCGTTTTTAGCTCAGACATAAATTACGTAGGTTCTATAACAAGAAATATTTTTTGAATTCTTATTTCAACTGCAGAAAGTGACGAATCTTGTTATAAATGCGAAAGTGTGTTACTCAATCGCGCAGTAATCGCCTTACGGATTTGGATAACATTATTACACATTTCTTTATTGCATAAATATGTGTTATATGTGGTTGTTGTAATTCTGCCTTTTGTGTTATTACACTAGGGGTTCGGACAGTAATCGAGAAAAAATCTAAAATGAAGTTAGGACGAATGTTCGCGAACCAGAAAGATCATTCAATCAATATTTTTGTGAAATAATACAAATACAAATTTCTTTATTGCAAAAATATGTGTTACATGTGGTTGTTGTAACTCTGCCTTTTGTTTTAGTTATTAAAACTGTGTTACAAAAGGCAGCGTCTTCCCAAGATCAGCCTGTGTTTTTACAATAGTAGAATATTAAGAACTTAGTTTTTACTATTTATACCTTATTTATAATTTAAAATTAAAGAAAAGAATTTGTAAGAATTTGTGAGGTACAGAAATGAAAATATATAACAGGTTTTGGAAAAAAATTATAAAATCTAATTAGGGTACACTATTATATGCTAATTGAATACAGCCGTATAAAACCTAGGCATGAATTCATAAATTATGTGGTGAGTGTGAGAATGGTATATGTGGGAGGGTGTGCAACTGTGTGTGTGAAAATGTATGAGAGGCTGTGAGGGTGAGCGTGTGTGTGTGAGAGGGTGAGCGTGTGTGTGTGGGAGGGTGTGCGTGTTTGTGAGAGGGTGACTTGGTGCGTGTTTGATATTTTCTTGTTAATGCATGTGTGTTTCATTGGAGCATCTCTAAAGGATGTTCCACTCCATCATAATCTAAATTCTTCTACTTCTTAATAATGATTTATATTTTTAAATCAATAAATAAAATGTAATAATTCTGACATTTTTAATCTGTTCTTCATCTCAAACGAAACAACAATCACAGCGCATGACGTCATTTGTAGGCAAATGCCGTGAGTCAAGCTTGTGTTTATGTAACGTTTTTGCTTTTCATAAAATGTATTTTTGCTAATTTTTTCGTTCCATTACTACAATATAGTCCCCAAACTTCACAAAACGTATTTAAATCTCTTTGCAAGTTTTATTTCGAAGAGTTTGTCGTTTTCTACCGTCATATGACGTCACAAGTTTTGAGGTGACCTTTTGCGCGGCATTATTTGAAACATAATATTTAAACATGGTTTTAGGTACTTTTAGCGCGTTATTTAATTAAAATAGTATTTTTCATGGCTATATAATATATTAATTGTAGTTAATATAAAACACTTTCTGAAAAGTTGTCCGATACCCTATTGTGTTACAAAAGACAGCGTCTTCCCAAGTTCAGCCTGCGTTTTTACAAAAATTAATAAACTTGACGTGTACAAAAGTTGGATATAGCGTATTTCGAGTTTATGCACATATTATGATACATATAGTATTCTTGCAGACATAAAATGAATTTTCTATATATATATATATATATATATATATTTACGCTTAGCTCTCATCTGTGACGTAACAACAAGTATACCGGTCCAGTTGTCTGTCTTATGCCATTGACATAAGCGCAACCTCAGCGAATGCGTTAACCTTATGCCGTTCCAAATAGAGGTCAGTTCCGTTTGCCACATTTGGTAGTGGCTGCACTTTGTACAAGGATTGTCAACCTTTGTGGAGAGAGGCCGCGCCGAGCTTTTAGTTTGAAAATTTGTAGGGTCGCACATTGTATGCACAAAACTGTACGTTACTTTTCATGATTAGTCTAC
Organism: Petrophora chlorosata; assembly: GCA_951640565.1. Classification (NCBI taxonomy): domain Eukaryota; kingdom Metazoa; phylum Arthropoda; class Insecta; order Lepidoptera; family Geometridae; genus Petrophora; species Petrophora chlorosata. The sequence continues at coordinate 2,865,723 of OX621191.1, forward strand.
GTAAAAATATTGTCATGTTAATGTATTTTCCAATTTTGCGTATTTGTGTGAAAACTTATTTTTGTAAACGTTCAATAATAATAAATGTTATTAATAGAATAATAGTATTCATAATGCTTCCTAATTCTTTTCCCACAAATTAAGAAGTGCATTATGTGCCTATTACAAGGAATAGTTTTATTTTACTATGGACGGTGGACTGTCAAGAGGGTTCGTCTATGCGTATATTTCCAAATGTCAACCATCACCTATAAAAAGAACAGATCAATATCATAGTACAGAAGTTTTGTTTCTGTTAACCTATTGTGTCCCATTGCTGGGCAAAGGTCACATAAATCTAGAAAAAAATGCAGAAAATAAGAATAATTTAAATATATTAATCACAGCTGCAAGATTAGATATTTGCATTGGATGCGATTCTCTAACTCATCGCTGTTTAATTGTAAAATTGCCAAACTCTTATCCGCGATCGTACACGAAAGGCGGCATTTGAAATCACATTCACAATAGTCGGGCCACTTGGTACTTGTTAGCGGGCCGCAAGTTCAGCTCGGCTGTAGTATACTGATTTGATGAATGGCGACCTGAACGGTAAGGAACGGGGCGTCGCATGCCGGCGAGCATATTAAGTACTCGTGGAATTTGAATATTGATGATCGTTCCTGTGTTTCGTTTATAAACTAAACCATTACCCATTCATTTATATAGGTACATTTTAAGAACCCATCAAGATTTTAAGGCTTCAACAATATTTTTTTTTAAATTACGGCGAAATTCATAAACACTTCATCAAAATCTTTCAATTCAAAGATTTCATTTGAGTTGTATGCCAGTTTTATCAACGAATAAAATAATTAATGTTTTAACAAAAAGAACTGACTTCAGTTCTGATGTATCTTCGAAGTCCAAGGTCGAATGTCGATGAAATTGATATGGGACCACCTTGAAGTTATAATGAACCTAATGCGAAAAGAATTTTCCAAATCAGTTTATAAATGACGGAGTAATCGCGTAGCAAACATACAGTCGAATTGAAGGCCTCCTCCTTTTTTGAAGTGGATTAAAAAAATATAAATATTACAAATTCGAACAGACAATTATCAAAAAAGAACAAGTGCTTTGACCTTTTAAACTGAATAAATAAAAGTAATATCGTTAAACTATTCAAATTTTTTTTTTTACGCTTAGTAGATCTATGTTTGGCCACTATCTCGCCTGATGTGAAGCGATGATGTGGCCTAAGATGGAGCACATAGATCTAGAGAGAGACGGCAGTTGAGCGGCTGCTCAGACCCGTCTCCCCGATGGTTCACCGAACATCATCCCGAAACACGACTAGGTCGCTTGACGACATGGCTTTGTATGGCCCAAATATGTACGACCTTGACTTATCAAAGTTCTATGCTCTTTTATTATGATACATAATAACAATATGGATAAAACAGGAAGTCTGTATGAGATAAAAGTGAAACCACAATACCTTTTTGTGGAGATATATTATTATATCTTGTATTTGCTCTTATTCAATTCAAATTCATTTATTTCAATCAAAAGATCATATAAAATTGTTATTATAATCGAAACAAATTATTACAACGATTAAAAATGAAAAGAACAAACATACAAATAAATACTAAATAATTCATAATAATTATAATATTCATGTTTATAATTAATTAATAATTAATTATAAACATGAAGCAGTTGTGCAGTTATTCTTGTTGACTGTACTTGAAGTAGAATGTCAAAATGTTTAGAATTGTGACACTGGGATAAGACCTTATTGATTTTGTTTTGTTTCAAAATTAATGGTACCGAATTGGGAATAACTCGCTATGACTCATTTAGGTTTATTTATATTATGTCAAGTAAAATCCCGTTATCCCTTATACATGTGAATGTGAGTTTGTTTGTTACACTTTCACGCGAAAACTACATAACCGATCATCATGAAGATTTGAACACATATTCTTGAAGGTATAAGAAGTAACATAGGATGCTTTTTACTAAACAAATATGTTTTACGAAAGATAAAAAAATTGTTTGTCAAAAAATCTCAAAATCCAGCTCCTTAACGCCATCTAGCATTCCAGTAATGAAGTTCCAACCCTGAGTAATAGAGTAATACCGTTGCACTATAATACCGACAGTCACGTTAATATCCAATCCAATTGACTATAGTTTCAGCTGTTTGTTTTTTTTTATGTTATCATAATATCGGTTGGGTGACTATGAAGATACAGCTTGACCTCTTTGTAGTAGGCGCTCTCATATACTGGGGAGGTCTTTCTAAGATGGATTTGTAAGAAATACGAAAATGGGCTTCTTCTGTCGTTCACGCGGATAAAATCGCGGGAGTGAGCTAGAAAATTATAAAGGCCAATGATGACCCTTAAAAACTTCCCCAGCCACTGACCACAGAAGACTTAATAGTACTAACCCTAACTAAGATTCTCTGTGTATCTAGGGGTCTCACCAATTCACACAGCAGTTTGAATTCTGTCGTTTGCTCTTTACAAATACTTGTTCATTCAGTAGAGTTATGAGCCTGCACAAAATAAACAATGTTGTACAAAATAAACATAAAACGGCTACGCTCGTTATAACGTTATAATTCTGTCGGAATAACTCCGACAGGTTTCCGTCTGCGCCGCGAATCCAAAGCATAAACTCCCGAAAGGACAAACCGGCGGAGTTATCCGACACAATCATAACGTGAGTGTAGCCGTTTTATATTAAAAATGAATATTTCGACTCACGATAGTTTCCAGACTTTAATAAAGTCAAAGGATATTTATTAAATAGGCACAAAACTGCACTTTTAAACGTCATTTCACGTCGTCAAATCAATTAAAATACGTTAACAAAATCATGACATTAAAAAAAATGCGAACATTTCTTTCCCGTAGTCGAATTGAAGTCCGCCCAGAAAAGAAATGCGGAAACGGACTCTACCAGTGCTTCGGAAATACGCCCGCTAGAGAAGAAGCACCAAGTAACTCTACTTGGATGTCTCTATTTTTTAATCTTTTAAAATATATAAAAATATAACACTGACCATAAGGTATAAATTATAATTAACATAACACAATGTCAAAGTTGAAGTCCGAGTGAGATGTCCCATATTCATAGTATCAGTAACATGAAAATATGAGTAATATATAAATAGGTATATACACAGATACAGTAGCAGTTAGAGTGACCAGACCAGACCAGTCCCCGTAAGCAGCACCCGCTCACGTATGACTTGTGGACCAGCCATCACCCCCCATCATTAATGTTGTGCAATCTCGTATTTTCAGCGTTCCTCGTATGCAGTCGGGCTATAGTACTAGTCAACGTCCAGTGCAGCGACCGACTCTCCGACGAAGAGATCGCCCGCTTGAGAACCATCGCAGAGTTGGCGCAGGCGAGCAAACTGAACTGCGTTCTCTTAGGCGAATGGAGCTCGAAGGATAACGTCTTATGTGAGTATATACACAGTAATGTTGTAATAATTTGCATTCACAGGATAAATAGTCTGCTAAATGTATATTAGCATTAATCAAATTAATTGAAGTTGCAAAATTCGATGAATGCTAAAATTCAACGCTTAGCACATGACTTCGCATCGCTACCGCACGAATGCGAACTGCGGCGGTGGTTTGCTAATTCTACGAACCGGAGTTTCACGTTCTCCCATGTGCCTCGTCTGCGCGATTTTTAAGGCAGATTTTGAAATCAGTTTTGTTTGATGTTATTTTATATAAGAACACATCGAGCTATTTCATTTGAGATCAAACACGAAGGATCTATGACCAAATAGATTTCTATTTTTCAATATTTCCATAATAAAGGTTATGTAATAATTAAATATCGCACAATATTGTGAATTCACAATTGCGAAATTTCATATTAGCATTTCAATTAGCATCCCAATATCACATAATATCATGCTAATGACCAATATTTCGCATGCTAATGAAATTAATGAAAAATAGCAATAAATTCCATTACTAAAGCACAGTCGATAATAAAAATAATACAATATACAGTCGACTATACACGACGTACGAAAAAGTGCCCGACACGCCAACGTCGGCACAGACCGACTAAAATTACTTCAAAAACAAAATAAGCACATTTCTAAAACATATATGTGTTTAAGTTTCCTTTTTACTTTATGTTTTATTAACCCGATCGATGAGGCGAGCAAGTCGTTCGACCGATGGTAAGCGCCACGTCACTTGCCCATAACAATTGCAGTGGCACTCAGAACTTTTAACAACATAAAAGTAGTGCGTAGCACTGCATTGTGCCATGGGGCTAGGATCTATATATGTGATCGTTGGCGCATTTATTTATTTGAATATAAGTGTTAGTTAATCGCTCAATTTTGTAGTCAACTTGTTTGTTTACACACGGTCCATGGTTCACCAGAGCCGTACATAATACCTAGTTACCTCCACTCAATAAGATAAAAGGTCTTAATACAACGCAGCTGCACAGATTAGATAGATATCAGTGACCTTTGTGTAATCTACTTTCCACACAGCTGCGTGTATTATCTACACTTACAGTCTAACAAGGTTTTTCGGAAGGAAAAATACGACCATCGACTGGGACTTGAAACCGCATCTCTTCCATCAGCGCGGGAACTTCTCTTCCCAATTGAGCTACGGTGGTCACCAAGTCGAGTGACGAATTTTTTCATCCCTTAACAGTCTTAAAGGTGACTTATAGTCTACATGGAGTATGTAGAAAGTAAATATTTTTTATGTAATTCAATGACGAGACGAGCAACTCGTTCACCTGATGGTTAGCAACACGCCTGCCCATAACAGTTGCAGCACTACCTTCCACCATTTTTGGTGCTATCTTCTCTAGCGGGTGTATTTCCAAAGCACTGGTAGAGTCAGTTTTCGAATCCTTTTCTGGTCCCAGACTTCAATTTGAGTATGGGAAAAAAGGGGAGACAAGCTTACCTCTTTATTATCAGTTATGATATTATTATATTCAGCCCATATCGTCCCACTGCAGGGCAAAGGCCTCCCTACTTTCCTTCCATTTCTCGCGGTCTTCAGATAGAATGGGCCAATCTAATAGGAATGTATCCAGCTCGTCTCGCCATCTCCGTCTTGGTCTGCCGCGTTGTCTGCGTCCATTGTTGGGAACCCATTCGGTTGTTCTTTATGATATTGTAAGTAAAAATTTTAACGTATTTTAATTGATTTGCATTTATTGTATATGACGTTTAAAAGTGCATTTTGTGCGCCTATTTAATAAATACCATTTTACTTTTTAACAGTTATGCATAATCCTCCGCGGCACTGCGCTCGCAGCATCCACACAATATATTATTATTTATTTATTTACCATAGCTTATCCCGCGACTTGTCCGCGTAAATAAAGTTCAAAGTAAAAGTTCAAACGACAGAGGTAGCCCATTTTCGTTTTTTCCAAGACCAACTTAGCAAGAACTCCCCAGTGTATGAGAGCACGTACTCCAAAGAGGTCAAGCTGTGCCTTCGTAGTCATCCAAAGAATTTCTTATTTAAATTATCTCTCCTCACACCTTCTACTGGTGGTAGGTTTCTCGTATGCGAGAGGCCGTCTGTGTGGGTACCATCGCTTTGCCAGTTATTCAGCCGCCAAGCAGTAGTGCGCAAGCATTACTGTGTTCCGGTTTGAAGGGCATTTTAGCCAGCGAAATTACTGGGCATTATGAGACTAAACAGCTAATTGACTCAGAGTGACGAGCGCAGTGCAGCGCCGCGCAGCATTTTGCAAAACAAAGTTCTGGGTGATGCTTTTATTGTTATGGGCTGGCGTATTGCTTACCATCAGGCAAACGACCAGCCCGTCTCGTCACTCAGTTACATAAAAAAACCTGTATCCTGAATTAAAAGATCTAATCTATATAAAGTCCTAATTAATCACATATCGAATGAAGCAAACGAACGATTACAAAGTTGCGTATCGAATTAGTTGATATCTTATCACTAGTCACGAGGTTTTTTCTAAGTACCGTTGCGATGGACAACGTATAATCCTGGAGCCATCTAGCTGGGAGAATGACACATCCACAATAATCCAAACTAATCGACACTAATACTTGTACACAGTAATACCCGCGTACATACTCGCGGCAGAACGACTCGCAAAGCGGTGGTACCAACCCAGACAGCATCGAGCAAACGAGATATTTACCACCTAGTAAATAATAATAATAGCAACGCTTTGTACGAATTAGCGGAATTTCTACTGTATAAGGGTGATATTTGGCCGATTCTCTGCTCGTCCTGTGATGGAACGGGGAGGTGAACGGGTGTGATGAATCAGGCGTGAAGTCCCTGAGCACATTCCCCGAAGTGTATCCTGTATAGTCTATCTTGTCGTCGTCGACGTCGTGTCTACGTCGATGTTCATGACTATGCATCTTCGTAGTGACCAGTTTTTTGTCACCAATAAGTCGCTTTGCACGTCGATCATCAGCCTCCAATGCTTCCAGCTGGTACTTAGCCGAACCGTCCCATAGATGGCAACAGTACTCCACACACGAACGGGCCTGAGGTTGCTAGAGGTTCAAAAGCTGTCCCGGTGTAAAGTACCGTCTCACCTTATTTAGGATACCAAGCTTCATGCCTGCTAGTTTAGCTTTGGAGTTTTAAGTACGTGCCAAAGTTGAGCGTAATCTGATGAGGGAGAATTTCTGATTGTGTGAATCTATTTAAATATTTCTAATTCTCTTCTTTTCAGCATTAAAAACCTGCGAGCCACTCCTCGACGAAGAAGTGGTAACCACTGTCGACGCATCAGCAACAGGCATGACCAGCATCCTGTGCCCTGGGAAGGTAGACAGTAGCATCTTCAACGGCCACTCTGGGGCCATCAAGTCCGGCCTGAGCCACCTGGCCATACCCCGGGGCTGGTCCTGGGGCGGCCCTGCCTCCCCCTTCTGCCCCATCTGGGCCGAGATCAACGTACCAGATTGACAAATGTTCTAAAATTGTACGTGTACTAGCCAATTCTGTCCGCGGCCGACTGTTCTATCTAGTGGCAGATTTAGAAACTAAAATGATAGTTAATTTCGTGCCTGAATAGTTTTAGTATCTTAATATATGTGAGATTAAGTAATAGTTTGTGCGCACTAAGTAGCGTACTTCCGCCAAATTCATACGGTCCCATTTTTCTAGCTTTTTGCTCCTCTAAATGCTATTGAGGTAAGGCGGCCGCCATGTTGTTTTTCAATAACAACTTTTGCCGCCAATTCCTTTGAATGTGTCAAAGTGTACCCAATTTTTTTTTAATAGTTTTGATTTCTATGCTTTTTTCTTCTAATATTTAATGGCGTGGGCATTTATCAAACTTATGTAAATATTTAACAAATCTTCTCTGATATATAAATATTATTGTGAAATATAAATTATCTATTACGTAAGTTAAATGAATTGTAAATTATTTTTGTAAATATATCGGTAACGGATAGTTTAAATGTTGACCATATTTTGAACTAAATAATTAGAAATTAATAAACGTCCTTCGTAAAATGATATACCTATATAAATTTATTGTCAATATATTATATGTAAATAGTTCGTCTTTGCAAGGCATAGACTGGAACGAGTGCTTTTTAAATTACGACACTTATTTAAAAACTAAATTTAATAAATTACTTATTTGTAAATCATAATAATAATGTACTCGTAAAAAGGTATCATAAGTAGAGTTCTTCTTTATCCAAATATCGTCTATTATCTTCCATTGTGTATTTATTTAAAAATGTTTTACTTGGTACCTACATTTATGAATGACATAATTTCAAGTTGAAATAATAACTTCCAATATGTTTATTATTTTTACATGAAATCCTTTAAGCTAGATTAACGGAACGGGGTACCTGAACGGTTTCCATATAACATTATTGTTAAGGTTTACCATAAATTGTTTATATTATTTTTTATAAAAAATCGATTCTGTTGAAAATCGATTTGCTAACGCGCATCATTGGTAGTTTTTATACATGCTTAGAAATGTTTTGTTTAGAAAAAAACTTTCTATAACTTCTTAAAACTCTTGATTCGAGAGAATAAGTTAATAGCTTAATTTAATTAATTAATACCAGTCAGTTAATAGTTAAAGATGATATCCCTAGTGGACCATTCAACGACAATCCGTATCTTATTATTTTAATTACTATATCTTTTATTCTACCTTTACTTATAATCTGTCGAAGTAAATAATTAATTTTTAGAAAAAAAAAACAAAAACCGACTTCAATGTATCTTCGAAGTCCAAGGTCACATATCCATGAAATTTATATGGGACCACTTCGTAGCTATACTGAACCCGACGCAAAAAGAATTTTTCAAATCGGTTCATAAATGACGGAGTTATGAGGTAACAAACATAAAAAAAAAATACAATCGAACAGAGAACGTCCTCCTTTTTTGAAGTCGGTTAATAAAATGTCAGCTTCTTTGGTGAAGTTGCCTCTCATATCGGGTTCGATTCTCGCCAAAGGATAAATACTTGCGCGTTTGTCCTGTGTTTGAGTGTTGTGGGACCATGGTCCTCTTAGTTCCCTGTTCTTTAATACTGGGGTCGGCTATTTAGGTGATCGATAGGCTTTATTTAGGCATATTATATATGAAAATGAAGATGTAAAAGCAATTTCTAAGTAAGCATAGAAAAATCTACTTAAATATTTTTGTATTAACTTGGAATTGTGATCTCGTGATTGTAGGATCAATATATTTGAATAAAGTAATATATTTTCTAACGCTAAAAAAGTCTCTTAATAAATTCAAACAATTTCAAAATAAAGTTTGCTGCCCTAATTGTATAATTCTAGAGTTTTTAAGCCTTTTAGAATGTGTTCATGAAACGGATGGCTGTAATACATTGATTGTGAGATGTATTTATAGAAAAATATCATTATTGATAAAGTAGATTATGTGCTAATAAGTATAGGGTCACACGCGAAAGACATTTGAGTGGAGCCGCCACTTTTAACAAATCAAAGTTAGTGACGGAAAAGTAAGTTCCGAATTTGGCCGCGTTCATGCAGATGCTTGTCGCATTATACTATGGACACCCTTGAACGAATAAAAAGAGCCGGACGCGTTGTCGTCAAATTCAGAAGTGCTTCACTTCTGAAACTCAAAGTATCCCGGTCCGATCGGCCGTCAGATCGGCCCTCCGTTCACACAAATAAATTTGCGCCACCCGCCATGCTTCAGTTGTTGCTTATCGACATTCCGGCCATCTTTTTAATTCGTTAAAGCAGACACCATTATACTCGCTATTCGTGGCCGGGCTTATATCAAATATTATGTTAACAAGCCCGGACGACGAAATCGTCAGCAAAAATCGTTAATTGTGCCGAAACGACAACGACACGACACTTGTCGATGTTCTGTTTCCGCGTATATTTCTTTTGTATTTGAATCTGTTTCGGTTTTTTTAACGACTAACTGAAGAGTCTCTTAACTCGTTCGATTGTTAGCGACACGCTTGCCTTGAAATGCTAAGAAATGTTCTTTGCAAAAGTTTGTGCGGTGTCTTTCAAACCTTAGCACGTAATGCTCACTCCTGGGCCCCAATTCAATATGACCACTTAACGATTCCTTGGTTCGAAATCACGTCGATTCCTTCATTAATAAACGACACCTCTATGACGCATTCATATATTCATATATATGACGCGTCATAGAGAATACAAATTTCGCAAATGTCGTTTATTATTGAAGCAATCGACGTGATTTCGAAGCAAGGCCCCCGTACCCACATAGAATAATTAGGGCCCAAGGCCCTAATTCACTATGACAACTTGGCGATTAAGGAATCGACCTGATTTCGAAGCAAGGAATCGCTAAGTGGTCATAGTGAATTAGGGCCCTGTTTGGCGGTTGAATTTGGCAAAAATGTGGTACTTGCCATGGCGGAAGCTTGCAAAAGAAACCTTCCACTTTAAAAATTGTTTTATCATATCGGGGCGCATATAGACATCTGTGTTTACCGCAACAGATTCAGAAACACTTAAACTGTTTCTGAAACCGTGTTTATAAACAAATTGTTTGCTGTGAATACGTGGCTTTACTCTCCCGCTGCTGCGGGTCAGTGGACGAATACCTGGTATAGGTATGCGTTCAACGGTATGCAATGAAAATATTTCGGCTAATTCATTTTCTTCAACGAGTATAAAAAGCCATTATAATAAGATTTTTGTCCCAACTAGTCAGTAGTTTGTGAGGGGACTAATACGGCAGATCAACAGTTCTCAATATCAACATTCATAATATCAACACCACTAAATCAACAGTTTCATATTATTTTTTTTATACATTATTGGTTTGCGTTTGACCACTATCTCGCCTGATGGTAAGCGACGATGCGGTCGACGATGTAGCACCGTAGCACGCTTTCCAAGATATTACCTGATTAATTAATTGTAATATTGTGTGATTGTATCAGTATTTATGTTAAAATATTATCAAGTTAACCTAATTTATTTTTCTCTATTTTTATATTTTAACTTGCCAGCTGAGGTAAATTACGAACTTGGATAATCGTATCCAGGTCCTCACGATACAGGCTTGGCCTAGTGTGAGGATCGTTGTATATGTATATCATTGTGATTGCTAACTCTGCATAAACATGTAACTTGTTAACATATGCCTTGATGTAAAATTGTTTGTTTTTTTTTGTGCAGTACCTACCCTACCCGTATGTCCCTCGAACGCCAATCGTATATCGCGTTGAGGTCAAATTAAGGTATAGCTTCACTACGACTAATGAGATACGGTCTAATTTATTGTCGATTCAGCAATAAATCGAATAAAGCGCATTCATTTTTACCAAAATACGATAACTACAAGTTGATATAAACTTAATGGAACAATATATGGCATCATAAGACATTGTCGCAGTGAATCTATACCTTAATATGAGTTCAACACGATATACGATTGGCTCTTGGGGGACATATGGGTACAGGGGCAGTTCACTCGAGATTTGAAGATTCCTAGATTATAAAGATACAGCAACGGTTTACTAGATCAATGGTTCACTTTGTCAAGGAATGACTATATCAATAGTTTATAAGGTAAACAATTCACTAGATCAACAGTTTAAAATATCAGTACCTGGCGATTTCAACTAACCTACTAATATTATAAACGCGAAAGTTTGTAAGAATGTATGGATGTATGTTTGTTACTCTTTCACGCAAAAACTACCGAACTGATTTTGATGAAATTTGGTATGTAGGTACTTTAGGACTTGGAATAGCACATAGGCTACTTTTTATCCCGCGAAACTGCGGGTCGCAGCTAGTTAAATAATAATTATGTTTTTAGTTCAAAAAGGAGATTATGAATGTTGATATTGTGAATTGTTGATCTGTCGTATCGGTCCCGTTTGTGAGTGAGGAGCACTAAAAGAAAAGACAATTTGTAGATAACGAAAGCTAAGCATTATTCCTTTCATTTCGATATTTCATTAACATTCCGACAGGCATTTAACAGCCGTGGCGACAGTTTTAACCCAGTTGTGTAAACTCTCTCTTTGAGAGATCTGTGTCCCGCCTTTAGAAACGTAATACTGTAATAAATAATTATTGTAAGTCGATCTCTCAAAATAAATTACCTACGGACATTACTGTAGATAATTTATTTTGAGAAGTAAATTACCTACAGACTTAACTGAGATTGATATTAATTGAGATTATTTTGAGAAGTATATTACCTACGGACATTACTGTAGATAATTTATTTTGAGAAGTAAGCCTACAGACTTTACTGTAGGTAATATTTTGAGAAGGAAATTACCTACGGACTTAACTGTTAGTCTTTTATTTTGTGAAGTATTTATTACCTACGGAATTTACTGCTGGTAATATTTTGAGAAGGCAATTACCTACGGACTTTACTGTTAGTAATTTTGGGAAGTATATTACCTACGGACTTTACTGTATGTGACTGGACACAATCATAACGTGAGTGTAGCCGTTTTATATATATATAATGAATATTTCGACTCACGATAGTTTCCAGACTACATCTATGTCGATTTCTCCAAATAAATTACAGTACGAGTATGTACGAGACTTTCAGCTTCTAAATGCCGCCACGGCCACTAAACATGTCTGTCTACGACATATGTACATACGTCTTCAATTTATTACTTCCCTATTTATTTTATCCCTTAGTGTAATCATTAATATGTGAGAAAATTGAAATCATGTATTGAGAGATCTCTGGCATGCGCGTGCGTTTGGAGATTCCAATGAACTTTACCTATTTTGTGATATAAAAATATTTTATGATAAATATTATTGTTTAGTGTAATGTGTATATTTTCAAATTTTAATATTACTGGGTGTAAATTATTGGTGAGTTTTAAATAAATTATTTAAATTATTATTTAGTTGTTTTTATTGCCCCTCTGCTTGCTTAGACTGCTAGGGGTGCAAGGAAAGTTACATTAATTATGACAATAGATGGCGTTAGTCAGAGAGTATATTGAATAACGCAAGTTAGTATTGCCAGTTTTTAAAAATAAATACTAGTTTTTGTATTGATAAATAAACCTAACCGAGCTGTACATCGAGAATTTCAGATTACATACGGATATGAAATAAATTGATTTCGCCTTTATTGAACACGGCCGCACTACGAAAATTACTCTTTGATAGATCTATTCTAAGTTGTGCTCTTTGAACCATCTTGAATTTCGAGACATCTGCCCCGTACTGTACAAGACATATGGGTATGTCTTGTACAATTATTTAGACCTCAATGATTTGAGCTCAACAAGATAAACGATTGGCGCTTGAGGGACATATATATGGGTACGGGGGCTGATTAGGTAAATGCATCAAAATCAAGTGTTTATTTTGTAGAGAATATTAATTGTTACTTTTCTACAATAATGATTCACATAAATTCACATGAATTCACTCCTAATTTTTCTCTCAGCTAAAGGAAAAATTCAAGATAATAAAATATATAAATATATAATTCAAAATTAAGTAGTGTATTTGGAATAAAAACTATTTTTAGATTTCTTTTAGTCAAATCATAGACTAGTCTCTCATCTCTGAATCAAAGTGTTGTCAAGAACTGTTTACTACTACCACATTTTAAAACAGTGTTTTTCGTATTACTCTGAGGTTTTTCGTTTCAAGATTTGATCTATTGTTTGTAACACAAACTTACCAACTAGGTACTGATTAAATACGCTGAACGACTATACCGAGAACATATCACCATGTCAAAGATAACCAGAGCGGAAAACATGATTTTTGACTATAACACAACGTACATGACAGATTTCCGCTTCGGCGCTATCCACGAACCCATTTCCACCACCTACAAGAAAAAGCCGACTTGTCTAGTGGCCAGGCATCCGCCCTGTAAGAATGTTCACACATTAACTTACTGGAAGGGCGCTCCGATACCCTTCAGCTTGGTTCATACACCGAAAGACATTGTTGGCGAAAATCCTTTGAAGTTGCAGAAGGCTTATGTAAGTCTCAGTGATTGTTATGCCATGCTATTAAAAAGCAGAATACGGCAAGTTTAATTCACCGACATGTGACATCCACCAATCCGCACTGGGCCAGCGTGGTGGATTAAGGCCCATACCTACTCCTCTATGAGAGAAGGCCCGTGTCTCAGTAGTGGGGACGTAAAAGGCTGATGATGATGATGAAAGAAGTAGTGCAGCAAGAGTAGTTAATACTCTATAAAGTCCAATTGCAACTGAGTCTGAGCTTTATTTGGCCCTCAAAATCAAAATCAAAATCTCTTTAATCATTTTGGCATCACAGACGCACTTATGAACGTCAAATTATCACAATGACTCTACCACCGTATCGGAAAAAGAACCACTACTCAGAAGATACGGCAAGAAACTGAGGGGCATTTTTTTTTAGAGATTTTGTTACAATTTTTTGGGGTTTTACAATGTTATGTTTCTTATGTACCAGTTGGTTACTTTGCAGAAGTGGAATGTTCCAAGCATGTTTGTCTTCTATATAATTACGAACAGTGTAGTATGCTTTTGTCATTAGAATATTCTTACCGCGTAATTTGAATTTACTCCTCTTCCGACTACTCCGCTGTGAGAGCGATGGAAGTCTTCACCGTCTTTAACTACATAGTACGCCGCCAGGTATCAGACGAGTCATTCAACTGCTCATTAAAGTACTAGGTACACGTACTTATACACTGGTACGTGTACCTAGTACTTTAATTCCACCTACGCCAATCATCATTATCCTTTAGTTTGGCAGTATCCTAAAATATACAACAATGACCTTCTATTATGCGAACTTGCTTGTTTACCGCTCTTAGCAGTCATCTACGTAATGATTGACACCTATACAGGAGAGACAAATAGACGCCGGCCTCAACGAGGCAATACGGACTCGCCCGCGCCTGGTAGTGTCGCCAGCCGTCAAAATGGACGATATTAAAGACCCTCGATCTAGGGCCATCATCTGTGAAGACACTTACACGAGTGACTCGAGGCGCGGGGCGCGAGAGGCAGTGGCGCCCTACTTCAGTGTCAGGGCGCCACTACCCGACCTACCGTCGCCAGCCAATCCCGTGAGTGTATCTACTTCTATGTGAATTCATGATATTGGCAAATAATACAAAAACAGAAGGCTCACTTCGTGAAGACATTTAGATAAATAGCAACGGTGCGATGAAGTGTAATTTACCTCGCACAGCGCCGTATACTTAAAGTATTGAGTTGCCAGAGCACTTTTAAGGCCTGCGCCATAGACTCCGCCTGCACAATCGACAGACTTCTTAGTTAGATACGAATTTCTTTATTGCACGGTTTTGCAGGCACATAGGCGCACCTAAAGCTAAATCGCGTCTTCCAGTTGACCTCGGTGTAATTTAAATAGTGCTTTTATAAGGTAGTGCAATAAAATCAATAAATGCGCATTTGAGTAAAGTCATCTTCGTAAATTTTCCGCGAAATAAATTGTTGATACCTTAATTGCTATAAGTATATTATTTGCGAATTTTTTCGCAGACTTATTTGTCTTCGTTGGCGCATACAATTTTGTCTCCAAATCCTTCCCGGTATTTCAGATATTTTTACCCAAGCTGCGACTACCCGTGGTGCCTCCGGAATGGAGGAAGGAAACCGTCACTTGGGAAAAGAACCAGCTTCGCGGATTTATCGACATGAACAACGATTTCTGGCTTAACAAGGAACTGTCCAAGTTAGTCACCAAACGTTGAATTATATCTACTTAGGCATATCATAAAACAGTTTTGCCAAACAAAAACAAGGAAACCATACCACAGATTACTTACTCATTATATAGATTACTTACAACGGCTACTCACGTTATGATTGTGTCGGATAACTCCGACCAAGAAATCGAATTAAAAAAATACGATAACTACAAGTTGAGATAAACTTAATGAGACAATATATGGAATTATAAGACATTGTCGCAATGAATCTACACCCTAATCTGTATCTCTCAATCTCTCACAATATACGATTGGTGCTTGAGGGACATATGGGTGGCAGACTGCGCGCCTCCGCTCGTTCCTATCGCCGCGAGTTTCTTCACTATAATTACAGATTGCTTTCATATATATATATATATATATGTAAGCAAGTATATATATATATATATAAGCAACTATATTTATATACATATATATATATACACACACACATGGTGATGAACATTAATATCTTGATTTTTTAAACACGATAGAGAATGATAAGTTCACAAATTTAGCAGATATTTGATTGATCTGAGGTCTGCAAGCAACACGTTTTTGTTGTTTTGTGTTACAGGTGCACTGCATGTGAGCAAACCGCTAAAGTCGCAGCTCATAAGAAAATGCAAAGTCAAATCGCGATGAGACGTTAATAAAACACTAAATAGACTACATAGATTAGGCAATCGCCATCATCAGATTTAAGTTATGCGCCTAGGACATGTCCTTGGTCTCGTATTAACCCATTGACATCGCAAGCACGAATTCGTAACGATAATGCGCAAGGCGGCGATTTGAATTAGTAATTTGTTTTGTAAGGACGTTATTGTTGTTATAAAAGATTTAAATTAATTTTATATAGATTTACCAATGGCTATTGATTAGATTTCGTTATTTTGTGTAAGTATTGATAATTCTTTTAAGTTTTTAATTATTATACTATATTGTAGGAATATTATCTAACTTCAGTTATTTTATTGTTTTTATAGTTTTTATTCCCTTTCCTCCAAAAACCAATTCCTGTCACCTCCAAATACTAATTGTGTACTTAGGTATAATTTTCATTCCCCCTCTCCCCCAAAATTTAAATCAGGTACTGTTAACAACAGAAACATTATCCCTAAAAAATAAAAAATATTTGAAAAATGCTTTATAATTTTTTTTAACAACTTTAGTTCTTTGCGTAAATTAGGAAATGTCTGGGAGAGACGGACTATTAGTTTTCAATCAATTAGATAAAATGTCTGTCGTGCTGTGGTAAATGCAATTTCTTATTAGTTAAGCTAGGTCTCTCCGAACGTGCGCTGTGGATAAATTAGAAATTTTATAAACGGATCATTAAATTTGAGTATTTTTTTTTTACTTATGTTTTTGTGACAGTGGAGTGATGAGTCACAAAAAAAATTGAGAAATGAGTGACAATAACGAAGATAGCGCTGTGGCTGGGCCCAGCGCTCCCACGGAGTTATTATTCGTTCATGGTGGCCAAGTAAACTGTACTTATCTACTTTAAGCTTATACATTTCCCAACTTATACATCATAGATAGGTATTGCACCTGTGTCACAAGTATTAATTGATAACTGCCAAAGAACACACTGACAAAACACTCTAGTGTGCTAATCATATTGACTAAAATTGTTATGCCTGTGTGTTAGCATTACCAACTGCTTGTGTGCATGAGACAGTCATGGATTCTCAAACATAACACCTGCATCTATCAGTCATCTCGTAAGCAGGGTCGATGGTATTCGGTCGAAATATCGAGGTAGGGTAAGCAAAAAATGTTTTAGCTCGAACAAGTCGCGATATGCTTCTGTCTTCTCTTAGATCCTAGGTGAAAAGAGAATTAACTTACGGCTTATAGAATCCAATTAGTTTAACAGTGTGAGACATTTTAAACCTCAGACTATGCGTCGTTTAAATACTTGGAGGTTTTTGGTGATGCATGGATATGAATTTTTTTTTGATTACTTTCAAGATGCCCCATGAAACTTCTCTAAACCATCTCGATTTTTGACACATTTGCACATATATAATATAGATAGCATAGATGCTTTGACATTTATTACTTCATCAAAATCAACATGTTTATACATAGAGATGTTTATACGTAGAGAACATTAGTCCAGTCATTTGGTAGTTTTACCTAGAAAGTTTTGAAAATTAGTAATTTTATAGATTTTGACGTGCTTTTTCCGAATTTCAACTTTGCCACCTCGTATTTTTGCCGCTTGCACCGCCATATTGAAAAAATGGCGCTAAAAAGCAGTTTTTTGACAATACCTCCTTTTTGACTAATTTTACGAAAAAAGTTATATACAAATGAATCTAGAGACAATTAAAAATGTCCAGACTGACATTTAAGGTTGCAGGTTGTTTCTGAACGTTGCCTGGCAACGGTGAGTCAAGGTTACGCGCCGCTTTTCAGTTCCAGAAATTGCGCGTCCTATGAAAACAAAAATACACGTGATATCTCACTATAGATTTTTCCGAACCCCTTCCCCCTTCTGAGCCTCACGTGATTAATGGACGATCCCTAAGTTGTGTTTTCTAAACCATCGGGAATTGCGATAAAAAAGTTTCTTCATAAAAATCAAAATGTTTATTTTATAGAGAATATTGTTTGCCACTTTACTACATTTTTTTGCATTAATAACAAAAGCAAGATTTGTGCGTCTGGAATAAAACCTTTTCATTTAGTTAGCAGTCAGAGGACTCAGAGGTTGTCAAAAGATTTCAAAATAGGTTTTTGCGTTTCAAGATTTCTGAAGAATCGTAAAGTATTTATCTGTTTGCTTGTTACACAACCCTACTTGTAATTTATATACTCTGGACGATACTGAGAGCATTTATCACCATGCCAAACTTGATAACCAAAGCGGAGAAAATGACCTTCGACTATCACACAACGTACATGACAGATTTCCGCTTCGGCGAGCTCCATGAACTCGTTTCCACCGACTACAAAGAGAAGCCGCCGTCTTGTCCAGTGACAAGGCCTCCACCCTGTAAGAATGTTCACACACTGACTGACTGGAAGCATGCTCCGGTACCCTTCGGCATCTTTCATACTCCGAAAGAAATTATCGGCGAAAATCCTATGAAATTGCAGCCAGCTCCTGTAAGTCTCTGTAATTTATGACATAAAAAAGCAAAATACTGCGGTAGTTCTTTTCGGTCAATAAAGCAACTAAATACTGATCAGTTAATGACAGCTTTAAATTACTAGGAATATGAAATCTGATGTCACAGGGCAGGGTCATGAGCGCAATGCTGTGGTACGCAGTCCTTTGCACGACATTAAAAGTTCTGGGTGGCACTGCATTTGTTATAGCGCTTTCTTCTTTGGCCTCTGCTTACCGCTAATCCATTTTGAGAGTGATCGGAGCTCTCATCCTCTGAGGTACCGGGTATTTCACAGGTCTATGTTTATAGAACTTAGCTGCTCCTTCAGCGTATGGTACGTGTACCTAAGTACTAAACTTTCTACCAACGCCAATCATCATCCTATGATTTGGCAGATATGTAGGTATAAGCAACAATGACCGCTTTCTATTAGGCGTGCTTGCTTGTTTCTCTTTGCAATCATAATATGCTTGACACTTATACAGGAGATGCCAATAGACGTCGGCCTCGACGAGGCGATACGGACTCGCCCGCGTATTGTAATGACGCCAGCCATCAGTATGGACGATATTGAGAACCCTCGCGCCAGGGCTATCCTCTGTGACGACATGTACACGACTGACATGAATCGCGGGGCGCGGGAGGCGGTGGCGCCTTACTTTAGTGTCAGGGCGCCACTACCCGACCTGCCGTCGCCAGCCAATCCCGTGAGTGTATCTACTTCTATGTGAATTTATGGTATTGTCACAGAATATAAGTACATGCAGAAGGCTCACTTCGTGAAGACATTTAGATAAGTAGCACCGACACAATAAAGTGCAATTCAGCTCGCACAGCGCCGCATGCATAATATTGCGAGATGTATGTTGTATGTTCGCAGTAGACGGACATAGAAACACAAGACTTCATAGTGCCAAGATAGAAAATCATTTATTGCTCTCGTGGTAGGTCTCTCGTATGCGAGAGGCCATCTGGGTAGGTACCACCACTTTGCCAGTTATTCTGCCGCCAAGCAGTATTGCGCAAGCATTACTGCGTTTTGGTTTGACGGGCATTGTAGCCAGCGAAATTACTGGGCATAAGAGACTTAATATTTGATGTCTCGGGATGATGAGCGCAATGCAATAGATACTTTTTATGGTTTTAAAAGTTTTGGGTGATACTACAATAGGGGATCGGACAACTTTTCAGAAAGTGTTTAAAACTAACCATAATGTATATATATAGCCATGAAAAATAATATTTTAATTAAATAAAGCCCTAAAAGTACGTAAAACTATGTTCAAATGTTATGCTTCAATGTTGATGATGATGATGATGTATTTCCGGCTGATTTCGGCCACGGCAACTGCATTCATCTCCTTATTGATTGCGTTCGTGTGCTCGCATGTAACTTACATGGCCAATCTTCTTTGTAAAGATCCTCGAGCATTGAGGGCATGTGAGCACCCCACATACGCATAAGTGACTGCCGCAGGTGGTCGGGCTTTCAGTGTATCACGCTTAATGTCCAGGTCAGAGCGTCTCTGAGTTTCAAATTCACAGACTCTGGCTTTAACCAGAGCCCTCCACTCCGTCCGTTTGGTGGCCTGCTGCTCCCACTGCCCGGGTTTTATTGAGCATTTCTTCATGTGCCGCTTTAGCACACAGACGCTTACGCTTGCCCTCCTCAAGTTCACAGTAAAAGATGCGCTTTGCAACTCGCTTTTCTCCCATACGTGACACATGTCCGCACCACCGAAGCTGCCGCCGCATGAGGTAAGCTTCACAGCCACCCACATTGGCTCTTTGCAACACTTCGGTATTCCGCACACGATAAGATCGGATTTTAAAAATCTTGCGTAGACATCTAAAGTGGAATCGGTCCAGCATGCGGATGTGGCAGCGGTACACAGTTCATGTTTCAGCAGATTATAAGATGTTACGCTGTACGACCGCCACACATGGGCGCCGGCAGAAATAATTTCCAGGTGGTGCAGACTTTAGTTTTCTTACAATCTTTGCCGTATATGATTGTTAATAAAAAGATAAAATTTTAGTCTGAATGTTCGAGACATTTACAAATTTCTGACTATTCATTATGAATTTATTATATAGGTACCCAGTCGTCACGGCTCACACCTATTTGTTCACGACGATCGAAATTTAAATAATTCCTATTGATCCCGAGATTCCCAAGGGGTGCAAGTGCACCCCCTGGCACCCCCCTGCCGGCGCCCATGCCGCCACATGTACTGCAATCTTGGTGACCAGTTTAAAATCATGTGAGGACAAAACCTGGAGTCTAGCTTGCCAAACGCTGCGGCTGCAGCGCCGATTCTCTGATGTTAACCTCAGCTTCAAGGTCGCACTTAGATGTTAAAGTGCTTCGCAGATACCGAAATCGTTCGACTTGCTTTAATTCGCCCTTACCCAGTTTAATGGCCAGTGTCTTACTTATGACCATGAATATCCAAAGACATCACCTCCGTCTTCTTGACACTGATTTTTAGGCCAAACTCATGGCAAGACTCATGAAAACTTGACATATTAAGCCTTTGCAAGCCTTCTGGGGATTCTGCCAGAAAGCGTAAGTCATCTGCATACATGATGTCAGTTACGACCGTGTAGGAGACTTTTGTGCGAGCCTTGAACCTGGCTAAATTAAAAAGGCTGCCATCGGTGCGAAAACGGATGCGGATACCTTCGGAAGTTGTTTGTAAGACCACAAGATTTGCACTCGGTATTTACTTTCAGATGACGTCATGCACTGTGTTGGTGTTTCGTTTGAGATAAAGAACTGATAAAAAATGACAGAGTTATTAGATTTTATTTATTGATTTAAAAATATTATACATCATTACTTTACAAAAATATTGATTGAATGAACTTTCGGATTCGACAAACTTTCGTCGTAACTACATTTTAGTTTTTTTTCGATTACAGTCCGATCCCCTATTCTTATAGGCAGGCGTGGCGCTTACAATCAGGCGAACGTCTTGCTCGTCTCATCACCCAGTTCCATTAAAAAAAACAATTTTGTAGGTACAAAAGGCGATCTTATTTTCAAGTTGAACTCGGTTGACTGTGGTCCTTTATTCGCGTTAGCCATCTCGTTGTTAAGCCATCTCGTTGTTGGCCATCACTGGTGGTCACTGGGAC
The DNA here is from genome assembly GCA_951640565.1 of Petrophora chlorosata. NCBI lineage: Eukaryota > Metazoa > Arthropoda > Insecta > Lepidoptera > Geometridae > Petrophora > Petrophora chlorosata. The sequence continues at coordinate 2,887,234 of OX621191.1, forward strand.
GAATTAAGTATACAACGTGTAACATAAATGTGTAGTAATAATTAAACCACGCATATAGAAGCTTATTAATAATTCAAGTCCAAGTGCAAATCACCAGAAACTTTTTAAAATCACAAGATATGATAATTTAAACATTTCTGGTAATCAAGTTCATTTCAACCCTAACAATCAGCTGATAAAGAGGAATGAACTTGTGACAAAGAATATTAGTGCGCCGCGTGTACAGATCTGACAAACAAATTTTATCTTCAGTTAGCAAAGCCAGCTGTCCTACCAACCTTACTTTACAACTAACTTTCAAGCAAACTGCTTTTTACGCGACTCCCCAAAAAAGGAATATAATGTTTTCGGGGTTAATGTATGTGCGTTTTTTTATTACAAAATGCCTCAACAGATTTGGATGTATGGGGTATCCTCGGAATCCTTAAATCATCCCAAGTGATAATGTTTTTGGCAGGGTATTTTTTTTATTTTTATTAATGCTTACTTATTAATTACAGCATTAAACATCATCGCTCCAATTAACATTCAGGAATAAGGATCTAATCAGTGTAAACGCCTAATAAGAGCGAGCATGGCTGATGTTCTTAAAAAATACGTGAGGTCACCAACCACCGTAGGAATAGGATGTAAAAAACATCATGCATGAATTTCAACAGTAGGAATGTAATAGGCTGATAATGATGATTAAGACATTTCCAACATTTGATTTCATTGCATAGTAAAAGAGTGTTCGTAAGTCAGTAATCAATAAAGCGTCTTTACTTAGTCAGTTTTCAGAAATAAACCTGTTTAATCTTTGACAAAACGCGGCAAACACTAAAGCTATCAAACATTCGCCGCCGCTTCATGATTCGCTAGCCTTGTTTCGTATTGCACCAATCATAAAGATGTAATCCTAATAAATAATAGCCGCTGCTCCTCATTGGTCGAGCGGCACAAACAAAGTTACCTTCTAACGCCGCCCCATAAAACTCCACCGAAAAGGACCGTTTTCGTTTCGGAAATTCTTTTTAGGTTATTTCTGAATATGAATTCTAAGACGTCAAGTTGGATAAAAATTTGAAACTAATCAAGGCAAGGCTAAGTCGGGTACGTTCGCGGAGATTTTTTTGTATACCGGTTCCGGAACATGCAAAAAAACTATGGTAAAAAAAACTTAAACCTATGTTTTTATTATGGTTTTAATGCATTCAAATCTGTCCAGGCAATAAGAAGTAATGGTGGAATAAATAAATACATACATACGTAAACCCTGAAATACTCCTTTTTGGGCAGTCGTGTAAAAATGTGGAAATACCCTTTTTTACGAGTGGGTTCCGGAACGGAAACGACCGAGTCCGAAGATCCGTTCAGTATGAAATTCCGGTATTTGAGACTCGAAATCAAGCCCTTGTAAAATGTTCGGCGTTTTCAAAGACAGAGCGCCTAGGCCACAAAACAGATAAATACAGAAGTTAATCTCATGTATGTACTTTTCATACATTTCATACCGGACGGCGCAGGAAGTTTTTGGGAGGAAAATTGATTGATTTAAAAATATAACTGTACACGATATCGACATAATTTTTTCGCAGTTACTATTATAACTGAATAAAGTTTTTTTGAAGACAAAACAAATGCGATTAGTTTACATTAACATCTTCCTCATTAGATTATTGAACACAAGGCTAACACAGCTTATACTACAATAAATATCTAATTTTAAATTGTAAAAATATGACAAGGCTACAAACTTATGTTCGCTTGTTCGGCGCAGGGCCGGGGGCTGGGGCGCTTACCTACCTACCTAACTATTTTGTGTTACGTGAAAACAAACCATCAAAATACAAGCAAATACCTACTTACCTCTCTGAAACAACTGGTAGCTTAAAAAACGACAATTCACCGTTTAATGTTGAATTTAAACAACCGTCCACCAAACAGTTATAATAACCTATTTTTCGTTGCTCCATTTTTGCACAAAAACGTTCACAGACGCGTGTCTCAAGCGGATGGCACTCGCATCCCAACTGTGCCCAGATATCGTGTCTGTGAGCGGTGTCTATGTGTGCGTTGCTCGAGCGCACTTTGTATGTATGTAGATTTCTGTACTAATCTGTTTTGTGCCTAGGCACAAAGTAGCTCGGTCAATGACCCGTACTACCGCGACTAGGCCACAGCTTGTTAGGATTGTCCAAAATAATTCAAATAAATAATTTTTAAACTTTGTATGGAAAATATAATAGTGTTTTTTTGGTTGTATATTCTGCCCAATGATTCATGACTAGATACCCATACACACCTTTCAGTATTACTACACATTAATGTTATTCCCTGTATATTACTGGTAGATTTATGATACCTATTACGTTGCTGACTGCGAGTATATGGCGAGTATTCTGTCTTGGCACTAGCTCTACTAAAATTAGGGCAGGACTATTCGACTCATTTGAAAGCTTAAAACTGAAGTTTCAGTGATAAGTGAACTTAGGTAATGCCGTGCAGTTTCTGTTGTGGATGCATGAACTTGCTCGTTTCAAAACCCCTCCCGGTATTCCAGGTGAATTTACGCCAGCTGCAACCACCCGCTGTGTCTCCGGAGTGGAGAAAGGAAACAGTCACTTGGGAGAAGAACCAGCGACGCGGGTTCATCGACACGACCAAGGAGTTCTGGTGCAATCGGGAACTGTCCAGGTCAGTCGCCATAACTGCTTGTTAATGGATAGGTATCGAGCGTACAGAGAGCGAGTGTGACTCAATGGGAGCAAATGCGACTTTCGATGCGACGCACCCGAGTTCGATTCCCGTTGACCCACTGACTTTTGTTATCGCTCTAATAAATCTATCGTGAGAAAACTGGCATGTCCAAGAATTGATCACAAAAATTCAAGGACATGTGACATTCCCCAACCCACACTGAGTCAGCTTGGTGGATAACGGCTCAAACTCAAACAGCTGTGGGAACGTGATAGGCTGAAGATGATGATGAGGATGTTGAAGTAGGTACAAATCAACCCACAACGAATAACAGAACATATAGCAACATATATAATAATGAAATTGTATTTATTTTGTGAAACTGAACAAAGAATGAAAAAAAATTTGAGAATAAAAAATGAATGAATGAAAAAAAGAATGAATGAAACCGAACAAAGAAACCATTCCACAGAATAGATTATAAGTACTACGTTGATCATATCTTGAATAAGAAACATAATATTGTCAAAAACAAACAAAATACTGCAACAAAAGTTCTAAAACAATGCCCCTCAGTTTCTTGCCGTATCTTCTGAGTAGTGGTTCTTTTTCCTATACGGTGGTAGTCATTGTAATAATTGACGTTCATAAATGCGACTGTGATGCCATAACTGAATAAAGAACTTTTGAAATTGATTTTTTATGCGATCCATAACGATAAGTTCACAAAAGCAGATATTTGATTAGCCCGAGGTCTGTAGGTAAACGTTTTTGTTGTTACAGGTGCATTGCATGTGAGGAATCCGCTAGAGTCGCAGCTCATAGGAAAATGCAACGTCAAGTCGCGACGAGACGTTAAGAAAACACTAAAAAGACTAGATATCATAATTAGGCAGTCTCCATCATCAGATTAAAGTTATTAAAGTTACCTCGCAGGAGATCTCGTATACGATCTCGTCTAGCTTATTTACTGAACTCAAGAAAGAGCAATTCTTTCTACAATTGGTCGGTTTTCCTTTCTGGAGCACAATGTTATTTATACTTGTGTAATTGTTACTTTAGGTTATTTTTGTTATTGTTATTAAGAAAAATGTGACTTGATAGATTTACGTACCTGTTACTTTTTTATTAGATTTCGTTATATTGTGTAAGCATTACATTTATTTTAAGTTTTCAATTAAAATTCGACTAGTGCGTATGTTTAAATAATTACAGTTCTTTTATTGTTTTTTATAAAACGGCATAAGACAAAATACGGTCACGGGTTACTTAACTGGTAGGTTATATATAAGTCGCAAGTGAGCGCAATTCTCGCTTTCGCAGTTGACCCGAGTAGTTCAAAGTAAGGAATAATAAAATAATAATGAAAGCAATAATTGTTGATTATTGTATTGATTATTATTATTTTAATATCTGATTTTCAATTTTTGATTTAAGTTTTTTATTTCTTAAATTATAATATTAAAATTTTTATATTTTACAACTTTACTTTTCAGCTTTCAATTTTTAATTCATTTTTTTCTTTCAATTTCAATTTTCAGCTTTCATTTATTACGTTGGACGATCGTACCTGGAGCCAGGCATCTCTACCGATCCGGTTTGGAGGCCTCAGCATACGTAAAATTTCTAGTGTTTCTCTACCAGCTTTCCTGTCCTCGGTTAAAAGTACCCAAAATTTAGTAAATTTTATTTTGGCACCGCGTATAAACTTTAATGAAATCTCTTACTTTACCGAGGCAGTAAACGCATGGAAAATAGCCTGCCCAAACAGTAGCCTGCCCAAAAGCCTCTCCTCGCAGAAGCAGTGGGACGCTCCCCTCTGTGAGCTGGTGCGGAATAACTTATTAAATACGTCCAGCAATCCTACAGAGCGGGCGCGTCTTTTAGCTGTTTCTCGCTGGGAATCAGGTCTTTGGCTGCAGGCACTCCCGTCAAGTAATTTGGGGACATTACTTGACAACAACACTTTCCGGGCAGCCATGTCACTAAGAATTGGTGCTCCGTGCGTTGTACCTCACCGGTGCGCCGCTTGCGGTGAACCGGTTAACCGTCTCGGTCACCACGGGCTGTCATCCAGTCGAAGCGCTGGCCGCATAGCTCGCCACAACGCCCTAAGCGACGTCATCCGTCGGGCCTTTGGAAGTGCCAATATGTCTGCAATTCTGGAGCCGAACGGCCTAGTGCGGGACAATGGCAAAAGGCCTGACGGTATGACGCTCATTCCCTGGAGGATGGGATGGCCCCTGGTTTGGGATGCTACTGGTGTAGACACGTTGGCGCCGTACCGTCCCATCTTCCGGAGACGTCTCTACGGGTGGGTGGCGCCGCTACAGCGGCAAAATCCCTCAAACGGCGCAAATATTCAGGTCTCGATAGGGGTTACCTGTTTGTGCCGTTTGAGGTAGAGACGTTGGGCCCGTGGGGACCAGGAGCACTAGAGATTAGTTAAGGTAAATTAGGTAAGTATAAGGATTTGGCGGGGCGACTGGTGGAATCCACACGTGACCAAAATGCTGGCGTGTATTTTGGCCAAAGTATCAGCCTCGCAATTCAGCGAGGCAACGCCGCCAGCATTTTGGGCACGTTGCCGGACGACGGGTATCGGTTGAATTATCTGTAGGCCATTCAGTTGGCAGTCATATTTCCTGTTAATAAAACTAGTATTTAAGGGTCATTTTTAATTAAGTATATTATCATTGAGGAATAGTGTAAGACCTCAATGTATATTATAAGTTTTATTTTTGTAAAGAATTCTAAGGAATAAATGATAATAATAATAATAATTGAATTCTCTTTGGATTCGTCCGTTATTGTCAAAATGTAAAAATGACAGATTGTTTTTGTTATAGCATTTGATCAGAGAAAATAATTATTTTTATGTATATCAATTTCCATGGGTTTTACTAAAAAATAAGGTACATTTCATAACGAGTTTTTTCAAAAGATTTTTTTGGTCGAGTTGTAACCTAATTTATATTTGATAATATTTTACGAATATGAACCGACTAGCTATCAAAGCAGAGGCTTTGCTGTTCAACTATGAAACTACTGGCAAAACCGACCACCGGCATGGCCAATTAAAGCCCATCGTAGAGACGAAGTATAAAAAGAAGGAAACCCGTCAAAGGGCCCGGTATTTACCGCTGAAGGGTATCCATACTTTGACGGAGTGGAAGGAGCTCATACCTTTCACTTTGTTTTGGAAGAAGAAGGAGATAATTAGAGAACATCCTGAGGAGCCCCAGAAGCCTTACGTAATTATGAAACTTTCTATATTTTTATAGTGTCATTAGAAGAAATACTTAATCGGTGTACCATCGTCAGTAAAACTATGTATAAATGCATCGTCTTATAAAAATAATACTATTTGCATAGAATTAGAACGCTAATTCTATGCAAGTATTATGTTACCGTCGCCGTCGCAGTGAGCTGAATCCGGCTCACCAAAAACTGCTTATATTTCGCGCGCGTATTCGGCTTCTAAGCGTTATAGAGTAAGATCCTGCGATCAGACCTTCGTTATTTTATAAAACCTGAAAGTTTCTCTGTGTATGCCTCTTATACAGGTATGAATGATCCCCGACTTTGAAGGTTGGATCAAGGTTGTTTTGAAAGGCAACAGGTAGCAAAGGTGTAGGTATAAAACTGCTCCTCAAATTCGTTAAAGCTCAGCTCAGTTTTTATATTTTATTTGGAACAATATTATAAATTATAAGCCACCGGCGTCGAGAATATGTTCCGAAGGCGCAGGTTCGATCCCTGCCCAAGCAATATTATGTTTTTAGCTCGATTGAGTCGCGATAAGCATCAGTTTCCTCTTAGATCCTAGAAAAGAAGCTAGCTTACCGCATATAGAATCCAATTATTTAAACAGTCTGAGCCAGTTGACGAGGAAAGGGAGGAGGTTCAGAGAACCAGGCCTCGAGAGGTCATGACTCCTGCTGCGAGCATGGACGACGCTGGAGAACCGTAAGTTGATAAGTTTACCTACTGTCATTATCAGCCTAGTCTACCCGCGCCTCATGTATCCACCTTTAATTTGTGATGTGTAGATAGGTAGCTATGTGTGCCTGAGAATTACGGTGTACCTAATTATTTAAATTGATTTACCTGCGTACTGCGTTCGTATCTTTGAATAACCTTGCGCCAAAATCATACAGTGCCTTCCTCTATAGTCTACACTCTCTCAGTCTGAACTAGAGAGGCAGAGTTCGAGTCTTCACCGCACGCATTAGCCCTTAAATCCTATAATAAGTGACTTGGTACAGTGTAGTCACTATGAGGCAAGCTAAATCTCTTCAGATTTCCAAAAATATGGTATCTATGTGAACATTATTTATCTAACATTCAATGTAATCCTTATTATATACATAGTATTACATAGTGTGTTATTATTGACCATTATATAGTGTAGGTACCTATGTATTCTATATTGTATAACATAAGTATTATTTATTTATTTATTGCATTCCTTAATGTAGGTAGGTACAACAGATAGTCAATTTGTAATTATATTTTTCTTATAACTGTTATCCATCCAAAGGTTGTCTGGAAGAAATCGCTTTAAGCGATAAGGCCGCCCATTACGACAAAAATGACAAAATAATGACACTTTACATTTGTGCTGACCGAAAACCCCATTTGGCACCACATAGTAGTCATTTAAATAGGCTTAGTTATCTCTTTAACACCTACTGTTTTAATATTTATTTTTTCTCTTTGTAATTCTGTTTTCTTAGCTTTATTTTGATAGTGTATGACTTTGTGGTCGTCAAATAGATGTTTTTCTTTCTTTTCTTTCCATTGTATCTCAAATTAATGTATTTTTAACCGACTTCAAAAAGGAGGAGGTTTACAATTCGACGGTATGTTTTTTTTTTTTTTTTTTTATTTTTTTTTTGTGTGTTTGTTACGCGATTACTCCGCCAATTATGCATTGATTTCGATGATTCTTTTTTTGATTGGTAGGTAATACTTCAAAGGTGGTCCCATATAAATTTTATCGAAATTCATTCAGTAGTTTTTGAAAAAAATAGCAAAAACATCAAAAAATATAAGTTTAATCTTCAAGTCGGTTCTTTTTTTTTCGTAACCAACTTTCTAAAGGTGGAGGTTTGTATTCGACTGCTTCACCTGCTTCAACCAGGGTTGACTTCCGGTGAGGGAACTCCTCAACGGTGAATAGTACAGACACAACATTTCGTAAATGGATTTAACCGTAATAGCCTCTTCTAAATTCCATCATGACATGGCAGATACACCCAGGATTGACTTCCGGCGAGGGAACTTCTCAACAGAGATATAGGACAGACATGAAATTTTTTTGTACATGCATTTAATTGTGATAGCCCGTTTTAAACTTCGTCATGATGTGGCTTCTAGATCATAAAAGCTTGTCTTTAAAAATTTTTTGAATTAATTTAATTAAAACTTGTTTTTCACTAAAAAGGGTAAAATAAATTATTTTTCAAAAAAAACTAAACCGACTTCAAAACCACAAATGGCACTCAAAAGTAAAAAATAAATTAATATAATTATCATAAGCGCTACCCACTCATATATTTGAAGTCGGTGCCAGCCAAGTCTAAAAGGTAGTAGATAGATACTACCTACAAGTAGTACTTACTATATACATAGTATTTATCTGCTACCTATTAGACTTGGCTGGCACCGACTTCAAATATATGAGTGGGTAGCGCTTATGATAATTATATTAATTTATTTTTTACTTTTGAGTGCCATTTGTGGTTTTGAAGTCGGTTTAGTTTTTTTTGAAAAATAATTTATGTCATAATTATTTCTTTTTTTTGCATTGTGTGTTTATTTGGTGGGCAATAAAGTGTATTGTAGGGCCGTTATGTCACACTTTATGGCTTCCCCTTGAATTTATTAGTTCTTGGACATACCTGTTGGTTTTAGTGATCATATTGGTAAAGATGGATGGAAATAGCTATAGACAGAGATGTTTGGAAGGAGATGGAGGTGGCCTTTGCCCAGCAGTGGGACACAATAGGTTAATATAATAGATAATAATTATCGGTAAAAACTATTTGTACATTTTGCTAAAAAAATCACTCAAGTTGGTTACACATTATAAATTCATATTATTTAAGGATGCGTCAAATTATGGTAAAGGACTTTTACATGTCCAACTACATGGTTACCATGAGTGAGCCGATGAAGGACGCTAATAAGTCTGAGGTCCGATCCCCGCTACCGGATGCGTATGCTTCTACGACGCCAGTAAGTTTTACAAAATTATCCTTTAAAGGGTCCCTACGCAGCCTTATCATGTTGCTTAGGTAGGTATTTATGTAACAAAGTATAGATTAAGTGGAGCGACGATCTTCCTAGGGCGGCTGGCAGTAGCTGGAGATCAGTGGTGTTCAGTTGGAGAGGCCTATGTTCAGCAGTGGACTGCCGACGTACAGATGATGAAATATTTGCAGATTTCCGTCTAAGCTAGTCTTCAAATCTTCATAGTATTTTGTGTACCAAAATAACACTTACATAAACTTTACGGAATCTTAAACTGATAAGAATCCATATTTTGTCAGTTTTTTAGTCAGCATGTAGCGGCAGAACTCAGTCCAGTCACTGTACGTTGGTTAAAATCCAAAAAGCGAATATTTATATTTTCTTCCCTAGATATATCTACTCGTCAATATAAAACGATGGTACAATTCCAATCATATCATCACTAGCCACATCAGGACAAAAATATTTTTGAAATTTATTTAATTTCTAATAAGTATGTATATATTAGTAGTTCCTTCTTTTTCCGATACCGTGGTAGAGTCATTGTGATAAATACGTTCATAAGTGCGTCTGTGATGCCTAAACTGAATAAAGAGCTATTCATTGATTGAATAGTTCATCCTAATCATACACAATATCCGCAATATCCGATGACCGCAAGCACGAGAGCAGCATAAAGTATTTGTTTCGTTGTTGTAATGACATAACATAAAACATAAAAATTTATTTATTGACATAGTAAGTGTTACAAATTATGATTGAAGTCTCTAGCCCTCGACGTAGCTTGACGCTGTGTTTCAAGGACTAGCTCCTTCTCCCAATTTAGATATATAAAAAAATGAAGTATTATATTTGTTTGCTCATCGTATCTATAAATTTTCTTTTGTGTTGCACTTAAGTTTCGGTCAGTGGCACACGGGTACGACGACAAAGAATTAAAATTCACTCTCATACTCACTGGTGGAGCTAGTTGGTGACACGACAACGCCTAAACGACCCTAAGACCATCTAAACGCCTATATATAACTATGATCAACTTAGACACAATAATTCCCGACTCTCCAGGTATATCTCCGGCAACTAGTCCAGCCGCTGGTGTCACCCGAGTGGCGCATGGACTCAGTGTCTTGGGACAACAAGTCGCTTAGAGGATACTGCAACCCCAAAAGAGAGTTTTGGCTAGCGAGGAAGCCCCCGAAGTAAGTGCGATTTTGGTTATCATATCCAAATGCTCAAAAGTCGCGTTTATAAATACCGAAGTACTGCCCTCAGTCCTTTATAATCCTCTGTCGCCCTCGGACATGACTTAATTAACCCATTAAATTTCGCGGACATACGCGTTTTTGTCCACCAACCCGCACTAGGCCAGCGTGGCGGATTACGGCTCATACTCTCTCTATGAGAGAACCCGTGTCCCAGCAGTGGGAACGTGATGGGCTGTTGATAATGATGATGATGACGCGATGATTATTTCGGGTTTACCTTTGGGTTAAGGGCTGATGTTAGAACACTAACAGTCAATTATTTTTGTTATTCGTTTCTTTCTTTCTCGGGTAGCACTGGTAGGTATTTCAATACGGGAATCTCAAATTATCTGAAATCTGAATAGGTACCTACTTATTAGTAAGTTTATCATAATTCTAGCTTCTGGCGCTGGGACAGTGCCACCGAAAATATAAGACTCGTGAATTTTGAAAATACCACGGCATTGTACAAATAACGGTTATCACCATGTACAAAAGTACATATAAGTTTCTCATGATACCTAGTAATGGTGACCTAAGTAGTACCTAGATACGTCTTCGTTTCTTGTCAATGTTTCAGCTATTTCTTATAATATATGCTTGGCGCATCTTATCTGTAGCCTTCGCAAGGTCCTCTAAGTTCATGCGTGAGGGTACAACGTAAATATACCTAAGCCTGAAAATTTTTTGAATTGTTTTTTTATAGTATCGTATTGGGGTGTCCTGCCAGGATGTTATATGAATGAAAAATACTATCGGCCGGTTTCTGAATTGAGAATCCGAAGTTGAGTTTTTCTTAAAGGCTGCTTAACTACTACTTAAGGCATTTTCTGTTTCTGATTAGATGTTAAGTATAGTTTGAGCATTTGAGGTTGAGATTTGCTCAAATTTGACAGTTCGGATCTTAAGTTCATGCTCATCTTATGATCAGCGCCATAATTGCGTTTCAGAACTCGTTGACAGTGCTCAAACTAGTCTCAAAGCATAATTGAGTAACATACATTTAAGTAAAGGCGTTCGGCTACTCAAACCTTACTGAACCTTGTGATTTGTTTATTTTATTAAAAATACACAAACTTTTTGTGAATAACCTACTAGCTTTTGTGTCCGCGGTCTTCGGGTTTATTGTTTTGTACAATGTCTAGTGACAACAATACCCATGGTCTTAGGTATCTCATGACACTATTTCTAAATCCTGCCACTCCAGCACAAGAAGCCTATAATATTAGAGCCCAGATATCAACCAGAAACACTGTAGAGAGATGTTTTGGAGTTCTCCGGAGATTAGCAGCTAAAATTAGACAGGGTGTCAAAGGTGATGCGTGGTACAACATAATATGGCCCTTGATTTTGATGATCATATTGCTAAAACGTTGCACTTATTGAAGTACCTAAATGAAGTTCAACCTTTACCCCAGGCCCAAAATACTGTGAGATCAGCACTAGTATATAGAAAGTTATATCGCAAATCATTAGCAAGTACTCCCTATGTATTTCCTGTGTTATTTAATGGGAGTATGTAGGTACTACGTAAATAAATCGTTTTATAATAGTAATGAGTATGTTGTTTTATTTCAATAATTAGGTTAAACAGGTAGGTATTAAGGTTAGGTAGGTATATCTGCATCTCTTGACCCAGTTGCGCCTTAGTATTGCTTTCTTATAGCCATTTGGACTTCTTTTTTCTTTTGTAGGTAGAATGCTCCCGTCATATTGCAGTCTACCACACCTTTGAATCTGTAGGCAAAACAATATATTTCATAAGTTATTATTATTAGGAGCCTGTTTTGTCCCACTGCAGGGCAAAGGCCTCCCTACCCTCCCTCCATTTATCTCTATCCATTGCCACGATAGAACAATCTTTAAGGTGTGAGTCTAGCTCATCGCGTCATCTCCTTTTTGGTCTGCCGCGAAGTCGTTTGCAATCGTGTGGGGTCCACTGAGTAGTGGTTTTGGCCCAGAGATCATCCGACATGCGGCAGACATGTCCAGCCCAGTCCCATTATGGTGTTTCTTATACGGTCAGTTTTGCTTTACGCCAAGAATACTGCGCTCCATAGCTCGCTGGCAGACCTCAAGGTCGGACCTCTGATGATTTGTCAAAGACCCAGTTTGCGCACCGTAAGTGAGGATGGGAAGAATGCACATGTCCATGAGTCTGTGCTTAAGGGTCCTAGGGAGAATTCCCTTCATGAGGGAAATGTAAATTTCATAAGTAATTATAATAAAAATGCTAAACGTCGAAGGATTAGGTGCATACTTACTTTGTTACGATACGATGGTTTCTTCCTCTTCGTTTGTGAAATTGGGAGAATATCCTGTCCTTTTAAATTTTTTGTAGCTGATTTTATTAATAAGAAATACTAATTAATAAAATACAAAACTTTACATAAAGAAAAATTCGAATCAAACTGAAATGACATTTTGACAACATACTTAAATGACGTTTTGACATATGATATGCGTTTCATTTTCTACGATCGAGTTAAAATAATGACAAAATCCTTCAATATCGGTGTTTATCAGTTTTTGTACGTGTAACAGAACGCAAAACATTGTTTGACATCTTTAAAAATGAATTGAGATATACTTAACTAAGTGGGGTTTGAGAAAATCTAATTCCATCAAGTGAAACGTATAAAACTTAACTCTCTCTCAACTATTTGAGCAAAACTTAGCAGAGTTTTTCTAGAATGCTCAATTCGGAAACCGGCCCTAAGAGTGTTTTTTCTGATCTAGATGCCGTATATGTGACCAATCTGCTGAAGTCGAAGCGCGAAGGAAAATGAAGCGACAGGCAAAATCACCAAGATAATAGTTTTATATTCCAATTTATTTTATTATTACTTTTATTTAGATTTTTATTTATTTTTTATATTTCTTATTTTGAATGAAACCCATTGACCGCCAAGGTGGGCTATAGCCGACATATATAGGTATACCTACCAATAACTACCTACGCGACAAATAAAAGAGTGCTCCGACACGGAGGTCGGCTTGGGCCGACTTAAATGTATGCTTTGGTTCTATAGCGCGGCGGTCTAAAGGTTAACTACATTTCAAATTAAAGAACAAAATACTGTAGACAGAACTTTCTTAACTTATTTAATTTAATTTATATTAATTTGTGTTATTTAATTTCATTTCTATTAATTTGATGTATATTAATTTATGTTACATAATTTAATTTATATTTTTCATATTAATTTGTGATGTCTTACAAAACATTCAATATATGATGATTATTTTCTTGTCTACTATACATGGTTTTTTACATTTTTTACGCATTTTTAGGTACTAACGTAGGACTTTAGGACACAGGGAGAATATAGGTAGGTATAAGGTAGGTATAATATATGATAGATATATTATATGATACCTAGATAGGTATATTTATCATATATCCTCTCTGCTTGTCCCAAAGTCCTACGTTAACAGTTTCACTTTTTGTTATCTCTTTTCAACTTAAAGGGGCGAAGCTGCCAGCATCTTGGGTTGGCTGCCAATGTATTCATTACTATTGCCCCTGCACCGTATCCACCCTAAGTGGTGAAACGAGCAGGTCGTTCGCCTGATGGTAAACAGCACGCCTGCCCATAACTGTTGCAGCGCTGCCGTTCTATTAGCTTGCACGCATGCGTCAGAAGAAATACAAAATGAAGATGTAAGTGCACGAGTATGGATGGACAGTCGAAGGTATCGTAACAAAATGGCCGCTGACCACCACGTGACCTGCGCAGTAGCAAAAACCAATACAAAATCGTATACTGCGCAGGTCACGTGGTGTGCCGGTCAGCGATCATAACGTTTGGCGCGTGTATACAGGACTATAAATGTCTAGGAAAAAAGGTTTTTCAAAAATTTAATTATGCGGTTTTATTTTTTATCGTAATTAGCCCCGACCGAGACTCCTTTGAGCATTTTTCTATATTCCTTTTTTTTACAACAAACTGGGTTTGCGTTTGACTACAATCTCTGAGAAGTGACGATGTGGTCGAAGATGTAGCACGCTTACCCAGTAAATACTTGTTCACTTTTGATTTGAACACACCCAGATTGTATTTATAGTTTCGGATTTGCCCCTCCACGCCGCCGACTTGATAAATTCACCTGCATGTACACATGCATGTATAGGTGCGGTTATCCAATTGCTTCACCTTCTTATTTAGAAACTAGCTTTTTCCCGCGACTTCATCCGCGTAAACGACAGAAGCCCATAGTCGTCTTTTTTCCAAAACCATTTTAGCAAGACCTCCCCACTATATTCCCATATAGTGGGGAGGGCGCGTACTATTAAGAGGTCAAGCTGTATCTTCGTAGTCACCCAACCAATTTTAATGTAACATGTATACCCTATAATCTAACTAATGCTACCAAACCCCAAAAACCACAATAAGATCCGTTCAGCAGTTTACGAGTCTATAGATAACAAACAAACAAACAGACAAAAACTCTAAAAACTAACCATGCGCGAAATATGACAGTGCTTTCACTGACACATTGACACATTCAGTGCTTTCATTTCGTAAAAGAAAAGAATGAAGTATATCTTTTGACTCAGTGAAGTAGTCCATTCATTTAGTTCAGTATCTCGTTTAGCACGTTTAGTTTAAAGTTCAATACTACTTCCTACTAATATTATAAACGCGAAAGTTTGTATGTATGGATGTACCTTTGTTACTCATTCACGCAAAAACTACTGAATGGATTTTGATGAAATTTGGTATGGAGATAGTTTATACCCTGGATTAACACATAGGCTACTTTTTATCCCGGGAAACTGCGGGTGAAACCGCAGGGCGCGGCTTGTATAGGATAATTCTGAGAACTGGGCGTAATTAAGAAATGAGTTAGTTTAGTGCTTTCATAATGACTCGTTTTATGAACTATTCATAGTATAATATACTTGTATTACAAAGTTACGATAACACATTTTTTTTATTTGTACATAATTGCCCGTACCTGCTAGACACGACGCGAGACGCGCAAATAATTACTAACAAAACAAACAATTCAAATAGGTATGTACTCAAAATAAGTAACGATTATTCAAAAAACTCAAACGTAATCTATTTTAACATGAATCAAAGCACGTTATCTCTACGACATAAGGTTTCGTTTAAACTGCAAGTTCTTAGAGAGATATGCTCTATCGATTGTTGGACTATCACTCTCTCTCTCTCTTCTCTCTAAGCATGATTCTATTAAAGAAAAAATAGTACAGATTAAGCTAGTCATTGTGTACACGCCATAAGACCGCTTTTTCCAGTCTTCGTCGGGCGTGTGTTGCTAAACGAAGCATTTAAGTAAACGACTGCTATTAAAAACAGGCTTTAAAGTGAACGTCGCAAGATATATTTTCGATTGCAGCAAGGCAAATTAAAAGATACATTAACAAGAGTGAATGAGTGAACTAAATGGACTAGAGACACATTCACCAAATGAAGTACTTCATTTCCTTCATTCATTCGCGAAGTACCCATGACTACTAAAAACCATTGTCCAGTACCCCCTAACTAGTCCATCCCAGTTAGTTTTGCAAAAATTTCTTCAATTTTCAGAATTGGCTCTTTTCCAAGGCAACCACCAATTAAAAAAAAATACTACTTAACCATAATTATATTCCGCATGACGAGGTATCATACAAAAAGGATCATAAAACAAAACACTATTTTAAATAACTATTTTACTGTCAAAACAAACGTAAACATCCTTAAACTAATTCTGTTATATATATAATATGATGTAATGTTAACGTAGTACTGTAGTGCAAGACAAAAGATATGGCGAATTTTATCGAAAAGATAATAATCAAGACTTTTTTACCTACCTTTTTTACCGCAAAAATAAAATTATCAGATCAAACAAAATATTTAAGAGGAAATACCACGGGCTTGAGGATTGGAAATTAGGTATTTGTAAAATCTATTGCTGTCGCGCGATGCCCGAACAAGCGAGCTATCAAATGTGTGAGTGGGACTGTCAATGTGTGCGTGGCACGCCGGACGACGCCGCTCCGCCCTCGCGCCCCGCACCCCGCGCCACGCTCGCACTCGGGCGCAGCAGTCTGACTGACTGAGTCTGTCTGTTGATTTCGGCGTTTGCGGAGTGTTTCATGTTATTGTTTTACCTACCCTGCTCTTTGTTTGACCTTGGCTATTGTTTACTGGACTTGTTTCTTTACTTCACTGTTTTGACTCGGCTTGTGTATTGGATTTTGGAATTTTCTCTGGTAAAAGAAGATAAATCGTGAGTAAATTTTGAATTTAATTATGAACTTTTCTGCATAGTGGTAAAGCAGTCAGCTAAAAATATATTCTACAACTACCACTCTACGTTTTAAGTTCATTTCAGTACTAAATTTTAATGCTAACCTAAGTACCTAATTTTTTTGTTACAGGTAAACCCTTTCTTTTGTTTACAATGGGTAAAAGAAAAGGGAATAAAAAGCGTTTATTTTTATCCGCTAAACGAAAAAAGCATCACTTTAGTATAAAACGTCAGATCCATTTCGCACCGCGTTCAATCTCAAGGTTGGTATTTTTTTTAATTTGATGTAGGTAACCAAAGATGTAACACGCTTGCCGATTACCTAAAATTGTGTTTGTGCTAAGGGAAGGATGACCGATTTAGAGTATTACCCCTTATTGGGACTGTCTCACGTTTTTCGTGCACGAAAATAACACTTGATTACTAGACAAAAGTGAGTGATCAATGTAGCCCCAGGACATCAAAGTAATCCCAGTTTACCAGTACCTATACCATGACTTATAATTTTATTTAGCGAGTTGACAGCTAAAGGGTTACCAAGTATTGACAAAAAAAATAGTGGAGTGTTGTACGAATAAACTAAATCGACATAAATCTAAATAATGTAGGTACTTATGTGCACATTTTATCAAAAAAATAAAAACTTATTTTTAAAACACGATTTAAAGGATTAAATATTGTAGAATTAATTATTCAAAGTAATTCTGATATTTCCACGAAAGTAGAATTACATGACTTTTATTTCGTTTAAATGAGAAGAAATAAGAGAAGGAAATTATTTTTGTTAATAATTATTATAATTTTTAGTTTTCCACTTGTTATAAACGATTTAAAGTTATATTTAAATTAAACCATTTTTATCATTCGGTCATACATCGTTCTTTACGCGAAGTCGTTCATTACCCAACTCTATTAGTTGTAGTATGGTATCATTATTTTTCATTGAACTATCAAGTCACTGAATAAAATTATAAGTCCGGGTATAAATATTTGTTCACTTTCATACCAATTTTGTTATGGTTTGCATTGTAATAGTAAGTGTACCTACTATTTACGCTGGGCCTGACTTTAATAAAATAATGAATGCCTTTTCTTTTATTTTTACAGTGATAATAACAAGGAAAACCCAGGTCCTTCATCACGAATGCGTGAAACTTTAAACGAGAATCGTGAAGTATTCGAAGAAAATGCGAGCTCATCCTCAGAGTCTACTCTTTCTGATTTTGATAAAACAGTTTGTAATGCTGATGATAACAACTGTGGCGAAGTCGTTCAAGATGAACAATTAGTAGGTCGCAGAATCGTAGATATAAAATATTTGTTTACCGAGCTTTCAAATATCAAGCACGAACACACAGACTGCACGTTTGCTGATTTAAAGTTCCTAGGAGAACAGCGAAATGGATTTATTAGCAAATATACATTTGAATGCAAAATGTGTAAAAAAACTGAAATGGTGTACAGTGAAGATCCTAAATTGAAACTATCTGTAAATGACGCTGTTGTAGAAGGAATAGTCTGTTCAGGAAATGGGTATGCACAATTAAATGAAATATGTAGTGTGTTAAATATGCCAAATATGAGTAATCAAACATACACGAAGATTGAACGAAGTCTGGCACCAAAAATTGAAGAATGTGCCCTAGACGAGATGATCGCAGCAGGCCAAGAAGAAAAAAGGCTAGCTATCTTGAATGGTGATGTAGACAAAGATGGTTGTCCTCTAATATCAGTGGTTGCAGATGGATCTTGGGCTAAACGGTCCTACAAAAGCGGATTTAGCTCGGCATCTGGTGCTGGGTGCATAGTTGGACTGCAGACCAAAAAGGTGTTATTTCTTGGAGTTCGGAACTCTTACTGCTGTATATGTGCTAGAAGTGCAAAATTAAATATAGATGTCCCTGAACATAGGTGCTTTAAAAACTGGAATGACAGCGCTAATGCCATGGAAGCGGATATAATAGCAGAAGGGTTTGCAAAAAGTATGGAGATGCATGGAGTAAAATATAATAGACTTATCGGAGATGGCGACTCTAGTTTAATGAAAAAATTGATATTGAACAAGCCATATGGGCCCAATTTCACTATAACTAAAATTGAGTGCAAAAACCATTTGCTCCGCAACTTTTGTAATAAAATCAAAGCATTAGGGAAAAAAACAAACAACCACAAAGGTTTTGTACCTGTCGATCTGAGAAAAAAAGTTGTATCAAACGTATTGCGCATGAGGAAAGCAGTGGTTGGAGCTATAAACTATAGAAAAGAAGAAGGTAATACTAATCAAGGCGATAAAATAAGAAATCTTAAAATGGACATAAAGAATGTCGCTAATCATGTATTCGGAGACCACAAAAATTGTGCGTCTTATTATTGTAAGCCGGAAAAATATATTAATGACACAAATTTGGTACCCGATCTCCAATCTTGTGGAATATGGACGGATATTCAGCAGTACCTCTTATTGTTGTTATCTAATGCAGAAAGCCTAATTCTAGATGTTACAAACAACACAGTGGAACAATTTAATAATGTCATTGCGAAATTTATTGGTGGCAAAAGGGTGAACTACACTACAAGAGGTTCATACCAGGCACGGTGTTTTGGTGCAGTAACGTCGTGGAACAGTGAAACGGGTATCCACTCACGCCTTTCAAAAAAAATTCAAGATTGTAGCCCTGGCAAATACACTAAACAGTTTATAGAGAGGAAACGGCGCTCCAAAATAAATACAGAAAAGTGTCGAAAGAGAAAAATTGCGTTCGGCGAAGATGTACCAAGCAAAAGAAGAAAAGTTACTGGACCTGACGAGAATTATGGTCAGTTAGATTTAGAACCAGATATGCCACCTGAGATATTTGAGCAAAAGAAAAATGAATTTATTTTGGAGTTAAATAACACCGAAATTGATAAGCTTCAACGGAACACTTTAGGCCAGAGCGAGAATAAGTTGTGGGCAGTTGAAAGACGTAAACGCCTTACAGCATCTAACTTCGGTCGAATTTGTAAACTACGTAAAACAACTTCAGTAACAGGACTTTTAAAATATTTCCTGTATTCTCAATTTAAGGGCACTCTTGCCACAAACTACGGTAAAGAAAAAGAAGATGAAGCAATAGAAGAATTCACAGAAGAAACGGGACTACCGGTATCAAAATGTGGATTATTCGTCGACAAACATAAAACGTTTTTGGTAGCGAGTCCTGATGGTCTTGTTGAAGAGGATGCAATAGTGGAAGTTAAATGTCCTTATAAAATTGTTGATTTATCACCTAAAGAAGGAATAGAACAAAAGAAAATAGACTTCTGCGTACTTAAAAACGATACGCTGGAGTTAAAGAAAAATCATAATTACTACTACCAAGTTCAAGGGCAATTACACATAACTGGCCGAAAATTCTGCTATTTTATTTTGTGGAGTCCTAAAGGCATGCTTTACGAAAAAATTAAAAGAGACGATGTATTTTGGCAGAAAATGGAACCGTTATTAGAAACTTTTTACATGGAATGTCTGTTGCCAGAAATAATCGACGGTCGTATCCCACGAAATTTACCAGTAAGAGAGCGAAAAGGATTAGCCACTGAATAGTTATTTTTTACACCTAACTTTACGTTTACCGTAAATTTTTTGATGTTTTTGTGATTATAGTATTTTAATAAAGAAATATGTATCAAAAAGTTTATCAGTTACTTAATATTTTCCAACAATCGAACAACACAATAATCTATTAAAAGCACTTCACGCAAAATATTATAACTAGAAATATCGATATCAATGAACAACACTAAAATATCGATACAATTATCGACTACGTGTCACGTCTCAAGCGTGTACGTAGTCCGCGCCTCCCCAACCTCAAGCCTCCCCCCGCAGAGCGCGATAGAGACAACTGCAGCTTTGACCGAAAATACCAATTAAAAGTACACAAAATCAATGATTCGTAGTCCCCTGATTTCTTCTCCAAAACTAAACCGATTTAACTGCTTTTTTCATTAAAAAATAAAGAAAGACTTTTGCCGTGTTCCTATGTTTTCTATTTTTTATATAATTTAGTCAAATTTGTTTTCTGAATGTTTGAAAACAGCGGAAAATCATGCCAATTTTTTAGGTTTTTGAATATTTATATCTCTTTTAATAATACATTTATGAGAAAAAGGAAAACATAGGGACCTGCCAATAGTAGCCATGGATATAAAAAAAAATATATATTGATCTACTGGCATTATCCAGGGAGGAAACAGGGGACTAAGTTTGTATGGAAAAACGGCCCTTGTATTTCCTCTTAATCTCAAAACGGTCAGCCCATTTTGTGTTTATCTAAATATTCTTTCCAATTTAAAATGTGCCGTATTTTCGTCGTGTACTGTAAAAATATACACTTTTATGGAAACATCACATTCTAAAGTAACACCAAATCATATGCTTTAAAATAAATATTATGATTTATAATTTATTTATTGGTTATTAAACGCTTTTCATGACTACGTTACTATTATTTATTTATATAGAATAATTTTCAAAATACAAGATTTTCTTTTATAATGTTATTTTTGATTAAATACCTTTTTATTTATTTTTTTCAATTGCCATTTATTTAAGGAGAACTAATAAGTAAGTTAACAATCAGAACAGAACACTGAGATCTCATAAAAATTACATTCTCCGATACATTTACTTCGCCAACAATGAAGATTTGAAAAAGATTACAAATGTTTTTTAGTATCTAAAATATTTATCTTATAATCTAAATTAATCCTGAACCTTAAGCAATATCACATCAAATAGCACTGAATGTTTTAGATTACCTATATTTTTCAACCCTTTGATGGCCAACTGTACGTCGTATCCTAGGGATTTAGTGAAATCCCTGATATCCTCATTTCCCTGTGACAGGTATGTGTTCAAATCACTAGATGTTGTTTAGGAAAATGATAAAGTAGTGTTGTTTTAACATTCTCCGTGATTTGGGCACATCACTTAGGGAATGGACCAAATCTCTGCTTTTATCATATCCCTGCGACATATACACGACTTATGAAAAAGTGCTCTCTATGCCGAGGTCGGCTTGAGCCGACAAAAACGTAAGGAAATTGCGAAGTTCGGCGTGAAGAGCACGGCTCTGGCCTATTGCATGGCGCTCAAAAGGTTAAACTTCTAGCAGCGTAACTAAACCGTCGTAGATTAGGTACCGCTTATCCATAGGTATATCATCCAGAGAAATGGAGAAGAATGACGGAGTAAGCGTGGCAGACGCGCCGCGATTATACGATTGAACAATCGTATTTATGTCAACGGCGTACACGTACCTAAGTATATCAGTGTCATAACCATAACTGATTCAGGAATCCATTCGTATTGCCTGGTGTAGGTCCGTTGTCCTCGTAAGCCGTGTCCCCGTTAAACGGGGACAGTGGTACTTTAATCAAATATTTAAATTACGTCCCGATGTCCCCTTACTCTGTTTCCGTTGATATAGTAAAGTAAACTTTTTATGGGAAAATTACTTTCTGGCGCTTCGCCGGCCGCTGCCGCGACAACACCTACGGGGACAACGGGCCTACACTTAGTGTCTCACAATAAGGTATATTAAGGAATAAGAATGGCGTTTATAACTATTCAAAGTAGTAATAAATGCGACGAAATAGGTGCATTGATTCTTTGTTTATAGCTGTTTCGTTTAAATGTGTGCGATTTTCCTACAATTCTTCATTTCTTTAATATCATCCATTGGATATGCGTTGTCTTTATCTAGGGCAGTATATTCAGTTCAAAAAGTATCGAACTCTACGATCAATCGACAAATAAATAGCGTTTTTCATTTTTAGAGTTATTAGATAACAAGTTAGGCAAAGAGCGAGTGTGGCTCAGTGGGAGCAGGTGCGACTTTCGATCCGACGCACCCGAGTTCGAATCCCGCTGGCCCCGCACCACTGACTTTCTGAAGTTACGTGCAGATTTTAGCACTCGGGCTAAAAACGGTGAAGTAAAACATCGCGAGGAAATCGGCATGTCTAAGAATTTATCACAAAAATTCAAGGACATGTGACATCCACCATCCCGCACTGGGCCAGCGTGGTGGATTATGACCCATACTCTCTTTAGTGGGGAAGGCCCGAGTCCTAGGAGTGGGAACGTGATGGGCTGATGATGATGATGATGAAGTTGAGCAACTTGTTCGCCTGATCGTAAGCGCCACGTCTGCCCATATTGTGCTGCGAGAGTGCGAGACACTGCAATATGCACTTCAGCTTACATTATCCCAGCGTTTCAATAGGTACGACAAAAATAAAGTTCGATACATTTTGATCACATCGTTCGCCTATAAGCACACAACATTATGTATATATATGGATTAATTTATTTCTTAAAAATATATTCAGGGGGCCTATTCTCGGAAATGTGATATATGAGTGATATTTTAATATCATATCATTCCCTATGTCTATGAAACCTATCGATCGCGCGCCAAAATACGTATTCTCGAGAACAATAGATTTTATGGTAGTAGATAATGGCCGTCAGGATGTTCATTCAAATGCTTTACACAGATAATATAGTTTTTGTCTATCTTCAGACACGTTCCGTTTTTATTGACTGTGTAATTTTAGAATCGACAACTTAAACCTTATAACTTTTTTCCAATATAAAAACATTTGTGCTGATAATTTTGGTTATTTATGTGTTTTTAACTGTTGTTTTACAATTCTACTGTATTATAAAAAGAATATTCATAAATGAAAAAAATAAATCGTAATATTAACAAGCGCTTATTTTTGTGAAACGGAACGAACATCAATGACATTGACATGACCGCCCATTTTTCAATGTTGTGTGTGTGTTGATTTGTTGCAATTTCTCCTTTGTCAGCATTGAGCTAATAGGTACTTACATATTATTATCTCAAGGTTTAGGAGACACAGTCTAGGTAAGGATACCTACAAAATAGAAGAGAAAATCCTAGGGATGTATCATCATTGAGGATAGGTATAAAGTACTTAGTTATTAACCTCCGACGCAAAAAGTAGGGGTGTTATAAGTTTGACCACTATTTGTCTGTCTATGGCACCGTAAATAAAATAAATATATACATATATATTTATATATACATAATTTATTTCTTTATATCAATATTTTTCTTAGCAGAGGTGTCAGCATATTAATTAGGTCTATCGTTAAATGTTCGGACAAGCGGATTTTTTAAAATCCGTATTTCTCATGTCCCCTGGATTTATTCTCCACTCCATTGGACCCGCCGTCGTTGAGTGGCTGCTGCATGTTCTGCCTCCTCAATTACATCAGCCACAAAAGCGTAAATAAACTCGTCACCAGATATTTTTCTTAGTAATTTAAGCCTGCTGTATTCTTTTATTAAGTATATTTTTAAAAGCATAGGTTTCACTGGATTTTTTATAACATTAATTTTCGATGATCGCTCAAACAAAAACGTACAAGAAGTTTGAAGAGTAAGACATTATAATGACGTTTGCGTTTGTGTCGCATTCGATAAACTCATATCGAGTGCTCGGGACCACTCGATACATGTCTGGCGGTTTTAAATCGACATTTATCTAATGTGACTTCTCGAGAATACGGAATTTTCAAATCAATAGATATTTTGACAGTTCCTGCGATATTAATCGAATGTGATATTATATCTACACGTCGCGTCGAGAATAGGGCCTCTGGTCTTTTTTCATAATTTTCCTTCGTTTTCTTATCAGTCTCTTACATATTAAGTGCAAGCAGAAAATGCTATAAATATTTAATATAATAAACATTTAAATTTATATAATTTAAATTATTCATCAATCAAGTATCATCAAGTGAGAAAGTGATTAAACGCAAGCTAATCCATCAATTAAATAAATGTTTGGTAATAATGCAATTAAAATTAAATAATTCATATTAAAACAAAAAAATCTGGCTTTAATTCTGATGTACCTTCGAAGTCCAAAGCGAAGGTTCAGGTCATCAGTGAGATTTAAATATCTCACCGTACGTCTCGGTTCCGACTGATTTATACAAACCAAGCCTTATTATTGTCATTGTCATTGACCAAACTGTCTCTACGCTTCAGCTATAGAATTCCACATTACACTTGTTAAATTTTCAACAATTAATGTCTATAGACATAGTATTATACTTAAATTGTTCACAAATGTTGTACATCTCAAATCAGTAACATTTAGAACTTTATAGTTTTGTGGATGCATTTCATTTTACTATGGAGCTTGGTCTGTCCGCCATTTTGAAAAAACCTCGAAATCGCAGCCACTGATCAAGCTTTAATAAATCGATAGAGGGCTGAACGCGACAACTTAAGATACTTCATAGTTCATATTTTTTACCACGTGTTTATTAAGTCACTTTCTTGATGTCTGTTTGTCTGTCTGTCGTTCCGGATGGAAACTTGCAACTAAAAACTCGAGCAGTTCTCGATCCCGCTGAAACTTTAAGGGTAGCTCACAACTCGATGACAATGCATTCTAAATCCATTTGTTAGCATGCAATGCCGACATAACCTCAAAAAAACTATAAACTCAAAAACGCGGTTTTTAGATTATTTTGTTTGTATTGACGTCCTCTACCGACTTAAGGTTTAATCAGTAGCTGCGACTTCGCAAATGTTTCAAAATGGCGGACCGAAAACAGGCCCGTAATGTTAGATGGCTTTTACGAGCTACATTCGCTGTCTGGACTAGAAACAACTGGATGTTCACACTAAGCCTGATGTATGATTTTCTTAGAAGTAAGCCTTCATTATGTCATTGTCGATAAATAACTCGATATCTGATGTCTCGGGATGATGACCGCAATGCAGTGCTACGCAGATTTTTACGGTATTAAAAGTTCTGGGTGGCACTGTAATTGTTTTAGGCAGGCGTGGCGCTTACCATCAGGCGAACATCTTGCTAGTCCATATCACTCAATTCCTTAAAAAAAAAATATCTTTCAGTTATCCAATGCACAAACAAGGCATATATTCGAGAGTGCCATGGCCGCGTTTTGTCTCACGTTAGGGTTAGGATCCTTTAACAGCTGTAGGAGACGCGAGCGAGCGGTGCCAGTCACCTCGGGGTCTAGTTCTGTTTCTTCTGGATACTTCTCTCGTATGCGATGCAATTCGGCGTAAAGGAGACCTGGAACAGAGAAGAACTTTTGGATTTGTTGGGCAACGGGAAAACTTATAAAACAAGAAAAAACTTACTAACTACTACTCGATTAACAATATATTTTACAGCAAACAACTGACCGACCAGCAAACAACTTACCCGACAGCAAAGAACTTACTCAACAACAATGAACTAACCTGGCAAACAGTTTACTTGAAAAACAACTTACCGAACAACCAACTAACCTAAACAAACAGTTTACTTAACAAACAACTTACTCAACAAACAGTTTACCTAACAAACAACTTACCTAACAACAAAGGCGGATGCGGTTTAAGATCCTCACTAACACAGTGCAGTTGACAGCGGGCGGCAGGCTGGTAGCTATCGCGGCCGGCAACTCGTCCAGGTAGCCTCCTTTCAGCCATCAGTTGAGTTTGGACGAGCTCATTGGATTTCCTTGCGTTGAATAACTTACCCCCAAACAGCAAACTTACCAAAAAACTTATGTAACAGCAAACAACTACCTAATAAACAACTAACTTAACTAACAAACATCTTACCCCCTAAACAGCAAACTTACCAAACAACTTATGTAACAGCAAACAACTACCTAATAAACAACTAACTTAAACCAACAAACATCTTACCTGACAAACCGTTTACTTAACACACAACTTACCTGACAAACTTACTTAACAACTTACCCAATAAACATTTTACTTAACAAACAACTTACCCAACAAACAGTTTATGTAACAAACAACTTACCTAACAACAAAGGTGGATGCGGCTTGAGTTCCTCACTGACACAGTTCAGGTAGTTGACAGCGGGCGGCAGGCTGGCAGCTATCGCGGCCGGCATTTCATCCGCTAACTGCCGTAATAAGGCAGACAGGAACTCGTCCAAGTAAAGCCTCCCTTCATCCACCAGATGAGTTTGGACGAGCTCGTTCGATTTCTTCACGTTGAACGTCTTGAATACTTGTTTTAGTGTGAACTTGCTGGCCTGGAATATTACAGTCGTATTGTTGCTGCTAATTTGGATCAGCCTCACATTCAAAAACCTTTTTCTTTTTCGGTTTTCTGTCTCTTTCATACACACGCACGTATGGGTGGTATCGTAAGGGTGATACGATATGACCCTTACCCTCATTTACCCTCTCTTACGATCATATCACCCTAACACTCTTCTGACCCTCCTTACCCTCTCACTTTTTGCATTTAAGAGTCTGTGAGGGTATGTGTGAGAGAGAAAGCATAAGCACCTACTTACAAGCTCACGTCAAAATAAGGTTATTTTTTATGTAACTGAATGACGAGACGAGCTGGTCGTTTGCCTGATGGTAAGCAATACGCCAGCCCATAACAATAACAGCACAACACAGAACTTTGTTTTGCAAAATCCTGCGCGGCGCCGTACTGCGCTCGTCACTCTGAGACAATTAGCTGTTGAGTCTCATAATGCCCAGTAATTTCGTTGGCTACAATGCCCTTCAAGCCGGAACACAGTAATGCTTGCGCACTACCGCTTGGCGGCTGAATAACTGGCAAAGTTTTAGAGCGAGTGTGGCTCAGCGGGACCTCGTGCGCCTTTCGATCCGACGCACCTGGGTTCGAATCCCGACTCGGCCCTGCACCAATGACTTATAGTTAAGTGCAGATTTTGCACGCTCGCTCTAAAACGGTGAAGGAAAACATCGTGATGAAACCCGCTTACGCGCTTTGGAGTGGTAGGCTCTGGCCGTGGTTGTAATACCACCCACCGAACAAAGCCATGCCGTCAAGCGACCTAGTCGTGTTTCGGGATGATGTTCGGTGAACCATCAGGGAGACGGGTCTGAGCAGCCGCTCAACTGCCGTCTCTCTCTAGATCTATGTGCTCCATCTTAGGCCACATCATCGCTTCACATCAGGCGAGATAGTGGCCAAACATAGATCTATAAGGCGTAAAAAAAAAAAAAATTGAATATGTGGACTCCTTCATCACCTTATATTAGATTCCTAACAGTAATTACATACCCTGACGACAGGCGGGTTGGTGTCACACAGGTGCAGTAGAAAACAAGGCAGCGAGCTCAAAGCTTGCGAACGAAGCGCCTCCGCTTGGATGCGATGCGCTATGATACCAAACAACCTGCAAGCAAATATCAACACTCGATACTCAATTTTTATTGCAATGCAGTACCACCCATCCTTTGTTTAGCAAAATCCTACGCAGCACTGCACTGCTCTCGTCATCCTGCGACATTTAGCTCATACGTCCAGTAATTTCGATGGCTACAATGCCCTTCAAACCGAAACACATTTTTTTTTATTTTGTCATTTTAAATCAGTCAACGAACGGTCCATTTTGTTAGTAACACCACAGAATACTAAGGACAGAAACATCACTCCGCAAAGAAATTTAAACAAATAGCGACTCTTGCTATGACGCAATAAAATTCAATTCAGCTCGCGTAGCGCTGCATACCTACCAGTCATATTAACCTACAGAGCGCGTCTCTTTCTATCGCGCCGCTCTTATCTCTTCTGACGCGGCACGTGTAACGACGCGCGACCCGCCGTCGGTGTCCGGCTATGTACTTGTAGCTTCGTACCTACAGTGCGGAGTGCGCTAGGCCTGGCTATACTTATACTATGTTAGTAAAATACATAAAATTAAATTAAAATATTCATCCACACTTACGTTGGTACTGCCCCATACGGGCAGCAGAGAAGCGCTTCCATTAACGATTTGAAACGAAAGTAATGCTTGCGCACTACTGCTTGGCGGCTGAATAACTGGCTAACCTCACCTGATAGAATGTTCCCTCAACAAGGCGCACTCTGTGTTCATGAAGGGTCGTATCTTCTGCGCGACGGCGAGGAGCTCGCGGTCGAACTCCTTGTCCAGGGTTTCCAGCTCCGACAGCAGCCGCGAGAGGCCCTGGATGGCAGCCAGCGGCACGTTGTCCGTGGGGGCCCTGGGGGGACCACTGCGTGAGGTTTCATGTCTTCGTGTGGTAGAGTCATTTACGTTTGACGTTCATAAGTGCGTCTGTGATGCCAAAACTGATTAAAGTGATTTTGATTTGATTTGATTTGGTGAATTTCGGTGGATATCAAATTCGAAATCCGATAAGTATCAAGTCTTCGAAGTCGAGTAGTGGTTCTTTTTCCGATACGGTGGTAGTCATGGTAATAATTTAAAGTTAATAAGTGCGTCTGTGATAATCATCATCATCGGCCCATTGTGTTCCCACTGCTGGGACTCAGGCCTTCCCTCGTAGAGAGAGTATGTGCCATAATTTTAATTTTAAAACCACGCTGGCCCAGTGCTGGTTGGTGGATGTCACATGTCCTTGAAATTTTGTTATAAATTCTTGGACATGCCGGTTTCCTCACGATGTTTTCCGTCACCGTTTTTAGAGCGAGTGTTAAATCCGCATATTTATATAACTTAATAACTTAAGAAAGTCTGTGGCGCGGGGTCAATGGGATTCGAACTCGGGTGCGTCGGATCGAAAGTCGCACGTTATTATTGAATTATTATTTAATTAATATTATTGAATTATTATTTAATTAATATTATTGAATTGCTATTTAATTAATATTATTGAATTAGTATTGAATTAATATTATTAAATTATTATTGAGTTATTATTATATAATTATAATTATTTTGTTTTGTACCTGGACTGTTCCGCGTCGACTCCGTGGCTAAGCGCGGCGAGCGCGTGCGGCAGCGCGTGCGCGCGCGTGTCCCCGCGCAGGCGCGCCACGTTGGCGGCGCCGCGCACGGCGGCCGCGCGCACGCGGGAGTTCCCGTCCTTCCACCCCGCGTTTAGAGTGCCCAGTACCGTATCTATTATCACTGCGTTATCGTTGCATCTGAAATAATGAAACGGCATCAAGTTTATTCAAATTTCCTAAAGCGCTATCCACACATATCCGGGTGAGCTCCGGGCCGTCCGGGCTCAGGATTTTCAATGACAAGTAAATAGATATTTCTTTTATACGGACTATAAAATAACAATGTTTATTTAATACATTCGTCCGCTCGTGTCTATTACATAAATTTATTGCTATGCCCTGTCAGGGTCATATATGTTAACCTCTTCAAATGTATACCATATATTTATATTTTATTTTTCATTGTACTAAGTGATGAGACGAGCAAGTCGTTCTGTGTATTTCGGCGATTTCGGCGTTTTATAGATTGCGATGGTCTCGTTAAATATAGAAGAATCGGCAATTAAACAATAGCGTCGATAGCGTCTGTTCTGTCACACAAGTTCTATTAATCTTTCCGTATCGTGGCGTCAAAAATAGGACAGCACTGACGAAGCGTGCGTACGTCAAGAGGCTTACCACCAAATTTTACAAGACAATCATGCTACAGGAACGTTTTATTTCAAGCTTACAATCATATTACTCTGATTCGTACCATGAACTTCATCAACATCAACTTCTTATATATGGCTCCTGCGGGGTTTCCACAATTTCGCCAATGTCACGTGGATAGATCGGTAATAAACGATGGAGATTGATCGGTGTTTGGTCGGTGCTTATGTAGTGATCAATTCTCTTAACTTATGAACTTCATAAAACAATATGTATTTGGTTCCTGCGAAGTGTCAGCTGTCAAAAACACCTGAATGAATGATTTACGATGACGTCACCAAAACTCCTCAACAATACAATATCAAAGTAAGCTTTTTTTAGGACTTCGTGGTACGAAAAACGAAGGTAAGCTTAAAATAATGCTGGTTTAAGAGATGGTGGTGAGCCTGCAGAGCATGTTCCGGGTCACTGACAGCCCGGATGCAGCTGACACGGAACTGTGTGAATACGTTACGGAAATTGACAGGACCTTGACCCGGAAATGTGTAGATAGCGCTTAATGTGATCAACTGTGGCAATGTCATAGGTAGGACTATTTTTTATTTTAATTTAATGGATTAAGTGAGACGAGCAGGTCTTTCACCTGATAGTAAGCCACACGCCTGCCCATAACAAACAATTGCTGAACCTCACACAATTCCACCACTCAGCGGCAAGTCGCCGCAGCGGCAAACTCGCCCCCAACTTTGCCACGACCTTGTCTGCGTTTTGCATGGCATCGCGCCACATCGCACAACATCTTCATAGCTAGGTACCTATAGCTTAAGTCTACAATCCTCACCTATAATTCAACATGTCAGCCAACAAAGCGACAGCAGCAAACCGTTGCGGCGGCAAACTCGCCCGCGCGTATGTTGCCAACTTTGCCGCGACCTTGGCCGCGTGTCGCATGGCGTCGCGCCACATCGCGCCACACACCAGTGGCGCCAGTTCCGACACCGTGGCGGCCGAGTCTCCGTGCTCGATGCTAAGGCAGAGTGAACACGCTTCGCGAATCTAGGTAAAAAAAGCAGTCAAAACTCGAAATAAAAAACTAAAAAATCCGTAATACATTAAAAATTTATCTAAAACCACGTTTTTATGGATTAAGAATGCATTGTCGTCGAGTTGCGAGCTACCTGAAAGTTTCAGCCAGATAGCTGATTGGGAAGTGCTCGAAATTTAAATTGAAAGATTCCACCCGGAACGACAGACAGACAGACAAACAAGAAAGTGATTTAATTAAAACGCGGTAAAAATAAATAATACAGAGAAGGAATTGCAACCGATTACCGAAGTTACGATTAAATTCAAGAATATCTGGACGATCAATAGAACATTTATTTATTTAATTCTTTAATACACTATAACAAGTAATTTACAAAAAGAGATTTCAATTTGGAGTTGTGTATTTATTTTTCTGTTGTGGTGATTTGTATTATTCTGTTACAATTTCTTTTTATTTTCAATACAAATGTTTGTTTATGGAATTAATGATTTGATGTAATATATGAATTGACAACAGATGATTTAGAAGCGTCCTAACAAGACAGGATAATAACTATAGAAGAAATATGCTTGCACACTTCTCGAAACTATAAAGTCTGTAATAAATAAATGCAACATAATACGAACGAAACATTTGCGTTTCTCTTTCATATTTCCATACATTTATTACCTACCACAAGCTAAAAGGTTTTCAAATCTGCATATCCTGTTACGTATACTGATTAATCTAGCTAGTACAGAAAAATCATTTCCTAATACTTACATAGGTATAAAATCTGAAACTTAGTACTAACCTTGTGGCATTCGGCTCGCTCCAGGAACGCGTTAAAAGTCCCGACAGTGATCCTAGCCGGGGAGAGTCTCACTGCGTCCCTATTGGGCACGAAGCCGAACCGCTCTTGTCCCTTATTGGCCGGCGGCGCGTACGCAGGCGGCGCGGCTTCTATGTAGCACACCAACGTGGTGTAGAGAACAGAGAATAAGTCCGCGAATTTGGACTCGCAGATTGGCTTCATTGATGGCTCTTGGAGCATTTCACGTAGGGCGCTGATTAGCTGGAACAATTTAATTTGGAATTTTAATTTTAATGTACTTTTATCTACACTAATATTAAAAATATACAATAAAAAGTTTTGTTTCATTTTGGGCCTGCGCTATGCTATATTTTTATATAGTGTACATAGTGTTGGCCCATTCTCCGTATATTTTTAAGCATCTCCTTTATAAGTTTTTATTAGTATGTGGGAGGTAATCTAAATTGTGAACTGATCTTCATTGATATTTTCATATTACTAATTCCTGAGTTTATTGATAGAAAGCTGTACTATTTCCGATGGGGATACGCTTAATTCTACGTGGATGATGTGGAGGGGATAGACTTTTAGTGTTACAAAACTTCTTACGTTAAAACATTGAATTAGTAGGTACGTAAAAAAACAAGCACATTTTTTCTAATTTATTCTGATAAAAACATATAAAGGGCATTGTACACGACAGGTGCAAGGTCTTGAGGAGGAGAAGAAAAACTACCAGGATTGCGTAATAACGAAGTGCTTTGGAGACACGTATATAAGGTATGTATTTGTAGCAGCGTTCCGAACGGCGTTGGCTTCGCGACTGAGCGGCCGGTAGCTGCGTGTCGGTGCGCTATAGGTACGTACGCACAGATATAGGTATATACGTATCTCCGCCGCTACCTGCATTGTTTATTTAAGGTAAGTACATATTTTTAACTAATTATTATATATGTATATGTGAGTTATTTAATGTTATTTATATATTATTTTTATGTTTCAGGTGCAGAGCTTCGCGTCGTCTACATCCTCCCCCCCATTGTCTGTCAAGGACAATCATCATCAGCTGTAGGGAGCAGAGCCACACGTGTCACCGGTCGGGTAAGTATTCCTGTCTTTGTCTTTACGTCTACAATTCGTATGCGACCATCGTTGCTTATCTTATCATTAATAATATTTTTCTCAATTCCAGGTTCATATTTTGGCCACTCTTCGCGCGAGGTGTGCAGGAAGCAGGGACCCCGGAGCCAGTCGCAGTCGTTACTCAACTTGTAAGTATTTATTTTGGTCGCTTTATCGGCTATGTTTATTTTTGTAGGAACGTAATTCCATTCATGTGATTGTGATAATTCATCAATTTCGCCGAGTCTATGCAACATATACGTTGTATTGACGGGTATCATTCTTTATTTGGTGCAATACTATTAAGGAATCCGTCCAAAAGTATTTACGATAGGCGGTCAAACGGCTTTCGCGCGCTATTGTATTAGCGAGCCGGCAGGCGATCACAGCTGCTTGCAACTCGAGCTTCGGTATAGTTATACATTTATTGACAGGTGCCGCTCGACTCTTGCAGGCGATGAATGATACGTGCACATCTTTGTTTCTATATACTTTCCGCCAGTATGCGACCGCAGCCATCGCAGTCGGCGCGGCGTCACAGAACACATGCAGTTCTATAGTTGTCTCGTTCTCGCTGAAGGTACTACAGTGAGCGCCGTGTTCGCTGTCTCGCTCGCTCTCACTTGGTGCCGAGTTAAAGTACCATCTTGGTATGCGTAAGAGTTGTAATGATTGCAGTTCTATTATCCAGTCACTGAAAATTTTATATTCTTTTTCAGGTATATTATCATCCCATTTAGTTGCAGTTTTCCAAATATTTTGTAATATTATTTTTGCTTTCACAGTAAATGGGGCCAGAAAACCAAATATATCATAGATAGACATAAATATTCGTAGAAGTTCTCTTTTCGTAGGTTTTCTTTTCAGTTCCAGGATTTCAGCTGGGACACGCTTCAGTGATAGATCGAAGCCGAAGGTGTCGCTTGACGGGTACCACATAAGCCCGAGCGTCTTTTCAGGTAAGTCCACGCACCCGGATTTCATCGTTATTGCCTTGTCACTTAAGGTTTCTTTTGGGGTGCATTCTAACACTTCATGTTTGTTAGACATCCAATTTCTAATTTCAAATCCCCCTCTTCTATGAATTTCAGAGACTTCTTTTATCATTTTCACGGCCGTTTTTTCATCATCAACGCTTTCAATATAATCGTCCATGTAATGGGATTTCAGTATGGCTTCAGTAGCTTCAGGCATTTCTTTTTCAAATCGCTTAGCGTTTTTGTTTTTAATGTGTTGCGAAATGAAAGGAGAGCAATTTGCGCCAAAAATAAGTGACGTCATGGCATATATCTTTATCTCCTCGCTTTTATTTTCACGCCATAAAAATCGTAGTGCATGCTGGTCTTCTTCTTTTATTTTGATGCGAAGGAAATAGTCTCTGATGTCGCCCACTATAGCCACAGGTTTCTCACGAAAGCGTAGCATGATGCCCAGCAGTGATTGAAGCAGGTCTGGGCCTTGAAGCAGGAAGTCGTTGAGGGCGTAGCCACCGCTGGACGCTGCGGCGTCAAATACCAATCTTAGTTTTCGTTTGTTCGGGTTATCGACGCCGAAATGCGGTAGGTACCATTCCCGGCTTGCATGCATTGAAATTTCGTCGTCGGATAATAATCGAGCGTAATTATTAACCATTAAATGATTGATTCTGTCTTTGTAACGCACTGCATAACTTGGATCCGATAACATTCTTCGTTCTACTGTCATAAATCTCTTATAGGCATTTGGATATGAGTCTGGCATAGGTATATTATTTTTCCACGGTAGGCCGATCGTCCATATTCCATTATTTAATACGGCTGATTTATCAATGATGTCAACCGCACGAACTTCATCTTTGTTTACTCGCGGCTGAGAGTTTACGCCGATCGCCTCGATGGCAAACGAGCGCCGAACAAGCTCATGAAGTTGTCCGTCCTCGTCGATGTGTGCGTCACTCGGCCGTAGCTGCATCGAGCACGGTTCTGCGCCTGCGCATGTGTGCGTCTCCTGCTGTGTATGTGCGGGCCTAGCGCTCGCCGGGGCAGCGGGGGAAAGCGGAGTGGGGGCGGCGCAGGTAACGGCGGCGGCCGGTGCGGCGCGCGCGTACATTGTTGTGGTCAACGTATGCTCAGCGGTTAGAGGGCGACCCTTGCGAGCGTAGGTAGGTGCGGGTACGATGCCGTGCAGGCACCACCCGAGCGGCGTGAGGGTTGCACACGGTTCGTTAACACCACGATAAATAGTCTTAAGAGTCATGAGTAGGTGGAAGTTATCTTGCCCAATTAATATTTTGGGTTTAACGTTCACATTAGCACAAGATAAACTGTCTTTTAAGTCCCGTAAATGTTCATAACTTTCGAGTTTCACTGTAGATAAGTTTTGAGTAGGCAAGTCAAGTTCATTTATTTTTCGCGCGCGCACTTCGTACATTTTACCATCACTGTTCGACAGTTTAAAGTTCACCATTTCACTTTGACACACGATATCAGAGTTCCAAGCGCCCCTAATGCGTAAAGTCTCAGGCTGACCTTGAAGGTTAATACAGTTCGCGAGATCAGCTGACAATAGGGACACCGTTGCACCGTCATCGAGCAAGGCATGCGTAGCGATAACACCGCTCGGTCCGTGTACATTAACGCGCACTATTTTTAACATTACACTTGTACTGGGAGTCACAGTAGTATTTGTTATAGTCTCGGTAGTTGATTTTAATTCACTTGCAGTTGCTGTACTCGTAGTTGCGTCGTTGGTCGACTGAGGCGACGCTTTAGCCGGCCAGTGGAGCAGGCGATGATGGGCCATGCCACAATCATCGACGTCGCATAGTGCGCCCGGGCAGGTTTCTTTCCCATGCCCTAGCAACAAGCACTTATGACACAGCTTATGTATTTTAACGAAGCGCCACTTGTCTTTTCTTAGGGCACGTTTAAATTTGACACAGTTCGAGAGTGTGTGAACTGATGCTTTGCAAAACTTGCACTTCGTGTTTTCGTCACTGTCGTTGTTTAGTACGGACTGTACGGAGTAACTTTTACGATCATCGTTTTTCTTAGGAAACTTATTTTCAGTTTGTATATGTATATGACTTATACCTGCTGCGGCGACCTTTATAGCCTCTCTGTGTAGAAACTCGGAGAACAATTGTAGTTTGGCTTTACTGTCGTCTCGATTCTCGTATATATAGTCTGCCCACTTGTTTATAAGTATGTTAGGGCACTTAGATATGACGATATTTAATAACTCTGGGCTTCTTAGGTAATCACTTTGATTAATAGACTTAGCGACTGCCACATAATTGGTTATTTTTACAGCAAAGTTCACCAACTCGTTGTGATAGTTTTGCGGCAAGGGTTGCAGTTTTTTAAATTGTGCTGTAATTTTATATATGATCAGCTCCGGGCGGCCGAAACGCAGTTCTAGTGCTTCTAGAATGATAGTCGGCGAATTGTCACTGATAAGTAGCGATGAAACTGCTTCTCTTGCATCACCACGCAGGCACTTGTTTAGTCTTGTGATATTTTCACTATCACTATAGTCACACAGCTTGGTAGATTCTTCATACACTTTTTTAAATTGAAGCCACTCAAACGGTTCACCAGAAAATGTAGGTAAGTCTTTTGGAGTCGCTAACCGAGACAAATATTTAGTGTTAGCACTTTGTGAGGTCGTAGCTAAGTTTTGTATGGCTTGCGCCAAGTGCTGGAGGTCGTGCGGGGCCGAGCCGGCAGCCGCCGGCT
This sequence comes from Petrophora chlorosata, assembly GCA_951640565.1. NCBI lineage: Eukaryota > Metazoa > Arthropoda > Insecta > Lepidoptera > Geometridae > Petrophora > Petrophora chlorosata. The sequence goes on from OX621191.1 coordinate 2,923,801, forward strand.
GCGCGCATACCGCGTTAGTGCATGACTCATGCGTTTCGTGGATGCTTTTTTCAAGCCACTGTTCCACTTTCTGAGATGTTCCAGCCAAGGATAGTTGTGCAGAGCCACGGGACTTTTGAGAGCACTCATCATCCAGCGCGGCGAGGTCCGCCGCCAAGCGCTTGTCTATCAGATCCTTCTCAATTCTGGCCTTAGCTTCGGCTGCTTCCAGTTCTAACTGTTTCCTACGTGCCGTAATCGAAGACCTTGAGCTCTTTTTTGAGGAAGCGGCTTTGATACCGCCGGGTTCAATTTTCAAACTACCCTCGGCTGGGGCCGACTTCATAATAATTATGGGCTCGCGCTCGTTATCTTCTGCATTATCCATCACTGCTGGACATGTCTTCACGGAGTGCACTTCATTGTCACTTTTCATTTGCGTCAACGTTTCTCGCTTGAGAGCACCGCGCGTTTTTACTATTGTGCGCGGGGGTGTGCTGAACATTTTCGATAGTGCAGTATTATCTTCGACTTTTGTTCCTCAGCGATGCGGCTCGATGGACCAGATGTACACGACAGGTGCAAGGTCTTGAGGAGGAGAAGAAAAACTACCAGGATTGCGTAATAACGAAGTGCTTTGGAGACACGTATATAAGGTATGTATTTGTAGCAGCGTTCCGAACGGCGTTGGCTTCGCGACTGAGCGGCCGGTAGCTGCGTGTCGGTGCGCTATAGGTACGTACGCACAGATATAGGTATATACGTATCTCCGCCGCTACCTGCATTGTTTATTTAAGGTAAGTACATATTTTTAACTAATTATTATATATGTATATGTGAGTTATTTAATGTTATTTATATATTATTTTTATGTTTCAGGTGCAGAGCTTCGCGTCGTCTACAGGCATGCAAAATTTTACGACTATGATTTTACTATGGAGCTTGGCTTCAGTCTGCTATTGTTACAAAAAATCGAAATCGCAGCATGATTATAAACTCAAGTGATGTTTTTAATTATTATGAGCAGAATAAATTAAGTAGTTACCTGTAGATATAAGTAGAACCGGAAAACTGCAAAACCTCACTTTTAAAAAATTAAATATATTTACCTTATACTCAATATATGTCATCGAAATGTGTAAATTCATACGAAAATACACCCATTTCTTTCCAAAACAAAATTGACCAAATACGAAGATTTGCAACTAGGAACACACACAACCTCGTGCTACCGAGCCCGAAACTAAAGATCCATAGCTCAGGCCCAAACATAATGCCGATAAAAATATATAACAAAATCCCAAACAACATAAAAAAGAAAGCATTGAATCAGTCTTCTTAAAAAAAATAAAAACAATATCTGATTGACAAATGTTATTATAATTTAGACGAGTTTTTCAACGACACGTAACGTAAAATAATGTAATTATTTTCATATGACTATTAATACCTAATACTATAATATGTTTGTTTATTCAATGAATTCCGCTCGCTATAGCTTCTATTGCCATACCTGTCAGGGTCGTATATGTTTACTAATCCTTTCATTAAGACCTCTCCAAATGTACATATATATATATATATATATATATATATATATATATACAACGTGTAACATAAATGTGTAGTAATAATTAAACCACGCATATAGAAGCTTATTAATAATTCAAGTCCAAGTGCAAATCACCAGAAACTTTTTAAAATCACAAGATATGATAATTTAAACATTTCTGGTAATCAAGTTCATTTCAACCCTAACAATCAGCTGATAAAGAGCAATGAACTTGTGACAAAGAATATTAGTGCGCCGCGTGTACAGATCTGACAAACAAATTTTATCTTCAGTTAGCAAAGCCAGCTGTCCTACGAACCTTACTTTACAACTAACTTTCAAGCAAACTGCTTTTTACGCGACTCCCCAAAAAAGGAATATAATGTTTTCGGGGTTAATGTATGTGCGTTTTTTTATTACAAAATGCCTCAACAGATTTGGATGTATGGGGTATCCTCGGAATCCTTAAATCATCCCAAGTGATAATGTTTTTGGCAGGGTATTTTTTTATTTTTATTAATGCTTACTTATTAATTACAGCATTAAACATCATCGCTCCAATTAACATTCAGGAATAAGGATCTAATCAGTGTAAACGCCTAATAAGAGCGAGCATGGCTGATGATCTTAAAAAATACGTGAGGTCACCAACCACCGTAGGAATAGGATGTAAAAAACATCATGCATGAATTTCAACAGTAGGAATGTAATAGGCTGATAATGATGATTAAGACATTTCCAACATTTGATTTCATTGCATAGTAAAAGAGTGTTCGTAAGTCAGTAATCAATAAAGCGTCTTTACTTAGTCAGTTTTCAGAAATAAACCTGTTTAATCTTTGACAAAACGCGGCAAACACTAAAGCTATCAAACATTCGCCGCCGCTTCATGATTCGCTAGCCTTGTTTCGTATTGCACCAATCATAAAGATGTAATCCTAATAAATAATAGCCGCTGCTCCTCATTGGTCGAGCGGCACAAACAAAGTTACCTTCTAACGCCGCCCCATAAAACTCCACCGAAAAGGACCGTTTTCGTTTCGGAAATTCTTTTTAGGTTATTTCTGAATATGAATTCTAAGACGTCAAGTTGGATAAAAATTTGAAACTAATCAAGGCAAGGCTAAGTCGGGTACGTTCGCGGAGATTTTTTTGTATACCGGTTCCGGAACATGCAAAAAAACTATGGTAAAAAAAACTTAAACCTATGTTTTTATTATGGTTTTAATGCATTCAAATCTGTCCAGGCAATAAGAAGTAATGGTGGAATAAATAAATACATACATACGTAAACCCTGAAATACTCCTTTTTGGGCAGTCGTGTAAAAATGTGGAAATACCCTTTTTTACGAGTGGGTTCCGGAACGGAAACGACCGAGTCCGAAGATCCGTTCAGTATGAAATTCCGGTATTTGAGACTCGAAATCAAGCCCTTGTAAAATGTTCGGCGTTTTCAAAGACAGAGCGCCTAGGCCACAAAACAGATAAATACAGAAGTTAATCTCATGTATGTACTTTTCATACATTTCATACCGGACGGCGCAGGAAGTTTTTGGGAGGAAAATTGATTGATTTAAAAATATAACTGTACACGATATCGACATAATTTTTTCGCAGTTACTATTATAACTGAATAAAGTTGTTTTGAAGACAAAACAAATGCGATTAGTTTACATTAACATCTTCCTCATTAGATTATTGAACACAAGGCTAACACAGCTTATACTACAATAAATATCTAATTTTAAATTGTAAAAATATGACAAGGCTAAAAACTTATGTTCGCTTGTTCGGCGCAGGGCTGGGGGCTGGGGCGCTTACCTACCTACCTAACTATTTTGTGTTACGTGAAAACAAACCATCAAAATACAAGCAAATACCTACTTACCTCTCTGAAACAACTGGTAGCTTAAAAAACGACAATTCACCGTTTAATGTTGAATTTAAACAACCGTCCACCAAACAGTTATAATAACCTATTTTTCGTTGCTCCATTTTTGCACAAAAAAGTTCACAGACGCGTGTCTCAAGCGGATGGCACTCGCATCCCAACTGTGCCCAGATATCGTGTCTGTGAGCGGTGTCTATGTGTGCGTTGCTCGAGCGCACTTTGTATGTATGTAGATTTCTGTACTAATCTGTTTTGTGCCTAGGCACAAAGTAGCTCGGTCAATGACCCGTACTACCGCGACTAGGCCACAGCTTGTTAGGATTGTCCAAAATAATTCAAATAAATAATTTTTAAACTTTGTATGGAAAATATAATAGTGTTTTTTTGGTTGTATATTCTGCCCAATGATTCATGACTAGATACCCATACACACCTTTCAGTATTACTACACATTAATGTTATTCCCTGTATATATTCATCCTGGCCGGTTTCGGCCTCGGCGATCAGACAACGCTAGATTAATAGATAGAGCCGGGATGTTTATTTTTTAAGTGGCTCGCATATCCAATTTTCTTTTTAAATGTACATATATGATTGCAATAAATTGTTGAGTATTGAGATCTTCAAGGCCAGAGTGAATAGGTATCTTCTAGATCTACGTGCTCCATCTTCGGCCACATCGTCGCTTACATCAGGCGAGATGGTGGTCAAAAGTAGGCCTATCTTTTGTAAAACAAAATGCACAGATATCACGCTTATATCATGCTTTATCTTATTTAAATCTTATTTAAATAAATAGAATATATCTAGCTGAAACTGGGTTGAAAACTGCTCTTGAGTTTCTTTGACTGTTTAATTTATCACTTAATAGATATAACTTTTAGTTGTCTTATCAAAGTAAACAGACAAAATCAGTTTTGTATACATGAAACTAAAGAATAGGTACATAAGTACACGACGGTCTTTTGTCGTATCACAAATCCTTTCTATCCTATAAAAAATGTAACGTTCTATTTTTAACCCCTGACGCAAAAGGAGGGGTGTTATAAGTTTGACCACTATGTGTGTCTGTCTATGTGTCTGTCTGTGGCACAGTAGCTTTTAAACGGTTGAATCGATTTGGATGCAATTTTTAGCGGTGGTTTTTAAGACATGTTTCATCAAAAAAGGTTCAGCTGTTTTTTACTTGTTATAGGTTTTTTGTGTCGGGGGTTTTTTAAATTTAAGTTTACTGAAATTCGTTATTATTTGTGTTTGTTATGTTATTGGTGTACAATAAAGTGTTATCAATCAATCATTCAATGAGTCACCTATCAATATACTCACAGTCAAAGGTTGCAGCGCAGCGACATGGTTCTCAGTGACGTGGTAGGGGTCTTCGTACAGTTCTACTGACGTCATTAGTCGGAGGAAGTTGTCGGTGATGGCGGGCGCGAGGGCCTCATCGCGGGCCAGTTGGCGCCAGCACGATATCACACATCTGTACATGTGACACCAATAAATTCATTGAAATTCGTCGCTGAACATCAAACGATGAGACAAAAAAACTGGTCATTTGAAACTTCTATTTAACAGGCGTATAATTCATTTTAAAAAAATCGACTTCGATTTTGATGTATCTTCGAAGTCCATGGTCGAATGTCGATGAAATTTATATGGGACCACCTTGAAACTATACTGAACCCAACGCAAAAATAATTTTTCAAACAGTTCATAAATGACGGAGTAACCGCGTAACAAATAAAAAAAACCTACAGTCGAATTGAGAACCACCTCCTTTTTAACCGACTTCAAAAAAGGAGGAGGTTCTCTATTCGGATGTATTTTTATTTTTTTATGTTTGTTACCTCAGAACTTCGTCATTTATGAACCGATTTGGAAAATTATTTTTGCGTTGGGTTCAGTATAGCTACGAAGTGGTCCCATATAAATTTCATCGATATGTGACCTTGGCCTTCAAAGATACATTGAAGTCGGTTTTTGATATTTTCTAAAAATTAATTATTGAAGTCTGTTAAAAACGATCTACTTGACACGCCATAATTATTTAAGCAACGCAATAAAGTTCGAGTGTTAAATGAGTTTTACTCCCTAGTTATCTCTGCTATCATTTCGAAAGCGAAGATATATATTCTTAAGTCAGATTTACTAAGAATATAATTAATTTTCCCGTATTTTTTTCTGTCACACGATTACCAAGGACTTCAAATTTTTGTGAGGGAATTTGTATGTTAAGCGTGATACTTTCTCATTTTCAAATTTACTTTACTTTAGCCCTAGGGGCTACTTCACTCCCGCTATTTAAGTAAATAATGACCCACTTTACGAGCATGAGAGATGAAACGCTGATTCATCAAGAAGAGTACAGGGCGCGCAGGATTTTTCAGTGTGCAAAGGGCCTAAGCACTAGAGTGAAATTGAGGCCCATCAAAAGAGCATTACTGCAAACATTACTGTGTTCCGGTTTGAAGGGCATTGTAGCCAGTGAAATTACTGGGCATTATGAGACTCATCTCAGGGTGACGAGCGCAGTGCAGCGCCGCGCAGGATTTTGAAAAACAAAGTTCTGGGTGGTGCTGTTATTGTTATGGGCTGGCGTATTGCTTACCATCAGGCAAACGTCCCACTCGTCTCATCATTCAGTTAATCAAAAAAAAAGAGTTCATCGATTACATTAGGCCTTCTACAATAAGAAGAGTTTTTTTTTAAAGAAAAGGTAACATAATTTATATATCAGAATATTCAGAACTTACGGTTTCAAAGGAAGCCTCTGCCCAAGCAGCACTGCAGTGACAGCATTAGAATGATGCCGCGTCAGCGATGTCAACGGTCGCATTAGTTTCATCCTCGCTTCATCATTCACTTCATCCATCGTCGACAGCATCACTTCCACTATTCGCTCTACACTCTGATACAAATCCTGACCCTTATTTATAAAGAACGCGTCTAAAAGTGCGCTGATTCCAACGCTTCTAAACTCTTGATTGTCGTAACCTTCTAGCAGACTCTCTATGAACTGCATCGTGTGGTGATGGGGAATCTTACTAGCGATGGTGTCGCAGAGATACATGCAGAAATCCGAAATCATATTTAAATCGTTCGTCAGAACATTGTTTTGTAAATGAGCAAGGCCTGTCATGCATTCATCGTCAGACTCGACTGTTCTGCCTTCGTATAAGTCCTGGATCTGAATTATCAGCTTGATGCAGTCTATAGTCGTTAATCTTACTGGGAAGTTGGTATCTGCCACTCCAGGAATTACAAGACCAAGTAGATAACCCATTTGTCCGAACTTGCTTGGAGTTTCATAGTTCAACTTGACGTTCTTGATGTACGTATCGAAGATCACTTGCAAAATCATTGCTGATGCTGTTCGGATTTCATCGTTTTCGTGTCGAATCCATTCCATGAGCAAAGTTACTAAATCATCAATAGTGCTCACACAAGTTGACTGGATGATCAGTTCTCTAATAAGTTGGTGGAGTAAAATTAAACTATCGTTCAAAGTTTTCGCTAACTGATCGTTTTTGTCACCGTTTCCTTCGATTTCATACTTCCGCTTAAAAGAAGATAACTCCCCAAATATGCTATTAAATAGAACACGCAAAATCGTATTCCGTTCTTCAGGTAAAATTCCCTTTTGTAGCTTCGTGAGGGCTTTGGCAGCTTTCACTATTATAGGGTACAATTCCACATTACGTCTTTCTAAGTTGGAATTGTATATTTGCTCCAAGACTGCGTTGAGGAGTTGCCATCTGTTCCGTAAGGCCACATTGTGGTGTGCAGCCGGGTGCAACGCTTTGCTGATCTCGTAAAGTGTAGTGACGCTCGCTTTGCACAAGTCAAAGGGAGGATTGGACTTCAAAATATCGAAGAGGCTTGATGTCACGTTTTCCCCTAGTCTTGCCAACACGTGAATGTCCAAGCACTCGCTAGCCACTTTTCCGTAACAAGTGATCACTGCATACTTTACCACACCAAACTCTTGTTCGCTTTTTGAATTCCTTGATGAGAAGATGTTTAATATCTTACTGCCTCTCTTCGATTCGTTCTCTTTGTATATAGCATCAAGCTCATTCATCACAAATTCTCCGTGCTGCCTCGCAGCAATACCTGAAGCTTTGCTTACGTATTCACAGCTTTCCATCGGTATAGACTTTAACGCCAATAGAATTATCTTCAGTATCTTTTCAACGACTGCTGCGTTCGACATGTGACAAGATAGAATAGCCAGGTACTGCAATGATACACCCTTCACCATTGGCGCTTGTTTCTTAGCCAGGACTTGCTGCGATATCAACGTGGCTATGACTTCCACCCACTTGTTACTGTTGACTTGTTCTATCGCTGAAACTAGGAGGTCCAAAAGCATGCCATGCCATTGGTCCTTCGATTCGCTTTTATCAACAAACTTCAGTAATCTTTGAATCTCAACGGTCCACGAATTCTTCAAGTTCTTGTGCACGTCTCCTGAATATTCTTCGAGAAAGAAAAGTAGATTTCTATTCCTCTCTTTCTCGTCAGGGTCTACGATGTACGTAAGACATCGGATGAAGACCAAATCGGGGGATATTTTCGTATCTAGTTCCTTTTCTGGTTGGCCTTCGTCAATAACGTTGGAATTGTTTTGAAGTAGCGATGTTAAGCAGTGACTTACTGTGCCCATTGACGCTGTGAAATCGTCTACCGTAAGAGCAGTCAAAAGCAAGTTTCTTAGCTGATTCCTTACACTTGTAACTGTGTTACACATTAGAACTAAAGAGCTCTTGCATGTGTCGTGTAAGTCTGCGACATCGTTCTTTGAAACGTTAGAGTTAACTGGTGCTTCGTATCCGCAATGCTTTATGATAAACTCCACCAAAGTGAAATCTTCAGGCGTTGCTATGCAGTTTCTGTACACGAGGCCTACAATTGCCTTCACTAGCAACTTCTTCATTTTTAACCCTTGTTCCATGACCGTCATCACTTTTAGTATCGCCACGAATTTTGCCGCATAGTTTTCTACAAATACTTGGGACGATGTCGTCAAATGTGTCAAAATGATGACCGACCTCATCCTATCTTTCTCTTGGTTATTTTTGCATTGATGTAGAAGGCTTTCGATAGTCTGATCTGAGAATTGATTCGCCATGTGATCGAAACATCGCAGCACTTCAAAATGGTTTTTGACTGTATGCGGCTGATCGTAATCTGGCTCTAATAGAACTAAATTGAATAGAATATGATTAATGTTGTTGATAACATTGTCGTTCAAACTCAGTTTGGGGTTCAGAGGCGTTGGTGACAGTATGTACGATATACATTGACTTACGTTGTAGAAGTTCATCGTAGGCTTGCGATACAGAGATAGCAATGAGAGTACGAACTTGTTGACTGTTTCATTGAACTGTCGTTCGGGTATCAGCCTAGTGATTGGTCCTAGAGCCTCTAGTACAGACTCTGATACTTTAGATTCGTGCGACGGAAGCCACTGGTTGTACAAAACGTCAAATATTATTGAAAATTCAGTGACGAAGTTGTCTTTTATAGATGTTATGTTTCCATTTTCAACATTGTCTCCTATCTGTTCAGATACTGCGATTGCGAAATGGCCGAATGCTAAGAGGAAAAAAGTAAAAACATTATTATATTCAAGATGAAACTATTCATTTATCACCTATAATTATTATTCCAGTCATTGGATCATATTATAATGCGAAACGAGGTTATCTAATAACGAATGCTTTAAAACAAGAGTATATTATTATACTTCACCTAAAAGGCAAATGAATCAGTAACAAACAAATACTAAGTTAGGTCTTATCAATTGAACTTTATCTAAATGAGACTAAAGGTTACTAGGACCTACTAACTTAACTACACCTAATCACTTTTTGCCACTATCTAATTATATACTTTTAAAAATACGTACGACAACTTACCGTATGCAAAAGCCTGCTTCAACCCATCACTCTTGACCAACGACAGTAGCGGCAGCATCTTGCTTAGAATCTCCTTGATGTGAGGGACCACCCCATGGGTGTTCACTGCTGCGAGGGTACCCAGAGTGTGAGCGATGGTATAGTGTGGGACAGACGCGGGGGACAGCTGGTCGATGAGGGAACGAAGCACCTGAAGTAATCATCTTGGGTAATTAGGAACTGTTGTCAATTACAATGTTGCTGTATAAAACTGTGAAATGGAAGGGTTACCTACGACACAAGTTAATTCTTAGTGTAGGTTCTGCGCACTGATTAATGTAATACATTACAACCCCAGCTTACTTAAGATCCCTAGTGTCAAAATTGTATTACCTAATCACCTAATGGAATGTTTTAGAGCGAGTGTGGCTCAGCGGGAACTTGTGCGCCTTTCGATCCGACGCACCTGGGTTCGAATCCCGACTCGGCTCTGCACCAATGACTTATAGTCAAGTGCAGATTTTGGACGCACGCTCTAAAACGGTGAAGGAAAACATCGTGATGTAACCCGCTTACGCGCTTTGAAGTGATAGGCTCTGGCCGTGGTTGTAATACCACACACCGAACAAAGCCATGCCGTCAAGCGACCTATGTGTTTCGGGATGATTTTCGGTGAACCATCGGGGAGACGGGTCTGAACCGCTCAACTGCCGTCTCTCTAGATATATGTGCTCCATCTTAGACCACATCATCGTTTCACATCAGGCGAGATAGTGTCCAAACATAGATCTATAAAATTCTAAATAATTTAGAAATAAATTATTATGTTTTTTTTTAATGTTAAGTAGATAAAAGATTATACTCGTATATCTGGTGCAATTTTGTCTTATCCTAAACCTATTAATTATATTATAATGCGAAATTTTTTATGTATGTTTGTTACTCAATCATACTATTGAATGGATTATGAATTGTAATGACGATAGATTAGCACATAAGATTTTTTTATTACATCCAAATCGCTAAATCGTGCGACGCATGTGTCGCGATTGATTATCTGATTCTATATGTATGAGCAAAGTCATAGTTGTCAACTACTTAGTACATATTATGTATGTGTGAGTTATCAACACCAAATGGTTAAGGTATTGTTTACAATTGTGAATCATAGTTCTGTATGTGACCTCTTTTATCTATATTCTATACCAAGGGAATAATAATAGTTTGTTCGATTATATAATTGTAAGAAGCAAACATTATGCCCCTCCTAGTGTTGTTTTCTAAGTCAGACAGAGAGCGAAGTTCTCTTTACCATGTGCTATTGTACATGATTAAGAAGATAAACAATATATTAACAAGGCAAATAAGAACTACATTCTAACTTCATAACACTTGTCTGTATTAAGTTTTTAACCCGCGACGCAAAAAGGAGAGTTGTTATAAGTTTAAACACTATGTGTGTTTCTGTGGCACTGTAGCTCTTAAACGGGTGAACCGATTTGGATGCGTTTTTTTATTTGGAAGCAGGTTTTATTGTTTCCTAGACATGTTTTATTGTGTGTCGGGGGTTATTAATATTTTTAATTTATAGACATATTATAAAACAACACAAACCAGGTCTAAGTACTCATGACCAACGGCTACCAGAACAGCCGAAGCGCCCATCTGGACCCCCGGCTCGTAACCATTATGTTCCGTCATTGCTCGAAGCATCGACGAGACCAGTTCTCCAGCCACCTTCGAGTCCAGTTTCTTCACTTGGTTCACGCATGTTTGCTCTAAGACCCTGTAATTAAAGTACAGTTAAGTGTAAGATGTAAGTGAAAGGAAAATTATACTTTCAAATCAGCCTGTAGAGTAGTCAGTTAATAAGCGTACCAATGCTGCATCAATTATATTTTTATTTGTATAGTAACTTGATTTGGTTTGAAACAAAATCACTACATAGTATAAAACAAAGTCGCTTTCTCTGTCCCTATATCCCTATGTATGCTTAAATCTTTAAAACTACGCAACGTATTTTGATGCGGTTTTTTTTAATAGATAGAGTGATTGAAGAGGAAGGTTTATATGTATAATAACCGTGCGAAGCCGGGGCGGGTCGGTTTTATTAGCACTTATTACCTAGTACCTATTTAAAACATTCATGAACATTTGATAGCAGTATATAAGTCAATTCATTTGCTTCGAGATAATCAAGTAATAGCAATGTTTCAAGGTTAAACAAGAACCAGATTTCTAAACACAGAACTTGGCTGGTAGGTGTAGTTTTACACAACATTTATCAATAATATCATCAATTTATATAAGAACTAGCGGCCCGCCCTGGCTTCACACGGGTATTTAACAAAAAAATAAAAATTAAAAATTATAATACACACACATCTCTCCTCCTGTGCGGCCCGTACCTCAATGACGCCTACACTGCATAAGGTGCTGCCTAGCTAGCCGAGCACGCTGAGCGGCTACCATGCAACTTTTTTCTAAACTTACATTTTCAAACTCGTGATAAATTTCGAATGGAATGTCCGAAGTGAATATTTCAAAAAGTTATATAAAGGTATAGAAGCAGTCTTGAATATAAAGTAATTTATTTTGATAAGGATTAATACCAAGATACAAATAAAGAGCCTTTTCTAGCGGCAGCATTTCAATTAAATTTTTAAAATGAAAGAACACTTATTGTGGCATAACTATATTAGTTAGACATATGCTGTCGCGACACTTTTTGTAAATAATGTCTTCAAGGTCTTATTTTATTCTATCATCAATAGTTTTCGCAGCACACGCGATGTAAAGAATATTTTAGGTAAATTTTTTACACCTTGGGTTACATTATTGGAGTTTTAGAATGGATCCCTAATTTTTTTGAAAATTTAATATAGCCCATGTCACCCGGGGATAGTGTAGCTTCCCAACAGTGCAGAATTTTTCAAATCGGTTCAGTAGTTTCGGGGCCTATTCAATGCAAACAAACAAACAATCAAATCTTTCCTCTTTATAATATTAGTTTAGATGTTTCCTCCATGCAAATTTACATAAAAATATATATAGCTAGGTATTTAAAATTAAATTACTAACACATCATCATCATCATCAACCCATCACATTCCCACTGCTAGGACACGGGCCTTCTCTCGTAGAGAGAGTATGGGCCATAATCCACGCTGGCCCAGAGCGGCTTGGTGGATGTCACATGTCCTTGAATTTTTGTGATAATTTCTTGGACATGCCGGTTTCCTCACAATGTTTTCCTTTACCGTTTTTAGAGCGAGTGATAAATCCGCACATAACTTAAGAAAGTCAGTGGTGCGGGGCCGGCTGGATTCGAACACGGGTGCGTCCGATCGAAAGTCTCACGTCTCACTCGCTCTTACTAATTACTAACACAATCATTTATAATTATTAAATATTCAATGGTACATAGGATGTATCAAAAAGAGTTAAAATATGTTAAATAAAACTTCAGCTCTTCAGGGAGGGTAAATCGATAAGTAATCCCTTTATAATTGAAGTTGTGAGTTTGTGTTATATTCATGTACACATGTATGTTAGTCGGTAAGGTATATATTCCATGGGCCTCTGTTAATTCTACCTTGTTGTATTTTAATATAGCCGGAAGTAAAATAAGTTTAACAATAATAAAAATAGCTCTATTATTTAAATGATATAATTTTCAGAGACTTACAGTGTTAAAGCTATAATAATATATTAATTATCAAGCACTCACTTTATTCCAAGTACCTGATAGCAGCAAGTAACTAAACTTTAGTTACTTGCTGCTATCAGGCAACTAATTATTAACTGTTTAGTTACTAAACGGTCAATAATTAGGGTATAAATCATCATTCTGTAGCAAACTATAATAATATTGTGCTATATTTACTTAAGGATCTCCAACAAAGGATACATATTCAGGCTGATGGTTTAAAACTATGAAAATATTTTACAATTGCGCTCCTTCATTTAGGTACTGGAGATCTTGAATGAGATAGAAATGATGCTGAGAAATGTTTTCTATTAAGAGATTAGGTAAGAAGGTAGGATAACAAGGTAGATTGGCGCCATGAAAAAGTTATTAATGTACTCACTTAATAATATTCCCCAATTGCAACGGATTCGCTTTCGCAGTATCTTTGTAAAAATCACAGAAAATGTCGACCACATCGTTTGGATACGAATTGGCTATTTTAGTCAAGGATTTTATGACGACATTGTTTACGGAGTTTTCGGTATCACCGGCCGCATTTATTAACACCGTCACTGTATCTGCGAATGTAAATAAATAAGGTAAAGGTGACATATTATTGATGAAACCTTACAACTGAAATAACCGATTAATCACTCATGGAAGGGTGCACACCTTTTAGACACTCTGATTTGGAATAAGCCATTTTCAGCTATTTAAATAACACGTATCATCAGAAACTGATTACTTTAACACTTTTACACGTTAGAAAATTGCATCAAAATCGAAACATCCAGCATCAATCGTGTCAATCAAGTGACAGCTGAGCGGATTGACAGTTGACAGTCGAAGCGATTGACATCATTGAGGTCCATTGAGGTAGTGTCATTCCTCAATGTTGAGGTCTCATTCCTCAATGATTGACATTATCTAGTGCTGACAGCGACAGTACGAGTGTTGCCAGCTCCACAAAAAAAACTACGAAAAAATTAAAATATTAGGGGCACACCCTGTGGGGCCATGCGGTGCAATCGATGAATGGCCCGCGGCGGTTTACTTGTATGAAAATGAAAACGGCTACTTTACATGGACGAGTATAATCTATCATTGATAAGCGGTAAGCAGACATGTACCTATATTCCGGCCAAGAACTACAAAGGCATAGGATCATTTGATGACATTGTGCTTTGGAGATACTCAAACGATTGAAAATACCGTACCTTTCCAGCTATTCTTTCGTTTTGTTTTTTAAGATTGCACTTCGTTGTCTGAATATGTTATGAATTCACTGAAATGACTATTTTAGGTCATTTTTTACCAACAATTCCAGTCAACAATAGTTTTTCGGAACATTTTTTGCAAAATTACTACAGTTTTGTTTTTTTTTCATTTTATTTTGTTATATGCTTCATGCATGACATCCTGATTTGCCCGGTTGAAAAAAATATCTCCTTTGGTATTATGTAGTAGAGCAGAAACTCGTGAAAGAATAAAGTTCTACTTTAGTAGCTTTTCTTTTTAGATTTTGTCTATGACGATGTCCATTAGGTGCGTTCCATAGAGGAAACTAATACAGTGCGTTCGGAATAGGGAAGAAGACTGCAACAAATGCAACTTTATCCCGCTACGGGCGCGCGGGCGCTAGTGCTCATAAAAGTTTAAGTTGTTATTCTTGTCGTACAAAACAAGAAGTAACAAGATATTGCTGGATATACATTAGGGCTAATAGGCTGAATAACGAGAGACGACTAATTTTGTCAAAACAAAGAATACAAATCATTGGTTAAAGTTAGGTTAAGTACCAGCTTTATCAACACATATTTCTCGCCATATGTAAATATGATATACGTGTGGATGCATTTAACTTGTTCTACTTCAGTTCAAAATGCTGGGACTTATTTGGCTCAACGCATCAGTATTGCAATCCAACGATTGTGATGACATTATGCTTTGGAGATGCTCAAAACATTCAAAATACCAACCTTTTCAGATATTCTTTCGTCTTGATTTTGAGCTTGCACTTCGTTGTCTAACTATCGTATTTGATTAATATTCAGTCAATTTCTACGAAAAATTCCAACCAATAATCGTTTTAACTTATTAACTTAACATTACTGATCTATGGGGTACATTTCGGGGAATGTGCACAGAAACTTCACGACCTAATTCCACCCTGCCCTTCCATCACATGACGAGCAGAAAGTAGGTCAAATATCATCCCTATATATCCGCCAATTCGAACAAAGCGTTTTGCTTTTTTTTTTTTTTTTTTTTAATTCGCCCGTTTGGGCAGGCTAAAGTCTCTAGGACCATACCGCCTTGTCTTACGTAGTTTTTTATTGATAGTTTGGAAAAGTACAGTCATTTCTTTCGTTGTTGTCATTGTCGTGATGACAATGACATGAATAAGTCATTAATTACTCTGAGAATTCATCAAATACTGAGATCAAATATGTTGTTATTATAATAATATACACATTGTTATTTTAATTATTTACATTTTACAAAACTAAACTAAATTTCTTTTACCGTACTTATTATAAATTTATACAAGTAAATAAATGTGGAGGCATTCATAAGTAACTCCTGAATGCAACGCGGGACCAATTCAGGTTCATCATAGACTTGAAAAAGCTCATCTATCAACACAAGGCGCTGAATGTTAAAAGACGGGCACTCAAAGAAAATATGATCTAATGATTGGACCATTTGTGACTGGCAATAATAACAGTCTGACGAACTGACCATTCTAAGACGATGGAGATGATAATTCAACCGACAATGACCAAAACGCATACGACAGATAGTCGAGTAAAACTTTCTATTCAAGAAAGATTTACTCTTACAGAACCATGGTATGGAATTAATCTGTACATCTAAGTTAGCATACCAGGATCCTTTGTTTTCCACCTGTGTACAATGATACGAATGTCTTCCCCAAGAATGACACATTCGTTGTTTTAAAATACTTACAACATCTGTGTATGGTAATAAGACATTTGCATCATTCCCACTGGTGTTGTTCGAAATAATATCTGCAAATTTAATTATAGCATTGGCTAGATAGTCTGCTTTTTCATTTCCTTCAACGCCAATGTGTGAAGGCACCCATGTAAAACTTACATCTATGTTTAATCTTGTTAATTCTACCCATAAATGTTTTATAAAATAAATTAAGTAGTTAGTGTTAGCATGTAATTTGTTGTTTGCCAAGTTTTTCAATACACTCATGCTATCACTTACCACAACCCATTTAGTGTGCCCTAGATTATTATTCTTAATGTGTTTAAGAGCACTCAAGATAGCAACAGCTTCAGCAGTAAAAACACTGGCGTGTTTATCAATCTTATGACCAATGCCTATGTTCAAAGATGGTTCAAATATAGCATAAGACACAGCACTGTCGTTCTTGGATCCATCTGTGTAAACAAATTTGTGATTTATCCACTCAGCCAACATTGAATATACCTCTTCTTTAATGGACAAATTACTGTTTATGACTATATTCATTGCTGGGAATTTGCTAATGAATGACCCTTCGTAACAGGGTAAAATATGATTTGATTGATAAATGTTTAGATTTTTAAGAAACTCCAAAAAACTTTGAAATCCTTGTAGCATGTAAAATGGTTTAAGTGTTGATTGAGTGTGTGTGCTGGACAAATTGGCTATAAGGTTATTGTTAGAAACACTATAAAGTTTTAGGAGAAATCTTTCTTTTAAATACTTAAAACGAATGCCAATTGGTGGAAGGCTACACTCAATCTGCATTGCATTTATAGGAGTACTTCTGAATGCCCCAGTAATTAGACGCAAACATTTATTTTGAAAAGTATCTAAAGTATTTACAAATTTTTCTTCTGCAGCAAAACAAAAAAAACCATATTCAAAGTGACTACGAACTAATGATTTGTACAATATTAACAAGATTTTGGGGTCTGCACCCCAGTATGACCCAGACAGGGATTTCAATACATTAAAGGCTCTGTTAGCTTTATTAATTATATGTTTTATATAATTATTCCAGGATAAGTTACGGGAGAATAATACACCCAAAAATTTTACATCAAGCTCTATGGTTAAAGCAGAATTATTATAATATACAGCAGGCTTATAAGAATATCGTTTCCCAAATATAACAACCTTGGACTTTGCAGGATTGACATCAAGGTCAAGGTAAGAAAAATATTCATTAAGCTTTGTTAATGCATCATTAACAATTTCGACTACTTGAGGCAAATTGCTTCCTGATGCATAAACAACTAAATCATCTGCAAATTGTAGATTTTTAACATTTGAACCTAATATTAAATTTAAGCGACGTATATAGAGAATAAAAAGTAAAGGTGACAGAATACCACCTTGACAAACTCCTTTTGAAGAAACTCTAGGACCATAGAGATGCCTGTTATATTTAACGAAGACTTCTCTGCTGCTTAAAAAGTTTTTAATCCAGTTTATAATCTTTTCAGGAATTCCTGTTAGTAACAGTTCATGACAAAGAATATCAATATTTACACTGTTAAATGCACCTGCAATGTCAAAGAAAACAGCAACCATGTGATTATTTGCAACTAAACTGTTATGGATATCAAGTTGCAACTGACAAATACTCTCCCTAGCTGAACGATTTCTACGGAAACCATATTGATTAGAAGGTAAGATGTTATTTTGTTCCACATAAAACTCCAAACGTTGTTTCAACAATTGTTCAAATATCTTACCCACACATGAAGTGAGTGCTATAGGACGATACGAGTCAGGACATAACTTAGGTTTATTAGGTTTTAAAATGGGTACCAGACAATCAATTTTCCAATCTTGGGGTATAACATTATTTTCCCAGAGTAAATTCAACAATTTTAAGAAAAATTCCAGACTCTTTTTACTTAGTTTCTTGAATATAATGTATGGTAATCCATCAAGACCAAAAACAGTATCTCTTCTAGAGGAAATAGCTGATGTTAATTCATTAGTTGAGAATGAATCAAGAAGAAAACTGATAGTGGAGCTTAAATTAGTAGCATTAAGTTTCCTGGTACTATTAGGCACAAAATCAGGAGTAAATTTCATTAGGAAATCTAAAATCCACGAGTCATTGTTATTATTATTAGGGATGTTTGTTTTATTGAATCTACGCATATAGTTCCATATAATAGATATTGGAGTACAACGATTAAAAGTTTCGCAAAGAGATTTCCAGCTATTTTGTCTTTCAATTTTTAATGTGAGTTTTTTAAGAGCTCGAAGTTTTTTGAATTCCAAATAGCTTTCTTCTGTTGGGTTATGTTTAAACTTCAAATATGCTTCTTTGAAATTCAAAACAGCCTCTGAGCATTTCTGATTCCACCATGGAATGTGAGGATTTTTATCAAAGTTTCTGTGACATGACTGTGAAGCGTGAATGAAATGACTTGAACCTTTATTATTAGTAACAGATTTGGCAGCAGCTGTAAGCAAAATTTTACAAAAGATCGAATATGCGTTTTGAGGATTTAAAAAATTTAATTCAACTTCGTCTAGCAATATATCTACACAACTACTGAACATTTTCCAATCCAACCGTTTATAGTTAGGGTAGATGGGCAAATGTTTACCATTACAATATTCATCTGAATTTTCACTATTATTACTAACTGATACTTTAATAATTACAGGAAGATGATAACTAGACCCAAGAGGACTATCGAGAACAGACCATTCACATTGAAGTGCCAATGATGGGGAAACAAATGATAAATCTAGTGCGTTTGGACGCCATGTTAATGAACCAATTGTAGTTGCTTGTCCGTTATTAAGAAGAACCAAATTATTGTCGTCGATGACTTCCAAAACTTCCCTACCTCGAGGAGAATCAGTGCCACAACCCCAGGAAGTATGGTGGGCGTTAAAATCACCTGCAAATATGAATGGACCAGGAACCGACTTTACTAATGAATCAAATTTAATTTTGTTGAAAGTAGGATTACAATTTGTAGGACTATAAAAGCTGACAATACACAGATCTTTTTTATTTACTGTAATTTTGACACAAATGTTTTGTAAAGAATTATCAAAATAAGTATTTATTTTAGAATAATTGACATTTTTGTGAATTATAATAGCTACGCCATTATGATTATTGCCACAATCATTGCGTTCAATATTATAATTCCTAATTTTAAAATTTTGAGTGGCTCTTAGCCATGTTTCTGATATAATTGCAATATGAATGTTATGTCTATATAGATAGTCAATAAATATATGCTTATTACTGTTAAGACTTTGTGCGTTCCATTGTATTATATTTAATGAATCCATTATGAGGTAGGAGGTAATTTGTTGCTGAGAGTTTTTTTTAGAGTCTCTCGAATAGACCCTGAGTTGATAGGTACTACATCTTTGTTACTGATAATTTTGGTTATTGTTTCTATTAAAAGATTAATAAAAATCTCTGACTTCATTAGGTTGTTTACTTGTACATCCAGTGTACGTGCTGTTAATGCTGGAAAAGATTTTGTGTTGAACAGCTCTGAAAAGGTGGCCGTTCGAGATTTAATTTTGTTTTCTTCTATCTTTTCTTTTTTTAATGGGCATGATGAGGAGATGGCTATATGACTGCCCTTACAATTAGCGCATTTGGCATTATTAGGATCAACTTGACAGTTCTTAAAATTATGGTTTTCCGTGCATATGGAGCATACCTCAGCATTACGGCAGAACTTGGCAATATGCCCGTACCGCATGCATTTGAGGCATTGCTTCACTGGCGGTACGTACATACTCACCTCATGCCGCCATGAATCTAGATATACATACTCAGGGAGGATGGTAGATGCGAAGGTCACAGCGACCGCCTGTGTGGGTACAAAGGCTGCGCCTCCGTCGCCTCTTACTTTACGCATAAAGCGCCTGACTTGAATGACATTTTTTGAAGAACCGATCAAAGAAAATATTTGCTTGTTGGACATGTCCACCGGAACCGAGGTGAGCACCCCAGTCACTTCGGTGTCGCCAGCCGGTATGGTTGCCTTAAGGGAGAGTTGGTCCAGTAGTTTTTTATTTTTCAAGAACATGTTTGCGTTATTGGGAAGATCAAATGTTATGCCCACTTTATATTTGTTGATAGACTTCAAGTGCATGACGCCTGAGACTCCATGGTCTCGCAAACCTTTGGAGAGGGCCATGCGATCCCTATCGCTGAATACAGTATTATCGGCTGAGTGGCTCAAGAAGACAATAAAGTCGCTTTTTTTCAAGTCTTCAGGGTATTGACGAGAATAGCCTGGAACCTTATATATATCATACTTATCAGCTTTTTTAGATTTGGGCGATTCCATTACTACCGACTTCACCGAATCCGAATCCGAAGACTCGGGGAGCGATTTCGAAGACGGCTCCGGGTCCAAGGGAGGCGAATCCTCCTTCCTTCGCCTTTTTTTCCCCATCCTCGAGCACTTTCCTCAAAAATTAGATTTTATCAAAATGTATGTTCAAAAAACGCGCCTTTCCACTTCTGCGGTTCCCGCCTTTTTCCAAAGCGTTTTGCTTCCACGTTTATAGTGCGTACTGCTAAGGAATGGAACTCCTTGCCATCTTCTCTGTTTCCTGATAACTATAATTTGGGCTTCAAGGCTAGAGTGAATAGGTATCTTCTAAATCTACGTGCTCCATCTTCGGCCGCATCGTCCGTCGCTTAACATCAGGCGAGTTGGTGGTCAAACATAGATTTATCATAAGTGAAAAAAACTGACCATATCACAAAAATCTCAGAAAACTAAAAAAAATATGTTTTCAATATTTTCTACTTGTAACTTTATAATAAAAAGCTGAGCATTCAACAAAGAGATAATAACTGTCCTCATGTCAATTTCACGTTCTGTAATGTTTCGTTTCTGACCAATTTCTGACGGTCGAGTGTAATTGGAATGTGTAAATGAGACAGAGCAGCACGCCTAAAAAAATGACATTCGAATGACAGGTAATAGGTAGGTTCAAAGGATAAAAAATACCCAAGGAGTTTAGCTAATAACTAAATTTCCACGGACATACCTAACGACTGCAGAACTCATCATCCATGGTGATCCAAGCCCTGACCGCCGGCGCCGCGCCGTCATCAAGGTAATGACGCGGCGCAGTGCCCGTAGTGCCCGCAGCGTCCGCCGCGCCGGCATCGCCATCGCCAGCGAGCGTGGCGCGGGCGGGTACTAATCATGACGGTAATCGACGCTTAAATATTCTATGATAGACGCGGGAGTGCCGGAACCCTTTCGGAACGTGCCCATTGTTGCTAGAATATTTGATAAAATTTTGACTAGTCTATGGTATACTAATTGGCAAAGAGCGAAAAATTCAAAATTTTTTATACAATAAATCGTGTTCTTACCATCTTACCTATTTTATTACTGTGTACTGTGTATTGTTGACATAGCTTACCCTGTGATGTTAAACGGATTTAAATAGGAGAACATAGCTAAAGAGAGAAATTTTGTAAGATAGTAAGATATTATTGCTATGATTATGATTCCAGAAGCGACACTATTTCCCCGCATCCTCATAAATAATAATTACCTACGTATAATCGCAGAGTTAAAATCCTTGCAGTGGTGCAAAGCCTTTGATGTTCGGTGATCACGCCGCCTTTATTTTTCTGATTGTTACACAATCGGCAATAACATAACAGGTATTTACCAATGTTATAAAATATATAGACGGCCCCTAGTGTGCACTGAAGAGTGCTTTCATACTCACATCTCACATTCATACCCATACATTCTCACTTTACATAGTATGAAGTAAGTAAGAGAAAAACCAACCACGGAGAGACTCTTCTATCTAGGCTTAACTCACGTAGCAGAGTATGGATGTAAAACTAAAGAATTATAAATACATTTTAAAACACAGTTAAAATATTTTATTCACATGACACTTATAAAGCAGAAACACGACAAGACAACAAAAGATATATGAAAACACTTTTTACTCTCTATTCAAATATCCTTCATTCTGTCATACCAGCCAGTCTGAAGGTAAACTATTGCAAACCTCTTTCTAACAGAAGTAAGCTTTACTTCTTCTGCCATTTATTCACATTATTACTATTTTGTATCTATTTTTCTGTCATTCTCCCAATTACTATGAACGATTGAGTAATAATTACTATTTTGTACAGTTCATTCTCATGATTCCTGCTCCAGTTCCTCACGGAGTGGTAGATACGTTGCAAATTTCTAACCATAAGTGCAAGTGCCCAGTGCTCACCAGTCCACAGTAAATCTTAACGAGCACCAGAAATTAAATAGCGTTCGTGTAAAAAATAGGCAGTTTTACTGGAATACGGTAGCAAAGCAGCTGTCCTATCTGGTTTTATTTAGTTAGTCTATGGTTTTGCAATGGTTGTGGTCGGCTGGACTGGTTGACAACGAACGAACGCAATATTCGTATTCGTGTTCACTATTCTCGCTCGGTTCCTCGTGATTATTGTAGACGTGCGATATCACCCGACAAACAGGAACATTTTCCATTTAACGAAAAACGCCCTGGCATCACGCCATTTTTACAAAATCGCGAAATACACCACACTAAAACTGAAACGACTTTCACCGGATACATCGATAATTTGATTAACGAAAGAAGGGGTCTAGCAATTTATCCCAGATTAAATTGAATTGATGCAATGTTCCCGTGTCTGCGGTCAATCACGGACATATCTGTGTAATGTACTGTGTGGTTGGTTTAAGTGACAAAGCAAAAGCGTCGGCTCCCGTTCTAGGCTATTATCCTATTCGTGATTACGTCGGGCCGGGAACTGGGCACTCGCTTTAGTCGTCGCGGGTACTCCAAAGCGGCAAATACGGAGGCGCAGATCCTGCTTCGCATCATTTACCGCCAGGATTGCGGTGAGTACGCTCCCGAGCGCGACCCCGGGCGCCCGCGCGATTATTTCCACAACGTCGGCATAGTCGCGAGTCCTCGCCCGAAGCACTTGGCATCTGACATTGAATACGGTACGATCAGCTGCCCGAATGTCTTAAAATAGCGATAAAATGTCAAGTCTGCCCTGGCAGCGTAGCGATCAGCTGATCTACTCAGTAATTATATCCAATTAGGTAACTAATTGTTCCTCTGCCTTTGCTAAGTTCGCCTTATCGTGTCGGCCGTTATCTATTATTTTCTATGTGAGATAACACTATCAAGGAGATACAGTATTAAACATATTGGCAGTCTTGACACAGTTTATGTGATTTGAACTTTGTCTTTTGTTTGCAGATTTAAAAATGGTGCAGCAAGATTTGACTTAGATAGTTTGGGGACACTAGTTGAGAATGTCTGAGGGTGGTGTAAGCGTGTGAGCTTGTGGACTGGACTGGGTTAGTGCAGTGTAGTGCAGTGTAGTCGTAGTGAGTGTGTGCCCACCGGGATGCCCTCCGTGATGTTGTCAGCCGTTCTGGAAGAGGAGCCCGATCTTTATGAGGCGTTTCCTCCCCATGTAGACCCCACTGGGATAACCATCCTTACCGATAGCCCACCAGGTGAGTCTTGTTAACAAAACATATTCTTTCATATGAAAATCTTATCTGTTTATTCTTAAATTGTAGTGGTATGTGTCAAGATATCTGCAACTTTTACTGTTTAATATGAGTTTAATTTTCTACATCTCTCATAGTAGGCAGGAATAGAAGTTTAATTATGGAACACTTCATCTTTCATCATTATCTTTTTCTTTTTGGCTTGAAGAAATTACTATAGGACTTTTGACCACCTGGTGTACCTATGCTGGAATTTATCGTTGTCACATAATTTTCATGATAACTTCAATGAACATTTATCTGATAATATGCAATAGACAGATAGGATAGATATAAAAGAATTAGTAGTTGATTGTACCTTATTCACTGTGAGTGGAAGACACAGGCAGGAATAGAAGAGGATGGGGGAGGCCTTTGCCAAATGGCAAACAGACAATGATGTTGTCAAAAATGAAAACATAGTTAAATAATTAGTATAAGATTTAAAGATGAATATATAATTTTAAATGTACCTATAATGTCTGAATAAATGACTATATTATTATTATCATTCACTGTGAAAGAAAGCAAGAAAAATTATTCCACATAACACACAAAAGTAATCTTGAATATGAATTTTCTCAGAAAGCTAACCTGACAATAAAAAATTGTGCTTTAAATGTCTTAAGTCTTAAGTGCACCATATTTTGAAATACTTTTTAATTCTATATTTAATACTTGAAATAATGAATAGCAGGAATATGCTAATCATTGTTTTAAGTATTAAGCATTTCCCATTATAATCAGCAAAAAGCAGGTGGTCTACAGTACATTTTCTTTGAAAAGTACTAAATCAATATGCTTTATCAACTGACATTGATAAATCTGATTATTATAGTGGATTATTTTATTAATCTATGAGAGATAAGATTAATTATAGAATCAAATACTATTATCACATGACACATGTGATATTATAATGTTGCAACATGTCTTTACCTAGATATTTAGTTTTAAATCAATTATGTCTGATACAGTTGGAATCTCTAGAACACAGATTATTATTCCTCCTTAGTGTAAAGAACAGCAAACCATTACATTTTTTCCATTTTTTAGTATTTGTAGTTATAGCGGCAACAAACACATCATCTGTTAAAATTTCAACTGTCTAACTATCATGGTTCATGAGATACAGCCTGGTGACAGACGGACAGACAGCAGAGTCTCTAGTTTTACCCATTTCTAAAAAAGTGTTTTCTTGGTACCTACTACATTTTTTCTATGAAGTTTGCTTTCTTCTTCTCTAAGACTTCGCAGTCTTTCACTCGACTGACTGACTTAAGAGTAATAAGTTTTCTGTGCCGATCCTTGTAAACTGTCAAAACACCAATAATGTGGTTGAGAGTAGTTTAGTTAATAATCTATAGCACTTACAAATGTACACGCTGCAAATCTTCAGTCATACATTGCATGTCATACAAATCCCTACATCCTTGTTAGTGTTGCAAACAATTCACATCCTTATTAAAGGTTAACAGTCTCAGTCCATCTACATACGGGTGTACAGTGTATTATTTTATGTTATTGAGTGATGATATGAGGAGGTTGTTTACCTGATTTGAGCAACACCCCTGCCCATAACAGTTTCAGCACCTCTCTGAAGCATGCATCCTCTATGGCTGTATACTGCACTGTGCTTGTTCGTCACTCTGAGACAATATCTTTTGAGACATATTAATTCAATTTTGTTATATTTTTATTTTGTTTTCATAGTATAAGCAAATGATATTCTTATGAAAGTCTCTAAATTACGTAAAGATAATTTAAAAAATATATTCTTATGAGAAAATAAATGTGTCAAACATTTCTTTTCATGCCCAGTAATTTCGCTGGATACAAAGCCCATCACCTTCTACCAGAACACAGCAATGTTTGCACACTACTGCTTGACGGAGTCTTGCAAAAGAGGCCTACCACTATGTTATACTAACATAGCTTATATAGCTATCTTTTTTCTTTTTTTAGGGGACTTTTAGTCGCATTTTTTTGGCTATGCTAGTCAATGAAACAGGCTTTCTTCTTGTAGGCATTTATGACTGTGTGTCATAAGTTGGCTTTTTAAGGCCTAAATTCCTAATGCTATTTGTGAGACCCACAAGTCACGCAGCTAGCTATCATTACACTATTTAAAATGACGGTGAAATACCAAGATCAGTGACAGAATTTCAGTTCAGACAGTCTATGTAATGGTCATCGGGCATTATTATTAAAAAAGAGACAAAATGCTAATATCATATGCCCAGAAAGGCGCGTTGTCGCAATAAAAATATTTAATTGTTATATCATACAATACATGCGCGCAGAGATTAATTCACTGACGCAAAAGACACAAAAGATCTGCCGACGTGTGCCGACGTTAATTGTTCTTTTATTGCTTTAACTAAATTCGCTTTCAGAGGTTTTTAATGATGATGAAGTTATGGTTAACATTTACTAAGCTGCAAGTTTCTTCTCTCGTGTAGGTGTGTCCAAACCTGGTGGCGGAGTTAGATCGCCTGAATGCCTCCGACACGACCTAACGACTGTTGTCTTAAGACAACACCCGGGACCGAAGCGACGGCTTAATGTGCCCTCTCAAGCAGGGTAGCGCTCAGATGCAAATACCACACAAACGGTCATCCTTCGCAAGTTGTCTGCTGCGGATTTGCTTAACCCACATAATACTAAGGGACAGAAGCATCACTGCGCAAAGAAATTTAAACAAATAGCGACTCTTGCTATGACGCAATAAAATTCAATTCACCTCGCGTAGCGCTGCATACCTACCAGTCATACCTACAGAGCGCCTTTCTTTCTATCGCATAGCTCTTATCTCTTCTGACGCGGCACGTGTAACGACGCGCGACCCGCCGTCGGTGTCCGGCTATGTACTTGTAGCTTCGTACCTACAGTGCAGAGTGCGCTAGGCCTGCTTAACCTAGAAGATCTGTTTAGAACATCTAGACGAGCTACGCTACGAGCGATACAAACCTAACTATAGATAGATAGATAGATAGATCACACTTTATTGCACTTAAAAAAGAAAACAGAATTACATTTGGTAACACATAATCAATAAGCAAAATAGGCGGTGTTATCGCTAAGCAGCGATCTCTTCCAGACAACCATAGAGTAAGGAAAACAACACTTAAAAGAGGATAGTGTGCAGTAGATAATAAGTAGAAAATGATTTTAAACTAAAATGGTTAAAATATGATATATATAACTATCATAGTTATCAAATTAAAACTCAGTGTTAATATTGGCAAAACAATAATCAAACGCGCAGAGGTCAAATTCATATAATAAACACCGTATTCAAGAGTTCATTGAATGAATCACTATGATCATAAAACAAGCTGATAAAAATTTATTTATCTTGACTATTTATCTAAATTGTAGAATAAAGTATTGCAAAGTGAAGGACGAGTTCAAGTAAATAAGATTTTCAGAGCGGATCCACTCGTGAGACTTGTTGATGTGATAAACATAAACCGGTACCTGGTTAGATATTTTTGTCGAGGGCCTCTCTACTACGATAGTCCTTTTGAATACTCGTGGGACAATTCAAAATTCGTGGTTGATAAATTAGCGTTTATATGCAAAACAGACTGGAAAATAAAATTAGCAAGTACCTATTTTATACGTCCTTGCGTAAGATCGAAACGTTAATATCATAGATGAACCATGACAAGATACTCTAGCCGTTAGGTCTTCGAGGGTACATATGATCGAAGCGTTAAGTAAGAAATTTGCCATTTATTGAATTGGTTGAGTGGTTCCCGAGTAAACCAACTAGCGACCGGCCTCAGCTTTACAGTCTGGTGCGATTAACATTGAAGGTTCCAAATTCTCTAATTATGATGTGAAAAATGAAAACCTTATGAAAATCCATGGAAGAAGTTTAGGAGTACTAAACTAATAAAAAGACAGACGAGAGGGTAAAGGCGTCTGAGAATACCCTTAGAGGTATGGCAGAGATAAAAATTGCCCATGGGTACATGTAAGAGTTCCATCATTATTAATTTTGTTCTAAGGAAATAATTGTATACATTACTGCCACGAAACAGACACATAAATCTGTCAAATATTATGAGAAACTGATGAATTACAGTCCAATATTTATTTTTTTATCAAACTATATCTGCTAGTCAATGCTAACATTGCTAAACTCCAGTGATATGTGAGTCATACTCAATATCATGTGTACCTACTCGATATATACGTAATACGGTATACGTAGCTATTATATGTATGAGAATATCTATCAAAAAATTTGAGTCATACTTGTCGTGTCGTTAATCCTATTTATCCATCTTTAGATAGTTACCTATTTTATTGATTCTGAAAAATACGATATGTCATAGTATGTATTCCGTGTCAGGTTTAAAGCGCTCACAGTCCGGGGTACGCCTTGTGTCTTAAAATTTTAGAGAAAGAAATTACGGCACGGAAAGATTCCCTCTACCCCAGACTTTTAGAATAGTGAGTCACACTGACACTAAACCATAGATAGTTCCTGTTTTCCAGTATAATACGACTCAACACAAAAAAACGCGCTTATGATTGACCAGTGTAAATTTTTTTTATAATATTTACAGTGAAAAAAACCATGTAAAATACTGATATTCCTTTGGTGCCTTTGTTCCTTGGAACCTCCTTGGAATACTATGCAATATCTTACACAGAACGTTTAATTATGCTACAACTCGCCCCCAACCGCGGTGGGACGACCAGATTTCCCAACGGACTCTATTTTTTTCCATGATACAATGTAACTCGAAATGTTACCATTTCCACAGTGTGGGACTTTTATGAATTCTCGAGATAAATTTACCTCAAGTCCGATGTAAAATATTGCACGGAAGTTTCAATTTTTCCTCTTACAGTGTTACTCAGTATAGATATCTGATGAACACCAGTCGTGTACTGAGACTTCTGATAATAGCTGAAAAAAAAGATCATCCAATATGTCTTGGACGGTTTATAAACATAAGTATATAATGTATATCCAAGTAAAAGAATAAGTAATAGTATGTAAATAAAAAAATTGACTACGGACGGTAAGTTAACTTCCATACTGGATATGATCACAGAATACTAAGGGACAAAGACATTCCGCCAATTCGAACGAAGCGTTTTGGTTCCACGTTTATAGTGCGTACTGCTAAGGAATGGAACTCCTTGCCGTCTTCTCTGTTTCCTGAAAACTATAATTTGGGCGTCTTCTAGGCTAGAGTGAATAGGTATCTTCTAAATCTACGTGCTCCATCTTCGGCCACATCGTCGCTTATCATCAGGCGAGATGGTGGTCAAACGTAGATTTATAACAAATATAAAAAAAAATATATAACAAAGGCATCACTCCGCAAAGAAATTTAAATAAATAGTGACTCTTGCTTCCACCCAATAAAGTTCAATTCAGCTCGCGTAGCGCTGCATACCTACCAGTCATATTAACCTACAGAGCGCCTCTCTTTCTATCGTATAGCTCTTATCTCTTCTGCCGCGGCACGTTAAAAGACGCGCGACCCGCCGTCGGTGTCCGGCTATGTACTTGTAGCTTCGTACCTACAGTGCGGAGTGCGCTAGGCCTGATATGATTCAAATGAAAGTAATGCCATATTCAATATGGAAGTTCCATACTAAAAATCTTATTCTTCGTAAGCAAAACGTTTCGTTACTTGAATAAATGAATGAGTGCTATTTCACTTAGATTTATAGGAGCGTATGATGCAAAAGTTCTAGCACTTACTAGCTGAAGTCCAGCCCGTTTCCATTGACATGCTCGCATTAAGTTAGCCGTGCCGTCGGATTCCCTGAACCGGGGTAATGTTCAGAGCATTGTTTGCGAAACACAGAGACATTATCGTCGATTGTGCTTCGTAAACTGTGTAGAGGCGAGACTCCGTGGCCTGCTCGGCGATACTATGGATCCATTAGAAAATATTAAATGTTTTCTTACAAATTTATTATGTCCACGCCTTACGATCGCAATCACAGATGTAGACCCATTGAGTGCCATTGTTTAGACTTTTCATGGTCTCGTAGTTTCCTTTTCACTAGATCAAGGACCAAACGAAGAAAGAGGAACGGCAAATTATCGCATAGTATCGCGAGGCTACAAATTGCCACTAGAGGTGCACCTTAAAGCGTAGATACTGAAGATATTTACTTACTAGGAAAACGGCCGTTGCGGCGCTTGCCAATAAAAATATTAAATTTTGTTAACGTATTGAAACGATTGTATTTGAAAACTAATCAATGTCTCTCGGCTACTCTCATCCACTCGTCCTGATAGACGTAATAGAAAATTATTATATTGATGATGATGATGATGTCCTCCACGTGTCCGTCGACAGCAAACCTTGTCAACTTGGATGCGAGCGCAGGTGACTCGCCGAGCACGAATTTAAGCCGAATTTGGTCTCGAACACCCGGTTGCAGGGTGCACAGAACAACTGACCAGAACTATTGTAGGTGTAATTATAGGAGGGCTTGGGTCGGGTTTTTCTCAGTTGTCTTTTTGCGTCCAGATCTTGGAGACGGGTTTTTTCGTATGTTTTTATGGCTTTGTCGACTGCGACGCCAACTTGAACCTATTATATTACTCACAGTGAATATTTTTTATGATGGGATCAGTAGGTCCAGAATTTACCTCCTACAAACATACATACACACATACTTAAAATTTAATACCTCTTTTTAATATTAGTATTGCTTATTTTCAAACTCTTATTTGTTACAAGAGTAAATAAATTATTGTGTTAAAAAGTACCCACTTTAGCCATAATTTCATCACTGATGGTGGTGGTATAATTTCGTTTTTTATGTCAGCTATAAAGTAACATTGACAGCACTTCTATAGAAACAATCAGATCGTGATCTATTACTGTTCACAGCTATTAATATTTTAGAATGCTTACGTTAACTAGGTTAACAACACACTGTTTTGTTATCAGTACGAAGCTGAAGCAAACACAGTTCATCTCGATTCTGCTTATCTGTGGGGCAATCTCAGTGGCTTAGGTATATAGAATGCTATATCTCATGTTCTCAAGTACGCACTTATCTGTTATGAAAACAGCTTAGCCTGTGAGAAATACCGATTCGTGATTACGAATAGTAATGAAGGATCATTTCAGCCTATGAAGTAGTTAGAAGTTTTTATTCGTATCATAACGAACACTTAATTATAAATTACTAGCGACCCGCCCCGGCTTCGTACGGATGCACTTTACTAATGTGGTCTCATTTTTAGGGTTCCGTAACCAAAGGGTAAAACGGGACCCTATTACTAAGACCGCTGTCCGTCTGTCTGTCTGTCCGTCTGTCACCAGGCTGTATCTGATGAACCGTGATAGTTAGACAGTTAAAATTTTTACAGATGATGTATTTCAATTGCCGCTATAACAACAAAGACACAAAAACAGAATTAAAAAAAATATTTAAGTGGAGCTCCCATGCAACAGACATGTTTTTTTTTTGCCGTTTTCATAGATAATGGTATGGAACCCTTCGTGCGCGAGTCCGAATCGCACTTGGCCAGTTTTTGACGACTTGATTACAAAACATTGATATTTCTTTAATATACGTAAACTTATTTAGAATGTATTGTACATTAACCTTTAGTGAAAAAACTCTAGATGACAGTGAAAGTAAGCAGAAGAATTAAGTGGAGACAGAAATGAGGACGCGGATAGCGTCTTTGTTTTATAGATTTTTTTTTATACGAGTTTAACATAATCGTTTACTTGATAGAGAACGCCACGAATTAATACCTCTTTTAAGAATAATAGTTTCAGTCCACTTTGTATTGTTAAGTCTCGAAAAATACGGTCATCTTCTTTAATATTATTAAAGTAATTGTAAAAAATTAAAGACTTAAAACACGCAACGTTAGCTTTAATAGTCGCATAATAGAAATGAGTCAAGTTGTTGCGTGATTAGCTAATTCGTACATGGTTCGATGTTGTTTGCCAATGCTATGCGCGTGCGCAAGGTGGGGGCAACGCACCACTCTTGAGAAAAGGCTTTGGGCTAGAGTTTTAGACCTCGTTTTGCGAAATAATAGAGATTTGTAAAATTGTTGCCTTTTTTTAAGGTTTCTATTCTATGCTCGTTGATTTATTTATAACAACAAATAGAGGTTTACAAGGTTTATAGAGGGTGGCAAAAGTTTTGGATCTTAAGCTTTTCCTTTATCAAGAAGTTTTCTTCGAAACATCGGATGAATATTGAAAAAAATAAAATTTACTTGTTAGGATTTCTGAAAAAGGTACAGACAAATGTAATATTTCAAATAATACTTTTTATAACAAAAAAAATCCAACTTCAATTCTGATGTATCTTCGAAGTCCAAGGTCGAATAACGATGAAATTTGGGACAACTTCTGAAGAACCACCAAACCAGAAAAAAATCATCAAAATCAATTCACAATTATTGGTGGAGTAATCGCATAATGAACATACAAAAAAACACAGTCGAATTGAGAACCTCCTCCTTTTTTGAAGTCAGTTAAAACTATGCTTACGGAATAAATTGTATATGGAAAAAAAATCTTTTTTTAATTTTCTTTGGGCTCTCTTTGGTCCCACCAAAGAGAGCCTTACCGAACCGATTAGAGGCCATTAAGATATACAAAAAGAAAGAAAGACAAGTACATTTTATCAAAAAAACCGACTTCAATGTATCTTCGAAGTCCAAGGTCAAATATCGATGAAATTTATATGGGACCACTTCGTACACTGAACCCAACGCAAGAATTTTTCAAATCGGTTCATAAATGACGGAGTTCTGAGGTAACAATCATAAAAAAAAACAACCAATCGAATAGAGAACATCCTCCTTTTTTTGACACATCACGTAATTTTTCGTAGGTGTGTCCCTGTTTTGGTAATACCATGAGAGAATACCTAAAAGTACTTAGGTACGGACCGTGAGCAGAACCTTTAGACTCCGGAGAGTCGGGACAGCCTCGTAGTACCTAATTCATAATAGGAATAAAACGTTTGGCGGATAATATAATTCATATCTTTAGCCGTAGTTTAGCTTCCGAAAAGCGATGAAATCGCCAATGCCACAGATTAATTAATAGTGCAAGTATTGATGTTAAAAGTATAGCATACGGTTATGACCAGATTTAAAGTTGGCAGATTCTCATTTGCTAGAATTTCTAGATACAATGTAATTAAAGTTAAGTAAGGTCGAGACGTTTATGTCATCAAGTCATAAAACATTTTAGTGCTATTATTTGCTACGGTACGTACTTACAGATTATACTAAGTTGTGCAAATTATCAACGTACTTAGAAATGCACAGATATCACCCTTATTTCATGCTTTATCTTATTTAAATAAATAGAATATATCTAGCTGAAACTGGGTTGAAAACTGCTCTTGGGTTTCTTTGACTGTTTAATTTATCACTTAATAGATATAACTTTTAGTTGTCTTATCAAAGTAAACAGACAAAATCAGTTTTGTATACATGAAACTAAAGAATAAGTACATATTATTGTTTGTTCTTGTATGTAAGTACAATATTTTATTTTTTCTAGATTGTTAACTTTTATTATTATTTCTCTGTGTGTGTCCCTCAACTATGTATAATGTTAAAAAATATTTAGTTACTTAAAAGGGCTCAGATTGTCACGCACGTAGTGGGTGCCAGAATATGGGCGACGGTGCCGAGGGAGGCCGAGAAAACGCTGGCGAACTGATCTCGATGCATTCCAAGAGGACTGGCTCGACATTGCGGGAGATCGGGATGCGTGGAAACAGATGGAAGAGACCTTTGCCCAGCAGTAGGACAGCATAGTTACTAAAGAAAAATAAAAAATAAGTGGAAATTTTAAATTACCTGTTAGTTTCCCGAAGAAAATAAAATTAAACAATAGCAAGAAAACTGCTATGAAAACGGGTTTTGCACCAACTCGACACGAGGGACTGGACACGCATGTGTCCAGTTGGGGAAACTCAAAATATGTATTACTTGTTATTTTGTTATCTGGACACGCTAAGACTTATTTATGTCCAGATAGTAAAATTTGAAATGTTTTTTTTTTGTTTTCGCCAACTGGACATATAGGACCTACAAAACTTTATAATAATAATTAAATTAAACATATTAACTAGTATTAAGTAATTTGGAAAATGTAATGATTGTAGTAGCATAAATGGCTTTTTTACTTTTTACTTTAACTTTACAGCTAGTTTTGCAAAAACGGTACAGTCAGGTTGAAAATCGCTAGGAGTTTTCGTATTCATGACCTTCATGTGAAAATGTTAGTCCAACAAGTGATACTTATTTTGAGTTTCGTCCCTTGTGTCGAGTTGGTTCAAACCCCGTTTTTTTTATAGCAGGATGTAAGTATTTTGAGTTTCACCAACTAGACACACGCGTGGCCAGCCCCTCGTGTCAAGTTCGTGAAAAACCCAAAAAAAGTACCTGTTTCCTCGATGACTGTCTTAACAGCGTCGGCATATCCGCAAATAAACAAAAAAAAACATGCATGATTTCAATCAAACACATTTGCCCGCCCGAACAGTCGCCGGTACGACCCTGAAAGTTTCCAAGAAACGTTTACAGATAGTACATCGAAATTTTGCAGGAAACGACTCATTCAGTGTTTAATACAAAAATTCTTATAAATTTCTCATCTCACAAAAAATAGAGCATTCTAATTCCTATAATTGTAGGTTATACAAATTGCTTTGAAACCTTAAAATTATTTCATCGCGAAATAACCCTTTCAGCGTTTTTCAGAGACCTTAAAATTATGGGTTCCGGAATACGTTTATTCGTAATTTTAAGTTAATTGAATTTGTACCTACGCTTTTTCATTTAATTACGCAATATTTAGCTCTACATTCTTAGTAGATATCTTTCTTAATTAAATTGGAATAGACTAGAGAAACATAATATATAAACCTAAAAATAACTAGAGAAACACCTTATATGTACATTGCCGATATATACTACCTATAACACATCCCTTACTAGGTGGTAGATCCTCGTATGCGAGAAGCCGTCTGGATTGGCACTACCGCTTTTCCAGTTATTCTGCCGCCAAGCAGTAGTGCGCAAGAGTTATTGTGTTCCGGAAATTACTGCGCAGTGCAGTGCTACGCAGTGCTTTTTATGGTATTAAAAGTTCTGGGTGGCACTGCAATTTTTATGGACAGGCGCGGCGATTACCAGAAGGCGAACGACATGCTCGTCGTATCACTTAGTTCCATAAAAAAGTCTGTTACACTAATAGGCGAGACGAGGAGAGGAGAGGTCCCACTTAATGCTAAGCAACACGTATATGCCTGTCCATAACAGTTGCAGCGCCACCCAGAACATTGTTATGTACAATTCTGCGCAGCACAGGGCTTGTCACCCTGAGACAAGCGCTTAAATCTCATAACGCCTAGTGATTTCGCAACATAAAACAACAGCACACAACAAAAGTGCCCTTCAAACCGGAATACAGTATTGTTTGCACCCTACTGCTTGGCGGTTGAATATCTTGTGGTACTTCCTAAGGCGGCCTCTTATTTGCTTACAATAAACCACATGAAGTAGCGGCAGAAGAGGCCTGCCAGTACATGTGACTTCCCCGGTGGACAAATCATAGTCAAATGAGCCCGGTAAGACCAGACTACACAACTGTTATTGAAAATTTGAAACTCTTTCCTTTATCATCATCAGCCCATCACGTTCCCACTGCTGGGACACGGGCCTTCTCTCGTAGGTAGAGTATGGGCTAGAATCCACCACGCTGGCCCAGTGCGGGTTGGTGGATGTCACATGACCTTGAATTTTTGCCATAATTCTTAGACATGCCTGTTTCATCACGATGTTAAAACCGCATATAACTTAAGATAGCCAATAGTGCGACGCCAGCGCGGCAGGATTCGAACTCGGGTGCGACGGATCGAAATATGCACGCGCTTCCACTGAGCCTCACTCACTCTTTCCTCAATCATAATTATCTCCGAAATCTCGCATGAAACATTGCTCGTTCTCAATTCAAAGTATGCGCATGATTCAATCTGTGTGCACATTTTTGGACGAGTATCAAACCCGTTTCCTTCCTAATTTCTTAGTAGTGTCACTACCAGCCAAGTGTTTGATTGTTTAGCTGTTTGTCTTTGCTTTGTCACAGTGTTTATTTTGGCTACATTTAAATTACTATTTTATGATCTGTTATTATGCACACATACTCGTACGTGTATAATATGTTTATTTTAGTATGTTTGCTTATTGCCACTGGTTAATATTTCAAACCTGTCATGAATCAAGTTTGTTTACAAGCTTTATTTTAACTTTTTTGTTTGGGTCAAATTTTGCAAGTTGAATAAGAACCACTTCCTCTTATCCTACGGAGTTTAAATTTTGCATACTTGTCAAAAGTGACAATGCAATATTATGGTGACAGCCAGCTGATCTGATGATGGAGACGGAAGTGGGCAATGGAACTCCTTG
Source organism: Petrophora chlorosata (assembly GCA_951640565.1). Classification (NCBI taxonomy): domain Eukaryota; kingdom Metazoa; phylum Arthropoda; class Insecta; order Lepidoptera; family Geometridae; genus Petrophora; species Petrophora chlorosata. Next base: position 2,959,812 of record OX621191.1, read on the forward strand.
ACGGATAATCGTAAACTACTAGTGTTTGGGCCCTTTTTAATCTGCTCGCGGTTCCGATTACCAATTTGTTAAAAGCTTGTCTTGAAAAATATATTTTTTAATAAAAAATCTTGTTAATTTCGCCTGAGTATTGTGTGTCAAATATGAAGTAGACAGGTATGTCTCGGGCTTCCCCAAGTTCCTTACCTATTTAAATACAACAATCGTTACGTATGATATGACGCATACCTGTTTATGGCTGTTGTGCATTATATTGTACACAGGAAAATATCGATTATATTTATGCATTTTAAGATTACTCAATTATATGGATTATACAAAACTAAATAAATGTCACTGTCAATATAATTAAACCTGGTTTATTTACAAGAAGTAATTAAAAGCGAGTATTGTATTTTCAATCTCTTCTGCGGTCTCTTCTGATCTTCATGCGTTCGCGCAATTAAAAGAGCTGTAAAGATCTATAACGGAACGACATCTGCCAAATGGTGTTGCCAAGTTTTGAACAAAGAGTAAAATAAATAAATAAATAAATACACCCAACGATCACATACATAGATCCCGGCCTATAACTAGGATTCTCTGTATCTAGGGTACCAGGAACTACGAGGATTTTGGTCCCACAACACCCAGACACGAAACAAATGCTTTTTTAACCGACTTCAAAAAGGAGGAGGTTTACAATTCGACGGTATGTTTTTTTTTTTTTTTTTTATTTTTTTTTTGTGTGTTTGTTACGCGATTTCTCCGCCATTTATGCATTGATTTCGATGATTCTTTTTTTGATTGGTAGGTTATACTTCAAAGGTGGTCCCATATAAATTTTATCGAAATTCATTCAGTAGTTTTTGAAAAAAATAGCAAAAACAAGAAATATAAGTTTAATCTTCAAGTCGGTTCTTATTTTTTTCGTAACCAACTTTCTAAAGGTGGAGGTTTGTATTCGACTGCTTCATCTGCTTCAACCAGGGTTGACTTCCGGTGAGGGAACTCCTCAACGGTGAATAGTACAGACACAACATTTCGTAAATGGATTTAACCATAATAGCCTGTTCTAAATTCCATCATGACATGGCAGATACACCCAGGATTGACTTCCGGCGAGGGAACTTCTCAACAGAGATATAGGACAGACATGAAATTTTTTGTACATGCATTTAATTGTGATAGCCCGTTTTAAACTTCGTCATGATGTGGCTTCTAGATCATAAAAGCTTGTCTTTAAAAACTTTTTGAATTAATTTAATTAAAACTTGTTTTTCACTAAAAAGGGTAAAATAAATTATTTTTCAAAAAAAACTAAACCGACTTCAAAACCACAAATGGCACTCAAAAGTAAAAAATAAATTAATATAATTATCATAAGCGCTACCCACTCATATATTTGAAGTCGGTGCCAGCCAAGTCTAAAAGGTAGTAGATAGATACTACCTACAAGTAGTACTTACTATATACATAGTATTTATCTGCTACCTATTAGACTTGGCTGGCACCGACTTCAAATATATGAGTGGGTAGCGCTTATGATAATTATATTAATTTATTTTTTACTTTTGAGTGCCATTTGTGGTTTTGAAGTCGGTTTAGTTTTTTTTGAAAAATAATTTATTTCTGTGTACAAACATTTGTCCCGTCGCAGGAATCGAACCCGCAACCTCAGTGGTGTATGAGATTTCAGCCAACCTGCCCAACCACTACACCACAGGGGCAGAACAGATTTTAAATCATCCTACTAATTATACCTGTGCTAAAACTGCTAGTATCATAAATGCGAAAGAATGTGAGGATGGATGGAACTTCTGTGTTTAACCATAAAATTGTCACATTATTTATTTTTACTCTTAAATCGAAGTTTTTGCATTATTGCTAGTTTTTTTTACATATAATTTCGTACATATGCGAAATACATAAAGCTAAACAGGTACATTAGGACCAGGTTTTCAAATGAATGTGATGCTGCGTACCTATTCTTAATTTGGATCCAATAAATCGAACTAAAACAAACTAAAATTGATTCTAATATCTAATTATGGAACTGAGTGATGAGACGAGCAAGTCGTTCGCCTGATGGTGAGCACCTCGCCTGCCCAGAACAATTGCAGTGACACCCAGAACTTTTAATACCATAAAAAGTTCTGCGTAGCACTGCATTTCGCTCATTACCCCGAGACATCAGATATTAAGTCCCATATGCCCAATAATTTCGCTGGCTACAATGCCCTTCAAGCCGCCAGTTATGTAAGAGTGAGCCAAGAATGGCACTCTAGTGTCTAATATTAGAAATAGCATTGATTAATTAATCTTCAAAGGGTTGTTGGTCTGGTATTACCAATAAAAATAAAAACCTATTACAAATTACATTACATGGATTTGCAATGTAGAATGAAACATTTGGTTAGGTAAAGTGGGTAACTGGTAACACTCACTACATTGCAAAATACCACATGAATTAAGTAAGAGCTGCATAATAGGGTATTCATCTAGGACGGACGTAATGCGAGCGTTTGCTAATTATTTATCTGATAGGTAAACAACACATAAAGTAGCCTTGTTGTTTACAGTTTATGTTATCTCAAGTGAACGATAAAAGGTATACAATAGCGCACGTTTCTCATTGAGGTTTACCTCATAAATTCAATATATTAGTTAAATTTGCGTTACACAATACGAAACCTGGGCCCCAATTCACTATGACAACTTGGCGATTCCTTGCTTCGAAATCATTAATGAAGGAATAGACGTTTCCTCGAAGCAAGGAATCGCCAAGTTGTCATAGTGAATTAGGGCCCTGTATCAAAGAATTAACAAAAATCTGAACTTGGCCACAGAATGAGTCCTGGCAGTCGCATACGAGGCGATTTATGTGTTCGTCCCTGCGACGTACCTGATTTAAATTGTGGAATGAACTTCGGCCAACAGGTTTTTCGCGGGGCTATAAAATGGAGTGCTTCAAGAAGGGTGCAAAAAGGGTTATACAGGGTCGCCAACACATTGGGTGATGTCTCTAGTATTGCAGATGTGCATAGGCGACGGTGACAGCTTACCATGAGGGGGGCGTCTGCTTGATTGCCACTATATCGTTACATAATCATATCAACATCAGCCTGTAGTCGTCCAGTGCTGGACCTCTGTCAATGAATCTCTCGCTCCGCTCTTCTCATCCAGTTTCTGCCAGCCAACCTACACAGGTAGAAGCTCCGCCGTCGGTGGTGGTGCTGCATTGCCGGTCTTACATAATCATATACCACTCTATTATCACATAAAAATAATTATACATAGTATAAAAATAGGCTCATTATCAACCTTAGACAACCTTTGAATGGACTGGACGTGAGTTTGCCATGGGAACTCTTTAATTTTCTTGGTATGTAAACAACAATTTTCAAATTTTAAATGCTGCGCTTTCCAATAGTTAAAGAATTACTTAAATCGATCTATTAGTTATGCCGGATACCTCTGGCAATTACACTCACTAAAGCAAAGTTCACTTCTTTATTTGAATAGGAGAATCGTGCCATATACCTTGTATTGGACGGACACAGGTAGACAATACTTTTATATTGTAAAAAGATGCTCATATTGCGTATAATTTAAGTAATTCAACACAAGTTGATACTCACTTAATAACTTAGTGTGTCAATCGCAGCGCTTGGGTCTCTACTGCACCAGATAACCTTACCTTATCACTGTTATTTACTTAACACTACGGAGGCCGAGGGCGGTCTTTGAGACCATCATATTGTATTGCACTTTTTTGCTCTTCTTTTGTTTTCTTTTGCTCAGCTTTCTGGGCCAGCCGACGGTCTATTCTAGATATTAAAATTTAAACGTCCTTATTTAGTGGGCTATCAGAGTGTTCGAGAGAAGGCAAACGCCACTTTACGTTTTAATCTAGAACACAGTGTAAGAAAAAGAAGCCTTATGTCCTATAATAGAATCGTAGCAGATGTTAACGGTTAATTGAGAACGTGCCGTTTACGTACCACATAAATACTGAGGTTCGCGAACGAAACAACAAAACATTGGATTGTTTCATTCAGTTAGACGAGTGTGAAAAGGCCGTAGAGCTAATTCAATTGACTGAGGGATTTATTTTAAGCCGTGTTCAGAATAAACTCTGCAATCTACTTAGGTGGTGAAAGAACACAAATTGTATTTGATGGCAATAAAACCAGAAAACGTACAACAGATGTTTCGCATCACCTGAATTAGCGCGGTCTACTGCAAACAGCGTAAGCACTCATTCAATGATTACATGGGTTGGTTGTGCAGTTTATGTATGTAGGTTGAGACCTATTTATGTTCTCTTTACAAATGTACATTAAGGACGTTAGACGCCCTCTGACGTCATTCATCCCTGTGCCAGACTTGTCGACATGTTTAATGTGTATTTGCCTCTCGCTAGGGGTCCATTTTGCCCAATTTCAACCTTTTTTCCGTCCGAGCTACGTGCCATCATGCCAGTTCAAATTATTGACAGTTGAACGCAAGGATGGTTCTAATGTGTGTTTTTGACGCTTTACTGCGTAGACCACATTGCGCACATATCTATTTTTTCATTATTGTCGCAATAATATTTTTTTACTTAACACATTGAATCATTGAAAAGGCAGATAAGAATTTTTAAGGATACCTTATCTGGGCTAGACAAAACATTTGGAATTCGATTGCGATGGGAGGATAAAATAGTGAGTTCCTTGCCGTGAATGAACATGACGTAAATATTGCATTGCAGTAGGCGATAATAAACAGTTTGGTTCATCCTACTAATATTATAAATGCGAAAGTTTGTGAGGATGGATAGATGAATGGATGGATGTTTGTTACTCAACCACACAAAAATAAGGGAACGGACTTTGATAAAATTTGGTATGTAGGTACTTTAGGTCCTAGAAAAAGACAGCCCACGTTTGCTAACCGTGGGTGAAACCGCAGGGCGCAGCTAGTAAATGATAAATAAAACCATTTCCGCCTTTCCTAATGGTTAATCGATATCTGATACATTTTTAATCGATTTTTAGTCATTGCCCTACAATGAGCGTGGAAATGTTTCTTTGTCTTTATCTTTTACTGTCATATCAATTTCAATCAAAAATAGTATGATGCTTTCGTGGCCGAGACAGGGTTTTTTTAAATAGAAAAAGTGCATTTTGTCCAATTTACTAAATAGATGCTTTGATATTGACTTAATTTCTTCAATGAAGTCTGTCTGTTCAAGTCTGTTGGTTTACTTGCAATTGGGAAAGTCCTTGACTTGTTTTAAATATACATTTTGCTACCTAACTTTCAAGTACATCTTACAGATCACGCATGAGCAAGTACTACTGATATATATAAGTGGAAGATATTGCAGAATCTGCCGATTCATTTTAATACTAACATTTCATTTCTCAATCTTTTCATTATCATTACCTTCTTTTATATGTCTGTGTTCGATTGATCTTGTTCAGTTGGGTTACGTATGCGCTACGAAATCAGTGTGTTAGGTTGGCGAGGATCCAAAGCGTTGCGTTTTGCTTTGATTCGATTCCTATTTATACTCCGTGCATGCTGTTATCGTGTGATATTGATATCTTTTTGCGCTTTGTTTACTTGATTTGCTAAGATTAGTAATAGAATAATTAGTTTATTTTTTATATAGTCTAAAAATAAAGAAATAATTTAGGTTACTTGTAGTTAAAGAAGTAATTTTAATATGTCGAATTCTTCACTTTAATACAGTAATTAAATAATTAGGAAATTAAAATAATTAAAAAAATGATTTTCCTGTCGGTCTTGTAGACCGGTCGCCGTTTCTCACGGTCAAATAAACAATCGAAGTGTGACAGTGTTGTCGCTATCGCATTTTCCGGAGGCTGGCGGCTGGCGGCCAGTGCCGCCTGCGCGTGCGCACCGAAAGCATGTGCCCGCGACCGCGATGTACATAGAACCGGCCGCGTTTCGCGCGCCCAGCGCCGAGTCGCTCGCGCCGACAGACTCCACGCATCTCTGGACGCAGTGCTTACCCACCCCGTTATTCGCAGGCAAGAAAGCACCCCTCAAGACCTACGAGGAAGTCCAGCCACTCCTCCAGCAGGGCCGCAAGCGCGAGCTCAAGCTCCTCATCAGAGAAAACTCCTGGCCCATCAACAGCCCCGTGCGCGCCTCCCTTTGGCCGGCCCTCTGCCGCCAGCATCAACATGGCAAGTCGATGCTCGACGGATTCTACTGGGACATGGTTACACAGGTCAGTGATCTCTAAGTTGCGCAATTGCTTGGACGTTTTTTTCCCTTTGAGGTGTCACGTAAAGAAATGTTATTCGTTTCGAGTCAGATTCGATCGTAAGCGGCGTTATCTCGCTAAAACCGCGTGCACGGTCTGCACAAGGTCATGTCTGTTTACTTTGCTCAACGCCGAAACGTTTGTGAGATATCGTGCCCCAGGATAAGAAGGTGACAACCCCGACAAGGTCGAGTTTTCTACTTATTTTCATTCGTGCACTGCTCGAGCGCGAACGTGTCGCTGAATCTCTTTGAAATTCTAGTCGTGCGGCTATTGTTCGCGACGCCCTGAAGGCCGCCCAAGCGTACGACCCTACATGACAGTTCAAAAAACGTTAGGTAGGTACATTGAATAGTGAGTAACGTTATGAATCGAATGTAGCACAAACACATTAGTTCTATTCAAGGTTCATAAAAGTAAACAGGTTTATGTAAATCGTACACATAAAGCTTGAGCGTTTCAGCTCTCCGCGCGGAGGCTTGCCGGGTTATTGTATGTAGCTATCAGGCGCGCGGGCGCGGGCCTTGCGTTGGGTATAAGCCGACATCAGGCGGCGCGCGCGCATCCTCCGCCGCGTCACGCCGGCGACGCCGTCTCGCGCATCTTAATTAACCGACTCTGGTAACAATAGCTGACTAATTATACGGCAGGTGGTTGTTGATGTTGCTCAATACATTACTATTTCGCCGTTTATACCACAATTTAACATCAGTTTAAAAAAAAGCATATTTTTTCGTTCTTTTTGGCTGTATAATAAAAGGCAAAGTTGTAACGTGTTATTATTTCTTCGTGCGCGTATTGGCAAATCATCAACTCTGCCTGCGACTTGCTCACCTTCGCCTCGCAAGAGCTCCACATATATTCGCACAAACGGTACTGGCTACTTCGTAAATATGTAAACACTGCAGTACCTGGTCGAAGTACAGATTCTGACACGCCTTCGTATCGTCATACAGATATTTCTTTCTCTTATTGCGACAAAGTAGTAAACCATTGTTTACATTATATAAGTAGCCGACGCCACTGCGTGCAAATTAACACAATATATTTGTGTAACGTATGCACCGAATCGCAAAAATACCGAAATATAATGGAAAGTTTCTTAAGTATATTCAGACGCCGGATTTATCATTGAAAATCGATAAATGAAATCCTTTTTCCCTTACGGTGCAATACAATAAACCAATGAAGTCTTCATCAGGCTTGCTTAATACAATTTTCGAATCGTTTTTCCCCTCATGTTTTTAATTATGTAAACTAACGTGCTGTGGTATGAACACGGACAAGGTCACGACTCATGAGGTTTTTTCTGAAAAACTTAACGACAATTGGCGATTTCGTCATTGCCGCCTAAACAAATAATGGGTATAAGCACAGAATACTTAATAATACGTATAGGGCTATAGACTGCTCGATACAGCATTGCTAAAAAAAATAACTTATCTGTACTCGATACTGTCTCTCATCCTATGATTAGTTCACTGTTTATTGTCATTTCATTATAATCTGATTCATTCACACAATCGTAATGATTCACTGTAATATCTTTAAAGATTGTTTGTTTGCTTCCACTTTCAGTAGCTCTTTCATCCTCAACATATCCCGGATTCCTTCATTATGAGAAATCATGATCCACATGGAATGTAAATAGTGTGAGTCAACTGGGACAGTTGTCACGTGTTGTCCCAAGGTAAGGGCAAGGATTCCCCGGACTAAGAACAGCTAATAATACATCTACCGGTTATCAACATTGAAATCTCTCAATGAGTTGAGCCAAACTTAAGTCAACATTCTCTATATTAGTCTTCCTCGTTCATGAAAGGCTTACCTGCATTCTTATTTCTATTTCATATGTCATTCTCTCATCTTTTAAGCAAGCTCGCGATTTACTCGTATTTCGAACGGCCTTATATTATGTTTAATGTAGATAACCCTCCATCGGTGACTATCAGTACTTTTCCCATGTAAGTTGTATTTCGGAAATCCAAAAATATGCAAAACACCTGCATGTGGCATGACTTCTTTAAGTGCCACTTGAACAGGTTTGGCAGTCATTAGACTTTTAAAATCACAGATATCCGAATATTGGTGCTTCCAACAGTTGTTCAGCTACTCTTTGCGGTTAAAGCCACTTGTGGTCACGATTCTGTTGGTATAGATATAGAACATTCCTAACCGCAAATTGCAGCTATGTTGTGCAATTTATAAAAGTAGCCTAGGTATCCATTACTCATACCTTAGTTGACTTCATTGGGATTGGCTTAACTTGGACAGTACTCAGGTCTACACGTGTCCAAGAGGGTTGGATCAGGTTGCGTGTTATGCTGATAGGCGATTAGCTATTGTCTTCCGTTGTTTGTTTACGTTGAAGAGGGCGGTGGTCATTGCATCTTAGGCTGACGTATTATTTCTAAGCATAACATTAAAATTACGAGGAAGTCGTATCTAAAAACTACTGTAATTTTTAAATCATCCTAGTTGAACTAAAGGAGGGTGTATTAAAATAAAACCATGTGTGTATGTATTAAAATACTTGCGGTTACTTTAAAAAAACAATCTTCGAAACTACAAAGGCTTCTTTCGTTCCCAGCTCCATTAGTGGACTCTACGAAAATTGCTTTCAATGTCGACAGACTAAGCGGTTACATCTGATTAGATTAATTAGGATAATAGAGGCATTAGCTTGATCGATTTTCAATTTTAAGCCAGGTCAGCGCACGAAGGTTTATTGATTTAGATTAGATTAGATTAGATTAGATTAGATAACGCTTTATTGTCACACAACAACATAAAATAATTACAAAACAATACTTAAACCTAAAGTGTTACAATGGGCGGTCTTATCGCTTATAGCGATCTCTTCCAGACAACCTTTGGATGGAGAGGACTCAAAGAAACTGTGAGGGACGGTGGTGTTGTGTATAAAAAAACTAATATAGATTTAAAAGGGTTTTAAGCCAAATGTGTGACCGGGGTACCTCATGGAATCATGCTTATTTTACAGGTTGTTATTGAATTGCATGTATACATGTTTTGTTAGTTGTGTATTTCTTGCGATGATATTAGATACAGCGAAATAAAAGGTAAAGAAAATAATGCCTGCCTAGTGCCTAATCTTGGCATTACTGTAGTAATAATCAAACTCTTACTGCTTGATTGAAAGTCTGATCTACCTATATTGAATATTTCGTCAACTTACCAATTGCGATAATCCCACCAGATTATCACAAAAAACATGGCCTACCAGAGAAAAAAGAAGAATAACTGTTTCCAGATGATACCGCAGTATCGCAAGTGTTACCTGAACTCTGGTGCGATGCCAACGACATGCGCGCCTTGACCTCGCTCCGACGCGCTGTCACGCCGATAACGGTAGATTTCCAACAGATATCGCCATTCGTCACGCTAATACAGAGTAATACAGACCCTTTTGAACAGAAAAATAATACAAGTTTAAGTGGCATAGATAATACTCTCGAAGTTGATGACGTTCATCATAATACGTTTGCCTGCAAGATTCGGCCCTTCTCTCAGAAAGAGGAAGACAAATAGAGCCAGTTTAGCTTTGTAAATGACGACTGATAAAAATATTAAATTCAACCTTCATTGAGTTGTATTGGCCTTTGAATAAGCTAAAATAAAATAGTGACTCAAAATAAACTGAGTATTATTTTTAGAAGCTTCTAATTTCCAGCCCTAGGTCAGAAAGACCAACTTCGGACTCAATTTAACTTTGAAACCTGTCAAAGGACAAAAGTGTAGTATAAAAGCGATGTCAGACGACGTCATCCCACAATCTCATTACTGGGAATAGGATTACAGAAACGTCCAGCCCCGCGCTTTTATATTAAAACAACTGCTAAGTATCTGGGGAAATTTGTTTTAATGAATTCATGTTTCTCTGGGCTGATAGGCTGAAGGGAGCTTTGTTGAATTGTGTTATTAAAGAGAAAAGGGCTATAGTCATCATAAGTATTTTAAAAAAAAATTCAAGCTCTTGAGAATCACTTAAGTATTATTACTCGCTTTAGTAGAAAAAGTTATTGCAAAATGCAATCGGTATTAATAGATAATAATTTTCCTGACAATGTTAAAAAACTATAGAGTTAGCAACATCCCGTCTCGTAACATAGTTTGTAAGCTATCAAAGGCATCATAATAGAGCCGATCGATGAACTGATATCAATTACGCATTATATCACTTCGCTTAACATCTGTACTATGCACGGATCGAGTTTCATTCAAGTCATAGTGAACTAATAGTTATTCTGTGTTCAGATTCATTCAAGTTTTCGTCAGGCTGTTATTCGGAAAATACCTTTCGGCGATCGATCAAGCCAAGCCGCCTTTATCATAATCTCGATAGTGTGATGACATCAGTCGACATGCCCAGGACCTAGAACAACACCGTAATCGTGACTGTCACCATTTGACGAGCGAGTAGCAATAACAATTATGCTATAATCCTTATAGCGATGCGGCGGCTTTATTATTGGATTATCTCACAGAAGATTTTCATGTTTATTTTTGGAGTAAATCTTATTGGATTCAATTGTGCGATGACGCGAATTACTCCAATCTCCGGAAGCCATTAAAATACCAATCTTAAATCCGATATGACATTAAAATAATCATTCCCACGATGATTGATATACTTACATAGGCAAAGCTGCCCGCGGGTGGCCGAGAGCCAAATCCCGAAATAGATCTACACACTACACACCATTTTGTTTTTCTCACCTTCCACGGTTTGCATTGTGGTCATGTGAATTGACCAAAGTGATTTTAATTCGCACTGTACAGCTTTTGATGACGACATTAATAAAAATAAATATCACATTGTGAACATAGATCAATCAAGTCCATTGCGTGAGATTTGAGCTGGAAGATTGAAAACATGTCAAAATTTGATTATACTGTCAAGCGCTCGCGTCCTTGCAAACGATTTAGCTGATCCTATTCTACCGGTTCGGCATGCGGCCGGTTATGGCTAAGCATCTGACGCGGCTGATACCGCAGGAAGTCGAGACAGACCGCCTACTTCCTGCACTTATGAAGTTTCGCACATATTCTCCGAGACCTTGAGCGTGTTTGCTACTTAAACTTTAGATAACTATAGAAAACTAAATTTTTCCCTAGCGCAATAGCTTTGACAATTTTTAGAGAGACCCGAAGTACTCAAATTCAACTACTGACGAAAATATCTATGATTTATATAGATGTCGGTTTCTAGGGTCACTCAACCTTTGAATAGCAAAGTTGCCACTGCACTGTAACCAAGTAGCAAACTGCAAATAAGAAACATAAATACTACTAATGTTATGTAATCTCTATAAAAAATGCCCCTCAGTTCCTTGCCGTATCTTCTGTAGTGTTTTTGTAGTGGTTCTTTTTCCGATACGGTGGTAGAGTCATGGTGATAATTTGAAGTTCATAGGTACATCTGTGATGCCAAAAATGAATTAAGAGATTTAATTTGATTGCGCTCGTCACCTTGAGACAGCAGTTTTGAAATCTCATAAGCCTAGAAATATCGCTTATCTGATTTGCATTGATGTATGTATGTTTATAAGAAATCAGCCGCGCAGTCGGAGCAGAAAGCGTTGAGTAATTGCCCTGATTCAATCGGTTAACAACTATAATTAAAGAACATTGATCGAACGATAAGCTAGAAACAGAATAAAGTAACGTAGTTCGCGCTGTAAGCAATAGGTATTCTGTCACTGAATATTCTATAGATCAGCCGATCACAAGCAATTATGACTGAATTGTAAATGTCAAAACATCTCCTCATTCTGTATATACTTTCTTTAAAAGCTCTTGAGACAAATAATAAACAATCTGTCCAAATAGATCCAATTTATCCGATTTGCGTTACAGATCGACGTAAATTAGCTGATGTTAAAAAAAGCAAATAGTATACTCAGCTGGGAAAAGATCCGAAGGTTAAAACATGAATATTAAACTAAAACCTTTCAAGACAGGAAACTAGTTTTTGAACAGGTTAAGCTTAACTTGCAAACCAGTGTAAATCGCACTGGATACCATGACACTTAAACTGGAGGCTTGGCGACCGCAGAGCACGCTCTTTTAATCGAGTTGGCACAATAACGATCAATTAAATCGTGCGGCCTGTAATAATGTAGTAGGTATAGCTTTATTTGTTCTAATTGCAGTAAACGCAACTTAGATTTCTAATAATCGTGAAACAGTTCAACCTTTCTTTTACGACCGTTATGTTGTCCTGCAAAGTTCAGGTTGTTGCTTAAGTCCAAGACTCCAAACATAACGACTTCCCTTCAATCCTGAGGTATCATTATCACCAATCATCATCTTCTTCATCTTGTATTAGCCCAGGACATGGGCATCTCCCAAAGCATGTGTCAGCTAACACACTGTAAAAACTACAGAATCATTGCACGCTTTTAATCGATTTGCGCAATTGAAATCAATTAAGCCCGTATGTCGTATTTTCTTAATTATTCATCCCATTAAAATGAACAGCATTGTCCATCATGTGACTTTAATATACCAATGAAAGTTTATTGCTGATATTTTTTAGCGACGAGGCGCTCTCAACAAGAGTTATTTCTATTTAGTCGCAGGATAGTTGGAAATAGAATTTATCTAAAATAGCTTCTCTTATTTTTTGCTCTGTTAATAACTCATATTTAGTGACGTATCTCGGACATTTAAATCACATTCGCAAGATCCAATACAATTATGAAGCTACAATATTTAGATCACAATTCCCTATTTGCGCAATATTATTGTAAGTTGCATCTATTATAGCAACTTCTACATCATTACTTCAAGAATCTAAATAAGGTTCTTAAGTCCTTACAAAGCGCGTTCATTTAACACATTCACCTTCTAAAGTTGATATTATCCATTGCGCTTATATTTCTGCGAATTTTTTCTCTGATCAGTAAATACTGAATAGTTGACCTAACCCAATTGCGTTATTCTAAGGCACTCATTAACGTTCCTAGGTGATTTAATGTTGAAAGTTGTAAGTTCTTATCGTAAAGCGACACTTTATCGTCGGTATGATTTTATACGAATGCTCGTACTGTAAAAGTTTACTGCGCACATGATTATTATCTTCAACGTTTCATAAGTAACGTAATTTATTACTTATTTGAATGGCCATTTCTTTACGGTGTGTTAAAATTTTAAAAAAGCAATGTCTCGAACACAAATTAGTTATTGAAGAAAAGCCATCTAGTAAATTATCTTATGACGACTGTGTTGTCATAATGTTTTCATTGTATTCGTTTTCTGAAAAGGTTTCAAACATAATAATTATGTAACATTGCTTGCTTTGTTCCGAAATTAGTGCTTCTTCGGTTAAACTATGGACTGTCAGAATCCATCTAAATTTTTTTTTTGCTTTTGCAGTAGTAGTACCATTTAGTAAAATAGTTCATTAGAGATAATTCAGTATGTACCTATAACAAGTTATTATTGTTTTCCATTTCCACTATCGTTACAAATGTTACAATGTAACAAAAAATGTTTATTCGTTCGGAGGACTGAACAAGTTTACGTCAATGTTTTAAATTTTAATTGTAAGGATATCAGTTTGACCTTTCAATATTTTTGTTAAGTGCTACAATCGTATTGGGGACGCGGCTAATGTGTTATTAATTAGTGCTGTATATTAATTGAAAGCTAATTTAAAACAGCATTGATAAAAAAATTGAGACAACGTATCTCTATTGTCGACTTTGTCGTTATCGGAACATCCCAAAGCGTCTTTAAAATTAACATCCTACTAAGGGGACCACGTCAATGACTTCCATTCTATAATATTATCTAGCACTTCAATCTGTTAAACTATGCAATATTTCAAAATGGAGACGTGATATAATCTGATTTATTGATGTAGAGTCAATTTCAACCCTGCGATATCTCACAAGTTATTGTGATCGAACTTTGGATTCATATCTCCGTATGTCACATTTACTATTATAATAATAATTAAAATCAGTCGTACCGAGGTCCCCGAACCCGTCTTGGGTCATGTTTTGTGTTTTATCAAGAGTGATGTGTTGATGCAGTCCTTTATTAATACGAACATTATCACTGTTTACGTCTTTAATGTAGGTATAGCTATGTACCTTTATTAAACCTCGTCACAAAAAGTGACACGTTTGATGCCTGTGTCTCTTTCTCTCTCTCTGTATGTATGTGTGAAAAAGAGGGGTCTGTGTAGCTTCCAAATGGATTAATCGATTTCAATGCGATATGAATAAAATCCGTCCAGCTATTTAAAAGTTATGAACTATGTATTAACTATTTATCGGGTAAATGTTTTTGGACTTGAGTTTGAGCACAGAATACTAAGGGACAGAAGCATCACTCCGCAAAGAAGTTAAGCGAATCTTGCTTTGACGCAATAAAATTCAATTCAGCTCGCGTAGCGCTGCATAACCACCAGTCATATTAACCTACACAGCGCTTCTCTTTCTATCGCATAGCTCTTATCTCTTCTGACGCGGCACGTGTAACGACGCGCGACCCGCCGTCGGTGTCCGGCTATGTACTTGTAGCTTCGTACCTACAGTGCGGAGTGCGCTAGGCCTGGTTTGAGTTTAATCTCCAATCAAAGGTTTTTATAACGTGTCCGTTCTTTGTTTCATAACGACTTAAAAGACTGGAAAAGATTTTTGTAGTGGAGAAGATCTTGATCTTGATGAGGTTTTTGGGATTGCTCTGTTAATAGCTGAAGTTCAATCAAAGATTCAGCGTAAGTATTCAAAATCTAATAATTAAAATTAAACACTTGAGAAATGAGAATGTATAATACAAAACGTACCGTTTCTCTAGTATTAGTGTTGTGTTACTAATGTATAGGAGTCAGTTATGTTAGTAGGTAAGCTTGGAAGTGAGAGGGAGTCATTTCCCGCGTGATTTCTACGATTAACAGGCAGGCTCTGTACGGAGCTATAGTCACGTTTTCAAAGAGAATCCAAACAACAAATGGATTCGTTATCTTTGCTACTTGTGCTATCACTACTCTGAGTTCTCTTTTGGAGTAGTCAGGCGGCGCAAATGCTAAAAATAGCCTTTATAGTGTTTATTATTCTTATGAGTAATCCCGATTTCAAGTATGCCACTGAGTTCGTATATTTGCATAGGCGAAAATATTTGACAATCGTTAAAATTCATATATATAGCGAAGTTTCACAAGTCTCTGCATTTAGCAAACATTCAATATAGAGCTATGGAGGTGCAGCTAAGATTATTCAAATATATGCTGTATTGTGCAACGATCTCGGCACTAGGCAGTCGGCGGCAGTCGGCACCGCATCCGCGTCGGAGCTATAGTTGCGTAATGTAGCCGCACCGTCGTTTCCTATTTATTAGGTCGATCTATTTTGGTGCGATAACGCCGAGAGCATTGCCAATATTTTTACTGTATCAATTGGAATGCCAAGAGAGAAAAAATTGTAAACAAGTTATCTTTATGCGACAATCCGAGGTGACAGACGCAACGTCCGCGTCCCAAAAAAGTTCTGAATCCCGTTTAAACTATTGCTTCAGGGCCGACCCGGCCGTAACAAATTGCGTTCGGAAACATTCAAGCCCTTGTTATCTCAACTACCTATCTTACACACTTTATTGCTGAAATTTCGTCCATTCGCTCCCTTGGAACTTCTAATTCCACTTACGGAGATAGTAAGTAGTAACTACGAATTCTCGAAGTTGTTTGTTTAAGTATCGATTGTTAATCACACTGACATTGTTGATATTTGGAGTGGTAGGCTCTGGCCGTGGTTGTAATACCACCCACCGAACAAAGCCATGCCGTCAAGCGACCTAGTCGTGTTTCGGGATGATGTTCGGTGAACCATCGGGGAGACGGGTCTGAGCAGCCGCTCAACTGCCGTCTCTCTCTAGATCTATGTGCTCCATCTTAGGCCACATCATCGCTTCACATCAGGTGAGATAGTGGCCAAACATATATCTAATAAGTGTAAAAAAAAAAAAATATATAGGGGACTCATTTCCGAACATCCAAACCAAGCGGTGGTAGAATTTACGTTCGATTTTCAGATAAGACATTTAAATGAGTTTTGAAGTATGCGATTAATTAATTTTTTGCAGCGGATTTAATTACAGTTAATTATATACAAGAAGTTAATTAAGTTTAGAGAATGATTTTTTTATTTGAATTTTAATCTAATATCATCTTCATCCCTTCGGTTCTCCGTTCTCCAAGTCTGCATTTACGAGATATACTATGTATATATCACTTTATCTTGCGTACTCTTCTTCCTGCCACTATCATCCCAAATCAAGAATAGGTCTCTTCTCCTTCACTTCAAGTCTCCCGATGAGATAGCTTTGACCACTGCTTGCCAAGCATCAACTCTAGCATCGACTCGATCGATATTCGTAAAAAAATCTCAAGCAAGTCCATCAATAATATTTCTTAGGAATACTGTAAACAAAACACGAACGACCCGTAGACGAACCCCGATAAACATGCAGTTCACAATTATCACCGACTATATTTGAATGCGACGATAACCGAGGGGTCATTTCGCTAATATCACGTTATCAATCAAACTAAGTAGGTACTGTAAACAGAACTGACTTGCGTGAGGTTATCGGATCATACAACTGCTGTCTACTTGGAGACAGGCGCTAAACTTGGTGGTTTTAATAACGTGAATGTCTAAAGTTATAGTCAGGAAGCAGGAGCTTGAACTACAAAGCCAGGTATGGTAATAGGACTTCCAAATAAATAGTAAGTCCGATCCCACTTAGAATTTTCATCATAACCTAAACACTAATGAACCCTACAAATGACAGAGCTTCGTTGACGCTTAAACATCTGAAATAGCAATATCAGATGCAGCTTCAGATGTAGGTTCTGCCAAAATGTGTATGAACACCTATAGGTATCAAATGTCAAATTCACTTGTTTAAATGCAATTTGAATGGCATTTATAGAGTTGCCATACCACATTATTTTATTTTATTTTTCAATTTTAGGAAAATTTACATCTAGGTCTAATAACTAGGATACTTAAATATTGTACGAAAGGACATTTACAAGTTTCCACATATAGGCGACAGATTATTTACAACATGGACGGAAAACAAAAAGCATGCAATTAAAGATAAACAGAACAATACAAAATAACTATTATACAATCTGTGATCCACTTACCAATGACTTTTTTAATTAATAGTTTGATTGAAAAAATCATCGGTAAGTAGACGTTTTAATTTCCCAACAGATGTGTTAAATACATCTAAATCATGTCTGGTAGCCAAGTCGTTGAAACACCGGCTCTGTTCATCAGTTTTTGTCTGTAGCTGGTTTTGGCTCCGGGGACATGTAGGGAACATGGTCTCCGGTATTGTTGTTGATTGTTTTGTTAATGATTTGTTTGTTTGCCTGGGCATAGATAAATAAATCAAGCACATTCCGTTTCGAACAGAAAAGCACAGGCAGCCAGACGTAATTCTGCATATATGTTTTTTTTGTGTTTTATGTTTTTCTTTTACTGTAATATCTTTGTCTGATTTTTCATGATGTCGTGGACAGGGTTCCGGCTGAAAATCAGTGCTAATGTCCTTTAAAATACCTTAGTGGAAGTCGGAACCTATTCCTGACATCACGCAACATTTCACTGTTGTATTTACTGTTTTTGTTTTGTCCTTATTTTAGTATGTTCTGTGTAATAGTGTGTAATGCCTTGAGTAAATGTATTTTGTTTATTTCTTTCTTCTTTCAAATTGAATTTCAAACAGATTTACGCATCAATGAATCCCTTTGGGTTTTATTCAGTCAGGACGCATTCAGCAAGTTGTGTGCCGTCTTCTATTATTCCACGTTGGTCTCAATTTGGTGAAGCTACCGGTATAAAAAATCTAGCTTCCACAATGCCGAAACGATTTGATTCTTAGTGTCTTTGGCTGAGTACATAACTAATTATTATGTATTTAAAAACAGTTTAAAATTTTTATGTCACAAAGCATCTGTTGGCATCAACAGATGGCGTTAGTTAAATCACTGTCTTACGAGTATACGGTTATAATAATGTTTACAGGGAACGCTAGTACCTAACTAAGATACGGAAATTGTCTTCATGACACATACGAGTTCGTATCTAATTGTAAATTGTTGTTATGCGATATATCGAAATGGGCCAGTGGAGTTTGCGCACATTGTCTGCCAGGCTTTGTTTGGCTGATATCACTTAATGTTCTAGTCTTTATTTTAATCAACGTCAACATTTTGATTGCCATGATGTCTACCGGTTCAGTCCGTTTTTCATGGGTTTTTTTTATAGAGAAAGAACTTGTCGATCATACATTTTCTTGATCATTACATTCATTCATTTCATTTTCTTCATCATCTTACATTTTGTTGATCGTTCATACATTTTTTTTCGTTATTTTGCGATATAGGTACCTAACGCTCTACAGTTGATTCTGACTGTTGCTACTCATAAACTATACATTAGCTACATCTGTGTTATGTTTGGTTTGATCTTTTGATTTCTTTTCACTATAGCTGGATTATTATCTTGAATTATACCATTCCTTCGAAGTGCTGTCAGTCGTTCCACTCGATTTCTTTTCACTATAGCTGGATTATTATCTTGAATTATACCATTCCTTCGAAGTGCTGTCAGTCGTTCCACTCGAAGCAAATATCTAGGTCTACAGATAAAAGGAGTGTTTTTCACAATCGACTCGTGCCCGCAAAAGATTTACAGTGGCTCGCGGCATGGTAAAACACGAAGTTATTTCCGACGGAATCCGCCTTGTGGATTTGCTCCGACGAAAATAGTATCATCGATCTTATTCGCAACAGAGAATAACAGAGGCCGCATATTTATTTGTACAGCGGCATAAGGTAATAGGAAAACTTTTGCCTTTTTTTCAGAGTTCATTTACGTATTCATGTCTCTTAGGTATTCCATTGCCTTTGTTACAATGCGAATAGTAGGTACCTAATACTGAGGTACGTCGAGACCAATTCTATTAAATCCTGTATAATCTAGACTCTCGACTCGGCTCTAGCTCAGAACAAAGCGCATCAAATTCGCAATTTGGCTTTTGTCGGTCCACTTTATTCAATTAAGCGTTGATTGTCGGTGGCAAGAGGTCGCGTCGGGGTTGTGTCTGCACTAATTAGGGCCTCTGCGCTCGCCCACGCACGTGGCCATTGTCACTCTCCTACCTATAATCCTGCCCACTTACCACGTGACACTAACACCTAATGATATACGGTGTGCCTTGTTATGGACAATAGAACAATAATTGCGGTCTAGCTCAATGCCTCTATCTGTGTTGTTCTGTATTATGAAACTCGTATAGAAAATAATTTTGAAAATTCGTAGTTGCAATTAACTGGCGCGTTGAAAGCACTCAATAACACGTTACATTATTCATGCCTGACGCCAAGGTTACATGCAAATGCACAGTAGAAGTTGAATACAGCTGGAGTACTGTATGTTTAAATTGTAAAGTTTGGTAGAAGAATATTTGCCCTGGGATCCAACTAACGAACGTCTATCGTTAGTTCCGTCTAGCTTTTAGTCTTCCGTAGTCTTTCACACGCGTTATCGCTATTGCATTTAAAAGCAAAAGGTAAGAGTGCCTCTACTTGCCGCATGGTTTCTTTGTGATCTTGGAAATGCATGAATAAGAGCATTCATGCGAATCTCAATTTAAGGACTCTATACTATTCCAGCGCTCTCTGGTTCAAATTCATTTAAGCAATTATTTTCTCTCCAAAATCTTTAAGAACCTTTTAAACCGCGGACGCGTCACACTATTGCTAAATCTCTTGTTTATATTGACGTCTGTGTTGTCAGACGCCGAAGCAATTGCCAAGAAACACCGGTGTGGCATCTGCTTCACATCATTTATTTTACGAACGTCATTGTTTCGCTTTCGGTGCACGAAACACTGCGGCAGTCTTATCTAAACGGATTTTCTTTGTACGTGACAATTGATAATATATCTTCGTTTACCATTTTGCCAAGTAAATATAGAATGTGTACATGTGTTTTAGTTTTTATTTCGTCACTGGCTTTACCTTTACTATTTTCAGATTAGTTGTTAGTGTTTATGGTTGTACCTATTGATGATGCGATTGTATATTGTCAGTGATCACGTGCGTTTTGCATAATGGAAAACTGGTTTTGAGGTTGAGTTTGTAAACAAAACGGGTCGGGATCAGGTTTGGGCCGATCGCGTGGGCGGCCTTGACTGCGCGAAGGACGCCCGACGCCCGTCGGCGTCTCCCGCGCCCTGCGCCGCCCCCCCTCACTCGCAGAGTCGGAGCGGCGGCGGCGTGCGCGCGCGCCGCTTTGGAGGCGTGGCCATCACACGCGATGTCGAAAACTGTTTCTTTATCAATACTCACGATAGAAACCTGTCATGCTTGCGTTTAATTACTATAGATTTCTTTGCTGATAGATGCGCGCGATCGGTGACGGTGAAGTTTTTAACGACGTATTTGTAAACAAAATCATAAAAATATTTCACAACAATTTTAGCTCTGGACAACAACATTTTTTTACTCTTCTAAATAAAAGGATAGATACTCGATAATTATGCCATATTTTTAGGGTGCCACAAACGTACTTAACCCGGTGGTCAAAAATGGAATTATCGAAACAAGAGAAAGTAACAGTAACAACAAAATAACAGCAGCGACGCTGTCAGCAGGCCAGATGAGATCGTGAGACTACGTACTTACTTATACTTTTCGTAGAGCTACACTTGATAAGCCTGAAAGCAGAAAAACCTGTTTTACATTCATCCATTTATTATTGATGAAGCCCGAACGTAGGGAACGTAGAACTCGTGGCAGTAATAAATAATAATAAATAAATTGTATATTAGTATAAGCACAGAATAATTCATAGTACAAGGTAAGTGCGCTAGCCACAGACTTTTCATAGTTTCTATTCCAATTATACACTTTACGGACTGTGAGCACTCCGAAACATCATTAGAAATCACAATTTCATCTTATTTTCGAGTACTCGTCTGTTATGTAATTACATCCTTCGTCTAACATGCTATTGTTGTTTCAACTTTACTAAATTAATGGCTACAATAATGAACGGTGTTTATCTATTTGAAAAACAAAACAATTCCCTCGTTACTTACAAGTACCTAATTATTGAAATGACAAGTGTCGCAGTGCCTACATGTTGGACACTCGAACGAACAATAAACGAGGCCATCCAGTAGCTAAGAATCTGTGAAATTCGTTCATATCTACTAATAGGTACAAACATCGTAAGCTAATAATTCTAAAACTGTCACGACGCTGCCGCCTGCCGCTGCCACCTGGTTCTATGTTTTACTTGCCGTCCGGCCCAGCAGCGTCGCACGCGGTTTTCCTGTTTCCCGTGGGAATTTCGAAAAATCCTTTCTAGTGCACCTCTACGAGTCTACACCCTATATTATATTCAAAATTTCTTGTTTCTCTTCAGTGGTTTATACTGTGCGTTATACGTCAGTCAGTCACGGAACTGTTTAGATGATATGGTCATTGGTCACCATAATTTAAGACGTGACGCCTTTGGCATAGGCACTATTACTTGTAGGGGTATTTTGTTTGAAGGATAATCTTTATTTCTGTTACTATTTAATCAATTGAATTGAACTGATCTGAGAAATCAATTAATAGTTCATTGGCAGACTTGGGATCTCTTTAGTTGGTGAAGCCAAGCTCTTAAACAGTTTACATGTGTATTGTGTATCAATTATTTAATCCTAAAACCAACACAAACATGTCTGAGAAACGTCTCTAGAAACCGGGATACACCCAGGGAATTACATGTATACGTACGACAATAATTATATATACTATGACATCGTTTCTATCACTGATATTGTCAACCTGCTCGCCCGCGTCGTTATATTTTCGCTTCTAATATGCGAATCTCTGAGCTTTGTTGATGTATAAATATAGAACTCGCGTCGTCGCCAACGATTGGGTCCTATTCTTCCGGTGCCAAACGATTATTGACCGTTTTATTTTTATTTATCTTTTCAGCTGATTTACAAACATTGGACTCGGTCGTTGCTCTTCGAATTTACGCAATGTGCTTTCTATATTTCACTGTTTCTCTATATCCTTATCTGTATAAAGATTTATATCGTACAATGAACTCTTGTAATATGTGGGCCGTGAATTTCGTAACAACATATTTTATAGCAGTTTTGAAATTTATATTTCTCCTACAACCATTACAATGCAGTCCTAATGGAAAGACATTTTATGTTTCTCACGAAAATATTGATCCAAGGTTGTGTTTGAACAGTGATAATAAAGCGTCTAAAGTAAATGTTTTACTTTTTAATTACTTACTCAGGAATCGTGACATGACTTATGATAATGAAGATGTTTAACATAACATGACATATGAGTGAGATTTTTATATTAACACTATTCTGAGTCGCAGTAATGAAAAATATAAGCGTTCTGCATAGGAAGTATATACATGTTGTAGTAGAAGTAATACTTTATAATATCGTGGCACAAATACAAACACATTCCTGTGCACCTACACAATCTACATTTGAAGTGGCGTGTACATACGAATGTATATGTAAAAGCATAATCGGCCGGGTCGTAGCGTCCTTGCTCGCAAAGTGGATAATCACGACTCAACTAGTGAATGTGTCCGCAGGAGATTGGATAATAAATTTATATGAGTATACTAAATCAATTATTAGGTTTTGAATTTTAAAAACATCCTCAGCGAATATTTGTTGAAAATGTTGTTGGGTTCGCCGTAATAACTTAGACAATGACAATGTATTTTGATTGGAGCTATTAGAACTTGTCGAATTGTACTCGTTATTTATGTATATCTGACGTGACTTCTTCATTCATTAGCATATTTAGCTATTAAATGATATTCGTGCATTTCAATTAAAATTGTTACCAATAGGTTTAGAATTGTACTATATTTATCATTTTACTGGCATTACCTGAGAGTTTAGATAAATTTTGTTGATTATTTTCGTATGTTTGTAAACAGAGAAAAATCTTGGGATGGTGCATGCTGTAAATTACCCCACGGCCACGGTTCAAAAAGTTTAAAGCATCCGGAACCCAATACATTTGATTTTTTACTCTTGATACTTAAATACATTTTTTAAAGATATATAGATCATCATCAAATATAGGTCATGCAAGATATATAGATAGAGACTTTTGGGAGACTTGGAGACTTTGGGGAGTGACCCTTACTAATTAGCAAAACCGCAGTAAAAATCAATAAGTTCATTACGCGTGCTGGTTTGGAAGTTCCTGATCGAAGTTTTGATGTTGAATGCATTAGCGCATGCTAGGCGTAAATCTGACGATTTCAAATAATTAGGAAGAATAAACATGATATTGCTCGGGCAAGAATGGAACCTTCGTCTTCGGTATACCGTCCCGACGCCTTAACCACTGGGCCACCGAGCCAGCTGCTGGAGCAACCAAATTTCTTCTATTCTTCTTATATCGTCTATTTATTAAGTATAATTCCTGATAGAATGTTTTCTTTGCTACAGGTATTCGGCACAGTGGAGCTTCCCGACAAGCCGATCATGCTGCCTCCGTTCGTGGAGGCGACGCACTGCCTTGGCTACCACCTGACGCGCAAAGGCCGCGCCGTCGCCGACCGCGTCGTGTCCGTGCTCGGATACGCCTGCCCTGACATCACCTACAGCCCCAGCCTCTACCCGATCACTGCTGCTTTACTGCACTTCATGCCTGGTGAGTGATTATCTATTTCTAACAATGTCATATGTATCATAATGTTGATATTTATAATTAACAATCGTTCGAAAATTTGGTTCCTGAAGAAAGTCACTTGTTTGTGTACTATAAATTGATCTGCCAAGGCTGACTCTTGATGATTACATTGGGTTGCTATGCACTTGGTTCTTGTGGACATTGCTTTGTTATATCTTTACTTCTTTGCGAAACGTCTTCGGCTATCGATGAGCTACCTAGAGCCACCCTGCACACCCTGTCTACACCTGCAGGGCGATCATGTATATTTTATTTCAATCAATTTCAATAAGAAACCAGTTTCGATGATGGTTTTGCGATCACGTGAATCGTTTCTTGCAATGAAACGTCAACGAAAGCTCAATTGAAATAAAAATAAGTTTTGACAAACAAAGTTTATATCGATATATAAACCATAGACAAGAGCCGTTTTACACAGTAAAATTGAATAGATTGGGCGTTATACATAACAATTTATAGCTTAATCTTGCTTTGTAAATTTGTCGGGTAAACGATAGGAGCACATTGAAATCGAGACATAAAAAGTTACATGATCGCATTTTATCGATTTAAATAAATTTCTATTGCACGTTAGTCCGCAACATGCGATGTTCGCAACAGACTTACGTGATAGCCCTGCTGATCTCACTACATCGGCAGCTTAATTTCACCACATCGGCAAGTTAGGTTTACTAGATAGGGCTCGCTTGACGCACATTATTGCTTCAACCTCTTATAGAGCCTAGAGGTTTAAAATGATATTAACGTAAGTAAGATGAACACTGACAACAATGGTTACATCGTTTTATTTTGTTTATACTATTTTCATGTAAGAACTGTAAGTAGTTTAAAGAGCAGTTATTCAATTAATGAATATTAATATTTTATGTATTATATCGATCGCCAACATTACTCACGCGTAATGGCCCAATGGAGCTGTTAATTTTATTACTGCGGTTGGCTCAGTTTATGAATAGCCGACCGCAACTGCAGCATTATTGGTTGTCATTACCGGCATTATGACGAAAAATTCACTTTTATAATATCGATCGATCGATAAATAGACTCTCCATCGTTATTACGTTCTCCATTACATAAATTTATCTTAGTGTTTGTGGTGATCGTTTCATTAACATTTACATCTCGACTCATTACTTTGTTTGAATCTCCCAGGCCTAGGCGATTTGTTTTAACGTAGTCAGGTACCAACCGGTTACATGGAGCCATCAATTCTGGAGCAGAGGCGTCACAGAATTTATAGTCGGTCTCGCCTTAATTCAGTAATGAGTGCGGGGGGCGATAATTGAACTCGGCAATAGGCAAATTGCCGGAGCAGTCTCCTGTCTACACCGCTGTTATCAATTGTACCTGCTGACCCGACTCTCAACCCTAACTCGGGATCGCAAGGAGCAGTATCCTCTGCCTAACGACCGCATCCGCAATCGATATCATCAAGAACTAAATTGTACTCTAGCAGTTCGCAAAAGGGTCCGGAATGCGTTCGATAGGGATCTGACCGGGTTGTCGTGATCGCACGCCTAATGGACGACGCCGGCCTGCCACAGATTTGCATCGCGTCCGTCGTGCCTGTCAATTTCATACGTCTCTCTTCCTCTCTCGCACTTTTTCACATTATCGTCTGATTCGTCTGGAATGCGAACGGAGCAGATGTGTCTGCCTATACTATCTGGAGCACACTTGTTTTCGTACCAAATCAGTACCAATCAAATTGGTTAGCTCGCATTCATTGATATCGAAGACGCTTAAATATAAAAATAACCACAAACAATCGCAAACGTTACGGTAACAAGATTCATTTTGACACGCGAAGAGGCGTGAGCTAGTCGTGGAGTCAATTTGGTAGCCGGATGTCTCTAAAAGTGACAATTTCCTTTCATGTTCTAGACACCTCGATTATGTAACAATAGCGTTATATAAAGTGGATCTGTTATTCGTACTTGTTAGTGTTTCTGACACATTCGTGTCATTAGAATTCTTGAAACAATACTAAACTGAACTATACTAGGTATGCAATAACAATGCGGTTTCTGCGGGACTACTTAGTATGCAAATCCGCCTACCGTGCCACCCGGGAGTGCCATACTCTGTTATCTAATGCACTCCTATATCCCGACTTAACCGACGGTCACGTTTCTTACACGTTGCTCTAAAATTGACCGTGACGTACGCTGGAGTTACGTGCGTCGCCACATTAGCAACTGATTCGTTGTGTCCAGTCGTGTTCGTATTATTGCCTATTACTTGAGCCCTCTAATGTCGTCTGCTTCGATTTTTGGTCGTACGAGTCCGTGACTCTGCGAATTCTTTTCTGGCGCTATTGCTATCCGCTGTTCTAGTTTCAACCTCTTCACTGCCAAGAGTCAAAGTAGCGTCATCGACAACACCGCTACCAATTCGTGATTTTGCGCGAATATATAAAGTTACTGTTCGTGATTCGCTCTAAAGCGTCTACATAAACCGGGGCTTGCTTGTTTTAGTGGTTGGCTCGCCGCCAGTGCTCCTGCGCTTGTATTGATCTGGCAGCGCTCGGATACCACGCCGCAAGCAATGTGACCGCTGCGGACGCCATCCCGGCCCCGCTGACGGTCATTTGTCTTATCTTCGCGTATTGTTTTATCAACAATCGTATCTGAGATAAGCTTGTTATTTCCACGTTTAATCAGAACAGAAACGCACAAAACACTAAATGGTAAAACAAGCCGTTCATTCAATTAACACGTATTGGATCGTGTTCCATTCACCGCTCCATCACAAAGGTCGAAAGGGCCTTACAAAAAGCCTGAATAAAGTCGTCATTACATGTTGTTTGTTCGTTTTCTGTGCGCATTGAAGCGAGCCGCAGCTTCCTCTTCCGTTCTCGCACCGCACAAATGGTTTATGCCACCGTTGACACGTAGATAAGGCTTAATAAACTTTTCCTGTGCCGAGTTAATAACCAAGGGAAGTTTTTGCCGAGTGCCGACTGCCGACCTGTAAACAATAACTCATACAAACAACTTTCTCGTGAAATCGGTGGCTTATAACAATTTTCAGGAACGGACCGTGCCTTGTTTGAATTATTTGCTTTGATATTGTAATTTGGTAAACGCTCGCGTCTGGACGCTCGCGGTGGTGCCTTTGTAGATTTTCGTGTACAAATTATGAAATATTAATTTCATGTTTCTGGCGAACTTCAAAAGGCTTTTGGAGCTTTAGTCCTCTCTGGTTCTAACATAAATAAAGGTTGAACAAACATTTTTGCTAAACTAATTTACCATGCGAACGGGATTCATAACCGAGTCGGCTATGAATTCCGTTAAGTCGACATATTTGTGTTCTGAATAGCTATAGTCCCTGAGACTACGATACTGCGAATGCTGGCATTTATGATGTAATTATTAAACAAAACTTGCATCATCTGTTTTATCATCAGCTTGGTACTTTCCTTCTAACACACGAGCTTTCACTCGGAATTAGTGAATATAGGTCGTAAAACCACAGAATAATTAATAAAACGCAGATCTAGCGCAGTTATGATGATGATAATTTTAATGAATTAAACTTAAACATTTTATTTACCAAAAAATTATACACAGGGAAACAATCATCAACATCAGAAGCAGGTGGAATAATACAAAATATAAACTCGTGTGTAAGCTGTGTCTAAAATATTATGAGTTATGTAAGGTCTGTTGTTCCTGAAACTTTGACAGCCTCTGTGGTGTAGAGCCACCACTGAGGTTGCGGGTTCGATCCCCACGACGGGACAAATGCTTGTGCAAAGAAAAAAAAAGCGCAAGCTTTTGTGTCGTGTCTGGTTGTTGTGGGACCAAAGTCTTCATTGTTTCTGGTTCCTTAGATACAGGAAATCCTAGTTAGGGGCCAGGATCTATGTATGTAATCGTTGGGCGTATTTATTATATATTTATTTAACTTGAAAAGTCTGTTACTTCGGAAAAAGCAAAAATTATTTCTTGATGGTGATACAGTTTTGTCTATACATCAGTTAGTGCATACTTAGTGAAATCGAAGGTGCTAAACATTTAGAAAAAACAAAAATTAAATTGCTCAGGCAGACGGACTCGGTGGCCAATTTAGTAAGGCGTCAGGACTGTATTCCGAACACGCTGATTCGAATCATGTCCGAGCATTTTCATTTATATTTTATCAAAATGTTTAGAATCTCACCTCTGATGTCACATTATCATACACGTCAACTACTTCGAAATTTTTGACTTTTGGTTGAAGGAAACCCGCATGTTTCCGCATCATGTTTTCCTTGAACACAAGAGCAAAAAAATGAGCACATACTTGTGCCCAAAGGCGCACAAAATACTAAGTCAGTACGTAATGAATAAAAACGACACAATCACTACGCCTTAAAGAAACAAACGTAAAGCGAGCACGTTTTTCAGCCTACATAAGTGAAAGGAACAGTCTATCTCCATTACACGCGATAGCCTCCCCCTTTTTATGCCCGTCCCTCCTTAGGTTTTTATGGACCCGTATTCGTATCCAAGTTGCGTGCTGTTGGGGCACTGTTTGCTTGTTTATCGACTAAACTTGTGACATCTTTATCTTAAGCTGTAGCGTTGAAACATATCCATTTGGCGTTAGGTATATAAGAAGTTTTGTTGCTTTACGTACTATGAAAGTTGAAGATATGTCGACATGAAAATCAACAATTGAATTGAGAACCTTCTGCTTTTTTTGAAGTCGAAACAGGTTTTAGTTGCCGAAACTTTACCCGATTCTCATCGGTGATATATGGTGATATTCTGGACAACTGAAGAGAATTCCATATACAGACAAACAGGCCAAAAGTCTAAGATATCATAGAGTATTCCGCCTACTTAGGGTAGGGTATTAATACCTAAGTATTTATATTAATCCTACGAATATTATAAATGCGAAAGTTTGTAAGGATGGATGGATGGATGGATGTTTGTTAATAAATCGCGCAAAAACTACTGCATGGATTTTGATGAAATTTGGTATGTAGGTTTTTTAGGTCCTGGAATCTTTTCCAGGACCTAAAAAACCTACCTACGATACTTTCATCCCGGGAACCGCGGGCCGGAGTTAGCTTTGTAATCACAGATAATACAATTCAATTTTCTCTCACAATATCAACTTCATCTCTTCGAATTCGAATTTTATTCCTATCGTTACAAACATATTAAGCAACTACAATTCGCTTACGACACAGAATAATTAATAGTTGCTTACAGCTTCATCTCGGTATTTTACAGCGTTAATCAAAGAGTACGCGCCAAGGCCGTGCCTATTTCCATATGAGGTCCACTATGGTGTCACCAGTTAGTCAGATCTGTGATATCATTGGTGGTTTGCACTCTATCTAGATTGAAATTACTGTATATGCGTGTTTACTTTGTTAGTTACCCCATGATTTGAGCTTAGATTTTAGTCTCGGCTATAACGCAATTTTGATTTTTCAATTCTCATAGAAAAATATTTATTCGTAAACTTATCATTATCAATTATCTAAATCAAAGAAAAACGGAAGATTAAAAAACGACATTCAGAATATTAATACCTTCTCTCTTATTTCGAAGCGCTTTGAACCAGAATGAGCCTGATGTTGTCTTAAAATTATATTCCGTGAGATAAATAATACGAGAATTTAATATCTGAAAGTAGGGACTTAAGACGTACAAAGCCTTTTGAAAATAGCTGAGCGTGAAAAACGAGCGAGTTGCCTCTCGACTTCGTAATAGCTTGACCCAGTTGTGTGTGAACGAACCTTACCTACAAGCGTGGAGCTACGAGTCGTAGCTTTCAGAGCATTTTCTATCTATCTATCTTTCATTCTACTTGTAACCTTACTATTATAAAAATGGAGCTGAGCTTTTGAAAATCCAAATGGGGTCGACTATTTAGAAGATACTGAACACAGTTTTTAGAATTTTTGTGTTTGTTTGTTTGTATGTTTGTTATCTATAGAGTCGGGAACTGCTGAACGGATTTTATTGTAGGTTTCAGGGTTTGCATTAGTCTCAACTTAAATTATAGGGTATATTACATCGAAATCGGTTGGGTGACTACGTCGATACGGCTTGACTACTCTGTAGTATGCGTTCTCATATACTGGGGAGGTCTTGCTAAGATGGTATTGGTAAAAATACGAATATGGCTTTCTCTGTCGTTCACGCGGACGAAGTCGCGGGAAAAAGCTAGTGTGTTATATTGAGATATATCTCAACTTAGCACTGCACCATGACTTATAGTTAATTGCGGATTTAACATGCTCGCTGTAAAACGGTGAAGGAAAACTTGAGGAAACCCGCCGCTTACGAGCTTTGCTCTGACCGCGGTTGTAATACCACCGAACAAAGCTATCCCGTCAAGCGACCTAGTCGTGTTTCAGGATGATGTTCGGTGGACCATCAGAGAAGACGGAACTGAGCAGTCACTCAACTGCCGTCTTACTTTAGATCTATGTACATAGACTATAAGCAATATTAAAAAAAAACTGTCATTTTGTCAACTTGTCATGTCAAAACATTCGTTTGAAATAATTGTAGAAGGTAGATAAGCGCCCCGGCCCCCGCCCCCGCCCCGGCCCCGCGCCGATCAAGCGGATATGATTTTGTGGCCTTGTCATATTTTAATTTAAATTTTGTAGTATAAGCTGTATAAGCTCCGTGTTCAATAATTTAATGAGGAAGATGTAAATGTGATTCAATTGCATGTTTTGTCTTCAAAAAAACTTTATCCAATTAAAATAAACCAAACAACTTGATACGAGTGCCACTACTACGATAGATTTTTGTGTATAAGCCAAAGTTGACAACCCTAGCGCTACTACCGAGCGTAGGTATGAAAAGTGAAGTACATACATGAGATTGCCCTCTGTACTAGTCTATATTTTGTGCCTACAGTCACCAAAAAACCGTGTTGTCGAGATATGGCCGATGCAGGCTTTGTAGAAGTGAAATCCTTTGACATGCCAACGACTTTGGAAAGTGTTTTGGCGTCTTGCTCATATTTTGTAAATCGGTGAAAAGAGAAGAGATCGTCGAAATTGATCTGAATATAAAACACAATAAACACGACCAACACGAACAAATGATAAATTTGTTTGTCTTCTATTATAACTTGTATTTATATTTTGGCTTGTATCGCATATAATACTTATTGGTACACAGCAAAAATGATAAATGTCTTGTATCATTGTATATGGGTGTATCATTGTATGTATGATTTGGTTCTTAAAAATTTATATTTCGTTACCTTTAAATACATAGATTTTGGATCGTGGATCCCCTTTTAAAACGAAGAAGTCTGGCAGCAAAAGGTAGGAAATAAACGTAGTGATGAATTGAACGACAAAGGCGCTTTATCGACGTCGGCGACCCCGGTCGAACTTGTAATATCGTTTCGTCCTTTCAAACGTCCTTTTTATTATTAAACTTTTCCATTCTTTTGGTTTCCTTTGGCACCTTTGAGTACCTCCCAGTTACTACGAAATCGTTGTCAAAGAAAAGTAAACCTTATCCTATCCTACTTCCTACTAATATTATAAATGCGAAAGTTTGTGAGCATGGATGTATGTCTGTTACTCATCACACAAAAACTACTATTCGGATTATGATGAAATTTGTTATGTAAGTACTTTAGTTCCTGGAAAAGGACATAGGCTACTTTTTATCCGAGAAAACCGCGGGTGAAACCTCGGGGCGCAGCGAGTTATAAAGTAAGCTTTGACTTGGCATGTAGCACAGTCTACTTTTGTCGGGTCGACCGGGATAACTTGACGAGAACACACGTCTTGTTAGAAAAGTCTCGTATGCGGATCTCTGGTTAGTCACAACTGTACTATCAGTCTAATAAGTGTTGTCTAATGTCAATCGACACTAAGAACCGTCTAGATATTTTAGCCCCTATCTCATTGTGACGACAAAGTTTTACTGTGATGCTAACGTAACAACGTGTAAAAGGTAACAATGGGCGGAGCCACACCCACCATAAGCCAGTTTGTCTACCAGTTAGTCACTTTATCAATGTCGTTCAACCCTATCAAGGTTACTCATGGAGAAAATCATGGGGTCGATTCCTACAAACCGACGAAGCGAATGATATCGCGATTGCCTCTAAAAATAGGCCGGCGTTTCAGCCGGAGTGGCGTCTGTAACATTTAACACGTCTGCGTCTTTAAACAAAACAGTGAA
The DNA here is from genome assembly GCA_951640565.1 of Petrophora chlorosata. NCBI lineage: Eukaryota > Metazoa > Arthropoda > Insecta > Lepidoptera > Geometridae > Petrophora > Petrophora chlorosata. The sequence goes on from OX621191.1 coordinate 2,992,048, forward strand.
TAGTTACGGAATAGTTTGAATTTTAAGGCTTAGGTCCCAAACGTTTGGACTGGCTTCGCACCGAAGCTCTATGAGCCTAGTCTTTGGTACAAAACTGAAGGTGCAATATATTTACAAAGACGGAAGATGCCAGGTCGGCGTTGGACCACAGTAACTCACCTGGTGATAGTGTGATCCTAGGTTCCACCTTCATCTCTGTTGTTAGCAAAGTATATATATATATATATATATTTTAAACATCATAGTTGAATTAATTGTCACCGAGACGCTTGTCCCGGTTTCAAGGTATTCAATTCTACACGTGTTCATTTTAGCTGCTAGGGTCGAATTTGCGAAGGTTGTCCTTGGGATCATCCTTCATCTTATTTCCTGATCTTTCTGTCCTGTCAATAGCTCTTTGTATCTTGACCAGGTGCCGACCCTAATCTGAACAAAGAAAACAAACGAAGCAAATAAATAATACAGCTCCACTTCAATAAATTGTTCAAAGAGAACTGAAGTATATACTTAATGTTATGCTATAAATTTATAAAGCTTTGAAACTATTTCACATTTAATTAAGTTTAAACTGTTTACTCTATGTTCGTATTCAAGAGGAAGTTTATTAAGTGGACTTAATCGCGAGCGCTATTCTCAATGAGTTATAAAAATCTCATTGTTTGTAGGCACGATATATAACCTTATATATTATATTATATATATAATTTACAATCTTAGATTGTAAATTTCATATTAAATTAAATAGTTTCAAAGTGTTTCGCTTTTGCGGAATAAATACTTAATTTTCCATATTTGGGGAAATTGTAAACGCACCCTGGTACATAAGAAACGACGATCTCCATCGGGATCTCAAAGTAGAGTTCGTCGATAAAGTTATTAAAAAATACGCCGAAGCTCACGAACATAGGCTTCATCATCATGTGAACGTCGAGGCCATCCAGCTCCTCGACCACACGAATATAGTGAGAAGACTTAAAAGAACAAAACCGTTTGAGTTAGTGTAGTGTCTAGTGATTAGTGAAATAGTGATAATATTTAGTACAAGTGCTACCTATATAATGAACACAAGAACAGTGTGACTTCACCTTAATAGAGACAATAAGAAAAGTGTTAATGGACACATTCTTAGTTTTAGCCTACCTATCAGTTTAAGTTAAATGCAAATTACTCATTAGCCTAATGAATTGGCTAGATTGTAATATAAATGGGGACCATAATACTTATGAAACCATACTAAAGGAAAAAAATATATAGTTTTTATATTGAGTATTGAGTATATCCTATATTGCATTAGACTAGGTTTTACTTTTAGCCCCGCAGCTTTGCCGGCAGTTATCCATCTTTCATCACATCACATTATTATAAATGCAAAAGTTTGTATGTGTGTTTAGTGTGTTTGCTCCTTCTTCTCGCCACAAGGGCTGAACGTTTATACCCTGGGTTAACGCATAAGCTCCTTTAATGCTGAACATTTCCCCGGGGTACCATTAGTCTAGCTTGTAATGCGTATATTCAAATAATTATACCAGCACGGTTGTCATTTTGTTGCAAAGTAATGATTTATGGAGTTGTATCATAGTACCCGCCAAATAGTCCGGTGATATAGTGAAAGGGAAAATCTATGGATGCGGAATGCACACGGACACAAATGGCGTGAGGGAGAGGAGGCCTATACCCAGATGTAGGCGGAAACGGGCTGAAATGATCATTATGATGATGATCATAGGGTCCTTCTTCCACGTCGACGTTCCTTAAAAAGTGACATTAAAATTGGCGTATGGTGCGATAAAAAACGGGATGATCAACAAATGAAAAATGAAAAAAAAAATGAAAATTAATGTTTGTTCAGACTCTTGTAGACGTATGTCCTCGCCTTCAATTCCTCCCGAATATCACGGCTACAATTTACTATTTGCAGCTCTCAAAGGATTGTCCCTGGCTATGGGCTGTAGTGTCTCATTTCTGTCGAGAGTGCTTTCGCCCCGCTTTGCTCTCCCGTTGGAGGTCGTCACGGGTATGTGGGTCACGACCCGTAGCCAACGTAGCATTTCTCGCTTTGTATTCTACTTGATAGAAAGAAAAATTCGAGATGAAAAATTCATCAGTTTTTTTTCCTAAAAACCGAGATTGAGTCTTGTATTCATCACAAAAATTCAAGGACAAGTGATATCCACCAACCAGCACTGGACCAGCGTGGTGGATTATGACCCATACTCTCTCTACGAGGGAATGCCCAAGTCCCAGCAGTGGGAACGTAATGGGCTGATGATGACGAGTCTTGTGTTCACAATCAATATAAGATAAGATATTTATTATAAAAAACTAATGTTATTGAAGAAGCTTAATGTTACTTAAAAGTAGTTATAATATATCATCATCATCCTCGTCATCATCATCATCAACAGCCTGTTCGAGTCCACTGCTGGACATAGGCCTCTCCCAATGCATGCCACTGAGTCCGATCTTCGGCTCTTCGCATGTAGTTACTGCCAGCTACTTTACGCAGGTCGTCGCTCCATCTGGCCGGTTATAATATATCTATAACAGAATTGAATTTCCTGTCGATTAGAACGGCGGCTCCACACCAGGCTCTAGGCCCAATCGTGGAAATATTTGAATACACGAGTTGGAAATTAGCCGCAGGATTAGCCTAATTTAAATTTTAAAATTGTATTCCAATAAAATAAAACAGCAAGTACGTTGTATCGCATGACAGGACTATAAAGGACTGTACTGTTCTGTCGATTTAGTTTGTCGTATAAACATATTTAAAATTAATATATTTCCAGTGTTGTGCCAAATTGTGACATATTCGCAATGAATTACTTTTAAAACAAGTCTACGATACGGGTCATGTAAACAGATATTCACAATAATCTGTAGAAGCCCACGCAATTATTTCTCACTAGCAACCACTTACCACTTCGTTAGCGTTGACATGATAAAATAGCCTATGTTACTCAGGGATCTTTCTATCAGTGAAAGAATTATCAAAATCGGATCAGTAGTTCCAGAGAGTACGCCCTTCCAGGGTGTAATCTCTGGAACTACTGATCCATATAATTTCACCTCTTTGTAATAATTATTAGTATTTTGGTATATTAGTATGGATTTATGTAACCTGTAACATAGGCAATATTTTATATATAGACACGGGGAGGTTGCTAGTATATTATGTGAAACATGACACAGAAACGTGTGTATTACGCACTTTTCTGCACCGCTACCATTTTTTCTTACACGTCCTGGATGACTGGTAGAAAATGCTATCTAGCATTAAGTCCTCCATGAACAAACTGTTTTGTGCTAAAGTATAAATAAATAAATAAATATATTACTCTCCGGCCCGTAATGATTTTCCGGTTTTATGTACCTATTTATATATTGCCCGTTGAACTTTCTATAGTGAGACGACGATAGTGTGACGAGCGCTCGTAGCGTAGCTCGCGTAGCCGTTCGTAAATCTGTAACTTTCACAGCAGTCATTCAATGGGTGACCGTTTGTGTGGTAGGTCTCATCATTTGAGTGCGACTGTGCTTCGGAGGGTATACCGTCGCCGTCGGTCCCGGCCGTTTTTATCTCAGAATAACAGTCGTTAGGCCATGTCGAAGATATTCGGGTGATCTATAATTCCGACACAAGGTTTCAAAAGGCAACAGATATTTATTAAATAGGCACAAAAATGCAATTTTAAACGTTATATACACATCATACAAATCAGTTAAAATACGTAAAAAAAAATTTTTATTACTTTAAATATGCACAAGCAGCACCCGTTATGACTTGTGGACCAGCCATCTCCCCACTTGTTTGCCTCACACCCACGATTGCCCATCCTTCTGCCACCGGAATATTGTAGGTACAAGCGTCCGGCGACGTCCCTGACACGTCAGCATTTAAATTTCACATGCCCAATAATTTCCCTAGCGACAAGCTTGTGCGTTATAAAATAGCTAAAACAAATTCAATATTCTCACAACTTTTTGAACTAATCTTTTCAGAATTTCAAATGAAAATGCCGAATAACAGGCATTCGTTTGGATAATACCATTCCAGTAATCTTGCGCGAATTACGCATTCCGAGAACTGAAATATTACCAGACGTGAACAAAATCCCCTAACGATTTCAATTATTCATGACAAAATAAAAAAAAGTGAATTTTAATTTGTTTCTAAGGATAATATAACACGTTTCGAATTGCTAATAATCTTTTAAGTAGTCTTGGCTAATGTAATCTGTTGACTTACTTTTTCTGCTTGTCATTTGAACCAAAAAAAACCGTACGCATCCTTCGCTGTTACGAAAGAGAGAACAGAAAGGCTGTATAGAGGGGTCAATGCGGTAAAACTATTGTTTCTATTATTCTTAGCGTGCATCCTTTAGCCTCTGTAGGTATACCTAATAAGCAGTGATGTCTGTCATATCTCACTGATGGTCGCGTAGTCCAGTCTGAGACAGACTCTCTGTACTAGAGAGATCCTCTAAACATTGAATGTTTATTCATAAACATCAAATTTTCAAACACCTAACACCTTTGTACTAATTGCGCTACCTAGCGTTAAGATTACAGAAGACGTAATAGTACAAGTACAAATCTCGCAAAACGAATACTTAGTAACAATCAATCAATGCAATGTCAGTGGCAGCCTGGTAGTAGAAATAGTATCATAATCGTGAGCTCATGTGATACCAATTACACATGTATATGGCGGTTAGCCTCTAACGTTATGCAAGGACTTTACAGGCAGACAAGTGGCAAAGTAGAGCAATACTTTGCTACTAGTGGCAAAGTACAGCGACAATTTGCCACTTGTCTACGAAGACAAAAGTTATAAGCTTAACCAGGCCTAGCGCACTCCGCACTGTAGGTACGAAGCTACAAGTACGTAGCCGGACACCGACGGCGGGTCGCGCGTCGTTACACGTGCCGCGTCAGAAGAGATAAGAGCGGCGCGATAGAAAGAGAGGCGATCTGTAGGTTAATATGACTGGTAGGTATGCAGCGCTACGCGAGCTGAATTGAATTTTATTGCGTCATAGCAAGAGTCGCTATTTGTTTAAATTTATTTGCGGAGTGATGCTTCTGTCCCTTAGTATTCTGTGGCTTAACATAAAAGTCTGTATGTTGTTTATTTTGGATAAAAATATAATAAAAAAGTAGTTTGTATTGTTTATTGTAATGTATTGTTTTTTTATTGTAAAGGAAAATTGAAGTCGAATTATGGTTTGATTTTTATCTGAAGAATCGACGGAGATAATGACTATAAAGAAACTTTAAAATTATTGTTATAATTGTTTAATGCTGTATGCATAACTAAACATAAAAGTTTTCGTGATATGTGGTACCTACTTACTATTATTTAGGATGTGGAATCAGCATTAACATTAAAAAAAATTGTATACATTTTGGACACCATGTCATTCATAATCAAAATAAATTTTTAATTTTTTTGTCACACGTACTTTGTAATTCTAATTATTACTGCGTTATTGTACGACCGCAGTGTTATAATCTGTAACACTACATAGAATAACTCCATATTTGGGATGGGAGGTATTTTCCCATAAAATTGATAGTTAGGTCATTATTATATATACTCGTTTACTCATCTATTTTGACAGAATGAAAGAAAGGAAAACATTTATTTGACAACAACAAAGAAATAAAACACACGTAAGATAAAAAATACAAAGACAGTGAAAGAATATAACAAAAGACAATACGAAATACATGCACAGAGGAAGTTTGTGGTGCCCAAAGGGACTAGATCAGCACAAATGTCCGATGTCCATGACATCAGACGCTGGTTTTCAGCATAACCCCTTTAGGTGAATGGATATTTATGGCTTCAAAAGAACATAAATAGCTTTACACATAAAATAAAAATATACACAATAATATATATATACATATATACATCTATGAAGACAGATGTCCTTGTTATATTTTGAGTACGTATATATATAGTTAGGGAAAGCTATAGTTTACTCACAAGTAATAATAATAAATTCAAAATCAGTACCATATTATTCTGACATTGTATGCCAATCTAAATATAAAACTTATGATAATCATGTTGTGTAAGAATGTGAAATTCCAGGTTCTTTGTTTTACACTTTTCTATTTATGATGATCTCATGTGTTTTACCTGAGGTCAGAAGTTCGCAATATGCCTCACAATAATGTCACAGACAAGTAATACCTAATTAAATACAAGTAGTAGTATCAAGTTAATTATTTGCACTGCAGCAGCGGTTTCTATTGAGTTAGGAAGGTAACACTTATCTAAGAACCTGTTCTGCACATTCTGTTACTCAATAAAATATACCGCTAATACCTCCTCAAATCACAATAATAAAAATGTCATAATACATTCATATAACTTGTGCAATAATCTTTGAGCCTATATCACAATAGTCCGTCCTACGAGTGATTCGCAAACAATGCAGCACTAGCTGTTTTGCCCTCAGTGCCCCAACACCTGCACTTTAAAGTACCTATATGAAGCTACTCCTCCTGGGGTCACAGTAGCCGGACATTGGGCTAAAATGATTTAACACATGTTATGAATCATCGACTCGAAGAAGAAGAAGAACACAGGAATTGTTTTTTGGAGTAAACGGAATAACTTCGTCCTACTAGTACTATACCTAATAATAATAATAAAAGTGCGAAAGTTTGTGAGGATGGAGGGATGTACTCGTATATTTAGAAAGGGGTCACAGTAAGCACGGAATCGAATACTCAAACAACCCAACCAACCTTACAAAATAATTCATAAATACCTCTGACCTCACCTATCCTTATTTCATTCACTTCACTCTGGTAAAAATATATTTTCCAGAAGCTTCGCTGACCTTTGCCTCGTTCCAGCTCACTGCGCTTCCAATCAGAACCCTAATAGAAACGTAACATCATCACCAAAATCCACGTGAAAAATCCGCGGCTCAGGTTATATCTTTACTTAAACTTTTCCGCTGAAAGAGCAATATTTTTTATGAAAGCTACATCTCTCAAATTACTGTTTATACTTGTATTGTATAGCTGTACACGTAAGCCTTAAAGTTGGAGCTTAAAAGCTTTACGGCTCTACTAAAACGCAGTCTTTATAATTCATTAAAAGTCTCCCAAAAAATATGTGGATCCTCATTTAATTCTTGTTTATTTCCTTTTAAAAGATAAGTTAATGATAAGGCTGTTTTTTAAAACACCTGTGGTAATAAAGGAGTATTGAAATGTTCATATACCACGGTTCAACCTGTTCGATTCAATTTCACAACCCTCCGTCCGCATACTTCAATTGTGACAACAATCCAGTAAGAGTATCGATGCCCTTCAAAAGGATCGCTCACCTGATTCTACAGGCTTAGAACGTCTTGGTCGTCCCATTTCTTACAGGTGTCCAATTTAACCACTAAATTGCGCCGCTACCGCGTCTCGTTTCACGAAACGTCTAAGCCCAGAATTAATTACCATATCAATCTCGAGCTTGTCAGTCTAAATCCTAATTTCCAAGGGTAAATTCGCAAGTTTCCCCCGACCCGGCTCAGCCACGGCGGCGTAATGAAATTTGCTCTTTCCATATTCAATCAACGGGGTGTAACTCGGAGGAAGCTAAGCCAAAGCTCCGGAGATGCAAACTTGGCTAATCTTGATGAACTGCTAACATAGATATTAAAACAAAGCAGAAATGTAAACTCGTAACGTAGGAATTACATTCATGAAGAAATTAAGCTTTAAGCAAAAGGATCTCGAAGAATGTGAATTAAAATTGGTGAACTTCTACGCTTCGTAGTACTTATGTCATATTACGAAAGACGTATATCACACAATAACACGGATAAAGGACTTTTCAATTAGTGCGAAGCGTGTGTAAATATAATTGTATCTACGTGAGAATAATAGAAGTTTATGAGTAACGAACATACCGAGATAAGTACGCCAATCTCTATATATGCATAAATAGACACCCCAGCTAATCTTCGAACTTGCTCGGTCGTTATAATAATAATAATAATAATAAATTCTTTATTTCAGACTATAAATCCATAAAAATTTTAGTAGACACAGCACACATACTTAAAAACTATGTTAGTACACAAAATTATATATAAAATAAACACGAAAAGACAAAACTCACATCATAAAATTATTGAGACACCAGCATAGCTACAGGCCTTAGTATAGCTAGCCAGTGTCTCATGATGAACGAAAAGATGTTTGTTGCAACATCGGTCAGAAAGCTGTTGGTGCTCCCGCGCAAGCGGCTTACATAATATACTAGAAGCTTTATTTACTAGTGTGTTGGTCAAACCACCAATTTTCACATACATTCATCCTTTTTATCACTCTATTCATCTGCTTACGTCAAAAGCAAAGCATTAACACGGATCAAGCTTTATTATACCTCTGTACATACTCTCCTATCAGATACGGTCTCTACATCTATGTACACAATCATGTTACGGTAATTCTGCGTCACACATTTTATCAACTGGATAAAATTTGACGTAAAAAAATGGACTTATATATAGATGTTGTCTGAAACAAATATTATATCATTATATGTTGTCTACATTTTTGTTGCGACAACTTGATAAAGGCGAATTTTTATGCAAATATTTAAGACTTAACTACCGAATATAATTAACTTGTTTTTAAGAGAAGATACTTGATTATGGTATTTGTTTTATTATCAGCAGTTCCAACTAAAGCAAGATAAGTTTTGTTTTAGCAACAATCTAAAAAATATCATAATAATTCGTCATCGCTGAAGAAAGTGTCTATTCTAATAATTCTTTTGTTGCAGATCGTGCTATTGTCATTGCAAATTTTATTATACGTAAAAGTCAACACATACATTTACTATTATAATTAGAGTTGAAATGTCAGTTGACTGATGTCAGCTTAAGACACTATTTAGCTCATGTACAAGATCACGTAGACATAGTCACGTCACGATTGATCCGAGAACCTAATACCTACCTTTACTACAGAATAGACAATAGTATACCCTATGAGATAAATGTACACGTCAATATAAGATTTGCATTTAACGAGGAACATGTCACATGACAAATTAAAGCTATCAAAGATGAAATTATCAAAAATCCTGACGAGTTACAGACTTCATTTGATTTGATTGGAGTAATATGTGATTTGGTCTCAAGTGAGAAAATTAATGACGATAATTCTAAATTGTTATTTATGTGAAGGTACTTATTGTGTAATAATGATAGTTGATTGATGCAATCGGATATTGTATCATTTTAAATCGATAACAGAAATGCCATGATAAGATAGACAATTACGGATCTAAGGCAGTATGCCGTATGCCGACTTGAACCAAATCAAAAAAGAAGTGACGATAATGTGAAGCATGATTATGATAATTCTGACGTAAGCACGTAGAAGGTGCAGGATTGCAGATAAGGTTTTAATATTATATAGTTTATGTTTAATACGTTTAGAGATACAACTAGTCGGCCCGACCAGTAACTTTGCCCGCCGTTTTCCTGTGGAATTTTCGAAAAAATATTTTTTATTCTCCTCTATAAGGTAATGATATATTCCAAATCTCGTTTATCTATCCTCATTGATTTAGGCTGTGCGTTGTCTGTCAGTCAGTCACGGGACTGTTTTATAGGTATGTGTATAAGATAATAATAGAAAAACAAAATTCGTAGAATTTGTTTAATTACGTATGGTAAGGCATATCGCCTACCTTTTTGATAATTATTATTTGGGCAACATGATAATAATTGCTAAAATTGATATTCGAACGGAGTTTCTGAGTGTTGGTTGGTTTCTAGATTACTTTTAGTTAGTAATTTCTGATTTAGTCGGCATGTATTTATTGGCAGTATTATGATTATTTACAACCATTTTTAGATGATATTTCGTTAGATACATATTATATAACTCTTTATTATAAAGACAAAATACAGAAATAATATAATCAGGCCTATAACTTACTGCCACATTTTTTTTCCTATGCTGATATCACTTGAATCGTAAATCGAGTCAGGTGATAGCAAAGAGCCTTGATAACTACAACTTGTCTGATTGGCTATCGGTCGCGGACTGGTCTACAGCTGATTATCTTGAATTACTCATGTTCTTGCCGGCCGTCGGTCTCTTATTGTCGCCAGTTGCGTCGGCTTCGTCTGTTTTGTCGGTTTCGTCACTGCTCACGGCCGCGGCATCGCGTCCAAAGGTCAATGCTAAACCCCGATGAATGAACCACTCGTGTCACGCGAGTTCAAAGTACCAGATTTCATCGATTCCGACGACGGGTTTATGACGTCGGATTTTGATTTCTGTAATTGTTTTTAATTATTTTTGTCATGGACACTTTCTTTATTTCACTCGTAATGATACCAATTTACTTGTCAATGTTTAATGTTTATTCGTCGAGTATCTCGTCCTTTTCTCTTCCTACTGCAGAAATGTTTTTAAATTACTGAAACTGCAATTACAGACTTTCTTTATTTAACTCTTCAAAATTGTTATTTCTTTACAAGGAGCCGATTAACATTCGCGTGCGTCGTCTTCCGGCATGATATTAACATGTAATTTAATATACTCGATTCGCTTTGTGTGTCGTCATTTATCACTAAGACGAACATTCGTAACGACTTTATTATTTTCTTGTCTGAAATTATTATCGTGAATTCTTCTGTAACATAAAGTTCAATGTGTTTGCGGCGTGTGCTATTTTGTCTATGAAAATAAAATGTAACGCCGTGATATATTAGAAGCGGAAGCGAGAGCGGGTAATTTTAATTTTACGTAAACAATCTTATGACTTCGCAGTCCCGACATTTACAAACATTCTTACATTTAAAAAATCTTTGGTATATTGAATCAGAACACTGTGACAGTCAAACGCTCCACCACAGTACAACCGAGGTTTATTCTGTTTATTCATTCATTTAATTTAGCAGTTAAAGCTTGCATGTAGTGTAGTGATTATGCCAATTACGTAGTTCCGATTACAGTAACAAGTGCCGTTCTGCGCTGACGCTAATAGCTGGTTGTTACGTAGTGCTGGTACGTCACGCTTCGAACTGATTGACTGATGCACAGCTCTATCAGACATACATATAGGTACTAATATAGTACCGGTATCAATGTAATTGTATGGGTCAGAACAGAACACTTCATTGTGAACAAGAATACATGTAGGGGTCAGAAGGGATTGTACGAATTTGTTAAATATGGTCATAATATTGCGTAGGTAGAACTTAGTATCGCAGTGACGTAACCTTCGAGTAATTTACGAAACTATTTGTCTTCATTATTGACCGTCGACCAAACCCATTTTAAAACTATTAGGAATATAACGTGTAATAAAAATAACATAAAATGTGTTTACAAATACGTGCACATATATAAAAAAATCTACGTAACTAGATGCGACATACATATTAATAATCTTACTAGATGTACTGTCATACTTGAACAGTACACTTCAATACTATGTACATGCTTGAATGCTCAAACATATTAAATATATCTACATTTAGTCTTCACCACTATTTCACAAAATTGTGTCGTCCCAGTGTTGGTTGACTTTGAATTCGTAGTCTAGGGCGGTTTTCGCAACTTGTGGACAGCCATCGTCCCAATCACACACTTTTGGGTTCGGGATACCGGATAACATACAAATAAAGAATAACAATAAAGATCTTCTCCTCATTTAACTAATTCAGTCCATTTCTGTCGTATGAGATTTCTTGCCAGTCCCTCCAGAAAGTGTCGTTCTGCCATTTCTTTATTCCTCCTTCCCTGCTATTTATTCGTTTAGAAATAAAAATTGTTATAATTCTATGGGCTTTTGCTTGTCTGTATGAATAATACATTGTGCAGTCGTGACACTCCTAGACGTGAATTATGATCTTTAAATCTCAAAGTTCTTCTGTTTTCGCTCTCTTGTCGTGTGCAGCCGCACCCAAACACCGCTGATGAAAGAAACACCGAGACCGCGAGCGTTTTACCTACGTTTTACGGCGCAATACAGTTTTACGAGTGTCATCAAACTGTGCCAGTATGTGTGTAACCAGACATCTGCGTGTGTGCGACCATCTCTTTGCATGTGTGATGTTTGTGGTAATTCGGCGTGAGGGTCGCTGACCTTGGCTTTTGTTGTTTGTTCTTCTGAAGGTAACAAATATCGAAGACCTACCTTAAAAACAGGTGAGTAACTTATCTACATTAACCTAGATTCTGGCTGGACCTACATTTTCGAAACATTCTTTGTCAAACGCTTCCTAATTTCAAACATTGAATATAACTCGAAAACTTATCAATGATCAACATCAGTCGTCGACCTTACTACCTACCCTATCCTAAAATGTATGATTTATTTTATGGGCATAGAGTAGTTAACTTTGAATGCCAACATAAATCAATAACCGTTCAGTGATAGTCCAATACCTTAAATTAACTCTTAGCATGACATTGACCAAGTTTCTCCGACATCTAGACATCAATAATAATTCATTACTCCAATAATCGTATTTACTGTTCATACAAGGCGAGACGAGCAATATCGAAGATATTAGAGAAGTAACGAGCATAGGTATGTTATAACCGAGAGGTGGGCGAGGCGGCTATAAGCGTCCAGCTGTTTGATGCCGATGGATACAATGAGCAAACTTTATTAGTTCTTAACGTTTATTGCTACTACTAGCTAGAGAAAGAAAAAGCTGTCATCTCATTTGGTATCGCATAAGTCAGATGTTCAACGACACAACAGATTTTAAGATTCCTATCAAACGAAATAATTAAATCTTAGTTGTGGCTGTCATCAAGGCAGAGAAGGCAATGTGACAAATTTGATTTTCAAGTTATTCTGTTTCTATCATCTTCGTTCTTGTATCGTATCTGCTCAGTGAGGTTGGTAAGAAGGTTGGTTTCCCTTCACCTTCCACGTTCCGATATTTAAATCTAAATTTTCTAACCCTTTTTTTGTAAAAACGAGTGACGAGCCTAGCAGGTCGTTCACCTGATAGTAATGAACACTCCTGACCACAACAGTTGTAGCACCACCAAGACTTTGTTTTGTAGAATTTGTGCGGAACGACACTGCTCTCGTGACCCAGAGACGATTAAGGCGGACTATTGCAAAAGAGGCCTATCTCTCTCTACTACATCTGGCCACTGGTCTATATCTACTGCATCTTTGCGCCAGTTCGTTTCAAAGTGCAGCCATGTGTGCCAGGATTAACTTATTCGTTAACATTCATTGAACTCGATATCGAGTCTGCATAGGGTCTGGACTGGAATAACTCGTTCTAAATGCCGCTCAGTCTAGCCTGGAAATGCTGGCGATATCATCTTTGTTAATGGACGACGGCTTCTAAGAGCTCGGAGATTTCATTAGGACCATTAGTGTAAAGTAGCTTAACGAGAGCTTAAAATATTGCTACTAAAAGGGAAATACTACTTCCTCTTTTATACAAATTTTCACAACTAACGGTAATGGCAGACAAGAAGTTAAAATGATTTTAATTAGTTTTTTTTAATGTAACTGAATAACGAGGCGAGCAGGTCGTTCGCCTGATGATAAGCAGTACACCTGCCCATAACAATTGCAGCACCACCCAGAACTTTATTTTGCAAAATCCTGCGCGATACTGCACTGCGCTTGTCATCCTGAGACAATTAGCTTTTAAGTCTCATAATGCCCAGTAATTTCGCTGGCTACAATGCCCTTCAAACCGGAACACAATGCTGCTGGGTAGGTCCTGGGGCCTTACTCCGAAAATCGAACTACGAAGCTTCGGCTGACGGATCGTACGTTTTCCTACCACGAAAGTGTTTCGGATCCGACAGTCGATGCGAAGTTCGTTTTTTCTTTCGGTGACGCTACTACCAAAATGTTTCGGACATTATTACTTCGTCGTTTGACAGGTCTTTGATCGTCAATTTAACCTCACATTTAACGACAACTACAGAGCTTTCGTTTTAGCAATTAATTGGATAGTTGGTCCTAAAAATGGCACTATTTGTGCTTTATGAGGAAGCTCTGAGAAAAGAAAAGGCCGAGTGGAGTCGAAAGCGACTCATTTTCCGAGAATTTTATTTCGAGAAACAAAATTTGGAACTAAACCTTATTACGGTGCGATGACAAATCATATCGCGTATGCGGACGACATGGTGCTCTTGGCACCTTCAATATCAGCGATGTGGAAGCTGCTAGCGATATGTGATGATTACGCAGAAGAACACAACATGAAGTACAATCCGGATAAGTCGGTGTACATGATCTTCAAAAGCGCAAACTGCTGCACGGATTTGCCTGCTCTCACGCTGTGCGGTGCCACGCTGGAGAAAGTGGAGGAGGTGAAATACCTCGGACACATGATCACCTCCGACTTATCCGACCACGCTGACATCGAGAGGCAGAGGCGAGGCATCGCAGTGCGTGCCAACATGCTGGCTAGGAGATTCAGTCGATGTAGCGAGACAGTAAAGACCCAGCTGTTTATCAGTTACTGCACCAGCGTCTACACTGTGGCGTTGTGGACGAATCACACCAAGGCTGCCATGAGCGAAATGAGGGTGCAGTACAACAACGCGGGGCGCGCAATGTTCCGCCTGCCCCGGTGGTGCAGCGCGAGCGAGATGTTCGCCGCGGGCCGCGCGCCCTGCTGGCAGGCGCTGCTGAGAAGTCGGTCGGCCGCCACCCACACCGCTCTGCATCGCTCCGACAACTCCCTGGTGGCTGCAGTGCGAGACTGGCACTCCAGCCCACTACACCGGACGTGGCGGATGTACCACAAGCCGATCACTTAAAGGCTATCATTTTCATTTTATTTTATATTATATACTTATTATTATTATTAGATATTTAATGTGTAATAATTATAATGGATCTCAGTCTGGAAATAAACAATTTCATTTCATTTCATTACGTAGGCTACTTTTTATACCGAAAAACCACGGGTGAAACTGCGGGGCGCAGCTAGTAGTTTTTGAAGTGTTCACATAGTTCTATAATAATAATAATAACAAATTATAATAAATTCATTTATTACAGAAATTCTTTCATATTTTACATTAATTGGATTTTGTTACAATATAAACAAATTAAATTAGTAGTCGCTTAAGTGATTAATAATAATTATATTAACTATAACATTACATTAATATTATACTGGGTGAAGCTCTATCCATGACTTCAGAATGGGTCTGCTTCTGTAAGACCGCAGCGAGCACGGACTTTTCGAAGCTGTAGAACCTCTCGCGCATGTCTCTGAAGCCTCATTTGCATTTTGATTAGTGTTACGTGCGAATGTGGAGCATGTAGTGTCTCGTGTCAAGTGTTAAATGTTTAGCCTATGTCCGCTGCTTATAACGAGCTCTGTTTAGAAGCTTTTAAGTGGCACTCGCATTAAAATAGAATTGACTTCCAAATACTAATCACTTGCACTAATCATTACCTGTCCAAATAGTGTATCTACTAATCACTTGACACTTACAATTCACACTCACACTTAACACTAATCAAAATGCGAACGGGGCATGACATATCAGCGCTGCAAAACCGGGGAGTCATCTTTCGTTGAACATATTAGAGGGACTGCAGAAATTGGGCAACAACATCTGGAGAACTCCGCGCTAGCATATTTGATCGCACGCTCAGGAACGCCTTTGTCTGTCGATATCTTGAGAGTCCGAGAGACTACAAAGGATTGCGGGCTAAGTCTTTATGTTGGCACATAAACTCCATCAGTACTTCGACTTGTTAACTTGTAGCCATCATTTCTTAGCTGCAAAAAAGGATTTTTGGTCAGCAAAAAACAAAGTAGGTACATTATTCGAAGACGAATACATTATTTATTAGAAGAATTATCATTCACAACACAAATACTTTAAAATACAAAAGATCTTTAAGTAAGTGGGAAAATGAGCAACATTTCTATACACTTAACTCCTGAAACTTACCAAGATTTTGACTCAAATTTTAGCACAAAACAATGAAATCTGTATAAATGTTTTGATTCACAGATTATGAACGTCCAGTGCTGCCGGCAGTCAAACATGAAAAAGTCCGAAACCCTTTCAGAAAGTTCCCGTTTTGTGTAACGTGGTTACTTCGTTTTTAGCGTTGTATATATAATAACTACTAACCGTATGTATACACATCTACACAATACACATCTCTTCTGAATTTCTTCTCTTTTTACCCAACTACGGCAAAGCAAAAAGTAGGATTATGATTTTGGTAGCGTATGTATGCTTGAAAGCTATTACATCAGGGTAACGAGCGCTGTCCAGTGCCGCGCAAAACAATGCTTGCGTAATACTGCAACTGTTATGGGCAGGCTTAATTGGCTGCGTGCTGAAAAAAAGTGTATGGGGGCCATAATACGTCATAAACAAGAATCCATAATAGATTAAAAAAATAATCTAAAACCACGATGATGTCATCGAGTTATGAGCTACCTTGAAAGTTTAAGCCGGATAGCCAAACGGGAAGTGCATGAAATTTGAGTTGCAAGATTCACCAGGAATAACAGACAGATAAACAGACAAACAAGAAAGTGACTCAATAAAAACCTGGTTAAATCATAGTTATGAAGAAAAAATTAAAAAATTTACGGTAAAAATGCTTACTGAAAAGTTTTAATACATGTAAGTCGCACTCGGAGGTTCCTATATAAGGATAGAATCACGTTCCGTTCGCTCATGATAGGATAATAAAAAAAAATATTTTGTCGCGTTACCCGCTTATTGCCTTAATTACCCGAAATCGGGTAAAAATACCCGCACCGGCAACGCTTTGAATATCCATCATCACAACTTGACATTAGGTTTTCAAGTGTCATCGATAGACAAAGATTTTGATCAAACGAAGTTTACAGAAAAAGTTTTGTTTTGTATAATCATTTATTTTATATATAAAATGGTTGAATAATAAACTTTAATCAAATTAAAAAAAGTTTAATTCACAGTTTTCCATACAAAAAACATTTTATTTTTGAATTTTCGTTTAATTTACCGGTTTTTGCATGTTCATCAATAAAACCTACACTACAATGGTTGTCTATGGATCCGAAACGAAAGCCGTCCGTCGAAATTGAATCCGAAATAATTTGGTGGTAGGGTACAAGTTCGATGTTCGTCGTTGTTTCGTTTCGTTACGAAGTTTCGACGTTCGTTTTTGGTAGTAGAGGCCCTGTCCCCATAGTTTTCAGTTTCATATTTTCCAATGTATATCGTATAACTCGTATACATACAATGTGTCCGAACATTTGTGTATATCTTACATCGGCACCTAAACATCTTGAGTCCAGTCGTAAGAGTTTATAGAAATAAACGTCTTGGCATTTTTCGCTACCCACAGCAACGGCAACGGATATCACCGTTCTATTAACGTCTATTTTTTCTGTTATGTCTACTATTTTATTAACGCTTTAAGTACTTAATTAATAATGTAGTGGTGTATTGTCTATTTAATTTAGTTTGAGATATCACGAAAACATAATACGCCTACATTTTTGATCTGCCTGAATGCCATTCAATTTTCCCTGGCCCTTTCATTGCCCCTGCCACATATATAGTATTGCCACTTTGGGAAAGACTGATCTAGACCGTAAACGTCTTCTTTCTAGCTGGGTGCATTCGAAAGTAATCGACCGTCTCAAAATCAAAATAGAAAAAGAAAGTACACAGATTAATAGTAGTTTCAGAGAAATTAGCAAATAACGTAAATTTTAATACTTCAAAAATTCATAACAAATCGAAATTTTGGTTTATCGTTCCAGGAATTAGTGTTCTGTGCTCCGGGAGAGCTCCCGCGTCGCGTCCCATCGTTGGAACGCTGAAATTCAGCAAAATTTGTTTACCCTACCAGATGCTACCACGCCCAACGAACCACCAAACCACTAAAATAAAATAAAACACTGAAAGAACTTCTTCATGTGTTTTACATGTCTGGTTTAATTCAGAAGCGTCTGTTTCTCTATTTAGTTAGCAGTCTCTTAAACTAATAAACTCTTCGATGTTTAGTACGATTGATCACCGGAAAACTTGGAATTTGGAACAAATCAATTGCGCTGCTGCAACTGTTTAAAATAAAGCCTTGAGTGGTCCGAGGTTAAGGTTGGTCTTTGGCTTGTCACCAAATTCTACGACTATTTATATCTGTCTAATAAAAAATAAACAGCGGAAGCTCCTGACCTTATATATCATGTTTAATAGACATTAAGAAATTTAAGGGTGTTGAACTATATTATGCGCAATCGCGTGATTTTAATTTTTTTTGCAATTCATCAGAAACAACTATTTCGTTCGTCATATACATACATCATATACATTTCTACACGGCGTGAGCATTGGAATTGGGCAGTACATGCATGTCATGCAACCTAACTTCCGATAGTTAAAGCCTAAATTTTCGAAACAATTCAGTGTTGCCAGGCCCATTTCCAAGTGAGCTCGTAGACAATGACATCGTGCTGCATCGAACTTGATTACCTACAGTTACGTAAGTCTCGGGTGAACGTTCTGAAACCGAGGCAGCCGCCCCACTTACGATCCTTTCCATTATTCACAAACGCTGATCGGTGGTAAGACCTTCCACGCGGGAAAAAACATTAAAGCTATTTGTGGGAAATGGGTCTTATTTTCGTTCTCTGTGCTGACGATTGAGGGACTGAATGACTGAATGTCTTTACAGATGTTACTTCTGCTCTCTTCAAGGATTCAGATATGATCTAAATACCTGCAGATGAAAGGTTTATGGGTTTAAAGGTTTATGGTTTATAAGGTTTATGTAGGACAAAATGCAATGTCTATTAGGAAACTTTTAGAAGTCAACGTTTTGACCCAAAGAAAAACTATGTTGCCAAATTGCAAGTCTCAGCAGAATTATAAAATGTGGAATCTGGCAATATTTGCTATTTCAATTCCTGTTCCAAATATTGGTCAGCTTGTTAATGCCATAATAATTTAATGATTTATTGTGATAAAACCATATTGAATGAATTGGGAAACGTGAAGTATGTCAAAGCCAACATGCAAGGTTTCAGTGACCAAAAGTAAAATTAAATAAGAACTTACGAAATCAAATGCGATCTAATCACGCAACAGGTTACAACACAAAGTAGCAAAACTAAAAGCACAAAGTCCATTTCCTATCGCTTCCTTTATTTTCGTAACTCAATTTTTATACGAGCACAGTTTTATTATAACACGTTTAGCGGAGCCCTTTGTTCCACACTTCGAAACCCTCCCCTGCCTCTCCGCCTGAAAGTGTTAAAAGCTTTTGCGCTATTGGTGAGAATATCACTTATCTTAATAGCACGCTGTGACTACCGGAGTCTCCATTCGTAATGTTTTGATTATTAAATATATATTTACTGAACAAAAATGTGTTCGTACATAAAATACGATTTACGTACGTTGGCAGGGTTAAAATCGCCCCGTTAAAACGTATTCATATAAAAGTGTACGCGACAAACATTACCTTCCAGTTTCTACAAAAGATAATTAGGTCACGAACATAAAGGTTCACCACCTGTGAAAACAAGCGTATCGTGGTGTGACTAACACAAAACATGCGTATTTTGAACGCTGCTGTCACGGCAGTCGTTGTTGTTATCCAAGATCAAGGTCTTCTAACATTTTCTGCATATGATTTCACTGTCTTTGAGTGGGATTAATATTTTTCAAGAATTCCACTACAATATTCGGAATGATCTATTTTGCTTGACTTTTGAACCATTGGAGCTCCCTTGAATAGCCAGTAGATATAGACTTCGGCATTTAAAAACAACTTATATCAGATACTATATAGAGTTTCAATGGTTCACGTAATTCCGCAGTCTAAATTTTCATTTGAAGTAGTATCTCAACACGTGAAGCACCAACGCATGGGCTGGTTAATTAACGGTCATTATACAACTTATTTCACTATTTGATGATAGTTATTCATGAGATTTTACAGCGATTACTGACCTGTTAGTTGTAATACATATTTTATTGGACAGACTGAAATATGCGAGTCGAAATTGCATTGGGACACAGCCAGAGGAAATTTTTGGGGGATCAGCCCCTTTTCACTTCCTATCCTACAATATTTGGAAATAACAAATATTGTAGGATTTCCATACATTTCGACGGACTCCCTTACAAACATCCGCCTACATCCAGAAGTTTGGATTTGTATTGTAGTTTATTTTAACTAGACTACCCGTTAATAAAATCCTGGCATCCATGATAATCTGTTGGTGCCAATGCTCGGTGCCTATTGGAAAACGATGCATGTTATTCGTGGAAGCTGATGAAATATTCAGCTGGATTGGCTGAAACGAACGGGAATATGTTTTTGTTTCGGTGGCTAAACGACTAAAGAGAAAAATTCAAACCCTTGCAAAATGATATCTATTTTAAAGCCGATAAGGTGTAATATTTTGAAATTGTCTTATTTCCAATTAAAATTACAATATATTTTAAATCGAGGCACAAGGACAATTCAGGAAAATCTAGGCCGGGCTCAAAGACCTCATGCAAATGGGAATGGCTTCTTTTTCTGCAATATTTGTCTAAGAAAAAAGGCATGAACTCAACTTTCTCTTCGTGCAAGTACTCTTCAGGGATCGGATTGCAGTTCAAACGGCTAGAGCTATTGATATAATAATAGATATCGATACTTTTCGCCTATTCCATCTGATTCTGGTTTTATAAGTCTAGTCGAACTAGTCTAACCAACCAGAACTATAAAACCGAAACAAATTCCACCTAGTTGTATTTAAACACGACATCTAGTACTTGATACTATTTAGGGTAAGCACAGAACCTATATTTCATAGGTACTATCAAATGATAAAAGTACTAGCTGTCTGCAAAAATACTTCAGGCCTTATGTCTTAACTCTCCAATTCCCTAAGTGACAACTCCCGGTCTCACGGTGGGCAGTAATCTTTGTCCCTCCATAATTGGGTACGTCCTTAATTTGTGCGCGGTGGCGGCGCTTGATAGGATTTAAGAGTCTACTCTGCGGTGTCAACCGTGCTATCTCAAATAGTACTGGTTGTGAAGGCATATACTTTGAATTCTTTCATATATTGCTAGCGTCCAGGTTATTTAGTATTGCCAGCTGTTTCTACGATGCTTCTATGAACGTCCCACTCCAATTTGCTATGACAGTATGCGGGCTCCCGGTTGGCTCTCTCCTTTGTCAGCCGTGATTGGGTGGCTCTTATACTGCATTCCAATTTGTTCGCGTCGGTTAATCCGATTCAAGAGTCAATCGCGTTTTCGAGCGTGGTATTGGAAAACTGAACATATAAGTACTTGTTATACCCTGTGTATGTGTATTAGCTTCGGATTCTATTATAAAACTGATATATAGGTATACTTTTGTTTATAATAATATGAAGGGGTTTCTTTGTAATAAGTGATCGAACTAGTGATCAGTGGATTAGCAATCTATAGTCGCAAAACCAGATAGACAAGGGAGAAGTTTATAAGCTCTAATTGAAGGTGGACTTGTCAGAAGCTTAATTATTTCTATGTTCTAGAGAGGCTATTAAACATGGCGCTATCTCATCTCTTGAAAAGTGACGAATCATTTTTCATTCATAAGTTTAATTAAGTCATTGCCTGTTTATAAGATACCAAGAAAAAATGTGTATGAAGAAAATCTTCATTCTAAAATTACACGATAATAACCATTCCCCTTTCTTATTTCCAGAGGAAGAATGCTACCACTGCATGGCGAGCCTGGTGGCTTCCAAGGAGAAGATGTTCATCACACAGACGAAGCTCCTCAACGAGGTCACGTGGAAGACGGTCATGCAGATCGCGAAGAAACATGCCGTAAGTCTCTTTCTTTCCCACATCAAGTTCATTAAAAAAAAATATATACAAGATGAGTGTAATTCGAATCGTGCGTCTTCGCAACACCGTCCTGACTGCCACTATACTTTTTTTTTCTATCTGTCTTATCTTGTATTAAGGTGATGATGTTCACTCTGTTTATGTGAGATCGTGGTCCTCGTAATTCCTGGTTTCTTTAGACAGGATCGTTTGGCGTTATTTATTTAAAATACTAACTGCTGCTACTAGCTGCGGTTTCGTGCGCGTGTATCTCTATGCGAAATTTATTTTAGTCGTGAAAAGATAACAAGCAGCTAGACAGTTACTTTCGCATTTAAAATAATAGTTTGGATGTCAAACACGACCATCCCTACGCAACGTGTTGTGCAGTAGCGCCTATATTTTTTTTCTTTCCAAATTATCAAAATACAATCGAGTCTAAATCGTCATAGTAACTAAAATAATTACGAAGCGGTGAACTTAATAAATTAGCCCTTTAACTAAAATGTTACTTAAGTTCCAGCTTAATACTAACTTTACCCTTCAAGAAATTTAACGGCAAATTGTGAAAATTCCATTTTCAACTTATTTGCATTTCATTTAAATTATGAAGTCGTATTTAATATTAATAGGGTTGCCACCCAACCTCTTTTTCGTATATTTTAACTCGTAAGTTCTTATAGTAATAAGTCAAGTTTGTTAACCAGACCTCCTTTATATTTTTTAATCTTAGTTATTAGGTATTACAAAAACTTTGTTTCTCCCAAGGGTGGTAAGATTTTGCGAGCTCATGCATATTTTATGAAATGCGTCCCTTGCCCGTTTTTCACTATGAAAGTAAATATGCATATGGTTAAAAAACGTCGCCGAGAAAGATAATAAACCGAAGCGTGAACAAAAATATCTGTACATACCTACGTAGGATATCCCTTTTATGTATGTTCAAGACGGTTCTCAAACTTTTTGTGACAACCCGCGATATTTTTATATAACTATCCGGGTTTCTCTTACTAATATTCCTTGTATCTAATCGTAGGCATCAGTTTTTGAGCCGTATATTATTTAGGACGTTTAAGGCCATACGTCAAGCGCGCTATAACTTATAGTCTAATATTATAGTCTAGAATAGAAATGATAGACAGATTGCCACAACAAATAAAAAACTGGTTACGTACCCACGTATCAGGGGTGATCAATCGTTTAACATCCCAGATATTGAATCACGGGGATACCTCAAACGCTTTAGAAGTCATGAACGTTGTTATTATAACATTCAAGTAGTCTGTAGAACCCAATTTGAGAACCCCTGACTTAATAAGTCGGCTTACGGCATCGCGTGACTTCTGTACCACCAGGGTTGACATTATCGGCCGCTTTTATGGTGCACCAGAAGTATGCGACACGCAAAGCAAGGGGGTTATGCAAGCTACGAATCACTATGCTTTCTTTAAGCGGGGTGGTTAGTTTAGGACCTGATTTCCGTAGACTTGTGATTTAAATTAAGTTGTATATTTTTGTATAATAATAATAATTAAATACATTTATTTTGATTATGAAACATAGTTGCGGTACATTTAGACAATGGTTGAAAATAACCTTCACGAAAGAATAAATCATAGCTTATTATACCCTTGGGAACTCTGCCCCCCGCACTGGTCTGTGTTGAGCACGTGTCATATAAATATTTTAATATAAATTGTTTGTATGTTAGTTCTAAGGTATATAGACAGTAACAAACATACATCCATACATTCTTAAAAACTTTCGCGTATATATATATAATTTTAGTAGGATACTGATCAGTTTTGTAAAACGTATAACGGAGTTGACAGCTGTCGCATAATGAATAATATAATTATTTAATTATTTTATAAGCGACAAGATTGTATAATGACATTAATTTGTTTATAGCGTCGATAAAAATGCTATGTACGGTCACGTGTGTCACACGCTTCTGACTCAACGTGACGTTTTAAGTTACGTTTTCATTTAATATTTTATAATGTATTTCTGTTGCTCTTTAGTAAGAGTTGTTCATGTTGAAGATGGGGGAATTCTTCTAAGTCACGTTTTAAGATATTACAATTTTATCCACCTACGTTCCAAGAGTCCAAAGAAAGGTTGTCTGGAAGAGATCGCTTATTAGCGATAAGACCGCCCATTGTACTAATTAAATTTTTAAGTTCTATGTCTATTTGTTCTTGTTATGTTTTTGGTGTACAATAAAGTGTTATCAATCAATCAATCAATCAAAGGAAAAAAAAACCAAGCAAAAATTCGTGTAATTCAATTTTTTTTAATTAATTTTGAATCTAATGATATGCTTATGTATGGCTATGGTTGGGTAAGAAACCCTGAATTTCAAATAGTCTAACAAAATCATACATTTTGACATATTACTATGCCGTATACTCACTCCTAGTCGATAAAACAACGTACGTATATAAAAATTAGTACAATACCTATTACCCGCACATTATCGACTCGATAACAACAGGGGTGAACGCCACCGCCCTTCACCCTCGAGGAATTCTTGAACACCTTGACTCATAAGTTTCTTAGCTTATGCAAGATCCTTGACACCATGCAAGGGTGGTTGCTCGATAGTTCGATGCTCGGTGTTAACGCTCGCATGACGATGTTTACCGTAACTTTGCACATCACTGATATCTTACGGAGAAATGGTTTTAGCAGCTTTAATGACGAGGAAAAGTCTTAATCTTAATATCTTTGGTTGGTTGAACTCTTAACTAATATTATAAATGCGACAGTGAGTTTATTTCTTTAGTTCGTCCTTCTTTCCTTCTTAAATTAAGGTAGCAATCATGACCATCAGCAGCCATTTTCGTTCTTCCCACTGCTGGGACACGGACCTTCTCTCATAAATAGTGTTTGCGCTGTAGCCCACCATGCAGGCCCAGCGTAAGAGAGCAAAAGTTTAAAGTGACGGTCTGCGTTGAGACGGTCACAAAATCGGTCAAATCAACAAATGTCGCAGAAAAAATCGGTTCGACTGTCGGACCTATGAAAAGTCTGGGGAGACGCGGGCAACGGGCAGCTTTATATAGAGCACCACAATTTAACATTTCAGGCAACTATGACAATTAAATTGTCTACTAATATTGGTTGCCCATAGCAATAATTACTATTGACGCAAGAGTTGTCAATATGGTTTCCGTACAGTGGTTGCTTGCTTGCAGAAGTCGGCGGCGCAGCACCTGTCACGACTGTCCGGCGCCATCGGCCCCGAGCGGATCTACGCAGACTGGCAGTGGTGGATCCTGGCGGCCCTACCCTTTCCGCATCTTGTGCGCGTGCTGGACTGTTTCTTCCACGAAGGCATCAAGGTAAGACCAACTGTCTCAAGCAGTGGCCAGTCCACATCATCCATCTCTGGATTATGCCATGTCTGCGTCTTGTGGGAAGGTACAACCAGCTTTACACGCGTCTGTTGTCCATGTCTGCATGGACTGGCAGAGGTGGATCCTTGCAGCCCTGTTCTTCCTTGTGAGCGTGCTAGACTGTTTCTTCCACGATTACATCAAAGTAAGACCAACTGTCCCATCCCATGCAGTGGCCAGTCCACATGGCCCATCTTTGGATTATTTTTTATTTTTATATGTAGTGTTATATGCCCAGGAATTTCCCGCGTTATGGACTACACACTAGACACTTAAGAAAAGCAACTCACCCGCGCTCGTTTCCAATCCCAGGTTTTCTACAGGGTAGCGCTCGCTATCCTCATCCTGTTCCACAAGCACGCGACCAATCAGAATTCGGAGTGGTACGCTGAAGCCACCAAAAACGGAGTGGACCACGCCATCGACAAGTTTTGCAGGAACATGCCCGTTTCGCCCACGAAGCTGCTGCGGACCGCTTTCAGCATAAGAGCACTAAGGTACAGAACATATAGAAGTCATTTTGGTACTTTGTTGGAATAATGTCTTTATTTTATATGGAAAATATATTTACTTAATTAATCGGCTTGATACATTTGGTTTGTCTATCATAGTAATTTGATGCTAGCTTCATCTAACCAAGCAGATTCCTTAAGCCCAAAATACACACAAGCCGGAGCCCGCTACGCTGTATGCGCTGTTTGATGTTTCCTGGTCCGCGCCCGCCCCGCTTTCTGTGGGACATCCTGATAATGCTTCTAATATTATAAATGTGAAAGTTTGTGTGGATGGATATATAGATGGATAGATGTTTGTTACTCAATCACACAAAAACTACTGAACGGATTTTGATGTCTAAAGATACTTTACCTCCTGTCCTGGGCCTGTACTCTGAAAAAGTAATTACGATCTTCGTTCTATCGGATGAAAGGGACAGGGCTATGCAACAGGCATAAGAGTGTCTCTTTTAGTCCGCACGAACGAAACTTTTAATGCCGGGAATCCGCGGGTGTAATCGCGGGGCGCAGCTAGTGTTTCATAATACAACTGAGCCAAAATTCAAATGATACACCTATTTTTACCCTTAATAGATCTATGCTCTATCTTATTATTTTACGCTTTCTGTGTGGCTTGGGCACTATTTTGCGCACATCATAAAGTAAATAAATTAAACGCTATTGTTTCCAGCTCACAATACATATCCAGAGTATTCATAAAAACAGAGATGACCCTCAAATCGAAGCAAGTGATCACGGGCTCGCGATTGGTCCGATCGCGGTCGTCAGACAACTTACCCACCAGTCAGTCCCAAGTCAACATTCAGATGATGTCACACACCCTGACCATTCGCGAGGTGAGTCCTCTGTACATACACTACTCTACGTTAATTATCTTCTATTCCTCTACTTCTTACTTATATGTTCTTTTCGAAGGATTTCTATTGTCTATGATGGTATCTATATGTGTAAAGATATATGTGTGATGGTAATTTTCTTTTACAGCAATTGTAAAGCCAAACGCCTAGTCATTTGATGAAACTATGTATTAATATTTATGTACAAGCTTACAGGAAATCTAACTGCCACGACGAATATGTCTATTTAACTCCACTTGCACGAACACAGTCCTGTGATAAATAATTCGGATCTGATGTCTGGAACTATTGATATTACCTAAAAATCTGAGTATTCTATACATTTTGCTACCCGTGATACCTTAAAATACCGTTAATTATTTTGCCGTGAAATAGCATTGATTAATAAAGATGTCTATACATTACACATCTACTCGTACTCATTGTATTCATACTACATATAAAGTTAGTACCTACTGTTCGTAGTTCCGAAATGAATGGATCAACCCTTTATTTAGCGCCTTACAGTTGTACAAAATGGCATTGTCGCTCAAAGCCATCTCTTCCAGACAACCTTTAAATGAAAATTGCATAGATTACTGTCTTTTTCGTCAATGAAATTACTGGGCATTTAACTCGAGCTTGAAAGTTGTCCTCTAGATTCAATTCTGACGTATCTTGAAGTCCAAGATCGAATGTCGCTGAAATTCTATTGGACCACCTTGTAGCTATACTGAACCCAACGCAAAAATAACTTTTCCAAATCGGTTTGTTAATTACGGATTTCGGAGGTAACAAACATAAAAAAAACAATCGTATAGAGAACCTCCTACTTTTTATGAAGTCGGTAAAAAAGCCGGACAACTGTTGCTTACGAGCTCCTTTACGAGTTTGCTTGTATGGCGAATAAAACTAAAGTATAGAATACTGGTGATTTTCGGTAATTTGTTACACATAAGTCCAGAGTTAGTCTCGATTTATACATATACAGTGTGTATATCGGAACGTTTTACTTGGTTTGCAGAGAATGTCTGAGGAGACGTGCAAACAGATGGTATCGTACACGAGTCTAGGCGTGGCTTTGGCTTATATTTCTCATTCGATCATCCGATTGCGTTCCTAACACGACTAACTTCACTCCATGTCGAATTATATGATTCGATAGATCGAGTTTGTCCACTCGTTTGTTTTGTTGTAAGATAGCGAATGTATTTGACACGTCGACGTTAATTTAAACCTCATGTCTAGAAACGCTAATTGATATAAAAAAACGCCAAGTAGTTGTTCTGGTTTGAAGAGCAGTGAACCTTCTTAAGAGAAATTTTTTCAATGTAGCGCACTTCAGTTCATTTAAAACAAAATTCACTGGTGATGATAATGGCTGTATGGGCAGGTGTGTTGCTAACCATCAGGTGAAGAACCAGCTCGGCTTGCCATTTAATCACAAAAAAAATTTGGTAAATGGCATGTCCAAGAATGATAAAATACAAGTACATGTGACATACACCAAGCCCGACTCAGCTTGCTTGGAATTATGAAAAGGAGTTCTATTCTCCCTTATTCTTTCTCTTTCTCACTATCTCACTCTGACTATTCCCCCTCTCTCCCGTTTCGCTCTTTAAGAGAAGGCCTGTGGCTCAACAGTAGGGATGTAACATATCGCGTTTAGCGATACTGAGTACGGTTTAAATTAATATCGCAGTTACAAATACATAATTATATCTTGTTTTCTCCTTTCGTTTCTGTCGAGCCCACGAGTTTTGTTATGTTACGTCGGTGTAGCGACAGATATGTGGTTACGTTACAATGTTGTGTATCGATGTGATCATCTCTATTCTAAACAAAAAAAACTTCATACTCTCACGATTTGATAGAAAGAAGAAACGGATCGACATTCATTTCATTAGCTTTGATTGTATGACCTTCATGTTTTTTTTTTCAATGTTTTTGAGTGTTTTCTATCTTTCTGTAAGATATTTATGAAAATATTGTATCGACGGGGCATTTTCGAGGCATGCGCGTGTGATTGAAACAATTTATGAGATAAAATTGTAATTTTTTCTTTGTAAAATTAACATTTGAGGTGTCGTGAATAGTGGGAAATAGTGATGTGAAGAGCGCATGTTATCGATTGTTTTGTGTGAGTGCTAACCGTGTGTCGATTGTTCCCGTTAGGGTTCGCATTCGCCGGGCCCGCGCGCCCTATCGATGGGCGTATATCCCATCCAATCCCTCAAGTCGCAGATACTAGACCAATGTGAAGTAAGCCAGTAACGAGTCGCCGATCGCTTGCGACCCTTTTTATCGATGTTTAGATGCACCGCTTGTCACTTAGGTGTATTTATCTTTTTAAATTCGATTCTAAAATTCGCTTTGACGTTTATTTTGCGATTGGTAAGTAATTATTGTAACGAAGCTAGCATGGCAGCTGTTTTATATTATTGTTTAGTTTTCGATGTTGCAGTTTTTTTTTTGTATGTGTAATGTACTAGGCTGTAAGTACCTAGAACGTAGGCACGCATCAAAGAAGAATAGTGTATAGTCACATCTATCTAGTTCTTATACCACTTCGCAAAACGAGTTACCTCTAGTGAAGATCTATTCACACATATCCGTGCCGTGTCAGGGACCTGAACGGAACCTGGCAGGGCCGTGATCCGTCGTTAGTGCAACTTTCACACGTCATGACAGCCGTGGTGTTTCCTTCGTATTTTCGACGTCCCGGCCATGTCCCGTTCACGTCCCTGACACGGCATGGATATGTGAATAGACCTTGAGAATGTTATTAAGAAAGGGCCAAGTGCCTGTCTTCCTAAGATGTGCGAGCGAGAAAGTTTTGAATCAATCAATCGATCTTGATCAATTCTATTGGTTTATTTTTCCTCGCTACATTTCGCTTCGCTCCTCACAGCTTCGGTAGACCAGACCCGGGCGCCCGCAGCGTGCCAACCCAAAGAAACCAGTTCCCGTTTTTGTGGTTTCGAAAAAGGAACCCTTCGTTTTTATGGAAACAGATTTTCATTTGGTATTTTCTGACGAAACAAAAACCAGACGAAATCAAAATCCGCCGTATTAAAAAACGGTCCAAATGAAAATCTGAACCTATAGAAACAAAGGTATTATTCGTTCCCGCTGCAGGCATCAGCGTTAAAAAACTTGGGCCTTTAATGACATAACACAGCAGTTCTTAAGAGACGTGTCGTATTACCAGGGTACCTAATATACTGCAAATGTCATTTAGCTCTTAAAACATTGTAGAATAGAGCTAGGCACCAAGTAGAAATGTTGTGTCATACCATTTATCAAAGCCCCCGCAACAGTGGGGACAGGGTCCCAGCCTTGGGAACTGAGTCCCAGCAGTAGGTACAACAGACTTCCAGCAGTGGGAAAAACAGTGATGAAAAGTACGAAGCCCTTCCGCAGAGCCCGCGCTCATCCCATCTGGCACTGTGGTTCCCATTCCCTAACGCGGTGTTCAGTGACCGGCGCCAGCATTCCTCCGATCTCAGACAGAAGGTTTGACTGGACCTACTTGTAGCACTAAACTGTGTACGACGACGGTTTGGAGGGATCATTTTACTGGTGCAATTCCGACTCATGTTTTTGTCTTTTATGACATTTATATAACTTTTCTTTCAAAATGTGCGAGGCGCGATTGCATTGTCTAAATGGTTGTGCGCTCAAATCGCAGGAAACAATTTTGTTTTAGACAAGTCATCTGTCAGTTGGTCAATGTAAGCGAAGCGAGCGCAAAATTTATGATGTGTAACCTTGGGCAGATAATAAATTAAGAATGAGAGATTCTTTAAACGCTTCACAGCAATGACTCAAGTTAAACGAGCTCTAATCTAATTCAGCTATCGCAACTTTTCAGACTTGTATTTAGCAAACTCATTACGTAAAACCTTACGTAATAATTCAAGATAGATTATCGTGAGACGAAATTCACCGGTTATTCTTTGTCTCCATACTGTTTGTCTACTCTTGTCCTAAGCTAAATTGCCTGTTTATAAGACAGTTTTGCTTAAGACGGTGGTTGTACCGGGGGTAGTTGTCATGGTGGCACCTGACAGAGTAACGTTGTTCCTTGTGTAGTGCATGTACCTATTTGTTTCTATTGCCGTATATATTAAACAAAACACTGCGACACATCTCTTCTTGCACCTATGTCAGAGTCTCTAAATGTATAGTTTTGAACTTATTACGTGTTAGAAGCAACGCCCAATGATCACCTGACTCCAAACTAGGATTCCCTGTATCTAGCCAGGAACTAGGTAGACCATGCGTTTTTTCTTTGCACGAACATGTCCCACAGCGAGAATAGATCCCGCAATCTCGGTGGTGTGAGAGATTTGAGCAATCTGCCCAACCACTACGCAGGTTGTCAATGTGTTGTCTAAATAATGGGGCTGTAAAAAGTGTTTTAGATAATAGTGGGTTAGGCAAACCTGACTTATTGGTAGTACGTTAAATTGAATTTTAAACTACTTACGCTATAAGTCAACGGGGGTTAGCAGGGACGCATTTTAGGGAGGTAAATATGTATAAAATCGTCCAAACTACCTAGTATATTCAAATCATGATAATGTAAAATCCAGTGTATTTATTTATTAAGAAATTACAGTTTTTCTCTTCGTTGACGTGACACCACGACATAAAAGTAGTAGATATCATCACATTTTTTTTTACATTTTATTTTAACGTGATGTTTATAAATGATTGTAGATTAATTTTACTTTAAATTTAATACACATGTTTGTTTTACTTTCGAGATTTTTATAATGTTTTGCTCCATACGTATACTTTAACCGTACAATAAAGGTTAAATACCCCCGTTTTCCACACACACTCTTATAAAATAGAAAAAGCTCGCTTTATAAATTTCGGCTGTATTATCAGAAGAAGAAGCAGAAGATCGTAGCTGCCGTAATAACGTTTGGCTTCTTACCCAAAGCCTCAAATTCAGCTGCAGCCGGTCAGAACAGCTTACATCTAATAAAATTGTCACGAGGGTTGCAGAAAGAAAGCTGGTGCATTTGCTAGAAAAGCTCTTATACCAGCTATTATATATTGACACTTATCTAATAACAACCTTCCCTACAAAAAATGGTGTTATTGTCTTAAGTCGAATGGGGTCCTCGAATAGAGTCTCGAGTCGAGTAGTTTTATTGAACATTACCCTGGGCCTGTATATTTAGCGACCTCTTTTGATACTGGCTATTTTTAAATATTAAAAAAAATTGTTTTAACTTGACGCTGGCACAAATGTGCGAAGACAAACCCCTCTAATGAGGAAAAAACGTATTAAAAAATACAGCCACTATCAAAAAGAAGGCGGTCGGTCATAGCCGTTGAATATTTTAGTGTAAGTATGTCGTTTTGAATTTGGCTCCCACTCAAGTATGGCTAGAACTAATCGTGTTGTTTGTTAGAGACTGCCGTTAATGTTGCATGCGATGTATCGTCGGTTATTCTTAGCTGTAGTACGGTGACACCACCTGCGAGGCGATGCTAGGCGATGCTACACTTTACACATGTAATGATGAAATGCTCACTTTTGAAAGTATACCTATGAAATGCAATTATTAGTTAAGTAATACATAATGTCGTTAAGGTAGTACAATCAGCGACAAAAGGAGCTGAACATTTGTGAATCTTTGATTTGACACCTTCAATATTTGGCTTATTACTCTGAATGTTGCATTTAAAAAGTCTGTTAATATCCTGTGCGAACAGGGAAATTGCAAAAAAACGCATTTAATTTGTATATTTTAAGTGTTATTGGTCGATTGAAAGATTGTATTAGTTCAGCTACTTATGTCGCTGACTGTACGTTACGGTACGTTTTTCATACAAAATTCGACCATTATTAACTTGTTCACTGAATAGTAGAAATGCCTAAAGTTATGCATGATGAACTATTTACGGTGGTTATTTACGCAAAATTGAAATATAATATAGGCATAAATTTAGGCATTTCTACTATTCAGTGAGCAAGTTCAGTTAATAATGGTTGAATTTTGTATGAAAACCGTACCGTAACGTACCACCTTAAGTTGTTTTATAAAGGCTATGTGGGTAATGTAAACGCTACACATGGCAACACTGTTAAAGTTAATTTTCCACTTTCGATAGGTAGGTACTATACCGTGTCTTCGCTCTGTATCGCCTCGCTGTGTGTGGTATCTCGTCTAAACTATACATGTATATAAATGTGTAGATGTGCACATTGTAAGCACTCGTCACCTTTAGTGTCTACTAATTCGTACACCACTAATTATGTGTCGTATGGTGTTGAAATATTGTGGCTCTACCACAAAGAACCATGGTACTTCATCTTAAATTATGCTTGTAAAGATTGCGTAAAGATTTTTTTGTGGTACAGCTGCTTATGACTAGATTTAGTCAGTTTTTTAATAGACTATATTTTTAAATACTTATATAACTTTTGTATAAATAGTTAGATATTATTAAACTCATAAAATTTTTATCGCTAATTATAATTTTAGTGAAAATCATATTTTATTCATCGTAGTTTTTTAAATTAAATATTGTAGTCTGTTCAATCATCTTTTGTTTGTCTTGAGCGAAGCTACACTAAACACTAAGTTAGAACTTAGTTTACGTAGCAAAGTTTCATACCAAAACTAAGTAAGCAACTAAAGTTTGCTTCTTGCTACGTCGGCCTAAGCTTAGCTTAAAAAGCTTATGTCCGGTTCCTGTATTCCAGGAACAAATCGTAAAAGCTACAAACAGTAATATTTTACTTTACTTAAATAAAAAAATAAATGATAAAAAAGCCTAATTAAGTACTTATTATTAAAATACCAGTTAAAGAACTCCAATGTAGGAAAGTCAAAAATTTTATAACAATAAATATCTAGATAATAGTATCACAAAGGGCGGTCTTAGCGATATTTTATAGACAACCCAGAAGCAGATTAATATGAAAAATAACATAAGAAATTATTTACTGATCTGTGGGCGCAGGCATGCACTTTATTTTCCATCTATACCTACTAATTGTATAGAGGTAAAATTGTAATTATGTTTGTAGGGGGAAATCTCTGGAACTACTGATTCGATTTTGAAAATTCTTTCACTGATAGAAAGCTACACTATTCCTTAGTAACAGGCTATATTTTATAATGTCGACGCGAATTAAGAGGCAGGCGGTTGCTAGTTTTCAATAAATTGCGTCCACGTAAACAAACAGAAGAAAACATTTTTTTTACTTTTGACCACCGTATCCCAAGAAGCCCTTCCCGCACTCAAGGAATTGTGATGCGGATTTTGTTTTTTAATAAAAAATAAAATAAACTATGAACAAATTTTTAAGGGACCACCTCGAAGCTATACTGAACCCAACGTTAAAGAAGTTTCTAAATCAGTTTATAAATGACGGAGTAATCGCGTGACAAACATACAAAAAAAAAGGTTGAGCAAAATTTTACTGTTCGTAGCTGAAACCATTCATTCTCGAATCTAGAACATTAATTAGTATCGCTCAGGAACTAGTTCCGCTCTCGTTCATCTTTAGGCTTCGATTCCAAAGCAAGAGTTAAATACTCTCGAGTTCCCGTAGCAGATCAAGGCATAGAATAAATAATATGTAGTGCAAACTACCGCCGCATAGATTACAGTGGCCGCGGAATTTAGAACTCTTGTTGTGGGATCGGCGCCTTCTCATCTCGCGGGAACGGAACTAAAGAGTGACCGGTGCTGTTCCAGCTGTTCACTCTCTGGTCGTGGCTCCCGGTGAGGATCACGATGTACCAGCCGGTGCTCCTGTATACGACGGAGGAGCACGGCTGCTCGCTGACCACCTTCTACGTGAGGGTGGAGCATCATGAGCCTACTCTGCTCATGATCAAGACTTGTAACAACGAGGTGGGTAGTTTTCTAATAATTATTGAATAATCACACAAGCTTGTTACTTTTTATACTGTGGACCCTCCACACAAAAAACCTACAAAAAGTAAAAACCGATCATAAAGACCGAACCGGTTTTGATAAAACATGTCTAAGAACTGTCACAAGAAATCTGCATACAAATAAAAAAAAACCGCATCCAAATCGGTTCACCCGTTTAAGAGCTACGGTACCACAGACAGACACACATAGTGGTCACACTTATAACCCCTCCTCAAGACTTGTAACAACGAGGTGGGTA
Source organism: Petrophora chlorosata (assembly GCA_951640565.1). Lineage (NCBI taxonomy): Eukaryota > Metazoa > Arthropoda > Insecta > Lepidoptera > Geometridae > Petrophora > Petrophora chlorosata. The sequence goes on from OX621191.1 coordinate 3,026,810, forward strand.
GTTTTCTAATAATTATTGAATAATCACACAAGCTTGTTACTTTTTATAGGTTTTTTGTGTGGAGGGTCCACACAAAAAACCTACAAAAAGTAAAAACCGATCATAAAGACCGAACCGGTTTTGATAAAACATGTCTAAGAACTGTCACAAGAAATCTGCATACAAATAAAAAAAAACCGCATCCAAATCGGTTCACCCGTTTAAGAGCTACGGTACCACAGACAGACACACATAGTGGTCACACTTATAACCCCTCCTTTTTGCGTCGGGGGTTAATTTTCTTTGGGAAATGTTCTTAATAAGTTTGGACTAGAGAAATATAATAGTTTGTTTTTCTGTAACTGAATGATGAGACGATAACTCGTTTGCCTGATGGTGAGCGCTACGCCTGCCCATTTGTAGCGGTGGTTCTTAGACATGTTTTATCAAAATCTTTTCGGCCGGTTTTAGGGTTCCGTATCCAAAGAGTAAAACGGGACCCTATTACCAAAACGCCGCTGTCCGTCCGTCTGTCACCAGGCTGTATCTCATTAACCGTGATAGTAAGACAGTTGAAATTTTCACTGATGATGTATTTCTGTTGCCGCTGTAACAACAAATACTAAAAAATAGAATAAAATAAATATTTAAGAGACTTCCCATACAACAAACGTGATTTTTGCCGTTTTTATAGATAACAGAACCCTTCGTGCACGAGGCCGACTCGCACTTGGCCGGTTTTTTTTACTTTTTACAGGTTTTTTGCGTAGGGTTTTTTTTTTCAAATAACATTTGTTAAGTAAGTTTATGAAATTATCTTGTTATTTCCCAAATTAATTGTTACCGTAATTCAATTGCAGGTGTTCGGCGCGTACTGCTCGACGCGCTGGTTCGAGCGGAACCAGAAGGACGAGCGCGGGAACCGACAGGCCTACTTCGGAACCGGAGAGACATTCCTATTCAGGTACACCGTTTTTACTATGGCGGGGCGCGCGTCGTTACACGTGCCGCGTCAGAAGAGATAAGAGCTATGCGATAGAAAGAGAGGCGCTCTGTAGGTTAATATGACTGGTGACTGGGACAGGTATGCAGCGCTAAGCGAGCTGAATTGAATTTTATTGCGTCATAGCAAGAGTCGCTATTTGTTTAAATTTCTTTGCGGAGTGATGCTTCTGTCCCTTAGTATTCTGTGGTATACCACAAATCTGCCAGGCATTCAACCGTCAAGCAGTAGTGTGCAAACATTACTGTGTAAATAACCGGCCAAGTCCGAGTCGGACTCGCGCACGAAGGGTTCCGTACCCTTATCTATAAAAAAAATCATGTTTGTTTTATGGGAGTCCCCTAAAATATTTATTTTATTTTGTTTTTAGTATTTGTTGTTATAGCGGCAACAGAAATACATCATCTGTGACAATTTCAACTGTCTAACTATCACGGTTCGTGAGATACAGTCTATATAGGTATATAATGCAGTTTAATGGAGTAAACAATAGCGAATCAATAATAATAAATGCACAAATATTATTAGCATAATAACAAAATTACAAAAATATGATTGGTATTATAAAGAAAAATTGGTAATAATCAACCATTCACTTTGAAATGCCAATAACAAACATACCAAATATATTTTATGTATAGATATTATTGTTTTTGTTTTATTTTAGATAGGTATGTATGTCAAACAATTATTAAATGTATGTATTATAATATATTACTTCGGTGACTTCCGATAAAGTTGTTATATTTTCCCGCGTGTATGTTTTTCTAACTTTACAGTACATTGCATGTATAAAACTTAAAAAATTATATTGCATTTAATTTTTCTGTAAATAAAATATTTATTGTTTCAATCAATATACAGGGTGGGGCACATTTTTGGCCCCTTAAGGGTAACCTTTTTTTTGTAGTTAGAAGGTTTTGTTCTTAGGAACTCTGTTTTATTTTAAAGAAAAAATATTGCCATTTTATGATTTTTGAAAAAAAGTACGGTTCACCCAAAAAAATGACATTTGTCAAAAAAAAACAAGTTGGTCTTAATCGACTCTAATTCCAACCAGGAACACTTTTCCCAAAGTAACATACCAAATCAAATCGTAAGTTTTGGCAATAATTAAAAAAAATTCCCATACATTTTACATATGTCATTTTTTGGGCAAACCGTACTTATTTTCAAAAAACTAAATATGGCAATATTTATTTCTTCAAAATAAAATAGAAGGTTTCTAAGAACAAAAACTTCTAACTACAAAAGAAAAGGTCCTTAAGGAGCCAACAATTTGCCCCACCTGTATATAATATGTTTCATAATGTTATGTTTAAAAGCGTATGCGTAAGCGTAGCGTAAAAGTATCTATTTGTTTATTTAAAATCTTGTTTTCGTCTCAATTAAAAACCTAACATACACCAATACAAAGTTTGTTAAATATGTATTGTTTTATTGCAGTTATTGTGTTTATTATATTTATATGAAGCATTAAAGAATGCCAAGCGACAAACTCGAAAGTTTTTCGCAAAGAAAAATATCACCACCGGCTGGGACTTGAACCTGCACCCAAATTTTAACAAATTCCGCTGGCCCCGCACCACTCGCTCTAAAAACGGTGAAGGAAAACATCGAGAGAAAACCGACATGTCCAAAGTTGATCACAAAAATTCAATGTGACATCCTCCAACCCGCACTGGGCCAGCGTGGTGGATAATGGCTCATACTCTCTCTACGAGGGAAGGCCTGAGTCCCAGCAGTGGGAACGTAATGAGCTGATAATGATGATTCAATAAATAAAACAAAACAAAGTTCAGGATGGTGCTGTTACTGTTATAGGCTGGCGTATTGCTTACGATCAGGCAAACGACCAGCTCGTCTCGTCATGCAGATACATAAAAAAAATGCCGATCCGAAAGTGCTGACCCGAACATGTATATAGCACGCCTTTAGCCCAAAATGAATATGATTTTTTGTTTCAAAATTGACATCTTGCTGCCTTAGGGCCACTTGCATCAACCAGGGTTAGCGTATTACTCTGTAACTTTGGGTTAAATCCAAAAATTATGAGTATTGAAATCTATCAATAGGTGCAAAGTTGTCGATCCTGGCAGGGTTAACGGCAAAGTTATCTATTAGACATCGATCCCACAGCAAGAATTCTAAGTTCCTTGATCACTGTAATCTATGCCACGTTACCACTACTGCCACGAGAACTCCAGAATTGCGTACGTTTTTACACTAAAATTCCAAAATGTATAACGGAGCTCACAGAAAGTAGATTCAAATTGCGTGTGAAAAATATTCTAATGAAAAAAGCATACTATACATTAATCATTACATAGAAAATAAAGACGCTTGAAACATTCCACTTTGCCAAGTAGTCAACTATTAACTATACTAGTAGCACATAAAAAACATAATATTGTCAAAAACTAACATAAAATATTGTAACAAAAGTTCTAAAAAAATGCCCCTCAGTTTCCTGCCGTATCTTTCGAGTAGTGGCTCATTTTCAGATACGGTGGTAGAGTCATTTTAATAGCTTACGTTTATAAGTGAATAATATTTTGAACTTGAACTACTCAGAATTCTTGGTGTGGGATCGGCGCCATTTTTATCCTTTTAACCGTGGTTGACGCAAGTCTCAATTAGATGTATCAAATGTGTGTCGTTCGTCCATTCACAAATGTACATAATTAACACCATCATCACCCTAACCGCATGCGGTTTGCAGCCTTTACCCGGAGCGTGCAAAATACCCGTGGGTCGGGTGCGCGTCCGCAGGCGGGGACAAGGGCGAGGAGACGCGCGTCGCGCACGGCTCCGAGCTTTTCATGGCCGCCGACGCCAAAATGATCACCATCGGAGGCGGGTCAGTATCCCAGAACCGGTATTATCCAGTATTTCTCTTCTAGTCTCCACCCGCACAGAGCCAAGTACCCGTGGGTCGGGTGCTTGGACGACAAGGGGGCGAAGGAAGGGGAAGCGGAGGGCAGGACGCCGCACGCCAACTCGCTGTTCATGGCCGCTGATAGTACTATGATCACGATCGGTGGAGGGTAGGTTTTCGACGCGTGGATTCGACTGTCGGTGACGTCGTTTGTTGAATGCTTAGTGAACTAAACGTTTTGTTGTCGTTTTGTTTTAATTTAATAATACAAGTCTATTTCTCGGAGAAGAAAGACTGGCCCACAGCACCTTAAAGACGGGACTTCTACTGACTGTTAACACAGTTGTTTTTTATAGTTTATACAGATCTATATATGTTTGGCCACAATCTTGCCAGATGTTAAGCGGCAATGTGGCCGAAGATGAAGCACAGTTGAGCGACTGCTCATACCTGTTTCCCTGATGGCTCACCGACATCATTTCTATTACAACACGACTAGGACGCTTGACGGCATGGCTTTATTCTACCTACGCGTTATATACGGGAACGCGTAGGAATAGGAAAATACATCTTTGAAAGTTACCTTGACGTATGAATCATGAAACTTTTGATTTCAGTTTTAAAAGACAGTTGACTGTCGGAATGTCGAATGCAACCTGCAGTGTGTCGTATGGATTTGTGTGTCGTACGTTGCATGTAACAGTGTCTTACGCCCGTATTCTTAAACAACATTCGGCAAAGTAAGGCAAAACAACCAATCTTCACATTTTATGCAGCATTTATTAATAATGTAAACATAATTTAATAAACTGGTAGAAGTCACTGGCTCCTGAAACTCAGTTTCGACTGGTTCGGAAATTGACGAAGTCAATACGAACTCTGTACAGTATTTTATGTCAATCAATGATTTATGATTTTTTATGATTAGCACGCTGCGTTTAATTTGGAGTTCTGAATGGTAGCTGTGCCTTACTTATCCGTGTGTTTTGGCAAGTGTTGTTTATGAATACGAGTGTTACTACTGTAATTTTCTGTCTTTTTATGTGTACTTTACCAAGCTTCTTCAATTTTCAGTGAAGGCCAAGCGATATGGATGGACGAGAACATTCGGTTCGGCAAGACGGATCGTTGCTCGACCTTCAACAACCCGCCACTTTGCCCCAGCGGGGATTTCGAGATAAGAGTGCTCGAGGTCTACGGCTTTTCCGGCGCGTAGACCTCGCGTAGACCCGCTACGGCGTAGGCCGACTACGAACGCACGTGATTGAGCAGATTGAAAACGCTGTAGTAAACAATTTGGCAGAAACTGTGTGGGACAGAAAAGAGTCTCGTCAAGACAGAATTGGTGGAATAATTCGTTCGTTCTCAAGACTGAACGAATTGTAGTCTCGTTCATTTCGTTCTGGAGAAACGAAAGTTCTCAATAAGATAAGATCGCCGGATTAGTTTGTCGCTTCAAGATCTACAGATGTCGCGTCTCCAAAGAACGAACGAAATACACTCGTTCAAGAAATAAGACAGGATCTGCGTATTGGTTCGTTCCCCAGACTGACAGATGTCGTTCGAAAAACGAAAGAATTGCACTGTCGTTCATTAATAAGATCGATAAGTTTCTACGGCTGAGCTCTGGTCACGCGCGTGAATACGGACAATCGGAGTGAAATCTCGTTCGACGTGTTGTAAGTTTTGTTGCGTATGGTGACATATCCCGCGTGTGATAAATGTTGTGATCGTGGCTTGTGGCGTGGCGTTATGTGGCGCCGAGCGAACGGCAATCATACTCGCCACAAAAAAAAAGCTATTCACTTGGCTGTTCCGTGGACCGAGTGATTAAACAAGAGTGCCGTATGGTGAGATACGGCATCTTACAACGAAAGCATCGAACCAATCTCAGCACATTGCCACATAATGCATTCTAGTTGTAAACTAAAAAGTGATTATTGTACACAAAGCTAGCGCGATGTACCGATCGCCCCTCGCCGTTACAGACTGTAGCGTCTATTCCTATACATTATTATACTCTATACAACGTGTTAATGAAATTATGCAAAACCTGAGACACCCCTATTGATTTTTGAGTGTTGTAAAATGATAAAATAAAAATGATTTAATTTTGTTAAATATTGCAAAAGATTTTAGGGTTTTTGTATTCCTAAGAGATTCTTAGTGTTTTTCACTCTGCAAATATCCCGCGATTTACGTGCGTGTTTTGTTTTTTAACCGACTTCAGAAGGTTCTCTATTCGATTGTATTTTTTTTAATGTTCGTTCTCAGAACTCTGTCATTCATGAACCGATTTGGAAAATTATTTTTGCGTTGGGTTCAGAATAGCTACGGAGTGAAATTTTGTCGATATTTGACCTTGGACTTCGAAGATACATTGAAGTCTGTTTTTTGTTTGATAAAACGTATACTTGTCATTATATGCCTACGTAGGTATTTGTTTGACTGTTTACGTCGCACACGCTTTGTGTGCCATGAGAAGTTTTGGAACAAAGCATCATGAAAATGTAATTTATCGAAAAAAACTAACCTACAGAAATAAATAGCGATGTTGATTGTACTCCCGATTCTGAACAAACTATTGTCAGGTTTTGCGTTATGTCATTAACACGTTGTATATCCCCGTAGCAAAGTAACGTAACTGTCCTGTGAAGACAACGAAGGGGAACGTGGGTTGTTTCGATAATTTACTCGTGTTTAGATATTTCATATCTGTGTAAGTACAAATGTGTCGTGACTATTCTCGATAGCTTATGCCTTCGCACGTGCAATAACAATCAGTTGACCTTTAGGTCCTTTGCGCGTGGACAGCGATATGACCCGAGACGTGGCGGGACATTCCAGTGATTCGAGACGTTCGACCTGTTTTGTTCTCATTGAGATTTTGAATCTTCATGTCAGATGTACAGTGTCCAAGCAATTAGATGTAATTTTTTTATACATTTACTGGACGTTTGAAGATACTTTTGAGTATTCGCCCGAGGCAGCGGACTTGCATCGCGCGTTATTTTATTTATTTTGGATGTAACGATTGTATTCCACGGGAATATTACTCGATTGCTGCCTCGACCAAATACGAGCAAAACCAGGTATCATTCAATTAGATTGGCATGCAGTACGGTCCAACCCGCAGTATTTTCATATACAAAGCGCTTTAAAGCTTCAAAATTCATCATCATCATACATACTCACAGTGATCATTTTGTCGTTGCTCACAAAAAAAATTACCAAAGAATTTAATTGTAGAATCGCTTCACTTGTTGCGTATTGTATATCATTTTTACTTTAAAAGATACACAATGCAATATTTAATTAATATTTTTGTTATACTATATACGTTTGTTATGTATTTTATGTAATATAAATGGATACGCAACAGGGAGGCGCCTCGGCGTGCATTGGACGCCTTACGGTTAGATGTTAATGTTAATTTAATGAGGACGGGCGGTGTGTTTGTCCGGCCGTTATTATAAAGTTTTATATAAAAAAAATTACAACGTTGTGACGTGTGTCACTGCCAGTGTGTGGGTAAACAAGTTGCAGGCGAAGTGGGGAATACGTAACATTGGTTAACTTGTCCACAAAAAATTATACGTTTACGAAAATACAGTCTACTAAAGACGCTTAAAAACGGAGATCGCTTTATTACAGCGAGCAACCCTATTTTGACACACTTAATAGAAGTACAAAAGAAAAAAAAGGAAAGAAGTCAGACGCAGACGTCTATATTTTGAGGGTATATAAATAAATATTTACTTATCTACCTCTAACATCTTTCGCGATACCTTTCAATTTGACATCTGAAGGATATTCACGAACTTCAGATTGATAAACTAGCGATTGCAATTGCGACTCGTCTTTAAAAGATATTGAGAGAACGTTATGCTAATTTGAAAAAGAAAATGTAAATTCGGACAGATTCTCCCTCAGACTATCGCCGGCCAAAATCTTAATACCTAAACTAGCGAAGAATATTGGCAGAATTGTGACAATAAGACACAGAAGCCATAAAACAAGAAGCCAAGTGAAGTCTAATTGCTAATAATCGGAAATTACTGGTATTTGAAGAATGTAACGAAACGCGTTAATTGAACGTCTATTTTTTATTTTGTTTTATTTTCAAGGAAAACTTACGGCTAAATCAGTAAATAAGTAAATAGCTGAAGGCCAATTAGAAGTTTTCACAGATATTTAGAGAAGAATATAAACAAACATACACAGTAGACACTGTGTCGATTTCTTTCACTTATGTAATACATTCGTTCTGATAGCGATTGTGATTATAAACTTAGACGATTCCATTTTTAAATCGAGATCACGATCGTAATCGCTAACCCTTTGAAAGGTATCGCGATAGTTGTTAGAGTGAGGTAATAAGCCCCCGGATATTTTTCCCAGTCGTTTTCCGCACTGCCGCTTCCGCTTGTTTACTGCTCGTACACATTTAATAGTATTATTTTCCACTTATTTGGACGACTTGTGCCAAAATTGGACCATTCGTATATCGCTGCGTCGTTAGGAAGTTGTTGCATTACATTCGCGTGTAACATTTTATTTTTTTACGTCGACGAAACGTAAAGTGGATTGGATTTGTTTCAAGTTTATTTTTCAGTCAACAAGGATCAGAAGTCAGAACCCACTGGAACTGCATACCCTTACAGGACTAGAAAAGTATCCGATCTCATCCTATGTCCTTCTAAAGATGCGACATTTCTACGCCAATGAGCGTTTTGTGCGTTGTGTCTTGTGGGTTTTGACCTCTAATGCCTGACAAAACCTTTTTCTGCGGATAGAAAAGAGGCGTTCGTTTTGAAGACAGCTCAAAAATGTGAGCTATTATTTCAGAAGGATTATCCCTTGTTTATCTTGCATGTAGTTTTTGTCGGGTACTTGTAAATTATTTTAAGCTTTACATATAACAAAACAGAGATTGTAATGGAAAGCGTTAGATATCGGTTTTGTGTCACAATGTAACTGTAATATACATAATATACATACATATCCCTGTTGGTACAAAGGGGTTTCTATACCTGATTAGTGCGTTCATATCACCCGCGGCTTTTTCTGCCTACCGTATTTTTACTTGTAAATATTTATAATCTATACACTTTAATAAAATTTAGTAGAGTGTATAGACATTGAGGGCCCCGTTCTTTGAAACTCTCCATTTTTGCTCTTATACAAAACCTGACAAAAACTTAAGTGAGCGTCAGAATGGCGGGTCACTAAAAGAAATGTATTTAGAATCAAAACATGAAAAGTGACCCGCCATCTTGTCGTCAGAACCGCGGTTCACTTTTCTTGTTTTAATTCTCCTTAAATATCGAGGCAGCAAATGTCTCATGATATGAAGCAAATAAAAGCAACTGGAAAGCAATTTTTGGACAACATTTCAATGTTTTTTTAGTGACCCGCCATTCTGACGCTCGCAAACATAAAGGTACCTTGAAAGTTGCTGATATGCTTTCATCCAACGGGGCCTTGTAACTATGGTACTACAATATGTTCTTCGGAAGCCTAAGAATTTGTTTTTATCAGATTATTTATGTAATTTATTGAGTAGGTAACAATGTTTTACGTAATGTTATGCGTCTCTGCGCCGACGACTGTCGCTATCGGTCTCATATCGTTTTATTTTCATGTATAGTTAGTGTTTTAGTTAGCGCGGTTGGCCGTTGATATTGTAGAAGAAAACTGCGAGTTACCGAGAGCTAGACCAACGTTGATTACATCTATCGCCGTCCTTATCTCTTTGTATGTTATCGGTCGAGACAGCGATAGTTAGATCGGCATTGCTCGGCTCGCGGTAAGCCGACGCCAGCCGAAGTGACGAAGGCGATGTAATATATTTTTGTGAAACACTCGTCTGTGCAGAGAGCGCCCGCGATATGTTGCTGTTAGCTAATTCGTCGTTGTTCAGTGTAAAGTCTAGTCTTTATCCTGTTTCTATTATCTCTTACGATATAATATTAAATATAAACGAATTGATATTTAAAATATGCGATTTTTTGCCCCGCTCTAGGGGCGCGTAGGCTCGTGGTTAGTTAGTTATAAGTACATTAATGTAAATTAAACAGTTATTAATCTCTAAATATTATCCTTTTCAGTATTTGTGAATGTTTTTTTACGTGAGATCATGTAAAATGACGCGAGGGTTGCGTTGCGCGTGCGCCGCATGCTTGTTACTGTTACATTCGGTTAGTGTTAGTGCCGCTGTAATGTCACGACGGTGTAAAACTCGTTTATCGTAATGTAAATGTTGCTTTACAATGTCTAAAAAATAAAATTATATAATCCCATTTATTTATTGTAGTTTCTTTTACTCCTGTCTTTCTATTTAGGTAGCAGTACAGAAGTAGAAGGAGCAGAAAGTTAACAGATTTTACTTCTAATGTAATAGGTATCCGCTGCTTTAGTTGTACTTGATTTTTTGTGTGTCCATACTCCGTCCAACTATTTATTATATGTATATATTTACTATTTATAATATTAATTACTATATATTGACACATTGCTATATACCATCACACTGGTAGAAGTTAGCCATGCATTCCTGTATAGTTAAACACTTAAATGAACAAATCATTATTTATAAAAAATATTTTATTCATACATACTATTACATACCTAAGTTGGTAATACACTGATCAAAATTAAAACAGAACATAGTTGTCAGTTTTGCAATGATTATTGCAAAATAATTATGTAGTTCATTTGACTAGGATTCAATTATCAGTTCTTTTACAAAAATACCACATATTTATATACAGACTTGTTTTACCTTTAGGTGGGGGTGAATGACACCTGGAACTATTAGGGAGTGTAATGAATAGTATCTTGCATACTCTTGCCTATCCTTGTTGAGCTTAGCATGAGTTTATAAAATAAATATCAGTAAGTCTTTCTATGAATCAATTTTGTCATCTATTCTGCTTCTATAACTCAAAGCTCTATTGGCGATTTTTACTTGCATTTCCGCATCACTAATCTGACTGACAATATTCCCATAATCATCACCAATGCCATGTAAAAGTGTCAACAGGTTCTCATCAGTACATTGAGCCATATAAGTGGCCATTATCACACTAAGTGCTTCTTTTATGTCATCAAAAAATGCCTTCAGCTCCCCGCTGTCCCTCTCTCTTCCATTGGGAATCAAAGCTTTCCACATATTATAACAAGGAGTGAAATATTTATCAGCAGAGCATAACTCGCTTAGTTCCAAAAATTGAATAAATACAGTAGCTGCATCTAGAACATCAAGAAAATCTATATCAATTTTATAGTACTCAGTGATTCTACTCTCGTAACTGACCAGTATGTCTCGCATCAAGTATATAGCACTCTCGCTGTTATCAAAATTTGTTAAAACTTCTGCACCATTATTATGTTGATCATCATTTGCACGTGTTATCCTGGTGAGATGCAATACCATTTGCAATGTAATAACATGTAGTCTTTCTAATTTCTCTTCCTGGCATGCTTGGCTGCAATATTCACAATGTCCAGCGTAGACCGCTGCAGGAGCGTCATCAGTCAAAAACATTTCATTAAACTTAGAGCAACGGCCTTCGATTTGACAATTTAAGCATATTGTGTTTAAATTTTCGAATGCTGTCATCAAAAGTTCTTTATTTGTAGAATTCTTGAGTATGAAATAGAGTGTGTCAGCATAGCCAACATTCTTGAACATGTCTAACCAAATCGATATGTCGTCATCGTCAGCTACGTATAGGCAGGAGCTGATCAGACGTAGCAATTGATTTAGAATCTGGCTATCATCTGATTTCAAAAAGTCTAATAGGAGGCCCAACAAATCCTTATTGGTCAGGAGTGAATCGACTGCTTCTTTGTGGCAGCACATGTTGGCGATAGTACCGATGATTATTTCGATGATGCGCGGAGTATCTATAACGGGCATTGCGAACGTGAATAGATTGAGCGCATCGTGTCTTTGCAGGTAGAGTACGACGTCTCTTTCGGCGGTCATGTCCCAAAGTGTGCAGAGTTCTTCTTCGAAAGCCGGTTCTTTTATTTCGTGTGCGAGAGTGTCCCGGTTGGCTAGTTTCAGCAGTATCTTGAGGACGAAGCGCTCGCTGTAGGCTGTGTCGCCGATCACGTCGCCAGAGATGGGTTCTTGATTGTCGTCCCCTATGGCGTTCTGTTCTATTTCAGGATCAGCTTTCATTTTTTTTCCAGTATACAACAATGACAGTAGATTAGGATTATTGATTATACTTAAATAACACTCACTTTTCAAGCCAACAACATTACAATAACATGAATTACAACAAATGAACAAAGCAACTTTAACTCTTCAATAATGGCTAAACAACAGCTGTTTGATGACAACTTCGAGTAGACAGCCAGGCTGGATACTTTATCTGAGGATGACAAATACAAACGAGTCAAATGACAGCCCGAGGCAGCACGCATGACAGTGACAGTCGACAGTGTCGAATCATCATCATCAGCCCGTAGTCGTCCTCTGGCGGACATAGGCCTCTCCTAACACAGACTAGTAAGAGATATGAACGCTCATAGAGAAATTTATACTGTGAACGCCACTGAGCCCGGTCTTCGACTCTTTTCATCCAGTTATCTTCCGGCCACCTTGCGCAGGTCGTCACTCCATCTGACCGGTGGGCGTCCTACACTACGCTTGCCGATTCGCGGTCTCCACTCAAGGATACGTCCGTCCATCCTTCGTGATATATGACCAGCCCATTGCCACTTCAGCTTGCTAATCCTAGGGGCTATGTCGGTTACTTTGGTTCTCTGACGGATTACCTCATTGCGGATCTTATCTTTCAGAGAAACTCCGAGCATGCAATGATACAGAATTAAAAATAGATGGAAACTAACATTGATATACAGGGCGTCCCAAAGCTATGGGACATGAATAATACTGCATTCAAAGATATTCTAAAAAGTATTTGCTTCGCCTGGGAATCGAACCGACTTAAATGTGAAAAAAAAAACATCCGTATTTTTATGATGCCAATCGAAAGAATGAACAAAAAATAATAATTCTTCTTAAGTAACATAGTATCCTAAAAGAAAGTTTTAACTTAATTAATTATTAACTTTTAAAAATAACATAGTCTTCTTTCAGTAAAATATTCTATCTACGATATTTAAGGTACTTTCCCTTCATGTCCCATAGTCTTGGGACGCCCTGTATATAGTCAAAATGAAAACTAAAAAGTTGTACTTTCAAAATAGAATGCATCCTTTTTCACTCATCACAAAAGTTACTTAAAAAAAAGAGACCACTATAGTTGCTCAGTTAATACCCAAGTGTCTCCTAATTATTTATCTTTGGTCGAATGTGTCAATGTTACATTGTATGTTGCCGAAACCAATGATAAAGAATTAGGCCGTAACAACAATACGGACTGCCGTATACGTATATACTCAGATAATGTATAAGCGTATATATCATGATTCTAACTCTGACTAAATTACGCAGGGTGAGGCTGGAAGCACCTGGATGTGGTGGAGTAGGTATCTCTTACTAGTCTGTGCATCTGGATGAGAGTAACCGAGGATCTTGCTCGGTGACGTGCATTTCGATCACCTAGTTAGATTACCCTCTTTGTATGTTCAATTAAAATAAGATTTCATGGATTCCCTTTTATTTCATTTAGCTTCCTCCTTATGATTGACCCTTCGATTAATGTTATAAAAGTAGAGGATTCTATTTTTTCGAATTTTAGCCGGTTTGAGACCCGAGTGTGGCAAGTTTTCGAAAATCTTTGAATGCAGATTTGTTTCTTTAATTAAAAAAATAAAGGAATGGTTCCTTTGAGTAAAATTTGCTATCTCCAGTATTTTTTTGGTTAAAAAAATCTCCACCTGTATATTTATCGGGCCTTCATATGGGCAAAAACGAAGACCATTAGATTAACAATGTTATTTATAAATTAAACTTTCATATTTTTTTATCTCTCATACCCATTTGGCACGCTAAAGTGATCGTGAGTAATAGTGATCTTTTAAAAAAACAATCATTTTAAGAAAAAATAACTATAATAAAGAGCACATCATAAACTATTCAGTTTATTTCTCATTGTACATCACGAGTGTGGTATAACAATAATAATAGTTATTATTTGTGTATCATAGGCATTTATGACTTATTATTACACACTAGAAAATAATTCAGTAGGCACCTAGGCGCTATACATCTAGCAGTAATCAACAGGACAATTTTAATATTAGAAAAATGTTTATTCCTACACAGTACAATAGTAAACATGTTATAGACTTAAATAAGTCAATTTAACGTTTAATCCTAATAATCAATGGTAAAATGTAACAGCACAGACCTATTGACCATATTAAAAATGAACTTAAAACTATTAATCCGCTGCAACTTTACTAGGTGGGGCCTCATCGTGGTGGTCTGTTTTTCGCTTCCTGCCCTGGCCTTTACCCTTGAACCCTCTTCCTTTGTGCTTGTTATTCCTCATGTTGTTTCTTCTCTTAGACATTTCGGCGATGGTCTTATCTAAGTAAGCAGTCTCTTCGTCTCCCTCTAATAGTTTGAAGACTACATCCGCGTCGGCGATTTTGACCTTCCCGTCGGTTATTTTCTCGTATAGCTCCTTGGCTGAGTTCTCTTTGGTGAGTCTCGCCCAGCCCTCGGTGTCGCCTACTTTGAAGTCTATGTACGCAACTTCGGCTCCTGGGGATATTTAAACAATCATGGATTAGGTATAGAAATTTTTTAGGGATTTTGGTATTCCATAATCTTCTAACAAAAATGAACGGGGAGCTAAGCAGCAGTTTGACGTTCATCAGTTTTTATTTTTTATTGCCTGCTGGCATTTCTAAACACAAAGGCCAACTTTTGATTCTTACTTTGACGAATGTTATGGCTGGACAAAATTAGTTACAATCTTTGTACATAGTTAAAACATTTTCACAATGCATGTTAGTTAATTTATTTATTTTGATTAATCGATCCTCTTGACTCAAAATCGACAAACATCTCTCGAATAAAGTAGTATGCTGAAAATCAGCTTTGCATGAGCTGTAGGCTTACGCAGCTCAGTGCAAAATAGCAGCAATGCTGCTGTTTTTGTATTATTTTATTGTTACTTTTATTCCATGTGTACACTATGGCCATTTTTTTTTTCTATTCAGTAATTTTAAAAAATGGTAATGTCAAGAGAATCGGTATCTTTTAGGCAAGAATGATCCAACGTCGATCGCAGCGTTTCTAAGAGATGAGACTGCAAAATGCTTGTCTATTTTGTAATAAAAGAAGTTTGGTTGCTATACCTAAAGCAGTAAGAGCTTCCTTTACATCTTCCCTCGTCATCTTGTCTGTGCCTTGACTGAAGTGGAATACTGAGCCAGTTGGTAGTTTGAACTCTGACTTTTCTTCAGTTGGGGCCTGGAACATACAATAGATTATATTATCATCATAGTCTCTCTCAGAATCAAATAGGACCAATGATTGACGCAAAACGAATTATTTAATTAGTGGTAAAAATGTTTTCAGCTTTTTTAAATTTATTTATGTTTTTTAATTGCCTTTTAATTTAACTGATTGATGAGACGAGCTTGTCGTTCGCCTGATGGTAAGCAATACGCCTGCCCATAACAGTAACAGCACCACCGAGAACTTTGTTTTCTAATATCCTACGCGGCACTGCACTGCGCTCGTCACCCTGAGACAATTAGCTGTTAAGTCTCTTAAAGCCCAGTAATATCTCTGGCTACAATGCCCTTTAAACCTGGACACATTAACGCTTGCGCACTACTGCTTGGCGGCCAAATAACTGGCAAAGCTGTGGTACCCCGACGACCTTCGCATACGAGAAACCACCATTAATAAGAAACAGTGTATTTTAATCAAGTCAATGTTTTGGTTTTGTTTGGGCGAGTAGTGAATAGCAACGGTGGCTCACACGTCCTCGCGACTAAAACTAGTCCCTGTTATTGAATGTTTTTGTTGACGAATTGTTTGTTTTAATTTCTTTAATAAGTATATTGTGTTTTTGTTTCGTATACATGTAAGTCACTCAAACGGCCTCAACGGAAGACCAGCGCTGGTCCCACGACCGGCACAAGGCTCAGTTGAAGCCGGTTTGCGATTTGTTTTCTGTCACACTTTTAATGTTTTTTTATGTTTTCTGTTTGTTTTTTTAATGTCATATGTTTATATTTAATTATTTAATGCAAATAAACGTTTCATTCTTTAATTTCTTTCTTTCTTTCGCGGTTAACTAATTTCCATACAGAATTTGTCAACGCAGCGGTCAGAATTATCAGTGAATGTTTTAAATACAGACTCGTTTAAAATAAATAAAAAATTAGCAAGCCCCCCAACACAATAAAACACGTCTACGAACCACCGCGTGAAAACCTGCATTTAAATTAAAAAACTGCATCCAAATCAGATTACCCATTTAAGAGCTACTGTGCCACAGACAGACACACATAGTGGTCAATCTTAAAACCCCCTCCTTTTTGCGTCGGGGGTTAAAAACAAAGAACAATACACAACATAACAACTCAAGGGCAAAGATCTGCACGTATCAGCTCATCATGCTGCTGGTGCATCATAAAATAATGATAATTAAGTAGTCTGATAGTCTGTGCTTACATCCTCCTTCTTGTTTTTGCCTTTATCTTTCTGTTGTTTCCGTGTTGCATACTCTTCTTGTTTCTTTTCGATGTAGTCTTGTTGCCAAAGGATGAGCAAGTCTGAATCTTCGTACTTCGCGTCTTTTAGGGCAACAAACTTCTCTGCCTGGAAATGAGATAGGTATCACATGAAACATATTAAAACTAAATTAAAAAGGTATTTATTAAATAGGCACAAAAAATTACCCATTTCTTTTCCATACTCAAATTGAATTCCGGGCCCAGAAAAGAAATGCGAAAACTGACTCTAGTGCTTTGGAAATACGCCCGTTAGAGAAGATAGCACCAAGAAACTCTGCGGGGATGTCTCTTTTTTAAATCTTTTAAAATGTCTAGGTGTACTTCTTTAACTATGGTTTGCAGCTTCTGTGGTGTACTGGTTGAGAGAGTCAGCTTATTATCATACATCTAGAATGTCGGTTCGATTCCCGTAATGGGATAAATGTTTGTCCACAGACGAATAAAAGCAAAAGAATTTGTTTTTTTTGTATCTAGGTGTTGTGGGACTGTAGACCTAGTAGTATTTACAGGGAATTTTAGTTATGTGTGGTAGGTGGTTAGAGGCCATTTCTGTGTTAGAATTTGAACCCAATATCTTATGTAGGATTTTTTGTATAACTGAGTGATGAGACAAGCAAGTCGTTTGACTGATGGTAAGCGCCACGCCTGCCCATAGCAATTGCTATACCACCCAGTACTTTTACTGCGATAAAAAGCACGGCGTCGCACTGCATTGCGCTCATCACCCCAATACATCAGATATTGTTTTTATGTGATCATTTGGTGTATTTATTTATTCATTATTATTAGTTTGTCCAGTACTCATTATCTTTTAGTTACGAAAAGAGCCACTCGTGACCGCCAGAAGTGGTCGATCTGAAACTAGCCACAGCACTACAGCCGTGGGTTCTAAGGAGCGGTGGGGTGCCACAGAGACAGACAGACAGACATATATATAGTGGCTGTCACTGACCACTAATGGCCGTCGCTAGTGACCAATGTGAGATGTAAAAACATAGAA
Source organism: Petrophora chlorosata (assembly GCA_951640565.1). Lineage (NCBI taxonomy): Eukaryota > Metazoa > Arthropoda > Insecta > Lepidoptera > Geometridae > Petrophora > Petrophora chlorosata. The sequence continues at coordinate 3,044,354 of OX621191.1, forward strand.
AGATTTACCTGTTCCTTAGTCTTGAACATTACAAATATTGATCCCTTGAACAACTTTTTCTTTGTGTTCCTATCCTGGTACTTTCTCATGATGACATTCTCGACATCTTCAAATTGTTTGAAGTATTTAAGCAGGTCATCCAAAGATATGTCCTTGGGGAATCCTTTAGCATAGACAGTGCGGGCAGCGAGCTCCTTGCGACGGTCCTCGTTCATTTCTGGTACAGGCAGCTCCGGGTTCCTTCTCACCTTTTTGTTATCGTCTGAAACCTGAAACATTATGTTTAGCTAGATGGATTAAAAATTATGTGAATGAGGTCAAAATGACGCTTATTATCTATCATAGGGTCCTGTAGTCCTTGACTTGAGTTCTTGTTTATCCCTGTAGTGCTTGTAGCATAGCTCACCTGTCTGTTATATCATATCTGCTAGGTTAACTAACATTCACTGAGGTTACCAATTTGATGGGTAACAGTTGTGTGGTGTAATACATCTGAGTGCTAGAAGGCTTTAGAGAGCATGTTAAGACATTTGTCCCGGTTTTTGTCTTAGGGCAACACACAACTTAGCAATAGAAAAACTAAAACACTGTTTTTTTTTCTTAAATTCACAGCCTAGTTTAGTACGTATAATTTGAACTTAAGCCAAAAAGAGTATATTTTGTAAATTAATCATTTAGAGAGTTTTTTTCTGAGTATTGGTTCTTTTTCCGATATGGTGGTTGAGTCAATGTAATAATTGATGTTCATAAGTGCATCTGTGATGCCAAACATGAATAAAGAACTTTTGAACTTTGAAGGTAGTATGCAAGAACAGGTGTAAATTTTGAAGTAGTCGCAGTTTGATTCAAAATCATATTTAGCTAAACTAATACACACACTACACTAAAGCTACACTAAAGGGAATGTTTAAGAAACTACTGAGACCTAAATATGTACCTGCAATAGAAAAAATGCTTACTTTTGGTGAAGACATAATTTGGTTTATGAAATGGCTAAATTCATGGGCAGAAGTAGAATCACTTGACAAGTGTTTTTTTTGTAAGAACAAACTATATACATACCTCTAGTAAGCCCGATGTCGACTTAAGAAGGGCCTTGGCGATGGCTTCAGTGTCCATTGTCAATTTAGACAGACGATTGAACTTCGTCATTACATCAAGTGGCACCCATCCATCATCCAAGTTTATTTGCTCACGAAGAAACTTGTCACGAGGTATATTGATGTCACCTGATAATAAAAATATAATATTTATATGTAACTTAGTGAGACAAGCAGGTTGTCACTTGATGGTGAGCAACACGTCTGTTCATAGCAGTTGCGGCACCATCCAGGAACTTGTTTTGCAAAATCCTGCACAGCACAGTGCTCATGTCACCCTCATGACTATATGAATGCATTCCGTGTCGGAACCTTTTCCTGACATCGCACAACATTTCACTGTGTCGTATATTTATTGTTTTTGTTTTGTCTTTATTTTAGTATGTTCAGTGTAATGTTGTGTGATGTCCTTAATAAATGAATAAAATAAAAATAAATCCTTTCTATATAAATTATAAGAAAATTATGAATGTGAGATTATTAAATGTAAATAGAATATTTTTTTTTGTTATTCCATAAAATTATGTACAAAGAGTGGTATCAAGCATACATATATTTCAATGCCATTAATATTTATATAATGTAACTTGACTTTGACTTTGCACTACTTATTACCGGCAGGCGTGGTGGTCGTAATCAGGTGAACATACTTGGATGTCACTGTAACCTCATTATGAACTTAAGGGAAAAATAAATTACCGCTCCACAAATCAGCGTCCCTACATTTCATACGTGCTTATAGCATAAACTTGGCAAACGATACGATTTGTTTATCGCTATGACGACATACTTTTTGCAATGCATGAAACAGCAACTTACCAAAGTAATATTCGACCTGGCGAATTATTGCCGTTTCCAATGTAGAGGCATCGTCGGAATTGTTGCTTTCCTCTTTATTCTCCTCGCCGTTGGATTTAGAGACTTCTTTTTCTTCAGTCATCTTGATATCACTGCAAAATTAATAAACAGTTAAATATTCCGCCTAGTTTCGTACACGCCACGGTAAACACTAATTTAAAAAAAATACTTACCGTATAGGCTAAGTGAATGTTGAAGTTAGGATAATAGTAATAAGAATGATGAAAAATTTACAAAATGTAACTAAAAATACACTTTTTTGCGAAAAAACACGTGTTTTAATTTTCCTAACACGCGGCCGGTTCGATTCGACTACAGATAATGATATTGACATTTGACTTGACACAAGAGAGTTAGACTTTGACAGCTGTTTTTTTTCTTCTACCATAGACGAAACACGAAATAATGCACAACCATTAACCATGCTCTAACTCACGGACACCTTCATAAATGGCTTGGAACATAACATACATAACCTCAAAATTAAAAGTCAAATGAATTATTATGAAACAAACAAAACAATATTTAGTGTTGGTTCCTCTCAAACAATGCGTTGCTATTTAAATTGCTTAGCTGGATCTTCGTGTGAAATTCTTAATCAAACTTAACAATGGGCGTAAGGGGTTTAACTACATACATCAACTTTAATCAAGACGCTTTCTTAAAAAATTTCGTGCTCCACGATTGTTGTCTTGTAATAGATGGACACAGTTTGTGCGCGCAGCTATACCGGCGGCTAAACTGCTTCTCGGCATTCGGTGGAGACTACGACAAGTTCGCATCTTACGTGAGAAACTTCTTTAAAAACTTGAGAAAGTGCAACATTACCCCATACGTTATATTTGACGGGAGCTACGAGCAAAGGAAGCTAAAGACGGCTTACAGTCGCCTCCGGTCCAAGATCAACGGCGCTTCTAGACTAGATCCTGTCACTCAAGGTAGCCTGCAGATCTTTCCTTTGCTTCTCCGAGATGTTTTCATCGAAGCTTTGATTGATATGAATGTGGCCTACACGGTATGCGAGTTTGAGGCTGATGATGAGATCGCAGCATTGGCTCGACACCTCAACTGCCCTGTGCTGAGCTATGACTCAGACTTCTTTATCTATAATGTTCTCTACATCCCATTCAACACATTGGAATCCAAACCGACACCTCTTGATGAAAACGGCAATAGACTTTATGCTTTAGAATGCAAAATATACCGAGTGGACCATTTGACTAGTCATTTTGGAGGGCTCAAGGAAGAAATGCTGCCTTTGCTAGCAACACTCCTTGGTAATGATTTTGTTGAGAAACGAGTTTTCAACAAGTTTTTTTCACAACTGAAGGTGCCTAAAACTAAAAGTAAGAATGAACAGCAAAGATGTATTCATGGACTGTTCCAATGGTTGCAAAATGAAACACTAGATTCTGCTATTGCTAAAATTCTTGGCCGGCTAAAAAAAACGCATAAGGACAAAGTTCTTTACATTATCAAAAAAAGTATTGAAGGCTATAATAGAAAACATTGTGAATCCTTGAAGTATTTCAATATTGTCAATGAACTTGCTCCTCAGTTTATATTACCAGACAATATTGAGACTAAAAAATGCGAAGAATTTACCATTGAAGATGACGAAATCAATGATGCAAAAGACTTAGATTCAGAGACTGAAAATGAATCATCAAATGAAGATGACAGTTCAGATGAAGATGAGACAAAAGATGATAGATTAGTATTGGGTTTACCTGCTTGGCTTGCAGAAAGAATCCGCTGCGGTCATATTCCCAAACCCTACATTAATCTGTGCACCCATCACTTATACTTTTGTTCACCTCAAGCTGAAGACTACACTGAAAATGACTGTTTTCTCTGTGCTTTACCAATACTAAGATATGCATTTGACATAATGACAGATTTCTCACAAGAATACTGTATTTACATCAGCCGGGAGAAAGACTGCAACTATACTAGAGTATTTGTAGACAATGATTATGCTACCTCAAGATTGTTAGACATACCATTTCACGATCTTACTGAAGATCAGCTAAAGCCGTATTTCCATCATTTTCTCAAGCAAAAAATGGAGTTATTAGACGTGGCTGTCATAGAGACCTTACCATCCAATTTCCAATTGTTTATGGTTTCTATTTTATGGTGGGTTTCTACTTGTGAAGTACCTCTGGGACATGTTCATAGCTTGTTTATCAGCTACGTAATGCTTGAAGTCATTGATGATAAGACAGGAAGCTTCCGAGGTCATAACTATTTCAACAACAAATACTCAAAAAAACTGGAAGAAATCAAGAAACTACAGCAAAAATACCCCGATGACAACAAACTCTACCTAAACAAAAATAAAGTACAATATGAAGATTGCCTCATAGCAGCTAGCACTTTACTAAAACATTTTGAATTGGATGATAAAATAAAGAAGAAACCTAAGAGTTATGATGTAAAAAAGATGCATTCTTTTGCGCAGTTCCAATGTTGCTTGATGCAATTCAATTCTTTGAATACTCTGTGCCGCTGTCCTTTCGAAAATACAAAATACTGTAAAACTTTTAATGGGACTTTTGTGTATAATATAGCAGTAAAGTTAGATAACCAAATTGACCCTTGTGCATTCGTTGAAGAATATTTGAAAGGCTCCACCACGGTTTTGATGTTCTACAAAAGCTTATGTACCGTTTACCAAAAAAGCGCTGAGATCATGAATTTACAGACTGTCAGAAATCAAATAGGAAAGAAACGAAGAAGAAAGAAAAACGTTGACAAAGATGAAATTAGTTTCATTGTTAAAGGATTTGAGTCTGAAGTTATAATATAAGTACTGTTGTTAATCAGGGTTGTAACTTGTTATGTATTTTTCAAATTAATTTATGTTTAAATTAATTAGATTTTGTAGCCTCACCGTTATGACGAACCCTACTCTAATTTTGAAGGCCATGCTCATCAATCATAACTAAAAACATATTTAATTAAGTACCAGTTTTGGTACATTTGGTATGTTTAGTGAATAGATTTAATAGAAAAGGAAAAAAAGTGAAATTAAAAAAAAAACTTCTCAAATTTTAATGTTTCTTTACATCACCATTTACCCCATTAGCGTAAACCTTAGAACTAGGTGAAACTAATTTATCTAAAAATTCACCCAAAACGTAAAAGGCGAGTCCAACACATGTACTGGCGACGCAAAAGACAGCCCTCATGGGCCAGTTCAGAAACTCCATGAAAGGGTACGCCCAAACCCCAGTCTTGAAGTAAAGGGCGTTAATCCAAAGCGAATACGTTGAGCAAAAAAATAGGATCATAATGAGCCCAAACTTTCTAGACGGATAGTTCCTTCTTGTTACAAGTAGTTCTATGAGAATGAAAGGGACTATTAAGGTGTGCATGACTTGGTTTATCCACTCCGGCATTAGTGCTTGTATTTCGGGGGGTACGATCAGATCTTTGTGTATGGTGTATAATGTCCAGAAGGCCGTCGATACGTGGAGAGCCAAAGCAAACGCGAGACTGAATATGATGTCCTTGACTGTTCTGATGATGGGCGGTTTCTTGGGAGCTGGTGAGTCGGTCCCATAGACGTCGTTCAGGAGTGATACGGAGAAGTATAGGATCTGCATTACCTGGAATGAAAAATAAGTAGGCAAGGTAAGTAGCTGTTTTTTATAAAATACATTTTGATAAGTAAAGTTTCATTTCAAATGCTTCAATTACATAAACCACATAACATAAGTAGGTACTATACTATAACTGTATATATATAGCATAAAACAAAGTCGCTATGGGCCGCGTTCTATTTCTGTTTCTCCGCTTAGGTACCTAGGTACTTTTTCTAAACCAAGAAACGGATTTTCATATGGTTTTCACTTTTCACTGTCAATTAGAGATTTTTTACGGAAAGTTACTAAGTAGGTATCTAGCATTTAATTTTGTTATTAAGGTTTTGTATATTAGAAACATTTCAATGTTTTGTAATCAAGTCGTCAAAAAATGACACCACTTTAACAAATTGCATTCGTCTGAAGCCGGGGCCTGTCCCTGGTACCAAAGAATACTAACCATTACTTGGTACTGTATATTAGGTCCTGGAATAGGACAAAGGATAATTTTCATCCCGAAAAAACGAACAGATCCATAAAACACCTATAAACCAAATTCTACGAGGTCGGAGTCGCGGGTACCTATCAGCTAGTTGGCTAGTTACTGTTATCCTACTTCCTACCTACTACGTATACAGGCAGGTATTTTATTTTATTTATTATTTATTTTATTGATTACCTATAGGCATGCGCTTGACCGCGACGATGCGGTCAAAGATGTAGCACGCTCGCCTAGAAGAAACCTGTTCACTCTTATCAGTTAGGTACTTATAGTTCAAATGTTATAATTGCGAAAGTTTGTGAGGATGGATGGATGTTTGTTACTCAATCACTTTAAAACTATTAAATAGATTTTGATGAAAATTGGTATGAATGTACTTGAGGCCCTGGACATAGGATACTTTTTATCCCGGAACACCGCGGGCAGAAACTAGGTAGTTTCTTATAATTGCAGGCCTAGCGCACTCTAGCTACAAGTACATAGCCGGACACCGACGGCGGGTCGCGCGTCGTTACACGTGCCGCGTCAGAAGAGATAAGAGCGGCGAGATAGAAAGAGGCGCTCTGTAGGTTCAAAGACGTATTATTAATACAAAATCTTTGTGTAGGTTAATATGACTGGTAGGTATGCAGCGCTACGCGAGCTGAATTGAATTTTATTGTGTCATAGCAAGAGTCGCTATTTGTTTAAATTTCTTTGCGGAGAGATGCTTCTGTCCCTTAGTATCCTGTGATAACTGTTGAAAATGTTGTTACGATGAATCAGAGATAGTCGCGTATTATCGCGATGTTACACTGATTATAATATTAAATAGAAACAATTAAAAACCCTGTTCCTACCTTACTACTGAGGTGCCTACTTGCAATGAAAAGTCACAGACAAAAAATACATTTGTGAGAAAAATACATTACTTTTTCATAATACTTAGGTAATTTGTGTTTACTCAAGTAACACGACGATTGAGGTTGTCACCTGGTGGTAAGCGCCCCGCCTAGTGCCTACTAATATTATAAATGCGAAAGTTTGTGAGGTAGGATGGATGGATGGATGTTTGTTACTCAATCACGCAAAACCTACCGAAAGGATTTTGATGAAATTTGGCATGAAGGTACTTTAGGACCTAACATAAGCAACTTTTTTTAATCATTTGGCTTGCAAAATTTGATCCGAACAAACATAAAAGCATTGCAAGTTAAATAAAAGCTTGTAAAAAAGTGACTTACCAGACACCATACTGTCAGAAATATGTGCCGGGCTTTGAGGGGCATCTCCTCTAGTTCCTTCGACGGGAAAGGTACATCCACATACATTTGGTCGTACCATATTGCGTACAAATCTAACGCCGCCACAGATCCGTGGAAAAGCATCAAGTACGCCTTTGACTGCACCATTATTTTATTATTTCACTTGTTACTGCCTCACAGTTTTTATCGTTTCAGTGGTGCGTCCACTTTAGGCAGTGTTTGATGGGTTACTGGCTATTGGACTGATATAACGGTCAGCGACGAGTCGTGAACCGTCCAACTATAATTATTCGAGTCGAACAATATTGTGATAATAATATTTTATGATAAATAATTTCTTGTGGTAAGTTAGTTAAAACATCAAACATCAACATAGGAAAACAACGTGAGGAAACCGGCATGTCCAAGAATTAATCACAAAAATTTAAGGATATGTGTCATCCACCAACCCGCACCGGGCCAGCGTGGTGGATTATGGCCAATACTCTCTCGTGAAGAGAAGAAGGCCCGTGTCGAAGGCAGCAGTGGGAACGTGATGGGCTAATGATGATGATGATGATGAAGATAGTAGATCCAAGGATTGCCCTACTCTCGTCTAAAGATGATACCTAATTAATTATTATCAATATATCTCCTAATTAGGCAGCGGCGTAGCTAGGTAACCAAAGGCCCTGGGGCAAAAAATAAACTGGGGCCCGAACTAAACTATTGAAAATAGTTTGTTTCGTATTCGTCGCGTTCGAACTCTGGTTTATTTATATTTCGAATGTGGGAGAAATGTTCACTAGTTTAATTTATAGTTTGTAAGTGAGAGTCCGAGGGGCCCCCTGGGCTTGGGGGCCTCGGGCACTGTCTAGCCCCGTCTAGCCCTCCGGTAGCTACGCCACTGTAATTAGGTCTAACAGATAGGGGTCGCAAAATCGCGTAGGTCGTCACCAGCCTGAGGATTCCAATGAGGATTTTGAGATTCCTTCATTATGCGGACTGCTAAGGAGTGTTCACCAGCGTCTTTGTTTATAAACAGCTACAACTTGTGTTAGCTACTCTTGAATAGGCAAGCGTGCGCCACCTTAGGCCGTATCTTCGCTTTCCATCAGGCGAGCTTTCGTCGAACGTATGCCAAATTTATCGATAAATAGAAATGGAAAGTCAGCGTTGTGAATTTATTCTTAAATTATTGTCATAATTATAAGCGTAAAATCAATTTTGTTTTGGCGGCGCTGGTAGGTGGTAGGTACCTATCTATCTACAATATTCTACATAGCAACCATTTTCCTAACGAGCGCCTATTTGTTGATTTTAGTAAAAAAATAAATAAAAATAAATAAAGACTCATAGATATAAAAACCACTATCTATCGTCTGTAATAGATTAAAATAACCTATAACTATAGGTATACTATATCTATACTATACCTATATCCATACTAATTAGAATAAATAAATAATGACGCCCAACAATCACATACGTTGATCCTAGCCCTTAACTAGGATTCCCTGTAGGGAACTACGAGGACCATGGATCCACAACACCCCGACACGAAAGAAATTCACTTTTTTTTCTATTCGCAAACATTTGTCCCGTCACGGGAATCGAACCCGCGACCTCAGAGATGTATGAGATTTGAACCAACCTGCCTATCCGATCTTGATGAAATTTCGTACGTAGGTTCTTTAGGTCCTGGACAAAGGGGTACTTTTTATACCGGGAAACCGCGGGTGAAACCGCGGGGCGCAGCTAGGCCTAAATAAATAACGAATTGAATTATTGAAATCGTGTGTCGGTTAAGTTACACTGCCTATAAAATCATATTAATCATATCTTTGAAAAGTTAACAGAGTCAATTTTTAGATAACAATAACACATAGCGATGCAACGCCGGATCTCCGGTTGAGAGAGGTCAGAAGGTTATATGGTTATAGATAATAGTTCAACCTTATCTCTAAATTATATAAAAAGCAGTCACTCATACGCGTCTGTCTGTTTCGTTTTTAGGGTTCCGTACCCAAAGGGTTAAACGGGACTCTATTACTAAGACTCCGCTGTCCGTCTGTCTGTCTGTCTGTATGTCTGTCCGTCTGTCACCAGAATGTATCTCATGAACCGTGATAGTTAGACAGTTGACAAGTGTAACCTTTTAATATTAATTCTAAATCTGCTATTCATCTTCATATTATCTTCAATTTATACAATCTAGCCCTAACAGCGCTGGCTGACCTCATAGGTAACGATCGCACGAAGTACTGAAAGGATTTAGATGAAATTTAGTATAAAGGTCTTTAGGACTGAAGGTTGTCCTGGAAAAGGACAAAGGACACACTTTTTATCCCGGAAAAGCGGGTGTGAAACCCGCGGGAAACAACTAGTAAATTATAATGCCCCCTGATAACCACTGTCTGACAAACTTATCTTTCCGCTTGAAGTAAATGAATCAGATTTCTGTGATTGTAATTAAGGCCAAAGTCGAGTGAATGTCACATCGGTTACATGCATGAATAAGTTGGTTAGGTGCTGCCTACCTAGTAATGGAGATATTTAGGTAAAAACTACGCACTTATCTCTTACTGTCTGGTCATATATTATGTGTAACGTCGAACTCAGAAGACCGATAGACCGATAGATGATAATGATATATGTTCCTACCTACCTACTTTATGATATAATAATTAACGTTAGCACTTCTAGACACGAGTAAAGTTAGAGAGAGTCAAGTTTAAGGACTTTAGGGTCGTCATGGCATGGAAAACATATCCTTTTTTTTTTTAGATAAAATGCAAAAATATAAAATAAACACAAGCTTTGCACACGGTATTTACTATTAAATGACACTATGTTGGTGTTTCGGAACGGATAAAAAATGTCAGAATTATTAGATTTTGTTTTTGATTTAAAAATTTAAAATTATTTTACAAAATATTGATTGAATGATCTTTCGGAGTCGACAAACATTCGTTTTAACTACATTTTAGATTTGTTCGATTATTGTCCGATCTTCTATTGAATGACACCTCACATGGCATACGAAGGTACAGATTCCATAACGCAGCCGGGAGGCCGGCCGTGAAATACGTGCGAAGCCAGGGCAGCCGCTAGTTATAAATAATAGGTAAGTACAAGGTAGGTACTTGAAAAGCACTAGTTACCTATAAACACATTAAAATAAGAAAGTACCTAGGTATTCTTCTTAACTTACTAAGTTGTCACCAGTTCAACCAGTTGCTTCACATTCGATATCAAAGTAATTTCAATAATCCGGTCCGGGCGTCCATGTCGGTTTACGAGACCCGGGCACGGTTTTATCTCCAACCACGTGGATCCCTAATCCGTGTGCATCTCAGTTGAGCACGAATATGTACTGTGACCATTATTTGGGTTCAGTCGATAACTGAATTCCTTCACAATGTTATTAGAAAGCGCAATCACGACCTAATCATACTCAGATACTCTACTCCGACAACCGAAAACTCGATGACAATGCATTCTAAATCCATTTATTAGCATGCAACGCCGACCTAACCTCAAAAGGCACATAAAAACGTGGTTTTTAGATTATATTCTATAATCTGTCACTTTCTTATATGTTTATATAAAAAAATATCCTCATGGTCACCCTACAATCTGCTAGCAGTTCTGGCTAAGAAAACAAAGGCATTAAGTTTTCTATTAGCCCTCGTCTCATCCCCTTACAATATTATTGGTAATAGCTTCAAATATGGATTGTGTGCGCAGTAAACAAGTTAAAAAAAGATGGCTTATTTTCAATTCTTCTTACTCTTACTCGAACAAAAGCGTTTCGACTTTTGTAATGTGAACAGCTTCTTTTTCCCAATTCTTATAAACTGGGTGTATTCAAGTATCTTATCTTTTATCTCAGTATCTTTTAAGCAAGCACCTATGTTCTATCGTCGACCGCGTCGTAGCTTTCCACTGTGGTGAGACTGCGCTGCGGTCAAATGCTTCCTTATCCGGTTATAAAAACAATTATTTTTATGCCACTGAATAAATCGAGTAGTTTAATTATAGAAGTACTACAAAAAAGCGAATAAACAAGCAGAGCCGAAAGGCGGATTTTTTTAAATTATGAGATTAGTGATTATAAAGATCATTTTTCCTCTTAGATTATAGAAGAGATACCCAAAGACATGCTACGTCGTAGCTGTAGACGGCAGCTACGAGACGCAACGTCTACGATCTACGAGGCCTCGACGTATACGCGTAGAGTGCTATTATTATTACTAATTCATTTCTTCAAAGTAACAAAGACTCATATTGTATTTAAAAACTAAAACATTCCAAATTAATTAAAAAAAAATAACTTAGTCAAGGAACACTTGTTTCCTAGGCGGCATCTAGGCAAAAGCAAAATGATTCCATATCTTTTAACAAATTGACAATTAACTATTGGACATTGTCCATTGGTTGGTTTTTATATTGAAGAACTCGGATTGATTATTATTATTATTTAAAGCCTAGTGTCCTACTGCAGGGTAAAGGCCCCGTCCCTAAAGTCCCTTTCATGCTTCCACGTTTCATGGATTGATTGTAGGTATTTTTTTTTATTAGACACAAGTGTCGGTATTTTTCGCTTGTCACAGAAAGGTAGACATAATATATTTTCAAACGTTTACAATGTATCCATAAATTCAATAATAAACGCCTTCCAACGGCTTAATAATTTTGGGGTATCATAAAAAATGCGATATTCGTGCCACGGGTCACGGGAGGCCCCGGGGAAATCTAGCAGCTTTTAGTTATTTGCGCAAATCATATTAAATAACGTAATATGAAGTAAATAACGGCTAGGTGCGCAGGTACGAGTACGTTATTGGGATAAGTATGATGGACGGAAGCTAACTTTGGTCAAATATTCAGGAAAAGCAAGCACAAAATTTCTTTTTTTTATGTAACTGAATGACGAGACGTGCAGGTCGTCCGCCTGATGGTGAGCTATACACCTGCCCGTAACAGTTGCAGAACTTTGTTTTGCAAAATCCTGCGCGGCACTGCACTGCGCTCGACATCCTGAGACAATTAGTCTAATGTCCAGTAATCATGGTACGAATTTCAAGATCTATTTTTAGAAAACTGAGATAATAAATTAATAATAAATTAAATGGTTAATAATAATTTACGGGTGACACGGTGACTCCAATTTAAACGTGAGTGTCACCCGTAAATTATTATTAATAATGTGTCCAAACCACGTTAATTTTCATGGTAAAATAAAATGGTATAAATACATTTGTCATAATTGGTATAAACAATCAATAATCAATTTATTGGTAATAACAGAGCCCAGAGGCTGTACGGTATTAGCAATGGTAAAAACAGAAGCCAAATTCCGCGAAATTTGAATGACGTTGAATGAGAGTTGACCAAATCGAAACTAATTTGTGAATTGAAGAAAAATTGGCATTCTGCTCGTAATAATTACGGTCTAGGCTCGATATGATGTCAGTGTCATCATAGGACATTAAAATAATGTCCTATCACATAAAGTTTCAAAAATTATATTGCCTGAGTTTTTTATTCCAGGCCAAGGGTAAACTTTAAGACTCCGTAATACGGAATGAAGAAGAGTAATATCATATAATATTATCATATTTTCATAAATGTACATCTAGGTACCTAGACACTTATTTTTACTTTCCATAACAATCGTGCCATAAATTCAGCGCCCTGTGGTCTGCAGTAAACGACTAAATCTCGTAAAGTTAAACCCGCACAATATAGTGCAGGATTTGGCTACTCCGAGCCAGAAGACAAAGCATATTTTCAGCCATTAGGAATTTAAACTCGAAATTAAAAGCCACGACACACCGCAGCAGGCTGCAGCCATGTCGGCCAAACTTGTGAATTAATATTAATATTAAATTTCATAGCGTCGTTCTCGGCGAGATTAAAGAGTTTGCCGGAACGTGGACTACGAAATGTTTGCAATGTTTTTGGATAGGCAATATATTATTATTTGATCTATCCTAATGAGTGGCCAAGGCCGCAGGGAGGTTATGGACTCTTGTTCATAACCTCCCTGCGGGCTTGCCTACATAATTGAAACAAGGGATTTTAGGGTTCCGTACCCAAAGGGTAAAACAGGACCCTATTACTAAGACTCCGCTGTCCGTCTGTCTGTCTGTCCGTCTGTCACCAGGCTGTATCTCATGAACCGTGATAGTTAGATAGTTGAAATTTTCACAGATGATGTATTTCTGTTGCCGCTGTAACAACAAATACTAAAAAACAGAATAAAATAAATATTTAAGGGTCTCCCATACAACATATTTGATTTTTTTGCCGTTTTTATACATAATGGTACGGAACCCTTCGTGCGTGAGTCTGACTCGCACTTTTGCAGGTTTTTAAATTTTATTAAATGTATTGTGTTTTGTCTCTCGTTTAAAATAAGTACGTCGGTCAAACATATGAGAAAAAAATAGTACATTGTTCACCGAGAGGAGAAAGTGACCGATTACCGTCGAGGGTGTCGTTTGAAGCCCGAGCCGTAGGCGAGGGCTTTAAAACACCCGAGAATCGCACTTTCTCTCGAGTGATACATAGTGCTTTATACTACACCTACGAGGAAAATAAAAAACTAAATCTTTACTAATTGAAATTTATATTGAAATTGTTGCAGTTAGTGAAGCTTAATGTAACACTTTTTCCATTAATGTTTGTTTGAGATGTTTGCGATGTTCTTTTTTCAAATTGTTTGACACCATCCAACACACGTGGCCAGTGTCATTTTGCGAACTTGGAGATAAAAACTCACTGTAAAAACTTTTTGGCTTTTGATATTTAGGTTACCAGCGCATAGTCTTACCCAAAATTAAAAAAGAAAAACCACGTAAGAAATGGATTTTCATACACTTTTCTCTCCCGCTCAGATGCGTTTTCTCGCCGCAAATTTGTTCGATATGCAATGACGTACTTTCTACCGTAAATTTGATAAAGTATCAAGGTACTTTCCGAGCAGGTGTAGTATAAACGTTTTTTTTTTAACCCCAGTTAGGTATTAGTAACGACTGTACAGTCAAAGCAAAGAAAACGAACTATTACTTACGTAAAAGTACCTTCTCCATTTAGGACACCTCCGCGCGGTCAATAATGAATCAGAGACGAGTCTCGGTGTTTTTGCCCGCATTAAGGCCGGTGTTGCCTACAGCGAAAATTAAGTGCTGAAACTATTACTTTTAGAGAAGCGGAAGTAAAATGACGACGTGATGAAAGTAGTAGAATAATTAAAGAGATTTATATCTTTTTTAGGCGGGCTTTTATACTGAAGTAAAAAGATGTTGCTAAGGCATTTTATTTTTAATACCGTTTGGGCAGTCTAAAGTCTCTAGGACCATACCGCCTTGTTTTACGTAGTTTTTATTTAATAGTTTGAAAATTTCAATGATTTCTTTCGTATTTTAGTCAAAATCAATGTCATTCCTAGTGCTTCAATAAAGTGGTGGAACTTTAATGATAAATGGCAATGATAAATGATAAATAATAAATAATAAATGATAATATATTTGCAAGAAATATGGTACAATCAAGTTCTTAGTGTTTAATAAAATTGTTCTACCATATTTAATCAATCTGACATGCACATATTCATATACTTCGTTACTTTACTTTTAAACATTTGTATTAATGTCACAATAAATAACCAGTCATACTTATAAAATAATAGGTGTTCAATTCTAAATTCATTAGGTGTTAATAAGTGCAATTTTATTATACATTAAAATAATATCTTATCAAAGTTAATTGTTTTTTAATTATATATCTCGACAGAGCGAGTGTGGCTCAGTGGGAGCTCGTGCGACTTTCGATCCGACGCACCCGAGTTCGAATCCCGCTGACCCCGCACCACTGACTTTCTTAAGCTATGTGCGGATTTAACACTCGCTCTAAAACGGTGAAGGAAAACATCGTGAGGAAACCGACATGTCCAAGAATTTTTCACAAAAAGTCAAGGACATGTGACATTCACCAACCCGCACTGGGCCAGCGTGGTGGATTATGGCCTATTCTCTCTCTACGAGAGAAGGCCCGTGTCCCAGCAGTGGGAACGTGATGGGCTGATGATGATGAAGCAAAGAGAAAATTTAAATAGATGCAAGATTCAAATAAATGAGGGTGTGTTTTTACAAACAGACACACATTCCCGATATACATACCAGGAACAGTAAGCCACTTTAGCTTCTGGAAAATAGGTCTACAGATCTAGAAAGGTACACTACAAATAGAACGCAGGCACTGCTTCTATTTGTGGTTTATCCAAGCTTTCCATGGACTTTTTGGGAGAACATGAAAAGCAATGTTTTTCTCTATTTTGTTTCATTTACTTACAGTCGTACACGTTTACAGCCACATAATGGTTAAATATTCCCTCGATAATACACGTGATCACTCGAAATAACATTTGTTTGAAAAATAAAACAAAATCGAACTGTATCACTTTTCACTTCCCGCCAAAAAGTCGATGTTGCTATGCTTTGATTGTCGTCAATTTTTTTTTATGTGGCAGTGACAAAATATCTATGCAGACGGGCAGCCTGATCCACTGAGATGCCGTGTTATGTAAGGATACTTGGTACTTAAGTCTTCTGTGGTAAGGATAAGATTAATTAGCAATGAGATCGTAGACGTAGGTAGGTATAAATTATATGGGTCTCTGTTAATTTTACTTTGTTTTACTTTAATATTGCCTGAAATAAATAAATAAAATAAATAGGTAGAGAAGTTACTTCTGGTCTCCTGCACCAGTGCTGGAATACTTCTATAGTTATCGTATTTTGTAGTTGGTTTAGTTTTTATTTTAAATAGCTCAGATTGTGTTTTGTTAAATTTTTTAATTATAATTTAAATGAATATGATAATAGTTTAAACTGTAACACTACAAAAATAAAGATTAACGAAGTTAAGTGTTGGTAATTTCGTTAACTAAGCCGCTTTAATTTTATTTATATTTTAGCATTATTTAGTGAATTAAAGCTTTAACGCGTTTCTTTGCTGGGTTTAGCAAAAAAGCAGGTCGTTAACGTGAAACTGGGGTTAATGAGAGTATTTTTATTCGTTGGGAATTTCTTAAGCCGCCCATAATGAGGCTTTCTTTAGTTCGCCTTTTTGACTGCTCGTATAAAAGAAAAAATATTGGATGATTTTTTAAAGCTTTTTTTGTACTTAGTAGAGAAAGCCGTTGCCCTTTGAAGAAATAGCTTGACATGATTTACATAGTGATTATGAGACGTTTGAGATAAAATATGAGCGAGTGTGGCTCAGTGGGAGCACGTGCAACTTCCGATCCGAAGCACCCGAGTTCGAATCTCGCTGGCCTCGCACCACTGACTTGCTTAAGTTATGTGCAGATTTAACACTCACTCTAAAAACGGTGAAGGAAAACATCGTGAGGAAACCGGCATGTCCAAGAATTAATCACAAAAATTCAAGGACATGTGACGCATTGCAGTGCTACGCAGAGCTTTTTACGGAATTAAAAGTTCTGGGTGGCATTGCAATTGTAAGGGGAAGGCGTGGCGATTGCTCGTCTCATCAGTCAGTTATTATTTTTTGCAGTTATATAATTAGTAGGTCCGAGCAAAGAGAGCAGACAAACATTATGAGGGGCCCCCTCATCACTTGTGACATTTATGCAAAGAGATCAGAAGTAAAGGAGTGATACTGAGTACCAAAATACTGTGTCTCTTTTGCACATTGGTAAAAAATATATTCATGAAAAAAAGGTAGCTAAAATTACTGTGTTTATTGCATTGACATATAGATAAACCTCACTGATGTAGCCGATAGGCGGAGCAACGTGACATCACCGCAAATAGTGCCAATAAACCATCAATATAGGTATATACATAGTAGATGGTACATATGTATATATCGATGGTTTATTGTCACTTTTTTGCGGTGACATCACGTAGCTCCGCCTTTCGGCTACATCAGTCAGTTTTATTCTATGTCATTCAAATATACCAGAAATGGCCTTTAGTTTTGCCAATCGCCACATTTTATTTTATCATTAATTTTCCTTATAAAGTCAAAGCTATTGATGACGTTATAGAGATATATTTAAGGTATCTAGCTAGCCGGTGATACATTTTTTTTTAACGATCACATACGTGCATAGATCCTAGCCCCTAACTAGGATTCCCGGTATCTAGGGAACCAGGAAGTATGAGGACCATAGTCCCATGACACCCAGACACGAAACAAATGCTAGCGTTTTTTTTTGCACAAATATTTGTCCCGTCGCGGGAATCGAACCCGCACCCTCATTGGTGTATGAGATTTGAGCCAACCTGTCCAACCAATACTGGTGTATTGGTTGGGCAGAGGCTGACATGATGTCGTCATCAACCCATTATGTTCCCACTGCCGGGACAAGAGCCTTTTCTCTTCTTTCTTCTTTCTGGCCATATCCACCACGCTCGCTGGCCTCGTGCGGTTTGGTACATACATGGATACATGGTGATACTGATAACAAATATACGTTTTATAAAAAAAAACCGACTTCAATGTATCTTCGAAGTCCAAGGTCAAATATTGAACCCACCGCAAAAATATTTTTCCATATCGGTTAATGAATGACGGAGTTAGTAACAAACATAAAAAAACAATACAATCGAATTGAGAACCTTCTCCTTTTTTAAAGTCGTTAAAAATATTGATTGATTGATTGATTGATTGATTGATTGATTGATAACACTTTATTGTACACCAAAAACATAACAAGAACAAATAAACATAGAACTTAAAAATTTAATTAGTACAATGGGCGGTCTTATCGCTAATAAGCGATCTCCTCCAGACAACCTTTGGATGGAGAGGATTTGTGAAACGACAAAAGACGGTGGTGTACTTATATAATAATAACTACTTAGTACAATCATATAATATCATATGAGTATAATACATACATAGTATTATAATATATATAAATACATAAATAATTATAATACATATATATATAAACAATACATATATATATATAAACTATAAATATATATATATATATATATATATATAAACAATAAATATATACATATAGATATACACAAATACTTACCATTCATAAAATATAGCAATAAAATAATAAACAATTAGCTAGACAGGTACAATTCTTTGACTTGTTTCTTCAAAGTAAAAATCGACTGTGCACACCAAATATGTCAGTTGTGTGTCATCCAAGTACTTTTGACATAAATAACCTCTTGGTAGAGAGTTTTTTCTATAACTGACTAGCCTATTAAAGATAATTTTTAGTTTCAATAGACAGCCTCGATCGTCGTTCGATTCTCGCGACGGGACAAATGTTTGTGCACAGAAAAAAAAGCACAAGCATTTGTTTCGTGTCAGGGTGTTGTGGGACCATGGTCCTACTACTTCCTGGTTCCCTAGATACAGGCCTAGCCTATGCCTTCTTTCTTCTTTCTTTCTTCTATGTGCTATTCCAAGTCTTATAAGTATCTACATACCAAATTTCATCACAATCGATTCAGTAGTTTCGGCTTGAAAGAGTAACAAACATACATCCATACATTCTTACAAACTTTCGCTTTTATAATATGTATTAGTAGAATTTAATTTATATGCTTTCTGGATGGACCATCTACCTAAACTAAATTAATTCACCTACATTATATTTCTTAGAAACTACGTAACTAGAGAAGCTTGCATGCATCCTACACAGGTTTGATAGGTCTTTATCTATATGTATGTATGTACGTTGTACGTAGTTGAAGGCGTCTGGCTTGTCAAGCCATGCGGCGTAAACGTAGAGTAAAGATAATACAGAGTCCTTTAGATGTCGGTCGGTTTAAAGAACATTTTCTCAAACATGCATGGAAATATTGTTATTATTTTCGAAAAAAGAACGCGCGATGTATCGAATTTACGGACAAAGAAAATCAAATCCATTGCAGGAGCGTTTTTTGAATTTGGAACATTTGTATGAAACGACGTACTTATTAAATACTATTTGATTGGATCGCTTTTATCATTCTTGGCATACCAAAGTAAGTCTCTTTGCTTAGTAAAAATTGTGTTCACGTGGCTGTATAGCCATAAATGCGTTTGCTTTTCGGCAGAGATGATAAATAGAAAATTGGCGGCAAAGCTGAAAATTCGTCTTGATTTGTTATTTACGATGATTAATTCTTGGGCATGCCGGTTTCCTCACGATGTTTTCCTTCACCGGTTTTAGAGCTAGTGTTAAATCCGCACATAACTTAAGAAAGTCAGTGGTAAGCGGGATTCGAACTCGGGTTCGTCGGATCGAAAGTCGCACGTTCTCCCACTGAGTCACACTCGCTCCTATAATTACCTACAAAATAGGGGATCGGACAACTTTTTAGAAAGTGTTTAAAATTAACCAAAATATAGCCATGAAAAATATTATTTGAATTGAATAAAGTCCTGAAACTACCTAAAACTATGTTGTGTCAAATATTGCCGCGCAAAAGGTCACCTCACAACGTATGACGTCAACGCAGGTTACTTTCTTACAAACTTTCGCGTTTATAATATTAGTAGGATAGTGCATTATGTTCTTTCATTTAAAAATTAATGAATCGATAAAGTAGGATAGGATTGTCTCTCAACAGTTTGCTGCTCTATATTGTAGTTTCCCAGTAACGAGGTATTCAGAAGGCGCTTCTCTCCTTTGAATATCGGCGCCGCACCGACCGACGCGACGTAATCATACCGTAGATATGTACACAAGTGTCGGTGTAGAGGTGTCCTCGGCTTATGAACAAAAAATGTGTACCTAGGGTAAGCGATGACGTATTTCGGACAGTAATCGAAAAATAATCTAAACTGTAGTTAGAACGAATGTTTGTCGAATCCGAAAGATCATTCAATCAATATTTTTGTAAAATAAAAATAATTATATTTTTAAATCAATAAACAAAATCTAATAATTCTGTCATTTTTTATCTGTTCCGAAACACCAACTTAGTGCATGACGTCATCGCGTCATTCGAAAGTAAATACCTACCGTGCGCGAGGCCTGTTTATTTAATATTTTTGCTTTGTATCTAAATCAAAACGATATATTTTTCATTCCATGACGACCCTAAAGTTCTTAACTTCACAAAAAACGTATTAATCACTTTGCAAGTTTGCTTGTCGTTTCGATTGCTTTCTTATGACGGCACACGTGCTGAGGTGACCTTTTGCCGGGCAATATTTGAAACATAGGTAACATTTGAACATAGTTTTAGGTACTTTTAGGGCTTTATAAAACATTCAATAAATAAAATATACCACTTTCTGAAAAGTTGTCCTATTGTTGACGAGACGACTTCTTGTTCGACATTTTGAGTGCACTCTCTTATCTTGAAGTGTACAGTTGGTGGGCACGGTGGTGGATGGAGAAAATAACACACAACCAGTTCGGTATTAGAAAGCACTATATTTCTTAGAATTTAACACCCTAATACATTGTTAAATTATGAAGATTAATATGGATAATAAAAATAAAAAACGGGCATAATTGACGTGGGCAGGAAGGCTGCCAGGCTCAAGTGGGATTGGGCGGGTCACATAAGCCGTATGCATCCAGATCGGTGGGCAAAAGTCACAACGGAATGGGTGCCTGAAGATGGAAGACGGCGCCCAGGCCGGCCCAAAAGAAGATGGAGGGACGATCTGGATGCATACCAAGAAGGTTGGTGCGAGGTGGCGCAGGATAGAGACGGCTGGAGAGACTTGGGGGAGACCTTTTCCCAGCAGTGGGACAGCATAGGTTAAAAAAATATATATAGATAAGTAAATTTTACAAAATTAAGCCGGCATCGGAATAGAGAGAGAGAGAGAATCGAAGTGAGTAAGAGACAACGGGGTTATTATAAAGTTGCTAGTATTTGACATAAAGACTATCGTTCAGATATATTGCATTCAAATGAAATACTATATGTATTATTAACACACTCTACGTCATTCACGCTGTGAACATCACATGTGAGGGTGTGTGTGTGTGTGTGTGTGTGTGTGAGTCATTAGGACGCGTTTTGCCATGCACTGCATAGATTAATAAATTTATAATATGGTAGGATTTTCTTTTGCGAAAAGACATGTGTGACGAGTGACATCTGTGCTTTTTTTGCTTTGCCAGTAATTCTGCCACGAAGCAGTAGTGCGCAAGCATTATACTGTGTAATGTGTTCTGGTTAGCAATCTTGCGTGGCTCTGCACTGCTCGTCACCCTTAGACAATAGCTGCTAAGTCTCATAATGCCCAGTAATTCCGCTGGTTACAATGTCGTTCAAAACGGAACGCTTCATGGTGATCCCATATGCATATCATCGATATTCGACCTTGGACTTCGATATGATATGATATGATGGCGGGTCCACAAGTCATACTCGTGAACGGGTGCTGCTTGCGGGGAGTGGTCTGTTCTAGTCTCTCCTACTGCTACTGTCATACCTACTTATATTTTATTTACACTTTTCTGTTACTGATACTATGACTTTGGGACATCTCACTCGCATTTCTTGTTTGATATTCTGTTAATTCTAATTTATACGTAATTGTTCATTGTTATTTTCGAGACATTTTAAAAGAGCTGAAAAAAAGACATCCCCGCAGAGTTTTTTGGTGCTATCTTCTCTAGCGGGCGTATTTCCGAAGCACTGGTCAGTTTTCGCATTTCTTTTCAGCACTCATTCACTCATCACATTAATGAAGGAATCGATGTGATTTCGAAGCAAGGAATCGCCAAGTTGTCATAGTGAATTGGAGCCCTGGTCGTTCGCCTGATGGTAAGCAATACGCCTGCCCATAACAGTTGCAGCACCACCCAGAAGTTTGTTTTGCAAAATCCTGCGCGGCACTGCACTGCGCTTATCATCCGGAGACAATTAGCTCGTAAGTCTCATAATGCCCAGTAACTTCGCTGACAATGCTCTTCAAACTGGAACACAGTAAATAACTGGCATGACGGTGGTTCATACCCAGACGGCCTCTTCCACGCGAGAGATCTGCCTAATTTACAGGTTTAGAAATTTCGTCAGGGTAAAACGAGTTTCAGGAATTTGCTTATTTTTGTTATAGCATCTTTGGTTTGATTTGGATTCTCTTCCAGCCATTCTGTGGTTGACGATCGTCACCATTTGCAGGAGGTCTTTGTCCCCGTGGTGCACATTCACGACGTCACACAGGTCCTGGATCATCCAGTTTCGGAACGCCACGTGCCCTGAAAGATGACACAACCATATGCTTTATTTTTCTGCTAATGGGCAATGTTCTTTTATTACTAGCCAATACTCCAATTGACCATCCGCCTAGAATTCAGTTTATAGTTGTTTTATTTAAAACGTTTTTGACACGCACATACACATACAAGTTTTATACGGTAGGAAGTAGATTTTAACATTTCAGGATTGCTTACTCAGTGTAAGCAACAGTAAAAGGCTGTGTGTGCCAAATCAAATCAAATTAAATCAAGTATTTATTTGCCAGAATACATTATTATTTACAATTAATTGTAGGTCTTACATTATTAATGTCACTGTATTCAGCCTGCAAGCAAGCGTCCAAATATTCAAATATAATCATTTAATTCATACATGTCAACATATTAGAATTAACAATTTATCTTTCTAAACAATTAAAAATTGAAATTATATAAAATTAAAATAAGGTAGTCCGTCATAAATATTTTTAAAAATCTAGTATGTCAAAGGCCCGTAAAAGGCTTCAAAAGGATTCAAAAGTGCATCCTGGATGTTGGTATCATTCTTACTCGTCATAATGCAGGACACTAGTACTAGCTACAATAATTTAGCATTTCTAATCTAGTTTGTCAAGCCAGAATGCTGTAGCTGGCTTTGGAGTTCGTAGACCTGCAAAGTTTTTTAACTTGAACATTGTTTAACTTGAACAACGATCCCGATCGCTTTCAATTTCAAACTTGATGATGTAAACATCTTTTAAACTGTGATATCGATCATTTTTAGCGATCGTGATTGGGATAGGGATTGCGACGCGGACTTTTAGTAGAAATTATAGACTATTCCACAAATAAAAGCTGATCACGAGATAAATATGAAAGCAATTGAGATCGAGTTGGACAATTTCCCTGCTGACCTGCAAGGAAACACTGACCAAATAATTCCACAACTTTTTTAACGGGCGAATTCCTTGACCTAGTAAAAGTCCTACACACGGCACTAGAACTAACATAACTACTTACAAGGTAAAGCAATTGGACAACCATTTGCTTTTAAAAGCCTATAGTTAGTCGTACTTGCTTTTAAAAGCCTAAAGTTAGTGATTGTTTAGACCTATTTGATTGTACTTACCCTCAAAAGTGGCCATCATCACGAGACAATCCGAGTGAGTGGGGATAACAACTGACGCGCGTCCGTCAATTTGGATCCGTTTGCCCTTGTCTGTGTTTCCACCCTTGCAGACCTGTAAAATGTACGAACAATTTATCACTTATGGATACTTGATTCTAAAATAACCATTCCAAATTCCCTGCAATATTTGAGCCTGTTACGATACAAAGAATTACTCCCAAAAATAGGCAGTACTATTTTTTTTACAGTAGCAGTATTTATGTATAGTACGCTATAGCTGCAAATTAATTATTTAAATTTTAATTGTTTTTTCATAATGTTATATTTTTTATCTTTAGTAGCTTAACCACTAGGCCACTTGCGCCAATGTGAAATGGCGTTTCAAAGTCGGGTCAAGAGTTAAACTTCATACAAAAAATAAGTTAACCCGCGCGTTAGCTGTAATTCCATGTTTCGTACGGGGCAATATTGAACTCACTAAGCAAGGTCTATGAAAACAAGGAAACGCTCTCTCAGAGAAGACTCTCCAAACTCTTTTCAAACTACGCAGGGCGTGCAGACGCCGATTAGAAGACCAGAGATATTTCACGAGACTGAGGCGCGGAAGCCGTCGAGGTCATCTGCAATAACAGTTATAAAAGTCGTAAAGATGCTCTTAATAGTTAGGCCATAGTACTTGCAGTACAACGGATGTCGACGGATATACCTGAATGAAAAACAGCTTGGGCTTGCCAGCGAGTCCGGGCTCGTTTAACAAGTAGTTGATGACGTCAGAGAGCGGGTATTTCGTATTGGCCGCGTATACGACTCCTCCTTCGTCCCCGTGAGTCAGTATGGCGATGGCTACACATGATGTGTAGCTGTGGTCTCGTGAACAAACTGAAATAACAAACAAACCTTTAACTTCAGTAGCTGACGTAACACTTGAGCAATAATATCTAATAGGTACCTACTTTATCCATTTGGATTAGGCGACTTGGTTATAAGTAGGTAATTGGTTTATAACTGAGTTTAATATTAATCTTTTACTCAATATTTTTCCTTATACCTTATTATTTACACTTTTTCCTATTTATACGCTACATTACGTAATATTATGTATAGTTACCTTGTTTTAAGAAAATACTTACTATATCGAAGTTTGTCCAGTAAATCGTTATGAGTCAAGTTGTTATGAATTTCTACAATAAAATTAAGATTTTCAAAAGTTCGCTTTAGACTGTTGACATCTCGCTGTGTGCCGGGCCTCGGGGGTGGTACAGACCTGAAAAATTAAATTTAATAAATTACCATATTGTCGATGTACCTACCAAACTTTACAGTTAACAGATTGACTAGATGATTTCAGGATTAGTGCGTGAAGCACACAACATACCTACACGTTACAGCGTGTGGTGGGCTACCAACCAACGGCGGCTTTACCTTGTGGCTATAATATTACAAGTGTACGCCTAGCTTAATATGCATCTGAAGCTCAACAAAGTGCTACTGTGTTTGTGTATTAATTAATGAGGCTAGTATGCTGTTTTAAAATTTTTCTTAATTTTGTTGCATATAAAATTATCATCATCATCATCATCAGCCCATCACGTTCCCACTGCTGGGACACGGGCCTTCTCTCATAGAGAGAGAATGGGCCATAATCCATCACGCTGGCCCAGTGCGGGTTGGTGGATGTCACATGTCTTTGAATTTTTGTGATATATTCTTGGACATGCCAGTTTCCTCACGATGTTTTCCTTCCCCGTTTTTAGAGCGAGTGTTAAGTCCGCACATAACTTAACAAAGTCAGTGGTGCGGTGCCAGTGAGATTCGAACTCGGAAGCGTCGGATCGAAAGTCGCACGTGCTCCCACTGAGCCACACTCGCTCTCACTGAATCTGGGTTGACACTACAATATATCCTACCTACCTACTATAAAACTACAATACTAAACTAACTAGGTACAAATAAAAATCTGAACAGCTGTATAAAACAAGGTTAGTAGCACAGCTGTCTATTAATAAACAAATTTAGTCCAATAAACTGTTATGTAGATTCGAGGAAAATATCTACAACTTCAATTAAACAGGTTTTAGTTGACCTAACACCTCACGTAACATGAGTTTCATGGTCAACTAAAACCTGTTAGAATATATAAATCAAATCAAATATCATTAATTGTGAATATAGGTGGTACATTGGTGTTACATATGAAATATTAGGTCGCTATATTCAGGCTGCGGCATGCAATAATTTATAGTAAATCGAAATAGTTTATAAAAGAAAATTAACATTAACTATCCAATTATGAAATGTCACATTACACAAATAAAATGCCAAGAATTCTAATACGTTAGCTATACAATGATGATGCGATTAAGATAAAAATAAATAATTCGTTAAAATTATATAAATTGATTGGTCAAAATGGATACAAATGTCAAGATTTAATAATGATGATGATGCGTTCCTAGCCGTTTTCGGCTACGGCGACTGACTTAGGTTAAGTTACTGTACGTGTTTGGTGCATCCTCACATGACTGACGTATCCAATTTTAGCTGTAAACGTACGATTACATGTGAGGACACCGTTCACGTAATTATAAACTATGTTTGAAGGAGGTTTACTTTTAAGGTGGTCTCGTTTCGCATCAAGGTCTGTCCTTCGTTAGTTTTCAAATGTGTATACATTTAGCTGCACTGATCGCCTCCATTCCAAACGATTTTCAGCTTGGCTTTCCAACTCGGTAGACACAATTTCACACCCTTTAATGTGTCTCTTAAGCACATCTTTATACCTCAGAAATTAGCCTCCGCGTTTCCACTTACCTTCCTGAAGTTCTGAGTAAAAGATGTGCTTAGCGACTCTACTTTCAGGCATCCGGGAAATGTGTCCTCCACCGCAGCTGTCTCCGCATGAGGTAGGCCTCGAGCCCGCAAACATTCGCACGCCTTAGAACATCTGTGTTTCTGACCCGGTCAGACCATTTAATGTAACACTCATGTTAATGAATCTCCATGTGTGTATATTCTTTATTTATTTATTATTATAAGAAACACCAACAGTATACATATTAACAAAAATTATGGTAAAAATCTTTCTTATAGCTAGGCAAATTCTGATATGTATTTATGTACAGGTGTTTACAACATTCAAAAAATAATA
The DNA here is from genome assembly GCA_951640565.1 of Petrophora chlorosata. Lineage (NCBI taxonomy): Eukaryota > Metazoa > Arthropoda > Insecta > Lepidoptera > Geometridae > Petrophora > Petrophora chlorosata. Next base: position 3,071,106 of record OX621191.1, read on the forward strand.
AGTGGTAGCGATATTAACTAGTTTAACTAAAATTAGATATAAACATACATATTATAAGGTTAATTATAAATATACCTGCATTCATTTGGTTGTTTTACCTAGAAAGTTTTCTGGGAGTTTTGAAAATTTGCAATTTTATAGATTTTGATGTGCTCTTTCCGAATTTCAACTTTGCCACCTCGTATTTTTGCCGTTCGCGCCGCCATATTCGAAAAATGGCGTCTAAAAGCAGTTTTTTGACAATACCTCCTCTCCGACTTATTTTACGATAAAAAATTATATACAAAATGAAACAAGAGATAATTATCGCTCGAAGCGATCTCTTCCAGACAACCTTTGGATGTAGAGGACTTAAAGAAACTGTAAGAGAAGGGGGTGTCAACATAAATAAGAACAGTGGCATGTACATATGTACAAAGAGTACAAACTATAATATCATGTACTACCTACTTACATATACATCTATACTAAGTATATAATAATATATACCAATTATAAGCATAATAATATAAAATACTTAATATATTTAAGAATATATACATACATAATGACAATACATTTATAATATATAAGAATGCATAAGCGAAATAATAAATAGTAAGAGATGAATTAAAGAGATTATATAAAGGGGCACCAATTTACTACACAGAGAGATAAAGTTTTTTAAATTATCTTTAAATACTTTTCAAGACGGTGCGCGTCTAATTGACACCGTTAAGGAGTTCCATAGGCGAGAGCTTCGACGGTAAAAGAGCTGTCATAAAAGAAACTACTATGCAAAGGCGTTTTAAGGGTATGGTTATCTGATGACCTCAAAGAGTAAGAATTAGAGCAGTGGAGGAATTCAAAAAGTTCCAGATAGAGCGGGGCGGAAGGATTAAACAAAATATTGTAAAGGAGAGAGAGTATGTGAGTATTCCGGCGAAGTCGTATAGGAAGCCACTTGAGCGTAGAACGAAACTGGGATACGTGATCATATTTGCGTAAGCCAAATATAAATCTTATGCAGAAATTTTGAAGTCGCTCTATTCTTTACTGTACCGCTACCATTTTTCTTACACGTCCTGGATGACTGGTAGAAAATGCGTCGTCCATGTACAAACGACAAAATGTTTTATACTAAAGTATCAATCCTTGCTATATTACTAATAGTATAAACGCGAACGTTTGTATGTATGGATGTTTGTAACTCTTTCACACAAAAACTACTGAACCGATTTTTATGATATTTGGTATGTAGGTACTTTAGGACTTGGAATAGCACATAGTACAACTTTTTATCTCGGGAAACCGCGGGTGGGACGGCGGGGCGCAGCTATTAGTGACTAAATAATATAAATGCTAAGTGTGTGTGTGGGTTTTTAATAACCACAAAGCTTAATAGTGACTAAACGAATTTGATGAGTACTTTAGGTCAGACATATATAAGATACTTGAAATCTCGGAAAACGGACAGTTCCATAAGGAACAAATAAACCGATCTTATTTTTATCTTTCTTACTCGAAGTTTCCATTATCTTGGTACTCGTCGTGATTGAAAATGTACAGGAACTTGTCTCCAATCATATCGTACACCAGGCTAGCGGGGTCATACGTGGGCTTCTGACGGGCATGGTCCCTCTCGTCGCTTGCGCTGAAAAATGAAACAATGCTGTGTAAGTATTGCCTGTCTCTAACTAGGATTCCCTTATAGTTTCTGGTTTCCTAGTTACTCTAGGGAACCAGAAACAGCCTTACTTATAAAAATTCGCTAACCCCTACCGAATCGATAATCGCTGGATGCGGTCATACAAGATTTTAGGGATATTTCTGATAAAGACCGTGCGTGACAGACGATAAAGATAATCATCACCAATCCTGCCTATTCGTCCGATAAAAGATAATTATGAAATAAAGAATGCAATGGAATCAGGCGTGACGTTGCGAAAATTCATCTCAAAACTGAAACGCAATGAAAATATGTAGTTTTGTTGTTACAATAATATAATATGTTTGGGGGTTGACTGCAAATGTAAAATGAATTAAAATTAATATATATAAGTAATTCCTCCGCTCTTTTTTAATATATATGTATATATAATAATAAAAATGGTAATGAGTTTAATATTTTATATAAGAAAAGGTAAATAATGTATTAATTAAGTAAATAATAAATAATGTTAAATAAAGAAAGCCCTAACAACAACCCTCCTAATAAGACACGTGTTTCGCCGTCTGCACGAGGGATCATCAGGTGTCGACTCGCCGAACGCTGAAACGAGAGGCTCTCGTTTTATTTATTATTAAATATACATATATACATATATATTCAAAAAAAGCGGAGGGATTACTTTTATATCTATTTTAATTTTAATTTATTTTACATTTTTATTCAACCCCCATACATATTATATTATTCTAACAACAACCTACATAATATTCAGCGGGATTATACTTCATATTTTCATTGCGTTTCAGTTATGAAATAAAGGATAACCATGCTTATTTTACATCTGTTGTTTTTTTATTATCTTGCATGAGTTCACCCACGACTGGAAGTTTAGGTAGGCAGATAAGATTATCTATGCCTCTATTACGTAAATTGTATTCATTTTGTGACACTATTATGTATACATTATTTATATATGGTCATGGATATATATTTTTAACAATTTGTAGGGATCTTGGAAACAAGAATTTTTTATAAAATTAAACAATTTGTATACATTTAAGGAAAAACATCGTACAACATAGTGCGTAGGTATACATTTTAGTGCCACTTTGTTCAATGACATTAATAATAAATTTGTCATAGATATATGATTATGTTGTAATAATTAATAGTGTTTACAAATATTAGACGTATAATGAAACATTTATATAACAAACAAAACAAAAGGCTTGATAATTAAAAAACTAAATAAAACGAAATACTATGTACATGCGGGTATCGGTTGAGCCAACTGAATGGCCTACAGATAATTCAACCCATACCCGTCGTCCGGCAACGTGCCCAAAATGCTGGCGGCGTTGCCTCGCTGAACAGCGAGGCTGATTCTTTGAGCAAAATACACGCCAGCATTTTGGTCACGTGTGGACTCCACCAGCCGCCCCGCCAAATCCTTATAAATTTCTAGTGCTCCTTTTCCCCACGGGCCCAACGTTTCTACCCCAAACGGCGCAGGTAACCCTTATCGAGACCTGAATATTTGCGCCGTTTGAGGGATTCTGCCGTTGTAGCGGCGCCACCCACCCGTAGAGACGTCTCCGAAAGATGGGACGGCGCCAACATGTCTACACAAGTAGCATCCCAATCCGTGCCGGGGCCGTCCCATCCTCCAAGGAATGAGCGTCATACCGTCAGGCATTTTACCATCATCCCGCACTAGGCCGTTCGGCTCCAGGATTGCAGTCATATTGGCACTTCCAAAGGCCCGACGGATGACGTCGTTTAGGGCGTTGTGGCGAGCCATGCGGTCAGCGCTTCGACTGCATGACAGCCCGTGGTGACCGAGACGGTTAACACCGCACGCAAGCACCGCAAGCGGCGCACCGGTGAGGTACAACGCACGAAGCACCAATGCGTAGTGGTATGGCTGCCCCGAAAGTGTTGTTGTCAAGTAATGTCTCCAAATTACTTGACGGGAGTGCCTGCAGCCAAAGACCTGATTCCCAGCGAGAAACAGCTAAAAGACGCGCCCGCTCTGTAGGATTGCTGGACGTATTTAATTTGCCTGTAAGAAATTGCACATAGCGATAAGGCCGCCCATTGTTCTACCACTATTATTTGTAACTATAAACTTCTGTTTCCTGTTTTGGTGATCAATAAAGTATTATTGTAATGTATTATATTGTATTTAACAAGTTTTTCCCATTGACATATATTCTACCGATATATCAATGGTTTTTCCGCACCAGCTCACAGAGGGGAGCGTCCCACTGCTTCTGCGAGGATAGGCTTTTGGGTTGGCTATTTTCCAGGCGTTTACTGCCTCGGTAAAGTAAGAGATTTCATTAAAGTTTATGCTCGGTGCCAAAATAATACTTTTAACCGAGGACAGGAAAGCTGGTAGAGAAACACTAGAAGTTTTACGTATGCCGAGGCCTCCAAACCAGATCGGTAAAAATATTAGACTAGGATACACAATTTTGGTAAATGCATTTGGTGTATGTCGCAGCCAACTAGCTTAATCAGCCGTTCAATCAACAGCCTAGCCTCTTTACTAAACAGCGCCGTTAGCGGCGCTAGAATATAGTATATAATATAATAGACATAGACATATGATTATGTTGACAATGGTGTTTACAAATATTTGATTAAATAGTATAGTATATATATATATATATATATGGTATATATAGTATAACAATACATAATTTTGTCTTGGAAAGTTATGAGTATACTTAGTCTGGCCATAAATACTGTTACAATTAAAAATAAACAAAATATTAAATTTAAATTTGGAATCTGTATTTTTTATAATATATTATTGTTCATTGAGTTTTCTCATTTTGGCGCCAATACATTGTACAATATTTTGCGATATTAAAATGGAGTGGGGTGATAAAGAGAACCGAATCGCTGTGATTGCATTACACAAAGTAGGTATGGAGCCAAATGCAATTTTTAAAACTCTCCATACGCTTGGTATTAGTAAAATGTTTGTGTACCGAGCTATTAATAGGTACAATGCGACCTCCTCTGTTTGTGACAGACAAAGATCTGGCCGTCCACGTAGTGTTCGTACGAAAAAGGTGGTCAAAAAAGTAAGGGAAAGAATTCAAAGAAACCCTGTCCGAAAGCAAAAGATTTTATCTCGGGAGATGAAGATTTCGACGGATGAGAAAATGTTTACAATTGAGCAACATTTTAACAAACGAAATTACCGTTTTTATGCTCAAAGCTCTAAGGAAGCTTCCCAATTAGTCAACAGAGTGCAACGTGGACATTATCCGACTCCAGGGATGGTTTGGTGAGGTATTATTTGCTATGAAGCTATATAGCGTAGTGACTGAGCCATACTTTTGTGAAAAAGGTATCAAAACATCGGCATAAGTGTATCAAAATACCATTCTTGAGAAGATAGTGAAGTCCCTTAACAACACTATGTTCAATAACCAAGTATGGTCCTTCCAGCAAGACTCGGCGCCGGGTCATATAGCTCGGTCTACGCAGTCTTAGTTGGAAACGAACGTTTCGGACTTCATCAGAGCTGAAGACTGGCCGTCGTCTAGTCCCGATCTTAATTCGCTGGATTATGATTTATAGTCAGTTTTAGAGAGTACGGCTTGCTCTAAACGCCATGATAATTTCCTATACATCGCCCTAAAACAATCCGTACGATTGGCAGTGAAGAATTTTCCCATGGAAAGAGTGCGCGCTTCTATTGATAACTGGCCATAACGTTTAAAGGACTGTATTGCAGCCAATGGAGACCACTTCGAAAAAGCTTTTTATGTTTCAAATTGTTTTGTATTTATGTATTAAACTAACACACTGTAAAAGTAATAAATGTTATTTGCAATCGATGACAGTTTCAAACAGAGGAAGACGAGTGACACAGTTTCAAAGATGGACCTTCTCAAGTGTGTCTCGCAAAACACTTGCACTTAGTCGCGCTGAGACCACAGACGTAAACGCTTGTGCCTTACGTGGTCGTACTTTCAACAAAAACTCATTAATGATGCCTTCGTGCTTATTTAGAAAGTGTTATAATCACTTAGGAAAGTAAAATAAGTCACATGGGATTACTTTCCATTCGTAGGTACGAAATATCCATTACAATTTGATAAATAATAAAATATTTATATTTTTGTTCCACCATATTTGTGAGAGCGAGTTAGCCAATGGAAATAGAAGTGAGAGACACGATACGCGATATTATTCGATAGAAGTTTAATTACATCTCGCTCGCACGCATTGACAGGTGCAAAGACGAAGTGTTTTATCTTTGGACAGGTGCAAAGATAAAGTAGTAGTTTGTCTTTGGACAGGTGCCTCTACCCATCCTTGTTATACACACTGCCTACTTGTGTCGTCGGAGAGTTTCGGAATCATTCGTGCGCCGCCGCCGCCGCCGAGTCGTAGCCGGTCTAAGAAACTGTTGTGTATTCTGTGCCGCAGCGCGCCCAAGCTTTTAGATTACAATATTAGCGCGTCACTCGTCTTCCTCTGTTTGAAACTGTCATTGTTTGTAATAGATTTTTTTTCTTTGTTTCAGTATTTATGGCAAGACTAGGTATATACATTTGAAAGCTTGGGAGTCATCACCATCTCCTGACAGTTGTGTCTGCGACGACAACAAATAACGGTTTAAGTTGTTTACAAATGTAAGGTGAGGATTTTCGGAATCATGTCTAACTCTTATTGGCAGTAGAATGCGAAAACCTCCTTTAGTTTTTGTGGTACCTACTATATATTTTTTTTGTTATTATGCACGAAAATAATCTATACAGACAAGTACCAAAGTATTCTTTGCAAGTACTGAGAGTGAACTCAAAATCTGCGAAGCACGCGCTCTTAAATAAAAAATCATAAATAGGTTAATTGTGGACCTATATCTGTGTTAACTATGTCTAGTGCTTCAATTTAGGCTACAGTGACTGTTGGGCACCTAATTAGAGGTCAGTCTATTTATATCGTCTAATTTTTGGAATTCGACGGACATCGGGTTCTCGCAAACTCTTTCAAATCAACATACACTATGTTGATTTGAAAGAGTTTGATTATACTAGATGTATTTTAAAATCAGTAATTTAGAAATGTATCACTGTATGTTTTCCGAATAAAATAAAATATTTATTCCCCTATTTTGTATGAACCACCCTTCTTGCAACACTTATATTTTTTTAATTGTGTGGATTATTTATCAGAAAAGTCGTAATAAGCACATATGATGCAAATAAATAATTGTTTCCAACGTTTTATTATGCTTATCTACAAACAAGATCTATTATAGATTGTTGATAAAAGTTAGCGAATTTTTTTAAGTAGGTAAGTCTATACTAGAATAGTAGAAAAGATAAATTGAATAACATACCTGGAGTTCAACTCATTTTGATTAAAAGACCTTGCCATTTTGTTGAGAAAAAACATAAAGATCACAATAAAACTAAAACATAAATAACTTATTTCAATTATCACTTCCACTACAAAAACTAAAAAAAAACAATCGTAAAATATTCTAAAACAGTAAAAAAAAGTTAAATAAGAAATATAAAATCACTGATACGACCGTTTGTGTGAATGACCAAATTAAGAATAATGATGGGGGTTAGCCGAATTCCAATGTACGTCCGTTGTAGTTAGCTGTCCTACCTAGGTCGTATGAGCGATTCGCCCCCCTCGCTCGCCTCTATGCCGGCGCTTGCGCAAGATTCTCCGTTGGAGTACTTATGTATATTGTTCTGTGGTTGGTCGTCCCTCCGTTGAATTGATTGTCGACTGAACGAATGAATAGCCTGCTACACCCACGGGTATTAATCGAATTATGAATAATACTCACGTTAGTTAGTAGGTGTTGCAATATTTCGCCGACATACATCTCGCTCGATCATCTCGTCGAGAGAAAGAGGCAGTTTTCCATATAAAATTAATCACCACCAGGCTTTCCCCACTGGTAGGGATTATGAAAATACTCAAAAAGTTCTCCGCTTTCCCTACCAATATTTTCAGTGGGGACTACGAGAATATACATATTTTTGTTATTCTCATAATCCCCACAATTTACAAAATAGAACAAATATAAATATCATATTTAAAATATCTATGTATTCAAATAATAAAAAATGTAATGATTAAAGTTTTAAACGCTTGTATTGATTTAAAGAAACGCTTGTTTTGGAAAGTAAAGAAAAACGCATTACATCACTTTTCACTCCGGCCAAAATCTAAAAACCACGTTTTTATGCGTCTTTTGAGGTTATGTCGTCATGCATAACCATGCATGACTCAAATTATCGATATAATAAAATTTTCGCACATAATAATATTCAATCGTCATATATAACCGTGATAAATAAAAAATCAAAAAAAGGTTAATTGTGGACCTATATCTGTGTAAACTATGTCTAGTGCTTCAATTTAGGCTACAGTGACTGTTGGGCACCTAATTAGAGGTCAGTCTATTTATATCGTCTAATTTTTGGAATTCGGCGGACATCGGGTTCTCACAAACTCTTTCAAATCAACATACACTATGTTGATTTGAAAGAGTTTGATTATACTAGATGTATTTTAAAATTAGTAATTTAGAAATGTATCACTGTATGTTTTCCGAATAAAATAAAATATTTATTCCCCTATTTTGTATGAACCACCCTTCTTGCAACACTTATATTTTTTTAATTGCGTGGATTATTAATCAGAAAAGTCGTAATAAGCATATATTATGATGCAAATAAATAATTGTTTCCAACGTTTTATTATGCTTATCTACAAACAAGATCTATTATAGATTGTTGATAAAAGTTAGCGAATTTTTTTAAGTAGGTAAGTCTATACTAAAATAGTAGAAAAGATAAATTGAGTAACATACCTGGAGTTCAACTCATTTTGATTAAAAGACCTTGCCATTTTGTTGAGAATAAACATAAAAATCACAATAAAACTAAAACATAAATAACTTATTTCAATGATCACTTCCACTACAAAAACTAAAAAAAAAACAATCGTAAAATATTCTAAAACAGTAAAAAAAAGTTAAATAAGAAATATAAAATCACTGATACGACCGCTTGTGTGAATGACCAAATTAAGAATAATGATGGGGGTTAGCCGAATTTCAATGTACGTCCGTTGTAGTTAGCTGTCCTAGGTCGTATGAGCACAGACTAGTAAGAGATACTACGTATCAGACGGTCATCTTCTATATATCCAAGCTGTATCGTAGAAAATGATTTGCAAACATAGAAGATGACAGTTATTTATTTTTGCTTGTAGGATCTTTATGGCTTTCGCTAGTTTGCGCATTATGCCAGCACCAAGTAGCGTATATATATATATCTATATATATATATATATATATATATATATATATATACATATATTATACTATAGTAGGTAGATTCCTTCCTAGATATTTTCAAATAGTTCCTACTATTTCTTAGGCATTCATAATATATGTAAGGAAGTAATAACAAACAAGCAAATTATTTATCGATTTTTTTATTTTTTAGTTTCTTTTTATATTTGTTTAATTAATTTTAACGCCATAGCTTGCATTGGTGGCAAAGATGACCTTTCTAGGTAGTCCAACAGTACCTAATACATACTCTGACTAGAACTCGATGGTTGGCTGACATCTGTAATAGAATATATTTTTATTAATTAGGTATACTATAGCATAGATTCTTTGTACTATTCTGTTCCCATTGTAAGTGTAAAAAAATAATAATTTTATATACAGAAGGTGTTCACTGTGTAAAAGTGTTGTAATAGGCAAGTGAAGAGGTTACTCGATAGTGAACAATTGAAGAACAATAGAAATGTATGCATATAATTAGCGGATTAATGGTTATTATTTAGATATTTACCTGGAATTGATACTCTGGCATCTTCTGAAGACACACTAGTATTTTCATGGCGACTTCTTCACATAATATGTATGATCATGTTCATTAATAAAAATTAATGAAAAAAGAACAAATTCCACGCGGAGTCAAGGGTACAGGCTAGTAACTATACTAGCCTGTACCCTTGACTCTGCGTTATATACTATTGAACTATATATAGGTAGGTAAGTGTGTTTACCTGATTCAGTGAGGGAACAGGAAGTTCTTGTTGGGTTTCCAGATGCAATTTCCAAATCGCTAAACAATGTTGGATATGCAACAAACCTTAGACGATTCGTTGCCGAAATGAACCGTTTTTTAAAAGTGCTTATGACACACAAACGCTTTGTCCGTTAGGGCCGTTTAGGCCGCACTTCTCAGGTTCTACCAGTTTATACATTTTATCCAGGGATCCCGTGCGTGATCTTCTCTCTCAGGAAATTTATGTAATTTAACGTCTTTTCGTTAGTTATCACATAGGGGAACACAACACTTATGATACATTTTGTTTCGCGATATAGCGTCTTGTTGTTGGCGATAGTTAATAAGCATTATTACTGATTATGTGGATTAAAATTTACGGAAATTAATCGACACTAAACACTTCTAATCAACACATAAACAACAATGGCCGCCGTATCAAATTCAAAATGGTCGATCCATCGAAAGGGGGTGAAGAAAGGGGGCGAGGAGGAGGCTTCTATTCTTGCACCACAGATAAAATATCATTTCTTAAGGTCAGTGATTTTATAAGGCAGATTACCAGGCGTGTGAGCGATTCGCCCCCCTCGCTCGCCTCTATGCCGGCGCTTGCGCAAGATTCTCCGTTGGAGTACTTATGTATATTGTTCTGTGGTTGGTCGTCCCTCCGTTGAATTGATTGTCGACTGAACGAATGAATAGCCTGCTACACCCACGGGTATTAATCGAATTATGAATAATACTCACGTTAGTTAGTAGGTGTTGCATTATTTCGCCGACATACATCTCGCTCGATCATCTCGTCGACAGAAAGAGGCAGTTTTCCATATAAAATTAATCACCACCAGGCTTTCCCCACTGGTAGGGATTATGAAAATACTCAAAAAGTTCTCCGCTTTCCCTACCAATATTTTCAGTGGGGACTACGAGAATATACATATTTTTGTTATTCTCATAATCCCCACAATTTACAAAATAGAACAAATATAAATATCATATTTAAAATACCTATGTATTCAAATAATAAAAAATGTAATTATTAAAGTTTTAAACGCTTGTATTGATTTAAAGAAACGCTTGTTTTGGAAAGTAAAGAAAAACGCATTACTTCACTTTTCACTCCGGCCAAAATCTAAAAACCACGTTTTTATGCGTCTTTTGAGGTTATGTCGTCATGCATAACCATGCATGACTCAAATTATCGATATAATAAAATTTTCGCACATAATAATATTCAAATCGTAGAAGGTACATTTATTTAAGAGAAAACCAAAGTTTGTTAATTCCCGACTGGGTACAACAAAAATTGCATGCCAAAGTGTTAAATAAACGCTAAAATTAAAATTTTCTGAGATAATGCGAAATGTGTCATAGTCTCTTAGCCCTCATTCGCACGGGCGCTTTTAATAACGTCGCGCCGAGCGCTTTTTGTACAATTACGTTTTCTGTCCTCCTACGCTGTTCGCACGAGAGCGTTTAAACGCCGAGTTAGTGATATACTTTGACATATGATAAATCTATCAAAAATACCTGTGAACATATAATTGTACTATGTAACTATTCTTTTCTTATGTAGTAAGTACTTATTTAAAAAAGCATGATTCTTCTAAAGCTTTTTTTTAACTAACAAAAACGCTGTCGGAGCGGTCAAGGGGTTATTAATGTAATGATTAATGCTAGGTACACTACTACTAAGTGCGCGAGCGTTACTGTGTTCCGGTTTAAAGGGCATTGTAGCCAGCGAAATTACTGGGCATTTGAGAATTAGTATCTGATGTATCGGGGTGATGAGCGCAATGCAGTGCTACGAAGTGCTTATTTTTGGGTATTAGAAGTTCTGGTCGCACTGCGATTGTTATGGGCAGACGTGGCGCTTACCATCAGGCCAACGATTTACTCGTCTCATCACTCAGTTCCATAAACAATCTTGTAGAGTGAGACCGATACTATAGCGACAAACACGGCCGCAAAATTGGCAGATAAACTGTTGTCCTAATACGAGTATCTACCTCAACTACGAGTATAGGTTAGCGCCTTAGTGTTTCTATACCTACGCGCTTTAAAGCTAACACCACAGCTAACACTTCAAACCATGGGAAGAAATAGGTAGACATGCTTACCTTTTTTTCAAAGTCATGTGTTAAGTAAAATAAAAACTTGTAACATAAGTTAATTTTTTTTTATAATTTATAATTTCATTTGTATTGAGTGTTTATACAATGTGTTTTTGTGCCTATTTAATAAATATTAATAGATTTTGGACTTAGAAATGCTTCGTCGTGTTTTGGAAGACCTACCACAGTCCTTTTACATTAGCCCCGATCTTTCGTGGAATCATCTCAATTAGACTAATCTATTTCATATGCTAGAGGTACGGTTATTTAAGTAGACATACTTAATATAAATGAAAGTAGAGTTCTGCAACACAAAAATCTTTATTTTTTATTTAACAAAATTAATTAATTAGCTTTATTAAATGGATATAATTGAGAAATTAATATCCTACTAGTATTATAAATGCAAAAGTTTGTGAGGATGTGTGGATGTTTTTATCAACTTAATCACGCAAAATTGCCGAATGGATTTTGATACTAAGTGTACCTGTGAGAGTGAGTGTGGCTCAGTGGGAGCACGTGCGACTTTCGATCCGTCGCACCAAGTTCGAATCCCGCTGGCCCCGCACCACTGACTTTCTTAAGTTATGTGCGGATTTTAACACTTGGTCTAAAAATGGTGAGGAAAACATCGTGAGGAAACCGGCATGTCCAAGAATTTATCACAAAAATTCAAAGATATGTGACATCCACCAACCCGCACTGGGCCAGCGTGGTGGATTAAGGCCCATACTCTCTCTAGGAGGGAAGGCCCGAGTCCCAGCAGTGGGAATGTGATGGGCTGATGATAATGATGATGAGGACTAAGTGTACCTAGATACATTAGATCCTGAAATACAATATTAGATTGTAACGTCATAAACGTACATTTACATTTTAATAAGTAGTTTGACTATTTTAAAAATTGAATTCTAATATTTTTACACTAATTTAATATATTGATAATACAATTTTTACAATTAAATAATAATAATATTACTACATTATAATTTAATTCACACGTCTAATATTGAAAACACCATTTTAAAAGACTAGGCGACGAATCTTGTTCACTGCATCGCGCGATCGGTTGAGTCACAAGTTCGGACATGCGGGCGGCGCCGTGCACTGCACCGGTCGCCGCTCGGCTCGCAGACGCCCGATACCTTTCATTTCGAGAACCTACGTCACTTTGATGCTCGGTCTCTAATACGTTCGCAATACCCTTTTTTATTGTGTTCGTAACCGAAATTTATTAGTTGTCGTCACTTAACGTCCCTCGAAACCTAAATATCTGTGATAGGTGTGATTTGCAACCCCAGATTGGGTAAGTGGTGCACATTTTTCTAAATGATAGGTAGATTGTGTGAATTAACGTAGTTTCTTTTCTATGCTTGGGATTTTTAGCAATTCTTTATAACATAATAACCATTTCGTAGTAACCATTTAAATCCATCATTAACATATTATTGCTACAGTAGATAATGGTTTTCTATGCAAGTGGCTTATTCACTCTCTTCATTTCTTTTCACTTCATTTTATTTCCACCCTCGCATTTCATAAAATAATTTAATGTAGTATTTCCTTTTGTTTTTATCTCACAATCATTATTGTAATCTCCGTTTCTGATTGTGAACATCCACGGCAACACCACTACTTTCCTAGTGCTTTCCATCTGCGGTTGCCGTGGGCGCTCACAGAAGTACTGAGACAGGCCTTAACGCTTTTTTTAATGGCACGTTCCAGGGTTCATAGATCGGACTCCAAAATTTGGGTTACATAACCGAACCCACCATCACCATCCTGCTTCGCTTCCATCTGGACTGTACAGCAAGCAGAAGCTGCAACCCTGATCCTTTTTTTTTTTTGTTTTCACGACGAGCGCCCACCTACACCTGCGGCCGCCTTCAGGATAGTACTGGACCAGTGAAGGAAAATAGAATCTGCGTACCTAATGTATGAGGCTAGAACTCCACACTTGTGACCCCTCTGGCCGAGCTTACCGCTATTAAATGAATTTGTTGCAGGATCTCTGCCTTCTCACTTAAACTCTCAAATACACAGGGTAGTTAGGAGGTAGGGAACCCATACACGTGACAAGATACAATTTTATCAATTTTCAATTCATTTATTGACCAAATTATAACAATGTTCGTTATATTAGGCATGTCGATATTATACAGAATTACTTAAATAATTATAATCTACGTAAAATCATTTTTTTCAAAATAGGTATATGAAATTAGAAATGAACATTTCTGCCTTACAGTATTTCGCCATAGATTCGTTTATTGTATAGAAAGGAGGTTCGAAGAAAGCTTTAATTTTTGAAACATTAAATACTGATACTTTTTAATCCAGAAAATTAAACGCGTCAACTAAACCGCGGAGCGCAGCTTGTCTATATTACTATTACAAAAATGGAATGAGTCAATTGTGTAAATTAGAGATATTAAGAAAAAACCAACTGGGATCGACTAATTTAGGAGGATACTGAACACAAGTCCACGGTTTTTACAGTTTTTGTCTGACTAGTATCGTAGTTAATTTAGATAATAGGGTACGTCGCATCAAAATCGGTAAGGTAAATACAAAATTACAGCTTGACCTTTTAGTAGTACGCGTTCTGATATACTGGGGAGGTCTTGCTATGATGGTCTAAAAACAATACAAATATGGGCTTTTTCAGTCGTTCACGCCGACGAAGTCGCGGGCAAAAGCTAGTTATTTATAAATTTAGGAGTTTCGTCAATTGGAACTCTGTCACTGGCATTTGTTTGTCCCCTACTTTTGAACATTTGGCAGCCACCGTGTTATTGATGAGATGAACCATTCCGACGAGGTCCATGGAGCCATGGCGGGTATCGATCACTTCGCAGAGAGCTTTCATCAGCCATGACCCGTTGGTGGGAGACAATGGGTTTGTCTCATTGACGTCCCGATATGACACATAATCTGAAAATTAACACGGAAATATAACACCACTATGTTTGGCTGTTTGTTTCCTACCTGATGTTAAGCGACTGTTCAGGCCGTTTTCCTGATGGATACAATACAATACAATACAATACAATACAATAACACTTTATTGCACACCAAATAACATACACACAATTATGAAAAATTAATTAAGTTACAAAGTACATCGTAGTCTTAACGTACAATGGGCAGTCTTATCGCTTAGAGCGATTTCTTCCAGACAACCTTTGGATGAATAAAACAGGTATAAGATCCAATGCGGATGGATCACCAGATATTAAACCCAAAACACGACTAGGTCGCTTCACGGCATGACTTTGTTCGGTGAGTGTTATAACAACCGCGGCCTAAGCCATTCCAAAGCACCTACATCAGCTAACATTCTCAATTACAAATTCACTCACAAATTTGTGAGTAAACCTACTTAGAAATGAGTAGTGTCGCGCTTCGGCCTGCAGTTCCCACAATACTCGGAGTCATACCTCTATTCTAATATGACATCATTATGATACACTTATGAGCGTCTGACGACAAACCTTCATACTCAGATACAAGATTTTTGTTGAAAAATGTATTTTTCAAGACAAGCTTTTACCAAATGCGTTATCAGAACCGTGAGCAGATTAAAATTAGCCCAAACACTAACATCATTCACTAATTTTAAAAAATGCTGTTGGGCCGCAAGGCGAACGTTCTTTATTTGAAACATAAAGTTTCAAAATTTTGGGAGCAAATTGTGTTTGTACGTTTAAAAGCCCATGACACGTATGATCCCCACAAGCTTAGATCCAGTCAGCCGAAATTTCTGGTATTTTTTCAAATCTCCAAAAACAATAACAAAACATATAATACGCGCCACAAAAGATGAGACTTGACAAACCACGTGGTTTGACTTGCGCAGTAGACGATTTATAGGTCTCTTTAGCGGTATGAGGTCTGAGGCGGGAAGGGATCGGGGATCAACACCTGTACACATAATTTTAGTCTCATATTACTTTCATAAAACATGCAATAAAAAAGAGCTGTGGCCTCCTAGATACATGAAAATAAGCTCAACAAAGAACAATATAATCTATTATTGCGCAGATACCTACAATAGAAAATGACATTAATATTATAGACAAAAAAAAACAAAAAAAAAGCTGTTCCGCCCGCTATGACAGTTGGTGAATGGTGCTTGACGCGCGGTCATATAGTTTTATATAACGTCACTGACCGCGGTCCCAAGAACTTTGGCGAAAGGGGTAGGCCTGTCGTATCAACTCCGTTTGGCTGTCTACTCGAAGCTTTTGAGCGTCTGACGACAAACCTTCATACGACGAGTAAATCAACAGGCAATCGGCGTCAAGCGGGATCATGACTTCTGCATCACGCAGGGTCGGTGGTTTCGTGTGGCCTGCCCTGCACGCCTGGAAATTAATAATAAGTTATGTAAATAGGTATTTATGGTAGGTGTAGTTCTGCGTGCCATCGATTTGAAGCCCTTTCAATACGGTGGTCGGTGACTACAGGTCAATGAGTAGTGTTGCCAGGTCCAGTGTGTCAAATTTCGGAACGGAAGGTTATAAGTTAATCGGGATTTTGGTTTTTCTATCGGGACAACTACAATGGCTACAAATGATTTTTGTGAATCAGCGTGTATATTTTACAAATAAAACTCTCTAAAATACAACAAAGTTCAAAACGTAACCATTTCGACTAATCACAATCATTAAGTTTGTGTCTTTTTTTTAGTCAAAATATCGAATAAAGTACAGACTAAAGAGGTTAGTGAAAAATCAGGATATTTTGCATCCTGATCAAAAGTGAATCGGGACGTGTCACCAGACCCCTAAAAATCGGAACATCCGGCGCAACTCGGGACACCTGGCAACACTATCAATGAGTGACTCCGACTTTTTATTCGCTTGCACTCATTAAAAAAAAAATCAGATTAAGAAAAAAAAGCTTAGCGTGCGTAGGCCTTGCAACGTTCGCCTTGTGTGTGACCTGTTGTGTGGTACGAGGCCGTCGGGTCGGTCCCAGTTGTTGTCTTATGACAACAGTTGTTAGGGCACGTCGGAGTTCTTCGGGCGGCCTATAAATTCCGACACCAGCGTTGGCCACACACCCAAATGAGCAAGAAAAATAAAAAGTTGTGGTGTCTTTAAGGTTCTTGAACCGTACCACAATACGCAGGTGATTACATGTGTAGCTCTGATGCTTCCTCCACTGCTGATATACAGTATTTAAGAGAGCCCTACCTGAAGCTGGAAAGAACTACCTGACCAGAGAAATCCACTTAGGTAAGAGTCGACACGACACTCAGTGAATCACGGTATGCAAGTAATAATTAAAGGGTCACCTGAATGAAGAAGAGCTTCGGCTTCCCAGCGAGGTTTGGAGCAGTTCTGAGCTGGTCTGTGATGCGCGTTACTCGGTACATTCGGTCTGAAGCGCACACTTCTCCTCCATGCCCGTGGGTCATGACAGCAATGGCAACACATGATGTAAGGCTGTGGTCCATGTTGCACACTGAAATGTGACAAAAGGAAGAAGGAAAGAAAACCATTTTTATTTTGTTATCGCCTACACTACATAATCCTTGAGTTACCTATTCATACCTGCCTAATCAGTATCAGTTAATGAATAATTAAACATAATACATTTTGATCTTAAGTAACCAGAGCTTCTCAATCTACGCACCGCGCAGGTTTTTCAGGAGCAAGCCTGAGTGTTACGGTGCGGAGGGTTTATCCTTTGGTATGCAACGGTGGCATGTCTGAGCGTTTCTCAGTATACCAATTAATTCTTTGTTGTGTCGTTCCGTGCCGTGCCGTTGGTGATCGCCGAGCTTTATGCGCTAGATTTGTGGTATAATACCTGCATGGTGACGATCGTCTGTCGGTCTTTAGTTAGTCCTCCTTCGCACGGTTACTTACGATAAGACAGATACTCCATGATGTCTTTGTAGGTCCAATCGTCGTGTGTAATCACCGCAAAACCACGACGTCGGAAAGTTTTTTCTAAGCTTTTCACATCTTGGTACGTGCCGTCTCTAGATTCGGGTACAATTATTCTGAAAAAGATGGCAACAAATTGTGCAGTCATTTTGGCATAAATGGCTAAACTGACGTGACGCAAGGCTGTTCAACCGGACCGTATCTTTATGCTTAAAGCGGTCCTGCACTACATCCGATCCGAATCCGACAAAATACTGTCCGAAGGAACCACAGTGCTATTTCTAAGAAAGGTTACGCACTAGATAAGAGTCTCGTCATCCGATTTCTCAATCAATAACGAATGACGGATTCGGATCAGATGCAGTGCGGAACCGCTCTAAAGGCGCTTTTCAGATATTGTTTTTACTAAGTGGTCATTCTCCTGATCTCCATGTCCTCAATGCAGTAACGCAGAGGAAATATATATCGATAGGTTTTTTTAAATGTTTGTTACCTCAGAACTCCGTCATTCATGTGAACCGATTTGGAAAATTCTTTTTGCGCTGGGTTCAGTATAGCTACGAAGTGGTCCCATATAAATTTTACCGATATTTGATCTTCATTCTCTTTCTTGACTTCGAAGATACATTGAAGTTGTTTTTTTTTGTTAGATAAAACGTATACTTGTTGTAGAATAAAACTTACTTGTAATGTCGCGTTTTTTTGAACTTGTAATGATTGAAAATGACCAGGATCTTGTTTCCAGACATGTCGTAATACATGGTGTCATCGTGTTTTGAAGCCAGAGGTCTTTTAACATCTTTAACGGTATCCTTGACGTCTTTGATGTGACTAAAAAGGGCAACGATGAGGTTGGTTAGAAAATCAGACCTGCTTATAATAAATACATATTTCTATTTGACTTGCTTTATTTTATTACTATCAGGTACTAGTATTTTTTATACGTCCAACGATCACATACATTAGTAGTGAAGTAATCCCAGCTGTTCCAGAATTTTCTATTCCACTCTAATCTACCGCTCCTGCTTTCGCTCCGCTCCCGATCCCATCACCGTTATCCCTTCACTGTCCCGCTCCTACTTTCGTCCCGCTCCTATCCAGATCACGTCCTTTTCCTATACCATTACCGTGCCGCTTCTATCCCCATTATAAACCGTTATCGACCCATCTCAACCCGGAACCGTCCCCTTCATATCCCGTTACCAACACCCTCTCGTATACCGTTACCATCCCACTCCTATCCCGTTACCGTTACTGCCTCTCAAAACATATATTAAACTAGTTCGAAAGCCTATGGATTTACTTCTACTCTGTAAAAATATCTATTGTCACAATAAATTATTATTATTTATTATTACCGTCCCGCTCCTATTCCGTTACCATCCTTCTCATTTCCTGTTACCTATCCGCCCCAATCTCGTTAACGTCCCTCTCGTATCTCGTATCCGTCGCGCTCCGGTCTCGAACCCGTCCTGTCTCATTGTAGTCTAAGACTCAACAAAACATTTTTTAGAAAACGGCATGTCAACTCATCCTTTAGTTCTCAAGGTAAGCAAAAAAACTAGTTTAAAATGAGCCTTGTGAACTAAAGGTCCGATATGTTCCGGGGATCAACTTATCGTGGACGTATATATTTTTTCCTAAATTGCGTCATAATTTCAATATACATGGACCGATTTTGATGAAACATAGCGCCGGACTCCATAAAACATATTTTAAAAAACTGCATTTCAATTCGTTTTTATAGTCTTTCTGATTTTATCCCGGACAGGCAGACAGACAAATAGACAGACAGACAACAATTTTAAAAACTGTATTTTTGCGTTCTAATGCTCCCAAATACTAATAAAAAATAGATTTACAAAAATCTTCAATGTACAGTAGCCACCTCGTTACAGTTTTATTATAAGTATATAGATATAGATTTTGGACCGTATTCCCTGTATCTATTTTTTTATGGAATTGTATAATGGCGCGAGACGGTCGTTCACCGATGGTCAGCAAAACGCCAACCCATAACAATTGCAGCACCACCCAGAACTTGGT
This sequence comes from Petrophora chlorosata, assembly GCA_951640565.1. Classification (NCBI taxonomy): domain Eukaryota; kingdom Metazoa; phylum Arthropoda; class Insecta; order Lepidoptera; family Geometridae; genus Petrophora; species Petrophora chlorosata. The sequence goes on from OX621191.1 coordinate 3,090,898, forward strand.
TTGCAAAATCCTGCGCGGTACTACATTGCGCTCGTCACTCAACAATTAGCTTTTAAGTCTCATAATGCCCAGTAATTACTCTGGCTATACCTTGCCATAAAAAAGCAACAAATATTTGCGCTTTTTTCTGGGTAAAAATATTTATCACTTAACATGAATCGAACCCGCAACCTCTGCGGTTTATGACATTTATGCTGATGTGCCCAAACACTACACCGTATTGGTTATTTAAACTATAACATAATACCTTTTTATTATATACTATTATTGTTAGTATTATTATACCTTGTAACAGATGTTTCGCGGAAACGCCAAGCGTCGGGTTCTGTCTGTAATGACGCCATATTGTTGAATATATAGCACAGTTCGTTCTTTTTTTCTTTCTTTCAGTGACCCTCACGAACTAAGTGAGTCATATAGGCGAAGATTAGCAGGCCAAGCTTACATGGGGCCAGTTTCACAACAGTGACACAGTTGACGCTGTTCGTTATCCAGAAAAGTCCTTCATATTAGGTATCAGAACTCGAATGGTTTTGGCCGACACGGTAGTCGTGATTTTTCTGTATGGGACCTTGAACTAAAGTCAGAGAATACACATTTATTGACCTTTGAACAGTCGTAACAATTTAAGATGAAATAATTAAAAATTTAGGTAACATACACACTAAACACGTCCGATTTGAAACTAGTTATGTTGAGGACTAAGAGCAGCCAGACAAGCGTAATGAGTTGTATACCTATAAATAAATGTTGCGAAATTCAGAATAACCACAAAATCTTTATAAATTATCACATCAGACGCGAGTAAAGAATGCAATCTCGACTTGAGATTGCAAATTGGAGATCTCGCGAAATTAAAACTTACAATCCCGCGTACATATTATTTAATTCGGATGATTAAAATGCGATGAAAACTGCTTGCCTGTGATTATAAACTTAATTGAGATAAAATATTAATTAAAAGAAAAAACTTTATTTTCTAATATAGCCTACAAATTACCCGTATTTTTTGGAAATCAACAAAAACAATAAAATAACACTGTAAATCAAAAGCGGAAAAAGTCTACTTCTAGGGGTGATTTTGGAAGAAGCTTCTCAAAAACCAAAGAGTATTGAGGGTGCTGTCTGATAATCGGCATCTTATGTCAGTCGCTATGTACCCAGCAGCTGAAAATGCCCTCTCTGATTCAACACTGGTTGGCACCAGCATGAGTAAACAGTTATAAGCAAACTGTAAAAAACTACCCCTTGTTCCTCCTCCACACTCATATAGATCCATCTCTTTCTTAATGAACTTAACTCTATCCTATCTAATCTCGTAGATACACGCAAAAACAACAAAAAAGGACACTGCCGCCCAATCCCGTCAACCTCGAGCGAGATCTCGTCATATTATGCTTCGGGATTGATCTCAAAATATGACACGAGATCTCGCGAGATCGGGATTGGATTCCCTAGACGCGAGTGTGCGGCTCAGCGAAGACTCGCTCGACGATCTAACGCACCAAAGTTCGAATCTCGCTGTATCCGTGTAAGTAACTTGCATATGTGCGAATTTGACATTTGCTCTAAAACGGTGAAGGAAACCGGCATGCTAAAAAATCAAGAACATTGTGGAATCCACCAACCTGCAGTGGGTACCTGTAGTGGGTTGTAAGATATATGTACTCCCTCCCAATGACAGAAGGCTTGTGTTCTAGCAGTGAACGTGATGGGATGATGATGATAATGATGATATTATAGAGCGACAAGTTTATACGATATCAGGCCTAGCGCACTCCGCACTGTAGGTACGAAGCTACAAGTACATAGCCGGAAACCGATGGCGGGTCACGCGTCGTTACACGTGCCGCGTCAGAAGAGATAAGAGCTATGCGATAGAAAGAGAGGCGCTCTGTAGGTTAATATGACTGGTAGGTATGCAGCGCTATGCGAGCTGAATTGAATCTTGTTGCGTCATAGCAAGAGTCGCCATTTGTTTAAATTTCTTCCCGGAGTGATGCTTCTGTCCCTTAGTATTCTGTGACGATACGGAGATATAGAGACGGACAATACTCGTATAGGGAGTTAAAATCCACACTAATGTTAGCTAAGCTTATAATATGAATAATATTATAAGTACGACTGTCTGTTTGTTACCTTTTTACAAATAAGCGGCCGAATTTTCGTCCCTGTTTATCGCGTGGTTTCAGAGGTATCGCGGTATAACCGACTCCCACGCGAAGTCGCAGGCAAAAGCTAATGTTATATAAATGCGTAAGTTGTATAGTAAAATAAACTAAAACAATGATGCTCGATTATTTTCTGACATACGTAGATAAAATATGTCATTAGGACACAATATTTGAAATCAGATCATCGCATCGGTTGCATTTCATTTGACAACCCGGCCGGCACCTGACCGCGCCGCGCTGCCTCGCCTTCAGTTCAGCGGTTGGGAATTCTTTATATGAAATTAAATTCAATACACCATGTATGTAGATAAAAAAATTACAGAGCTATTTATAGTTATCAGTTATTTCAAGAATAGCAAAATTACGCAATATGATAACTGTTCTTCATAATAATATCCGTATTATAAAATTATAAAATACTTTTATCGTATCTTGTTGTTTGCTGGTAGCTAAGGAACAGGATAAATTTAATAAAAGTAGGTACCTACTTGTTTTCATAATTTAATAATACGGAAAACGGAATACTAATAATAATGGAAATAATACTTAAATCCTAATATGATAATAATATCATATTAAGATTTAAGTACTTTTTTAAAGGGCAAATGACTTTGTTTCTGAAAACAACTCTACACTCTACTTACTAAAACCAAACGAAATTCTTACCTACAAGGAGAATCAATTATACAGCCCACAGACCATTAAAGGCCTATAGATAGCCCAAATGCTTCAACCACCACCACCAGTTGGCAGCGTACCCAAGATGCTGGCAGTATTGCCCCGTTGGATTGCAATACTGATACGTTAAGCCAAATAAGTCCCATTTTGGACATGCGTCGCATCGATCAGGCGCTCTGACAGACTTTTGAAAATACGATGAGCTCCCGGTCCCCACGGATCCAAAGTCTCCACACCTAATGGCTCAAATATGTTAACCGCTACCGAGTTAGGCATATTTGCGCCGCTTGAGCTACTATCGGCTGAATTAGCCGCCGCGCCAGCCTTATTCTGCGTGTCAGGATTGAAGTATAATTTCCCGTTGCTTGTTTGCTGGTAAAACCCATCATAGGTCTTACTCTCAAAAGTAGATATGAGTGATGGTTATTCTCGCACGAGAATGTGTGTTTTGTTTCGTATGTGGGACCATCAATATTGCCAACTCTACGTATATTTGCGTAGTACTACGCACTTTAGACCTTCACATTAGCAAAATAATATTATTAAACCCTTTATTTTCTAAATTGCGCTCCTTTCCCGTATCTCCAGTATACTACCCCTACAGGCCAGAAGTCAGAATTCAGGAACAGTTCCTAATGCATCGCTGGAACTTGGATTCCAGCGATGCATTAGGAACTGAATTCAGTGGTCCTAGTCAACTCCAGCCTCGACAGTCGCATTGCTATCTATATATATATATATATATATATATATATATATATATAAATCCTGGAACACTTTTGGCGACCTTTCATATTGCATCTAAATGGTAACCACCACTTCTGTTTGTTTTAGAAGAGCTACAGTTGCGAATGTTCATTCATTTGAACACCGGATATAGCGTAAATTAAACAGAAACTGTCTATTTCCAATAAATAATAAAATAGATTTATACTGCAGTGCACTCACTTTACAAAACTTTTGACTCCCTAACCACTTCGCTATACTTTTAACATCCATGTATATTAAACGTATATTTCCATTTACTTTTACAACAGTATGACTACCGTTTTTTTCTACGTCTATATCAACCCCGTATTCATTAATATTTACTTCATTCATATCCTAGCACTTTCAGTATCCTAGCCAATGCACCGTACTTTTGGTGCCTTTATATAAAAGATGTATATTTAAATTTACTCTAAAACTAACTATGCTACCTTTCATAATATTTGGATATGAAATCCTTAGCCAGTACAGTCAATTTCTAAATACTTAGGTTACTTAGTTCCAAACCCATATGAAAAACACAATAAAAAAAATTGTATTAGGTACAATTTGTTTATTCAGTGTGTTGTGACCACTCAGATAAAGTACTCGAAGTGTGACAATAATTAGCTTTACTAATGTATGGGCAAAATTTGTTTCCCAAAATATATCATCGCAAACGATTTTACGCAAATTTTCATTTGGTAAAAAAACATTTGTCAAATCAATTTATCGCATATTTTCAGTTAGCAACTCTTTTTTGGCAAATTATTATGGTTTTACAAAAAAAGCGTTTTAACAAAATGCTAAATCTTTTTCTGGCGCTTCGCCGGCCGCTGCCGCGGCACGCTCGCTGCGCTCACTCGACTCGTGCGATGTGGTGTTGATGGAAGTTACCTAACGCTCCACCTCGCTTCGCTCGTCGTTGCACCTATATATAACTTTGCCTTAGATTAGTAGTTTGCTATAATGAACATTTGACGTAATAAATTTGACAAAGTAAAATGATGCCAAATGATTTTGACCAAGTGAATAAAATGCGAAAAGTAGGTAAATTTGCTAAAGATTTATTTGGGAAATGAAACAAGGGCGATAAGTTTTTAGGGAAGTGAAATATGACCAAAAATATTTTGCCCAAAGGGCGGTACACCCAATATTTAACTTAGATACGTGGCTGGTAAAAATTTGCCTCACGGCACAGTCCAAGTTACGTGGAGTGTCCTGTACCTGTACTTATTAAAAAAAAAACTGATGAACTTTTAACGTACAGGTACAGGACGCACCACGTAACTTGGTTTGTGACGTGAGGCAAATTTTTACCAGCCACGTATCTAAATTAAATATTGGGTGTACCGCCCTTTGGGCAAAATATTTTTTGTTATATTTCACTTCCCTAAAAACTTATCGCCCTTGTTGCATGTTTACCAGCCACGTATCTTGAACTATCAGTCGATTTATTATTACTCTAGATTCTTCCTTTAGGGTACCAACACAATTATTTGCATACACAGAAAACTTTGTAGATATGTCAAAAGAATTTGCTCAAATGGTTGACGGTGAAAAATCAACACAACTCCATACAACACTAAATAAAAATGCCTACTATTACCTACGTACTAAAAATTATCTTAAACGGCACGATAAACAAGTCGAATCTAAACTCCTCTTATCTTGATGATTTGGACTTGCAAATAAAGCATTTTAAATAACTAAGTCGCTTTTTGTTTACGATTCAAAAGCTGGTTGCAAAAAGTCTGAATCAGTTAGTGCTAGTGCTACTTTAATAAGACAATACAATTTTAGAGTTTTTAAATAATCTTACAAAACTGACAATGTTCACACGAATTAAATACTTTTGTTATTGTATTTTTAGTATAATTGATTTGGTATCAATTCTGTTACTGTATCTTTTGCTCTATTTGAAACAAAACGGAATGGATGCCGTTAAGTTTAGTTTTAAGTTTATTTAGTAGCGCCAATATCATACTACAAAAAAAAAAGTCTTCCATTACTAAATCTTCTGGGAGTACGGAGAGCATGAACACATCAATTATCGCACCAATTAAAAAAAATATTTAACATTATTTATTTATCTAATTTTATCACATAAAATACTTAAAGTTACACACTATTCATTAAAATAAATAATTTAACTCTAAACTTATTCATCTTGATATTTCGGACATACAAACTAAATTTATCAAAAACAACCAAAGTCGCAGCCAACCGATTTGCAATAAGTCAGAGTCATCAAACTACTTCTATCTACCAATTAAGGGCGTGATGCGGCAAGAATCTCTATTCAATCTAAAATTTAACCTACTGGCTTACAAAGTTAAAAAGTACAACTAAGATGTTTTTTATAATTATATCTGTATCACATGCGATAGGTATATCTTTGATTTTGGGATTCGCGACAACACTTTGATCAGTAAAATACAATATGATAAAATATTAAGACATTTTAGGTGTACGTACCTACTTCTTAGGATTCCGGTTAATATAATTTCAGATATTTTGTATGGAGACCTTACTACCTTAATTTTTTTAATTTATTTCTCTAATGTTGCGGTCAAAGTTTGCTCGATCAAATATTGACCAAACTTATTAACTCTTTATGATCAAATCTCAAACCTATAATCATACTTTAAAGGTTTAACTATATTGTAAAACATTTGGTTCTACAATATAATTAAATAATGGTGTACTGCTCTCTGCGCAAAATATTTTTAGTCAAATTTCACTTCCCAACAAACTTATCGCCCTATTTACATTTCCCAAATATTTTTTTAGCAAATGTACATTTTACCTTTTATTCACTTGGTAAAATTATCATTTGGCATCATTTTACTTTGTCAAATGTTATTATGTCAAATGTTCATAATAGCAAATGTTTAGTAAACCAACAACGAAATATTAAGACCACGAATAATTATATAGCGAAACTTCAGAGTAAAGTTATACATAGGTACGACGACGAGCGACGCGAGGAGGTGTGTTAGGTTACTGGTGCACCACAACGCGCGAGCCGAGCGAGCGAAGCGAGCGTGCCGCGGCAGCGGCTGGCGAAGCGCCAGAAGAAGAATTATCCAAAGCCATTATTTGTTAACAATAAATTGCCAAAAAAGAGATTTGCTAATTGAAAAATTGCGATAAGATAAAATGTGATATTTTGGGATAGTTTTTTGCCCATACAATAGTAAACCTTAAATAATATGTTCGCGAAGGAACAAAAAGAAGTAGTATTTAGGTTGTTTAAATTGGATTTATTAGATTTTTTAGTATTTATAAGTCAAAACGTTGTGGGCGTGTAGCTGTAGGTGAATTGAGAATTGCGAATGTCAGTGTGACGTATGTGGTGCGCGCTTTGTATGTGTGTCGTGCGTGTGAGGAGTCTTTGTTTGTGTGCTATATGTATGTGGAGTTGACATTAGGTAGTACGGCGCAAACATCCTCCCGGGCGTTGAAAGGCTTCAGGCCTTTCAAGACTCTTCTCCAGAAGGCAGCAGGCATAAGCGGTTGATGGCCCGGCGCACGAGACCTTGAGCTGTAGCGACGTCGGCGACACGAGGAAGATTGTCTGTACCATAGAAGAGTTTTTCCACTCTCCCAAGGCGCCAGCACAGCGGCGGTGTCGCGTCGTCTTTTATAAGGACTAAGTCATTTAGTTTGAGTGACGCAGTCTGGGCGCGCCATTTTGTTCTTTGCTGTAGTTCAGCGACATACTCTTTAGTCCAGCGCTTCCAGAAGTGCTGCCTTGCTTGTTCTAGACGCTGGTAGCGGTCGAGACGGTGGACGTTGGCTTCAAGAAGACACGGAGCTGGAAGCGAGGTGAGTGGTCTGCCGATAATAAAGTGTCCCGGGGTAAGAGGAGTAAAGTCATTAGGAGAAGGACTCAGAGGACAAAGGGGGCGGCTGTTCAGGATTGCTTCTATTTGGGCAAACAGGGAAGACAGTTCCTCAAAGGTCAGGTGAGTGTTTTTGAGAACCCTATGCATAAGGAACTTGGCTGACTTGACCCCCGCCTCCCAGAGGCCGCCAAAGTGAGGAGCGTACGCTGGGGAGAAACGAAATTCAATTCCTTGAACAGCTGCAAAATCAATGATAGAACTTTCATTAGCCTTGAAGAAGTTCTTAATGTCCTTCGCTGCTGAGACAAAATTTCTACCATTGTCACAGTAGATGATTTTTGGTTGACCCCGGCGAGCGATAAACCTTTTTAAAGTTAATAAAAAGGCCTCTTTAGTGAGGTCACTTACCGCTTCTAAATGAATGCATTTATAGCGGAAGCAGACGAATATACAGAGGTAGCATTTCGTTATTTTACATCCACGTCCCTTACGATCCGTTATTAGGAACGGTCCGGCAAAATCTGTACCTACGGTGTGAAACGGGAAGTCCGGCTCTACGCGCTCAGAAGGTAGGTTACCCATGATCTGGGTCATCGTCTTCCCTCTGAAGCGACGACATATGAGGCATTCGCGACATACGCGTCTGGCCAAGTTGCGACCACCTATAGGCCAGTAGCGCTCTCTTATAGACGCGAGAACGTGTTGCGGACCGGAGTGAAAGAGACGTTGATGCTCGTACTGAAATATTAATTTAGTAAGGTGATTGTCAGATTTTAAAACTATAGGGTGCTTTTTGTCATAAGCGTAAGATGATGGGTCAATTCGACCTCCGACTCTGAGTACACCCTCAGAATCTAGAAATGGGTTGAGTGAAGTCAAGGCGACTTGAGCCTTTAAAGGCTTGTCAGTTTTTAAAAGTGCTATCTCATTAGGCCACGACTCATTTTGGGATATTTTAATTAAATGAGTCATAGCTTGCTTTCTCTCATTAGCAGAAAGGGAACCTAATTGTTTGTTTGTCGGATATTTAGCATTGTGAATAAATCGTAATATTTGTGCTAATACATTTTGAATAAATAATAGATTAGAATAATTCTCAATTTTGATTAAATTATTATCGCGCGTTAGTGCAGCCTCCCCGACGAAAGCGGACTGCGCTTTCATTTCAGGTAAGTCGACTGTAAGCGAAGATTCTGTAGGCCATTGGGATTCAGACTGTGAAAGGAAGTCAGGTCCATACCACCACAATGGAGAGCGCACCTGTTCCGGATCTACGCCCCTGGAAACAAGGTCGGCAGGATTTTCAGCGGTAGGTACATGACGCCAACATGAAGGGTCAGTGAGGTCATTTATAGCTGCTACTCTATTAGCTACGAATGTCTTAGCTTTATTTGGAGACCTAAGCCACCCGAGGACGACAGTAGAGTCAGTCCAGTATACTTGGCGGGTGATTGGACATCGTAGAGCTTCCATGACGGTGTTAGCAAGCTGAGCTCCTAATAAAGCAGCGCATAGTTCCAAGCGCGGAATAGTGGTAGGCTTGATAGGCGCTACTCGCGACTTGGCGCATACTAAAGAGACATTGATGTTGCCCTTTGCATCAAGAGATCTAATATAAATGCATGATCCAAATGCTCGAATGGACGCATCGTTAAAACAATGCAGTTCAATTATAGAGACGTCATTTATTAGAATGAATCTAGGTATTTTTAGAGAAGAGAGCTCTGATAGATGCTCTGTAAATTTAAGCCAAGATTTTTTTATGTCTTGGGGTACTGGCTCATCCCAGTCTAGCTTAAGGCTCCATAGCTCTTGGAGTATTATTTTGGGTTTAATTGTGCATAAAGCGAGAAGGCCGAGTGGATCAAAAATTTTGAACGTCGATGATAGTATCGATCGCTTAGTCAAGACGTCTGGTGGGGAATATTGTAAGTTAAAGTGAAAGTCATCTGATGATGGAGTCCAGCACACACCTAAAGTGCTAGTGGCATTACTAATCATGAGGTTGTTCTTTTCCAGGTCAAGGGATTCAGCGAGCACGGGAATAGGTAAGTTAGATCGGTACTTACGAAGATTGAAACCAAACTTAGCTAACTCACTGGACACTGACTGCTGAATGTAGCGCAGTTCAGCCTCCGTGTTGGCCCCTGAAAGGAGATCGTCACAGTAAAAGTCCTTTTGAATAATATTTTTAATTGCAGGATCGGAGCATTCCTCGCCAACTTGAAAAATCGACCGGCACGCAAGAAAACTAGAGCTAGCATATCCATAAGTAACGGTATTTAACTGTAGAGTCTGTATAGGGTCGTTTTCATTGTCACGCCATAAAATTTGTTGTAGGTGACGATCCGACTCTCTGACAACCACAGCTCTGAACATTTTCTCTATGTCGCCAGAGATGACGTACCTGTGTTGTCGGAATCGCACTAGAATATTGAAAAGTGGATCTTGGATGGTGGGTCCTACCATTTGTAGGTCATTGACACTAGGGCTAGAAGGACTAGATTTAGCACAGGCTTCGAAAACGACACGTGTCTTTGTTGATTCGCTAGTCTCTTTTATGACCGGATGATGTGGGAGAAAATAGGCATTATTAATTGTAGGTTTATTTGTAGGTAGTTTAGTTAGGTGACCTAGGGCTTCATACTCGTGTATAAATTCAGTATATGATTTTTTTATGTCTGGCTGCTTTCTAAAGCGAGCTTCCAAACACAAAAGGCGTTTTTTGGCTAAGTTATAGGTATTTCCTAATAGACTGGGGTCACCGCGAAGAGGTACGGCCACACAAAAGCGTCCATCAGGCGTTCTAGTAGTGTTAGCTAGGAAGTGCCTTTCACAAAGCTTTTCTTCCTCGGTAAGGGCTTTCACTTGGGGGAAATTTTCAAGTTCCCAGAATTTAGATAATTCGTGGTTTAAATCTTGTAGGTTAGGTTGCGGTTCCTTATTTAGTAGGAAATTGCAACTTACTTTTTGGGAGTCACATATAGGCTTAGGATTTAGTATAGGACCAGCGATAAGCCAGCCAAGCTTAGAGCTTTGTAAAATGGGATTTTTAGCCCCTAGGGAATATTTTTCTGAGCCTATTAAGTCCCAGAAGAGATCAGCTCCGATGAGCATGTCTATGGGTGAAGGCTCATAGAAATTAGGATCAGCTAATTCGAACTTGGATAGGTTGAGGTGGCTTATGTCAAGGGCTACCTTAGGCATCTTCCCGGAAATAGTGGGCAAGACGAGACAAGACATTGTCACATCAAATGCATTGTCTTTGGATCGAAGTCGTATCGAACACCGTTTTGTATTTATTTTTAGGGGTGTGTTTCCAATACCTACGACTTCGGTATTAGTTGGTTGGGGAGAGAGTCCTAACTTCTGCTGTACAGCTTCAGTTATGAAAGTCGACTGACTCCCACTGTCTAGGAGAGCACGCACAGTTGCAGTGTCTTTGGTTATAGGGTTAATGACCTGAACCTTGGCAGTACACAACAAGATTTCAGGGGAGGAGATTGCAGACATGGAAATTGACTCATTATTGATTTTAGTTTCAGGCTCATGGGATCTATGAAGTAGTGAGTTGTGTCGCTGTTTGCAGACGCGACATGAGCCAGGCAGCTTGCATTGCTGTGAGGTATGACCACCTCTTAGACAATTCTGACATAGGCTGTGAGAATCAACGATGCGATTCCTTTCTTCCACAGGTTTGCCTTTGAAGATGGAGCATTGGTGGAGATGATGGTCAGCCCTGCATGCAACACAGTGCGGGGAAGAACTGGAATGAGCAGAAGGGTAAGTCTCCTTGGGGTAAGTAGTAATTAAGGCTTTAGTTTGACCTTTTTGATTAAAAGTAGGGTTATATTTTGTTTTTTCAGGTTTTTCCTGTCTCGAGCGGTGGAATGAAGTTTCCAGAACATCAGCGCGGCTCTTCAAGAAGGAGAAGAAGTGTTCAAGGGTAGGTATTTCAGGTAAGTGGTTTCTATGTTCCTCCCATTTAAAGTAGGTAGTGTTATCTAACTTTCCCGAGACTACGTGGATTATAAGAACGTCCCATTTATCTGTAGGTAAACCTAAGCTATTGAGAGCTCGAAGGTTCTTTGTAACATGGTCGATTATGAATCGAAGTGACTTTTCAGTCTCACGCACGGACTCGATGTTAAATAACGACTTTAAATGATTATTAATTAGTTGACGTTTGTTATCATATCGCTCACACAGTATCTTCCAAGCCTCAATATAATTACGGTCAGAAATCTCAAGGTTTGTTATCACGCGAGCAGCTTCGCCCTGTAGGTACGAGCTCAAATAATGAAATTTATGAATATTTCTGATTTTGTCATTTTCGTGAACTAAAGATGTAAATATCTCTTTAAATTCAAGCCACTTGTAGCAGGTTCCGTCGAAGTTCGGTATACGAATCTCCGGAAGTCGGAATCCAAGAGGGTTATCAGAGCTCTTATCATTATGACAACAAGAGTGAGTGGAAGAATGTTGTGGGCTCGGCATAGGAGTAGTAGAATTCTTCTCTATTAATGTTTTAGCAAACGCTATGCAATGGTAGAAATCTTGTTCAATTAGTTCTCTCACAGCGAGCTCGGCTTCTAATTTTTCTACATTTATAATTTCTATTTGATTTTGCACCTCGTCAAATTCTATGAATAGCGCTTCAACTTTCGATAATTTCATCGCAAGTTTACTGATTTCAATTTTGGATATACTTTCTAGTGTATCTAAAATATCTAAATGATTTTTAAACCTTGTTACGCGTCCCTTCATAGAACTACGTTTAGAACTTAAGTCCCTTAAGTTATCGTCACGCGACATCATAAAGCTTGCGATAAACTGCACTCGAAAGAATCAATTAGCACGTAAAAGTTACGTAATAATAGATAAACAATAAGCATACGACACGCTCCTCGCTTTGACGTCCCAGCTGATCGGCAGTACGTCCAGTCAGCAAACCAGTTTGCTATGCGGCGCGGCGCACACGGAGTAGGTATGCACTATGCAGTCGGCAGCGCGCGGTGCGAGCGCCCGCGGGAAGCTAGCAGTCAGCGAGATGCGATGGAGATGAGGGATGAATAGTGCCACTGGAATAGAGTGTTACGACAAGCTTAGGGCACAGCCTAGGTAAATAGTTCCGTGGGATGAAGCTAATTGTGAGGTGAAACAGTGAACAAATAAGGAATGCAGTGCAAAAAGTGCGATAGAATGAATCAGATTCAAACGTTATCTAGGCTATTAATACAAAGGATTATGCAATAATATTAAGTAAGTAGAAATATTTTAACTTTAAGTTTGTTTACTTTAGTAAAGCTTTGGGAAATAGAATATATTCGTAGATATAGACGTGTGTTTCGTTTATAAGTAGGTAATAACTAGGTAGGCTACACGAAGCTAGATTTAGGTTTAGGCTTTAGACTAATATAGGCCTTGTCTGTGACTGTTATAGGTAGATGCGGTGCTATGAAGTGAATAGGTAAATGATAGGCAGCATAACACAGACTTTAGGCAACAGCTCAACAAGCCTAAGAGGAACTAGAACTCCCTAAATTCCCAAATAGAAGGGGGAAATTGTAAGGAAAAGAAAAGGAACGGGCTCACAGTATAGATAAGCAGGCAAACGAAGCGTCCAGGTTGTTGTTTCCACGATCGTCTTCAAGTAGGCTGCGTACTGGTCGCCGGTCGGTTAAGTTCCCGGTGGATTTACGCGTTCCCGACGGGCGGACAGGGATCACACGTAGTCGCTCGGTGTTCACGGTAGTCACGGTGAAGTACTCCTTGGGTTTCCACAGGATAACTGGAGATTATCTTCGATTTGCCGTGGTGGACACGTAGCGTTGACCTCTGGGCGTCCTTGGCTCGGGGACCGATCTTGCTATTTCCTTCGAAATCCTTGTTTTTAGTCTGCAGGTCCTGTCACGGTCGCCACTTTGTTCGCGAAGGAACAAAAAGAAGTAGTATTTAGGTTGTTTAAATTGGATTTATTAGATTTTTTAGTATTTATAAGTCAAAACGTTGTGGGCGTGTAGCTGTAGGTGAATTGAGAATTGCGAATGTCAGTGTGACGTATGTGGTGCGCGCTTTGTATGTGTGTCGTGCGTGTGAGGAGTCTTTGTTTGTGTGCTATATGTATGTGGAGTTGACATTAGGTAGTACGGCGCAAACATAATATAATTTATCTCAAACTTCGAGCTTAATTTAATTGTAGATGATGACCGCTTCATTTCTTGTTCGTAACAGTTTATCGTCAAATTTTACACACACTGGCAAAATACCTGAAAGTTCTCTCGCGAACGTTTTTGGCGACCGACTACGAATATGGGATCAAAAAAATTAGACGCGAGCTTGAATCAATCAAACTGAGACCAAATCAAAATAAAAGAAACACGGCAACGTCGCACACGTGCGTTTCGCAGGACAGCAAGCGAGCTGGCAACGTGTGGTATTCATATAGGCGGGCTAATGAAATCTGATATACATCGCACTGTATGTAGCGCCGCCTATTGACAACTCGCGGAACAAAAATATGCACCACCAGGCACTTTCGAAAAAATTTGGCGACAGACATAAAATTTAATATGGCACTACTAACGACATCTAACATCGATTGCAGTAAAAATTTTCGAGAAATAATTTGGCGACCGTATACCGGTCGCCAAATGTCGGTGGTCGCCACTTTAGACGCATTTTTGTGTTCAGCGGTAGCCGGATAGTTAGTGCGATGTAAATATATATATACATTGCTATATATATATATATATGTATATATAGATAGCAATGCGACTGTCGAGGCTGGAGTTGACTAGGACCACTGAATTCAGTTCCTAATGCATCGCTGGAATCCAAATTCCAGCGATGCATTAGGAACTGTTCCTGAAGCGAAATTTTTTAACCCTGTGAAATAGTGTGTGTTGTTTATTTAATGTAATGTTATATATTTTTATGTATGTTAGTATATATATATATATACCTAGTCAGGTCATAAATTCTGTCACTGTTTAATATAAAATAATTGAAACAAGTTTATTCATTATGTAACCATTTATATACCAAAATGAACTTAACAAAACATAGATTCTTATGACAATAAAGTTTATTCAAAATGACCTCCGTGATTCTGAATACAGGCCTTCAATCTGCGCGGCCAGTCGTCTATCGCAGCACGAACGAGGTCCATGTCAATATCGGCGGCTGCCTTAATCAAGGATGTCTTGAGTGACTCCAAATTGGGATGAGGCTTTGAGCACGCCTTTTCCCCCAAGTGTTGCCATATCTTGTAATCTAACTGTCGAAAGTCGTAGTCGTAAAAGTCGAACTGAATTCAGTGGTCCTAGTCCTATATATCCTATATGTCCTATATATATATATATATATATATATATATATATATATAGATAGCAATGCGACTGTCGAGGCTGGAGTTGACTAGGACCACTGAATTCAGTTCCTAATGCATCGCTGGAATCCAAGTTCCAGCGATGCATTAGGAACTGTTCCTGAATTCTGACTTCTGGCCTGTAGGGGTAGTATACTGGAGATACGGGAAAGGAGCGAAATTTTTTAACCCTGTGAAATAGTGTGTGTTGTTTATTTAATGTAATGTTATATATTTTATGTATGTTAGTATATATATATATATATATATACCTAGTCAGGTCATAAATTCTGTCACTGTTTAATATAAAATAATTGAAACAAGTTTATTCATTATGTAACCATTTATATACCAAAATGAACTTAACAAAACATAGATTCTTATGACAATAAAGTTTATTCAAAATGACCTCCGTGATTTTGAATACAGGCCTTCAATCTGCGCGGCCAGTCGTCTATCGCAGCACGAACGAGGTCCATGTCAATATCGGCGGCTGCCTTAATCAAGGATGTCTTGAGTGACTCCAAATTGGGATGAGGCTTTGAGCACGCCTTTTCCCCCAAGTGTTGCCATATCTTGTAATCTAACGGACTCAAATCTGGACTGGAGGAGGGCCAGTCTTCGTGCCGGATGAAGTCGATTTCACGCGCCGCCAGCCAGTCTTGTGTGCTCTTCGCTCTATGAGCTGGCGCCGAATCTTGTTGGAATACCCAGTGCCTGTTATTGAACATGGTATGAGAAACAGGTTCCACAAGGTTCGTCAGGACTGTATTTTGATACACAACTGCATTCGTTTTTACACCTTTCTCACAAAAATGTACCTCTGTTAAGCCCTAATAAGAAACTCCCAACCATACCATGAGCGAGGATGGAAAATGACCTCGTTGGACACGCGGAATACGGTTGCTCGCTTCTTCACTACTGTGTGCGTACACCTTAAAATTTTTTTCATCTGAAAAAAGAATTTCCCGATATTTTTTTCCCGCGTACCGCTTCAACAAAGCGCGGCATCTCTTCAGTCTCAGGTCCATTAGACGAGCATTTAAACGATGTCCTGTTTTTCTTCGATATGCCCGAAGCCCTAAGTCTTCATTTAACACCCTTTTCACCGTGGTTCTGCTTAACCCCATCTGAAGGGCCAACAGTTTCTGCTTATATTTTGGATTTCTTTGAATTCGCGCCTTCACAGCTTTTATCACTGCTGGAGTCCTAACAGACCGAGGGCGACCACTTCTTGACCTGTCATCTAAACTAGTGTCTTTTTGTCAAAAATTTCAATTGGCGCGTAACCGCAACGATGCAACGCAATAACTGCAACACGGTCTTCTTTAAGCGTCCACTCCTAGTTTAATATAATAATAGTTTAATTATAATTATAGTTAATAATAATAGTTTAATAATAATAGTTTAATAATAATAGTTTAATTTAATCATAATAATAGTTCAGTTACATAATATATATATATGTATATATTTTGTAACTTAATGACGAGACGAGCTGGTCGTTTGCCTGATGGTAAGCAATACGCCAGCCCATAACAATAACAGCACCACCCAGAACTTTGTTTTGCAAAATCCTGCGCGGCGCTGCACTGCGCTCGTCACCCTGACACAATTAGCTGTTGAGTCATAATGCTCAGTAATTTCACTGGCTATAGTGCCCTTCAAACCGGAACACAGTAATGCTTGCGCACTACTGCTTGGCGGCTGAATTACTGGCAAAGCGGTGGTACCCACCCAGACGGCCTCTCGCATACGAGAAACCTACCACTAGTAGGTAATACTATATTGTATTGACCTCGGTGATATAGGTTTAGAATAGATTTTGCCGAATGCCGAGAGAACAACAATCTCATTATGAAAATTAACGTGGTTTAGCCCCTTTTTTAATTTAGGTTCACCAAGCTGCACGACACTCTATAAAACATAAATTGCTTTTGTTAGTAAGTGTACGACCTTCTTGAGGTGAACACAACATGCTATAATAATTATATTACACTCTTTAGGATTACGGAAACTTGTTAAGGATACCATATACATATAACACCGAGTGAACTAAATGAATGAGATAGGGAAAGATTTACAAATAACAAAAAAATATTAGGAGGCAAAATTCATTTTGATAATGGATTGATGATATAATTTGCGGAATGATAATAATTTGCGGGTGACACTCACGTTTAAGTTGGAACAGTCCAACTATAGTTTTAACCACATCCGGTCGTCGCGCCGGTTCCATACTCGCCTTGAAAAAGACCACGTGTCACCCATAAATTATTAGGTATTAATAATGTGAACAGTAATCTATAAATTATATAGTCAATTTCACGTTCACAACCTTAGATCAGGAGCCATGCTTGGGTAAAGGAGTGACCCTGTAAAATGCCCAATTGGAACGTTGCGCTCAGTACCAAATTAAAATTATTATTAAAGTAGCGGCATTTTTTTACGCTTGATAGGTATATGTTTGGCCACTATCTCGCCTGATGTGAACCGATGATGTGGCCTAAGATGGAGCACATTATTAGAATTTAATAATTTTATTAGGTAAGTAAGTAAGGTAGGTAAGTAGTTTCCAGTTCAATTTCTTCAGTTTTCACTACGAGATTATGTAAGAAACTGAACTGAAACTTGCTTGCCAAACAAAGTTGCAAGTTAGGAAATTCATGCAAATTACCTAATAAAATTATTAAAACGCCAGTGTCTGCTGCTTTCACAAAAAAAAAAAAAATTCTAGGTACTTGACTTATGTGAAAGCAAATCTCGTTTCAGCTTCTTCATGTTTACATGCTAATTCAGTTTCTTCAGTTTTCACTACGAGGTTATGTTAGAATAAAAATGTCGCAGCTGTTCAGTTGAGAACACTAGCATTCGACGCATGCGCAATGGCTTTAAACAGCTGGCAATCGCTATCCTCGTCTGACTAGTGATGTTAAGTGCTAGCTTTCTTTCACTCTACCTTAATTATTTACCATCTTTAACAGCCAGCAAACCTTATTTGCGGCCAGATTTAATTAGGCAACCGTATATCATAATAAAAAGAAAAAAAATAGCTTTAATTTGATATATAAATCATAAGTGTACGTTATGAACGCATTAATGTATCAAAATCATACTTGTTTAAACCTGTAGCCCTGAGCCCAACGCAAAAAGAATTTTCCAAATCGGTTCATAAATGACGTAGTTCTGAGGTAACACACATAAAAGAAGATTTTTGAAGTCGATTAAAAATAGAACGCGCAGACATAGCGCAGGGGCACAGCAGCGCCAGGCAGTGATGTGGCGACCTTGGACCATGGTCACCCAGGACAAGCGTTATCATAAGCAACTTATAACCGCCAAACTAGCACCAGTACGGTCGTGTCGTGTTAATTACATTGCACTTAATTTTAATAAACGCGGTTTATATCAATTATCATCATACCAATAATTATTGGTATTATAATACTATTATAATTATATACCTAGGTATTATAATACCTATATATTAGTGTATTTGTAAAAATAGTGTCTTTATATTTTTTGAAATGGATGCCGCTGACATTAATCATTTTGGCGAGACAGCGTCGAATTCCAGGTTTGTTAACAAGTGCTGTCCTATCGGACCACGTTTAATTTTTTTTTTTTTAATTTAGACAAAGATAAGACGCTTACTACACACGTGTGACATTAAATGTTTTCTTTAATATTAGCCTGATGAAGAAGCGACGGCGCGGGGCCAGCTCCATCTTTGTTGGACCGGCGCGGCGCATGCGCCGGGGCGTAGTTAATGGTTATGATTACGACAGATGTGAACTGCTTTACATGCGAATTAAGTTTGTGTCAAACTTATATATTAATATTGTCAACTTAATTAACTTCCTTCTGTATTTTGGTTAAATCTTTCAATTTTAATTTTGTGAATCGTCGTACTTATGTATATATTTTTATCGTATCGATTTAACATCGAGTTTGGGCTTATTGGACTTCATAATCATAATTTTTTTCATAAGGAAATTGGCCTTAGGACAAAAAAAGTTTGACAAAGAACATGTCAATATTTAGAGTATTAATTATAATACACATAAATACTTATATTTTTTTTCAATTATTTTATGTTTATTTTTTTAAGTTATTTGCAATGTATTGACATTTAATATGAAACATATACTAGAACAATACACATAAATTAAAAAGTAAATAATAAGATGTCACATGTATAAATTGTAAAATAAAAATAAATACAATTATAGCGGTCTTGTATAGCCGCTCAACTGCCGTCTCTCTCTAGATCTATGTGCTCCATCTTAGGCCACATCATCGCTTCACATCAGGCGTGATAGTGGCCAAACATAGATCTATTAGGCGTAAAAAAAATATGTCTTAACCCTTATACATTAGGAAGTCCTCGTAGCTGTAGAACGTCTGGTGGACAAGCCAGCGTTTTAGCTTCCCTCGACAAATATTCTGTGTGAATCCTGCAATAGGAGTAAGGATACTTTTTATCTCGGAAAATTGTCCGCGCGGAAGATACCGGAGGGCGCAGCTAGTTAACAACACACATCAAATTACTCAACACTATTTCCACGTTGCTTGTTTTCACTATCTTCTGAACATTGCTTTTTTTGTTTCAGTTGTTCCCAGGAAGATCAGGAAGGACCAGGAAGACGGAACTCAAGAAATGAGGTTGACATGGCCCAGCCGGGTCCTAGGCCCAAATATAACATCAAGATGCCGAACTACGATATGAGTTATCGCAAGATATTCTTCATTATCAACCACGAAGAATACCAAAACACGATTGAATTTGGGTAAGTAGGTATACCCATAGTGCGACAAGAGCAAAAAGGTTTTTTCTTTTTATGGAACTAAGTAATGAGACGAGCAAGTCGTTCGCCACGCCTGCCAATAACAATTGCAGTGCCATCCAGAACAAACGTTCTAAAAATACCATAAAAAGTACTGCGTAGTACTGCATTGCGCTCATCACCCTGGTACATCAGATATTAAGTCTCCTATGCCCTGTAATTTCGCTGGATACAATGCCCTTCAAATCGGAACATAGTAATGCTTGCACGCTACTGCTTGCCGGCAGAATAACTGGCAAATCGGTGGCACCTATAGGTGGTAGGCGGCCTTCCGTTTACGAGAGACCTACCATGCGGAGGAAATTAAAGTCGCGATTAAGACCAATATAGGTAAATAATAAATTTGATTCAATAAACCAATTTGCTCAATTAAGTCTTTCCTCAAGGGTTTTCTAGAAGAAAACTCGTCTTTGTACTTGTACTTTATAATCCTCGATGTAAATGCATTGACAATGTACACTAAAGATTATAAGAATAAGAATTTTATTAAATCTGTTATAATAAACCCAAAAAACCTGTACATGAAAGATATTCAGAAAAAAATCTGCCAGGGCGACTTAAAATGAGTAACTAAACATATTAAAACATTTTTTAAATTTTTTGTTTGTTTGTTTGTCAGTTTGTTTGTTTAGACTTCTATAACTTTAAAACCACTGAACATATTTTCATGAAATTTCCGCGAATATGTTCATCAAAACCGTGATTCTAATATAGGCTATTGAAATTTAGAAAATTCTACTTATGGGGTTGTTAAAAGACGGGTGAAATAGTATGGACAAAAGTTATTAGATTGTCCAATAATCTTGAAACTCAAAATTAATACTTACCGGTAAATATTAACGAATACAGGTCCTTGATTTTTTTTATATTTAGCTTCTTTAAGCGATGAAGACAGAAAGAAGATATATTTAGTCTGACTTTCAAACGCTATGTAGACTATATAAATTTTATTTACATAAAAAATATCATGTTAGACATATATAAGAATTACTAAAAACGCTGATGTTCAGCGTTTTTAGTAATTCTTATAAAACAGCTTCGACGCTTTACACATATAATTATTTTTTAGAGTAAAACAAGAACTGACACTTCAAGACTAAATAATATTTTTTGTTTTTGTTGATTTTTTCAAAAAGTGCTGAATGAATTGCGATAAAATTTATATGAGACTACCTCTGAAGTATCACCTACCAAACAAAAATCGATTCATCAATCATCAAAATCAATTCATAATTGGCGGAGTAATCGCGTAACAAACATACAAAAAAAGAATAATTCAAATCTAAATTTTCGAAATTAATTTATTTTAATTTTTATTTCGACTTCCGACTTTCGGAATTGCACTAGTTAATTCCTCCATTCCCGTTTCAAAACCGATTTTTTTACATTCCCACCGGCGCGGCGGCCGCGGCCAGCGTGGTGGCCGGCTATTTATAATAAAATAATTTTATTTTATCCTGTTTCAGGGATCGCATATCTAAACGGGAGCAACCACCAACAAGAACCGGGACGAAGCACGATGTAGAGAAACTACAACGTACTTTTGGGGGCTTAGGCTTTGAGATTAGACCACATACGTTTAACGACTTGACTCATTCTGAAATTTTGGATTTAGTTAAAAAGAGTAAGTATTTAAAGAAGAATATATACCTAGAGACTTACACAATTCCTTGGTATTTTTATTTTTCTATGACCTTCTTGACCTATCATGTTACGTATCATCGATTTGACAACCTTTCGGTACCCGTTTTCGATATCACGATGTAGTGATAAAACGCTCGATGTGGTGATCTTCGATTTATTTTACTTGTTTCTCTAAGATCTGTTTGGCCAGTATCACGCCTGATGTGACGATATGGTTGAAGGGTCCCGGGTCCCTCGGCTTCGAACCTTGTTTTTAAGGTTCGTATTATCACGGATACAAGCACTGTATTTTTTCTTGATTCACACTAGAATTCAACAGACCCAGGTTACATACATATTATTCACTAGCACCCCGCAGTTTCACTCACGGTTTCGCGGAATAAACAGTAGCCTGTGTCCTTTTCTAGGACCTAAAGTAGCTACATACCATATTTCATCAAAATCCTTTCAGTATTTTTTGCGTGATTGAGTAACAAACATCTATCCACCCATCCATCCATCTTCATAAACTTTCTCATTTATAATATTTCTTCGCCTTTTCTGTTATAATTTATACAGGTGATTCAAAACGTTTTTGATTTCAGTTTGTGAAATGGACCACAACTACACGTCCTGTCTAGCCATCGCTATTCTGACTCATGGGGAAGAGAATGATATAGTGTATGCTAATGACAAACCGTACCTGCTCAACAAAGATGTGATCAACGTCATACTGGAGACGCCTGGCCTTGCTGGGAAACCCAAGTTGTTCTTTATTCAGGTACGTCTAGTGAAAATACATGTTATGGGTCCGACTGTGTACAACAAGTTGCCGGAGAATATCTCTGCAGCTCCCAACTTACAGTGCTTCAAGTCAAGACTGAAGCGGTGGCTTGTTGAGCAATCGTTCTATAGCTATGACGAATTACTAAATGTGAAATCCTTTTATTTTAATTCGATTTTTTGTATTGAAATCGCATTTTACTTAAATATATTTTGACATTGACACAAATTAATTAATTTATTTGACATTACATTATATTAAAATATTATTATGTAACTTTGCTTAGTAACATACTTACAATGATGTGTTTCTATATTATTTTAATGTATTTTATATTTGTGTGAATTTTGATGTAGCCTTATTATAAATAATACTATTTATTGACGTGTAAATTTGTCATTTTACCAATAAATTGATTATGATTATGATTATAAATATCAGCAGGCATTTCGATGGGTTGCAAGCATTGCTCTATCTCCTAAGATACCGGAAATATTTAGAGGCTTACAGCTATTTAACTAGGAGCGCTGCTCATAACTAGCTTGCAGAAAAATACATGTCTGCATCTCTTCTAAAACGACTTCAAATCGGAGTGGTTTTTATGTTAGTTACCTCAGAATTGCTTCATTTATGAACCGATTTGGAAAATTCTTTGTGCATTGGGTTCAGTATAGCTACAATGTGGTCCCATATAAAGATCGATATTCGATCTTCGACTTCGAAGAATTGAATCAGACTTGAATTCGGTTTTTACTAACTTCAAGAAACGAGGCGGTTCTATGTTCCACTGTATATTATTATTATTTTTTGTTCTAAAATGAATTATTTTTGTTTTTAGCTTGAAGAAATAGTCGTTTTCGATATTCTCTCACCTAGTTGCTGTGCCCGACTGGGTCCATAATGAACTGTATGATTTAATTTACACCTATTATATTTGAAGTATTTCAACATGTTATGGAATTCAATAAACAATTAAAATTGAAATACGCTGTATTTCGAGTCCCTTGTTTTCACACATCTTCTAGATTAGAACTCAAACACTAGATCCCTTATTAATAAACGCGTCTTAATCCTTATTTAATGTATGAAATTAACATATTCGTTTCAACGTAAGAACCGTGACAAAACATATTAAACATTGCTTAACTTTTTTAACAATAGCCTAGGATCTTGAAATGGTTGTTCTTGAAATTTGTGAGCAGTGTGGATGGCGGGAGTTGTGGCGCGCGCATTGCAAAATGCGATCTTGTTCAGCGCGCGGCGCCGCGCGCGCCCCGCTAGGCGTTCCTATTGGGACGCAGCTCATGAATCCCAATCAATTTGTTCCTGCATGTTTCAGGCCTGTAGGGGAGAGGACCTTGACGAAGGGCATTGTGTCGACCTCATCGATGGAGGTTCTCGTGCCACCATCCCTACACATTCGGACTGCCTCGTGCTGAGGTCCACGTTTGAGAGTGAGTGTCATTGGTCTTATTGTTTCTGCCGTGTGCCAATATTGTCCATACAAGCCGGTCAAAAATGGAAAGTAAGTAGACTTCAAAGCTAATTCAATCGTAAAACCTCCGATGACTCCTGAACCGTTACATTTGCCTTAATTTCTTGTTTTCGATTAACAAAGGACAGTTTCTGTACTGTCTGGCCCTTTGCATCCTTACTGACAACCTGTGGTGTGAAAACGAACAGTTCTCAAGTAAAGTTTGTATCATAGGAATATTATAGACAACCTACCTAATATTCCTTTATATGGACAAAAGAATAGACAGTAACAAGTTTTTTAAGCAGATATCTGTAGACTATTGAGTGTACTTGCACAGCGTTCTGCAGCTGTTTTTTGTCCATGTGACCTTATTTCAATGCTGTCTAATTAATAATATTTTTATCTTATTTTCCACATTGCATGCCTTACAACTTTATATTAAATGATATTATTACTCGTACCTTATTTCCGATATTGCACTTGGACTGTAGCTGCATAGCTATTCAGTGTTAAAGTAGATACTGGGTATACGTACTTAAGTGAAGCAGTGTTTATTATCTTATTGGCTGGTGGAGTCCACACGTGACCAAAATGTTGGCGTGTATTTTAGTCAAAGAATCGGCCTCGCTATTCAGCGAGGCAACGCCACCAGCATTTTGGGCATGTTGCCGGACGACGGGTTTCGGTTGAATTATCAGTAGGCCATACAGTTGGCTCAACCGATACCCGTATGTACATAGTATTTAATTTGATTATGTAGTTTGATTTAGTATTAAGGTAGTTGTTATTTTAGTATTTAATTGTTCTAGTTTAGTTTCTTATTGTTCAATTTAAAAAGAACTTTAATGCCCGGTCCTTACCTATAATATGAATATTTTAACATTTTCAGAATACGTATCATTTCGTAACAAAAGAGAAGGTTCCTGGCTAATCCAGACCCTATGCAAAATTGTGAAGAAGTACCATAAAGATTATGACTTCGTACGGATGATGACATTCGTCAACAACGAGATCGCGTCCAGAGCTTCTAATCATTTAGAGGGAGCATATCACAACAAGAAACAAATACCAGAGTACCGCTGTACGCTGACAAAGTTTTTAAATCTCTAAACCCAAATAATCTTTTGTAATAACCCAAGGCTCTAACGATTCTCACTACTTTTAGCATCCGCGATCGACGATTAAATCGCTTCAGAAGTTAGATGCAGCGATTGTGCGCTACTGTGGAACGCCAATCGCAGCGATTTTAATAGCACGTTCGAGTCGCGCGAATGAGTGATTTTGTGCTGCAATTAAAAAATGCCGATCTCGGTTACGTAGTAATAGCAGGCCTAGCGCACTCCGCACTGTAGGTACGAAGCTACAAGTACATAGCCGGACACCGACGGCGGGTCGCGCGTCGTTACACGTGCTGCGTCAGAAGAGATAAGAGCTATGCGATAGAAAGAGAGGCGCTCTGTAGGTTAATATGACTGGTAGGCATGCAGCGCTACGCGAGCTGAATTGAGTTTTATTGCGTCATAGCAAGAGTCGCTATTTGTTTAAATTTCTTTGCGGAGTGATGCTTCTGTCCCTTAGTATTCTGTGGTAATAGTTAGTATTCTTTGCTAAACGAGCAACTACTAAAACGCGCAACTGTGATACTCGATTGCAATAATGTGAATCGCGTATGCTAAAAGCAGGGTGTGTGGTTAGGACTTAATATATCAATAATAGTATGATCAATTTATTAGAATTATTTTAATTAAATTGATAGATTTTACACAGGGTGGAAGTTTGAGATGGTACATGAAGGGTATTTAAGCTGTCGAAAAAGGGAAATGACTGTGACATGACACTCTTCTGTTTAAAGAGCTAGCCAGACGCCTCATAGAAACAATAGGTGATCAAAGAGCTGGCCTCGAACAACCTCGGCCAACGAATTAGTCTGGTCATTGAACGAGGTAATGTCGCCAGATTATTGCGCACCTTGCCCGCAGACTGTGACCAAAATTCTGTGTATTATCTTTAATTTTAGTTTTAAATTTTTTTATAGGTTAGTTTATTCATTATCACTATGCATGTATTTGTAGATAATTGTTTCTACTTTATCTATACTTTGTTCAAACAGACCATTTAATCATTTAACATAATTCAATCCAGTTCTTAGTAAACTAACAAAATAGTAAAACTAACTAGCCAAACTAGTAAAACCTCAACAAACAATGTAGAATTTTAGTCTCAGTTTTGCATGTGATTGATAAATGATTATTTACTATTTTATTAGTGTTTATTTTATGTAATTAGTTTATGTAAGTGCATTAAGATATTGAAAACCGCCGCCTGCACGGTTGTCTGGAAGGGATCGCTTTTAGCGATAAGACCGCCAGTTGTTACACTAATAAGCTTTTATTGTTAGTTTTTTAATTATGTGTGTTTCAATAAAGAGTTATTTCATTTTCATTTTCATGAATGACATTTTTTAAGTCAATAGTTTGTCACAGTCATAGATCAATTTATATTTATATTTATTACTTTATTACTTTATATTCACTTTATATTAGCTCCGATTCGACTTGAAAGAAGGACTGACCAACAAGCTCAATTTTGCATTTTTATATTATAAGCTCTGTATTCTGAGGTTGTAAGTTATCTAATCATATATAATATAAGTATATAGGTACCTAGTTAGTATTATTTAGTATAGAAGGAAGTTTAAATATTGGGTACAACCCTGCCTCAATCGTTTGATATATATCAATCAACGTGTCGATCAATTCGTTCGTCCACATGAAGGCATGTGTTTCCGACTAATGTTCGCAACTGAGCGTATCCACAGAGCAAATGTCGGAAACAAGCGCGCCCTTTGATATGAGCGCCGAAAACGGAAACACGGTTCACTACATTTGTTTACAATTTTTGTTGCTAACGCAAAGTAATTAAAGAAACTTTTGTCACCAAAGAGTGTTATTTTATATTATTATGTCGCTCTTTCTCACGGGTTATATACCCGGTCCTTTGGAAGGCTTGCGTCCAACATGTAGAGGTCTCTTAGAGCATTTAATTTAGATATGTAATGGGCAACACTTACCGGGGACTGTCTCTAAGTTCAACATTAAGAAGATGCATTCAAAGACAGCCCCCGATAAGTGCGAGGACTACTATTGGAGATATGAATATTACTTATGATTGATGAAAATAATGTTATGTTTCGTAAAAAACATTAGATTTTTTTATAGTTCCAATGTCCCGTGAGTATGATCACGAGAACTCTATCCTAAACTACATACTTAGATAAAATTAAGCATTACCTCTATTAGTACCTATTATGTTGTTCAATTTATAAATGTATAGTTACTACTACGTTATAGCACAGGTTTACTTGTGCAGGTTTACATGTGTTTACCTATACGAGTTTATCCGTGTTGCAATTATTAAGCATTTACTAATTGCTGGCATTTATTAATAAATAAAATAAAAATAAAAAGCCTTTATTTTCCACATCCCTTTTTTTTTTTTTTTTTTTTTTCTCGGTGGTAGTTGTGAATTGAACACCTATCTTTACTAGCTCTTTGTAATTTAAATAAATAAATTAGTTTATTATAGTATTTAGTAACAGTTCTAATGAATTGTTAAAGTTTATTAAGTAATACCTGCCTGGAAGTGTTATCTCCTTCAGAATACACATTTAACATCCCATCACACATTTGCTACTCGCCGGCACAAAATGGAGGCTATTCAGGAATCTATAGCAAAAGTGGCAGCCTCATTTCACCAACGGATGGACCTATTTGAAAGGGAGCTGAACAACACTACGACACCCACCACTACAGCAAACTTGGCAGCAGAGTATGCAGCTTTCAAGACATTCACTATGGCTGCACTACGGTCACTGCAGAGCCAAGCAGAACTTCTTGCTGGCGGGGCTGATCACATGGAGCAGCGGAGTAGGCGGAAGATCTTGCTGCTACATGGTGTGGCCGAGGTAAGCAAGGAGGACACGGCTTCTGTAGTCACTGGTGCACTGGCAGAAAAGTTGAAACTGGCTGGCTTTAACAACAGCGACATCAAGCGGTGTCATAGAATGGGTCGCACGACAACGGATAAACCGCGACCCATTTTATTCAAATTGAAGGATATGACACTGCGGAGCAAAATTTGGGCCTCCAAATCCAGTCTTAAGGGCACTGGGATTACTCTGTCAGAGTTTTTAACTAAGACCCGGCATGAGGTGTTTCTAGCGGCCCGCCAGCGGTTTGGGATTTCAAAGACTTGGAGCAAGGACGGATCCGTGTTTGTGCTGAGTGATGACGGCGCCCGGCATCGCGTAAGCAGCCTTAAAGAGCTCGACAGCATCAAGCAGCCGGACGCCACGAAGCAACAAGCTCCTGTCAAGGACAGCGCCGTGATTCCTACATCCAAAACAAGGCGAGCAGCAGCTACCAGCAAGAAATAGCATTCCTGTTTGCTTTGATCGCTTTATACGCAATTTTCCTGGCCTCCTCTCGACTTCGTAATATAGTTTGGTATAGTAGTCATTTCACATTTGTAGTCTTTACCCTATTACTTTTTTTTTTGTATTTATATTGTGAAATACCGTCTACATTTTAATATTTTTTGTTTTTTGCTTGATTTCATTGGTTCATATTTTAATATTTTCACTTCAATTGAAGTGAGTCAAGTGAGGCTAGTCTGACGTTTGTTAACTTGATAAGTTGACATTGACAGCTGCATAGCTGTCGACCGTCACTGTCGTACAAAATTGCGTTCCATTTCACTCTGTTTCGGAAATGTATACATTGCATATACAATGTTGAGTTAAGTTTATTATTCTTGTATTGTTTTATTTTATGTTTTTCAATTTGCTTTATATTGTTTAAATTATGTATTGTACTAATGTACTTAATCATTTTAGTCTGTGTTTTGCTATTTTGTTATTTGTAATAATTATTAAGTTCTCTTAATCTGTTAACACAACTGGCAGGTGGGGTTGATGCATTTTGTTAAGTGTTTTTTTTTTAATTTTTTTTTATTTTTTGTTATATTATAAATTATTGTATACGTTTAAATTTATAGTTTTTATATATTTATTACGTATTATTTATTTTATATTCATATAATGTTAAATATTTTTGACAGCAGCAGCAGCAAAAGTGATAGTGATGAATTTTTCTCTATAACTTCTTCTCGCTCGGATTGTAGTGATGACAGCTTCAGTAGTATCCCCACCATTGAGGTCTCACACTATTCCTCAATGATCCCCACACTCTCTGATACCTTGATATCTCAATTTTCTGATGTACCTAAGAACTTTAATGCTATTCACATCAATGCGCAGAGTATTCCGGCCCATTTCCCTGAGATGTTGGCGTCTTTTGATAACAAAAACATACACGCAATAGTTGTCTCCGAATCATGGTTAAAACCTTGTCTCCCTTCTACTTCTTACTCTTTACCCGGATTCATTTTGATTCGTAACGATCGGACTGGTGCGGGTGGTGGCGGGGTAGCCATCTACCTCCGTGCTCATATCCCTTATTCAATAGTTAGCATGTCCACACAACCACCGCCCCCTCACGCCGGTGAACACCTGTTTATAGAAGTTCTTCTCTCTCATACCAAAATTCTTCTCGGAGCTTACTATTGTCCCTCCTTACGCATCAATTACTTCTCTTCATTTGAAAAGATCGTAGAGGAGCTATCTCCTCTATATAGTCATACCATTATCATGGGTGACTTCAACACTTGCCTTCTAAGAAGTGACTCTCGTTCGTCCTCTTTGCAGTCCATCATTAAGTCTAGTAATATGCACATCCTCCCCCTAAATGCAACTCACAATTTCCCTAATGCTACCCCTTCCCTTCTTGACTTGCTTATAGTTTCGTCCCCTGTGCATGTTGCCAAGTATGGCCAATGTCCAGCTGATGCGTTTTCTTATCATGATCTAATCTTTCTATCTTATAAAATACGTCCTCCGAAAGCGAAACCCACTATTCTTCTGCAGCGCAATTTTGGCTCCATGAATGTGGATAATTTATGTGAGGATGCGAAGAAAATAGACTGGACACCTGTGATCAATGCCGAGTCCATTGATGACAAAATTTCGATTTTTAACTCGATTATAACTCTCCTTTATGATGTTCATGCTCCTATTCGTGCTATAAAAATGAAACATCTCCCTGCGCCGTGGCTCACAGAGGATATCAAAAAGGTGATGCATCGTAAGACAGTAGCTAAGACTAAATTTAAATCTCTTCCTAATGACATTAACAAATCCAAATATGCCCTTTCTCGGAATCACTGCAATACGGTGTGTAGGGATGCTCAACGTCGTCACATTCATGAGTCTGTAGATAATGGAGATCCAGCAAAAGTCTGGGAGTTTCTAAGATCATTGGGAATTGGTAAATCTCGTCAAAACTCCGTACCTAGCAATTTAGATATTGACTCTTTAAATAAACACTTTTCTTCTTCGTCCAGCATTGATGGGACAGTTAAAGCCAGAACACTTCAACTACTTTCAGCAACACCAACTCCCGATTGTTCTCCTTTCTTCTTTAGTCCATTCACAGAATGTGGTGTTAAAAAGAGCATAGTATCAATTCTCTCTAACGCAGTTGGTAACGACGGTATTAGTCGTAATATGATTATTCCCATCCTCGATGTAATACTCCCTGTCCTGTGTCATATCCTAAACTACTCCATTACAACTGGTGATTTTCCTACTTTATGGAAGGAAGCCCAAATTATCCCTCTACCTAAAAAACTAAATCCCAAGTCCTTCTCTGAATATCGTCCTATCTCTATCCTCCCTTTTCTGTCCAAAGTCCTTGAACGCCTTGTCCATAATCAACTTAACTCCTTTCTCAACAAAAACAATCTCCTTAATCCTCATCAATCTGGCTTTCGTCCGGGTCACAGTACAGTAACAGCGTTGGTAAAAATTACTGATGACATCCGTCTTGGTATTGATCATGGCTTGTTAACTGTACTGACTTTGCTGGACTTTAGTAATGCGTTTAATACCGTTGATTTTGAAATACTTTTAGGAATTCTATGCTCTATTAACATATCTCCGGCTGTGATTGATTGGTTTCGCAGTTATTTGTATGGGCGACGGCAGCGGGTGCGCCTTGAACAGACTTTCTCTTCATGGTGCGACACGTTGACCGGCGTCCCTCAAGGTGGCGTACTGTCTCCGCTTCTCTTTGCTATATTCATCAATTCAATATCTCAACAATTAACTTCTTCCTACCACCTTTATGCAGATGATCTCCAAATTTACTCTCAATCTCCTCTTATTAATTTACCTGATGCTATTGCCACTATCAATAATGACTTACAACGTATAACGGAGTGGAGCGCCGCTTTTGGCCTGAAAGTGAACCCAGCTAAAACACAAGTCATTATTTTCGGTAGCTCGCGCATGATATCTAGAATTAATTGGGTGAATCTCCCGCCTGTTGTGTTTGATGGTATCACGGTTCCTTACAGTACATCAGTAAAAAACCTTGGCGTCATAATGGATCGGCATCTATCGTGGAGTCCTCATCTCGAAGCTCTCAGTTGCAAAATGTTTGCTTCAGCTGGTTCCCTTCGACGCCTTCGAAAATTTTTGCCTACAGCTACTAAAATTGCGCTTGCACAATCTCTTTTACTTCCTATCCTTGATTATGCTGACGCCTGCTATCTCGATCTCACCGAGGACCAATTAAATAAGCTTGAGCGACTCCAGAATTTCTGTATCAGATTCATATTTGGCTTGCGCAAATATGATCATGTCTCTAGTTTTCGTAACAAACTCAAGTGGCTTCCAATACGCCTTCGTCGGAATACTCATATTCTTTCTCTTCTTTACAATGTTTTGTTCAACCCCTCTTCCCCGCGCTATCTTAAGGAACGTTTTCAATTCCTTCATAGTACCAATACTCTTAATCTTAGGTCGTCAGAAAATCTATTAATTAAGACTCCCCAGCATGATACCACTGTTTATGGTAAGTCGTTCACCGTTCAAGCGGTGCGATTGTGGAACTCTCTTCCCATAGAAATTAGACAAGCGAAGACACTTCAAATATTTAAGCTTCGTGTGAAAAACTTTTACCTGCCATCATGAAAGTCTGCTGTTTTTATGTATTTATATACCTAATATATATATATATTATGTACATGTGTTGCGTATATATTGGAATTATATAATATGTATATGTTTTATAGTATGTATAGACAATATAGATGTATTTATGTATAAATGTATCTATATATATTTGTATATATATATATATATATATATATATATATATATATATATGTATATCATATTTTAACCATTTTAGTTTAAAAGCATTTTCTACTTATTATCTACTGCACACTATCCTCTTTTATGTGTTGTTTTCCTTACCCTATGGTTGTCTGGAAGAGATCGCTGCTTAGCGATAAGACCGCCTATTGTGCTTATTGATTATGTGTTACCAACTGTATATTATGTTTTCTTTTTTAAGTGCAATAAAGTGTTATCTATCTATCTATCCCTATTTATATAGCTGTTGTTAGTAGGTGATGTTAGTTGATTTACTTACTGACTAGTTGTTAGTATGGTTAGTTATATTATTTACATTTGGAATATGGACCCCTCTTTGGGTGAAGGCCTCCTCCATTTCCTTCCATGGTAATAAGGTATATTTTAAGGTATTTTTCATTAAATGAATTTTAAATTATATAATGTTATTTTACTCAAACGTGTAATTATGTTGTAAGTACTTTATTGTGCTTAACATCAGGTGAGATAGTGGTCAAACATATATAAAAATGTAGCTAGTAGCGCGCGACCCGCCGTCGGTGTCCGGCTATGTCCGACTTGTAGCTTCGTACCTACAGTGTAGAGTGCGCTAAGCCTGATAAAACTCCGACACCAGGGGGACACGAAAGAAGATGGAAGTAAATGTAGATAAAAAAATAAATGAAATATAGTTGTCGCATTATACATTTAGACTTCATAGAAACCTTAAGAGTCAACGACAACTATAGCAGTTACAAATAGAGGGCAGTCTAGGTAAAGCGTTTACAATCGTTTATCAGCTTATCACTGACATCAGTCGGTTTCCGATGCACTGCTTATCATATCGACCGCTTATCAGAACGAGTACTTCGCGGTAAGCATACTCAGTGCTTACAAAATTGCTATTTTGAAAACACATATTTTTATTTTTTAAATCTAAGCTGCGTACATTGAGTCAAAATTAGGATAGTTTTTTGGAGCCATCGGAGTTTCCGAATCGAAATACAGTAGAGACGTTAGTAAAGTTCTCGGAAAAGTTTGTGGTATAGGTACTTGTTTGTGTTCGATCATTGATATTTATAATGGCGGAAGTCAACGACGTTATGGCGGACAACAAAACGTCGACTGATGTGAGACCATTTTCGACGGCGAGTGCCAGGTAATTTGAAAACTTTCAATATACAGCTTGGAAATTTGAGATGATATATTGTGAAGAATGGAATAACACCACACTAAAGTGATCCTATTTATAACGAGTCTACGATCAACCTTATTTCGTCTATAGAGTATAGAAAAAAAGAAATAGTTGGTGTTGACAAAATGACTCGTCAAGCGTGTAACATTTTAAATATTATTATGTAATTCAAATTAATAAAAATATTAACCTACGCTAAAGTTCTGCGCTCTTTTCACGCACCCTCTAACAAGTGGTAGCAGAGCGTGGTTAATTTTCTTAGTTGTTCGTATCCATGAAAAATTTGAAAAATAGTTGTCGAAAAAAATGACGACCTATCGGATCGACGCATTAACCAAAGAAAATTACGATACTTGGAACGTGCAAGCCCAAGCTGTGCTAATAAAAAACGGTTTATGGGACATCACAAATAAAGAGACGCAACCTTCTCAAAATGAAGAAGAAAAAGCAAAGCATATGCAGAAAGATTTGCTGGCGAGATCGGAACTATTGCTATTGATTTCACCGCCAGAGCTAAAGCAGGTAAAGAACTGCAAAACGTCATATGAGCTATGGAACAAATTGAAAAATATATATCAGAGCACAGGTCCTGCTCGAAAGGCGACATTGCTGAAGCAGTTAATCCTAAAGAAGATGGAAAACAATGACGTCCGAGAACATCTAAATAATTTCATGGACATCGTTGACAAACTTGCTGACTTAGATGTTGACCTTCATCCGGACTTATTGAGCATCATGATGTTATACAGTCTACCAGCATCATATGAAAACTTCCGCGTCGCAATTGAATCCAGAGACACCTTGCTAAAACCCGAAGAATTAAAAATAAAAATTATCGAGGAGAGTCAAGCTAGAAAAAGTAATGAAGATTCAGAAAGGAGTGAAGAAGCATTTTTGTCCAAAAAGTATACAAAGTATTGCCAAAAATGTAAAAAGAAGGGACATACCACTGAAGCGTGCTGGAGTAATAAAAATAAAACGTTTAAGAAAGATAAAAACCAAGACGATAAATCTTATAATGTGTGCTTGAACACACACGAGTCAGACACAAGAGCTGAAGTATGGTGTCTTGATAGTGGCAGTTCTTCCCATATGTGTGGAGAAAGAAAGTTATTCAGTAATATAACTTCTGATAATGGGACCCTAAAGTTAGCTTCTAAAAAACACACAATGAATATTGAAGGAAAAGGAAGAGTAACCATGACCACTGACAAAGACAATACTGTTATGAAGTATAATATTATAGACACCCTGTATGTACCTGATCTGACTACTAACCTGATGTCCGTTGGAAGAATAACTGACAAAGGGAACAAAGTATTATTTGAAAAAGGAAAGGCATCTATAATAGGAGAAGATGACGAAATAATACAAACTGCTGAAAGAAAAAATGGACTTTACTATCTGAAATTTGATAAATCGGACGAGACAGCTAATTATACACCTGAGGCTGAAAATAAAATAATGCAATGGCATCGGAAACTCGGACATGTCAACGAAAAAGACTTAAGGAAAATGGAAAAAGACAACCTGATATATGGAATTCATCTCAACGATGAAAAACTCGACGAATGCGAGACTTGTATAAAAGGAAAATTTGCCAGACTACCATTCCCAAAGCATGACGAGATAAAAACAACTGAACCACTGCAAATCATCCACAGTGATGTATGTGGCCCATTTGAGTGTGAATCACTAGCTGGAACGAAATACTATGTGACTTTCATCGATGATTACACAAGATACTGCTGCGTGTATTTCATTGAGAAGAAAAGTCAAGTATTAGACAAGTTCATAGAATATAAAAATCAAGTAGAGAATTTTACAAATAAGACGATTAAGAATCTGCAATCAGATAACGGAAAAGAATACGTTAATAAAGAATTTGATGAGTATCTCAAGAAATACGGCATCCAAAGAAGATTGACTGCTCCTTTCACTCCGCAGCAAAACGGTATAAGTGAGCGCAAAAACAGAACGCTGATGGAAAGGGCCAGATGCTTAATGATAGAAGCAAATGCTCCTAAAAACTTATGGGCTGAAGCAGTGTTTACTGCTAATTACTTAATAAATAGAAGTCCTGCAAAAGCATTAAATGGAAATACACCCTACAAGAAATGGGTGGGCCGGACCCCGTCTGCAAATCACCTCCACGTTTTTGGAAGCAAAATTTTCACCCTGAAAAAGACAAGAAAGGGAAAATTAACTGAGAGAGTGAATGAAGGAATGTTCGTGGGATATGCTAAAAATACAAAAGGTTTTCGAATTTACATACCTGATGAAAACAAAATCATTGTTAGTAGGGATGTGAAAGTCATGAATAAGATGTACTATGAAGAAGGAAATAAAAGCTACACTGACTTTGATGAAAAACCGCAACAAAAGCAGCAACCGGAACCTGAAAAGCAGAAAATTGAAATGTTTAACAAGCAAAATAGAAATAAGTATACAATGAAGGAAGTAGAGGTTGTCATGACAGAAAATGAAAACACATTTTCTGATGAATCGCAAGCACCAGTCGTCACTGAACCTCGAAATGTAGTGACTGAAAACTCTGTAATTAACATCGAAACACCCGTAGTAGAAGATGAAGATGTGTACGAAGACGCACCTGAAAGACAAACGACTACGAGTGACAGATTACAAAGAGAAAGAAAACAGCCTACATGGATGAAAGATTTTGTAACTGGGAGTGAAATAGATGAAGATGTTTCATACCTATCAAATGAAAATGAAAATGGTGAAGATTGGAGCGATGCTATAAAGTCTGAAATAAAAGCTCATATAAAAAATGGCACCTGGAAAGTGATTGAGAAAGAAAAAGGATCGAAAGTTATAGATTATAAAATGGTTCTCAGAAAGAAAACAAACCCAGACAATACAGAAATCAAGAAAGCTCGCCTTGTTGCTCGAGGTTTCACACAACGACCAGGTATTGATTATAATGAGACTTTTGCTCCTGTCGCAAAACTAAGCTCAATCAGATCTGTTGTGGGGATATCCGTTGAACACAATTTACAATTGAACCAAATGGATGTTACTACAGCGTACCTAAATGGGAATCTGGAAGAAAATATAGTTATGAAATTACCTGATTATGTTGAACATTATATAAGAGAGATAATGATAGAAGAAAGCGACGCAGATGATCTGAGCATATACAATAAGGCCAGAGACATGTTAAAAGATATGAAAACCATACAAGGAGAAAAAGTTTGTCTGCTTAAAAAGGCTCTTTATGGACTTAAGCAGGCAGGGCGGCAATGGTATACGAAACTCGACACAGAATTAAAAAATATTGGATTTACAGCATCATTAGCTGATCCATGTGTTTATATACTGGCGAAAGGAGGAGTAAAAATAATAATTGCAATCTATGTCGATGATTTACTTATTGCCTACTCATGCCCAAAGAAACTGAAAGAGATAAAAGACCTATTAAGAAAGAAATTTGAAATAAAAGATCTAGGCAGACCGAAACGATTAATAGGAATTGATGTAAGCTGCAAAGACGGAGAAATAAAACTGAGTCAAGGAAAATATATTGATAACACTCTGAAAAAGTTCAATATGGAAGAATGTAAGCCTACAACAACGCCTATAGAGCCAGGTCTGATCCTAGAACACAACAAAGAAGAGAAGACGAATTTACCGTATAAAAATCTCATTGGGACTCTGATGTTTCTTGCTGTAGCGACCAGACCAGATATAGCTTTCGCAGTAAGCTACCTATCACAGTTTAATGAAAGCTATGATGATACTCACTTTAAAAGCGCGAAGAGAGTGCTCAGATATTTAAAGGGTACAAAAGATGTTGGCTTGGTATATAGGAAGACTGAAAAGGTGCTGTACGGTATGGCAGACGCAGATTGGGGCGCCTGTAAATTGGACCGAAAATCATTTTCAGGTTATTGTTTTAAGTTCGCAGGAGCACCTGTAAGCTGGACATGCAAAAAACAAAGAAGTGTTGCTTTATCAACCGCAGAAGCGGAGTACGTTGCAATCACAGAAGCTGCAAAAGAAGCAATACACCTAAAATGGCTTTTTAGTGATCTGGGTATACACCAAGAAAAAATAACTGTCTTGAATGACAATCAGGCAGCATTGAAACTGTGTCAAAACCCTATTGTCTCTCCTAAGTCGAAACACATAGACCTGAAGATGCATTTCATCAGAGATTGCATTAAGGATGATGTTATAGAGCTGAAGTACCAGTCAACTGAGCAGATGGAAGCGGATATGTTAACAAAATCGTTAAGTGGACCTCGGCTTTTGAAACTGAGAAGCGCCATAGGAATCTCAGTTTAGTGTCGTGAGGAGGAGTGTGAAGAATGGAATAACACCACACTAAAGTGATCCTATTTATAACGAGTCTACGATCAACCTTATTTCGTCTATAGAGTATAGAAAAAAAGAAATAGTTGGTGTTGACAAAATGACTCGTCAAGCGTGTAACATTTTAAATATTATTATGTAATTCAAATTAATAAAAATATTAACCTACGCTAAAGTTCTGCGCTCTTTTCACGCACCCTCTAACATATATAAAGGTACTTGAAACGTTGGAGTTATAGGAAAACGTTCCTAGAAGTCTATCCATATTTTTTGGAGTTATATTAAACTGCATTTGCAGATTTTTAAACATCTACCATCATCAGCAAGAAAATAAGCAAATCTTTTAATGATAGCTAATGTTTCTTAATAAATCTCGGTTTGAGTATTTTGATCCTAATAAATAAGGATCACTTACGCGTTGGATAGACCTTATTAAGACTGCAACTCAAACCACCATAGTCCAGTGTACTCGCAATGCTACCAACCGCCAGAAATGGAGAAGCATTGCCGTAGCAGTAACCCTCGCTAAGGAAAACCACGACGCTGAAGAATCAACGCATACACCATCTTTTATACCACGACCGCTCTAACAAGAGTGCCCGACTAAGGGAGAAGAATATAAGAAACCGGATCGATTGGTGTAATAAGGATGAAAAGACTCAAACCGAGGTTTAGGTACTCAAAAGTATGTAGAGCCCATATAGCCTGTTGTAGAGCAACAATGGACATGGCTGTGATGAATTAAGAAAGAAATTGGTAACATATTATTGGATCAATCAAATCAATCAATCAAAATCTCTTTATTCATTTTTGGCATCACAGACGCACTTATGAACATCAAATTATTACCATGACTCTAGCACCTTATCGGAAAAATAACGATACGGCAAGAAAATGAGGGGTATTTTATGTTTTAGACGTGTTGTTATAATTTTTTTATTTTCTACAATGTTATGTGTCCTGTGTGCCAGTTGGCTACTTTGCAGAAGTGGAATCTTCCAAGCATCTTTGTCTTCCATATAATTACGAACAGTATAGTATGCTTTTCTCATTAGAACAGTCTTTACGCGTGTTTTGAATTTACTTTCTGTGAGCTTCGTTACACATTTTATATAGTTAACATAATACATAGTTATACATACAATGGTAACCACAACACAAACGATAGTGCAGTGCCTGGTGTGCAATCATTGCTGTGTTCCGGTATGAATGGTACTATTTCAAGCAATATTATAGAGCATTATAGAACTTAAGATCTAATTGTCTCAGGGTGACGAGCGCAGTGGAGTTTATCCCAATTACAAACCATAGGAACAGACAATAACAGCATTGTCTGTCAGAGTGGTTCAGTTCTTATTGTCTATGCATATCGTACAATTTATATTTCATTCCAGTAGGAAGACAATACGTCTGACTCCTACCACAAATCAAGCATGATAGAAAAAATAACTCGACAGATGGCGCTTCTTCCGTTCATAAATATATTATTTTTATAAATTGAATTTAATATGATGTGACTAATAACGGTCGATCTCTGTATGAATTCGAATTATATGAATTGAATTATCTGTATCATATGAATTTACAAAAAATATGTACAAGGCTTTACGAATAAAGAAATAATAACAAAACTATAAGACAAACTCGCCGTGTAGATCGCAACCGTACGGCAGGGTTCCCAGAATACTGGCGGTGTTGCCCCTTTATAAAGGCTTAATTTTTGGGCAAAGTACGCGCCAGCTCTGAGATTCCCCGAAGCGAGGACCAGTCTTGTCTAAATATCTTTACAATTTTTTTTTTGTATCGGGCGACCACGGTTCTAAAGTTTTTACACCCAGTGCTACAAAGTCATAGTGCGCGCTGAGCTGTGAATACTTGTGACTCAATTCTAGATTATTTTTTGCATATAAATCTACACTTTAGCGTAGGTGGGTAAGGAAGTATATGGGCTTATGTAACTGTTATGGGCAGGCGTGTTGTTTGGTGAGAAAAAACGTTTGTTTTAGCGCCAACACCGTGATTGCCCCAGAATTTGACGAAGAAACGGGCAGTCCCATCTCCGAGCAAGTTATTTATGATAACTATGGCGACTTCTACGACATGTCTGGAGACAAACACCTGATTATATTCAACCAATACCAGTTCAAGAGTACGATGTACTTCAAGTAAGTACTTAATAAGTAATAGTAACTTAAATAGTAGGCCTATAGGTAATAGTTAGTTTTCTTAGCCTACAGTGTGAGTTTTTAACATTGTGTTTATTTTGTATTGGACTTGTTTTTTTTGAAATTAGATTAATAGATTCCGTTTTAATCAAAAATTTATATTGAGGTAAGGATATATTTAATAGCAACTTACAAGCGAATGCGGCTTAGCGGGGCCTCGTGAACGCACTGGAGTTAGAATTTCCGCTCGGCCCCATATCAACAATTTTTAGAGACTCGTTCAAAAGCGGCGAAGGAAAACATCGTGAAATCAATATATCTAAGAATGATAAAAAGGACATGTCATCCGCCTACCCGCGCAGAGCCAACGCAGATTATTGATGAGGCATATAGGTACTCTCTATGAAAAAAGCCCATGTCCCAGCGCAATTTGAACGTATCTAATGAGTTGATGATGCATCCATTGCATCGGATTTATAATATTAAGTAGGATATAATGTTGCTCTTTTGCAATCAATTCGGTGATATAGCAAATCTAGTTTATCAACACCAAAGCTGGCGAAGTTTGAAGTAGGTATAGGTATACTAGTGGAATGTTTTACAAACTTGAAATTCTTTGGAATTCCAGTGGAATGTTTTTACAAACTTGAAATTCTTTGGAATTCCAGTGGAATGTTTTTACAAACTTGTTTGTAAAAACATTCCACTAGTATTCCATACATACTTCAAACTTCGCCAGCTTTGGTGTTGATAAACTAGATTTGCTATTTCACCGATTGATTGATAAAGAGCAACATTATATCCTACTTAATATTATGATTCCGATGCATGAGTGTCGCTTCTTTGCGTTTAGTTTTCTTTGCTTTAACCCTCTAAATAGTCGTTTTTATAATAGTATTTAGATAGATTAGGTTATAATAGTATTTACTTTTTGCAGCTACCAGAGATATACCACCAGGAAAGGTACTCACCAGGATGTGAAGAGTCTAGAAAAAACATTCGGTGCGCTCGGTTTCAAAGTTTCGTGTCACGATGATTTTGAGTACGAGGAAATAATGGACACAATAGATAAATGTAAGTATGTTGGTGTACAGATGTGTGTATGTGTGTGTTCGGTCAGCGACAAAAGTCGCCGAATACTTTAAGTTTTTTAAACACATGACTTTAGGTTATGTCGGTTTAACTTTCTCTGCTTGGTAATGAATGTTGGAATTGACTAGGTTTTTCGATCATGCTCACTTAGATGTATGACTGAAAATGGTGAGTGACTGGTGATGGCTGGTCCACAAGTCATGCTCGTGAACGGGTTGCTGCTTGTGGGGACAGGTCTGGTCTGGTCACTCTAACTACTACTGTATCTACGAGTAGACAGCTACTCATATTTCCAAGTTACTGATACATGATATAGAATGTAATATACTATAGAACATCTAACTCGCACATCTTGTTTGAAATTGTGTTATGTTAATTATAATCGATGCCTCATTGTTCAGTGTTTTATTTTAAGACATTTGATATAAAAGAAAAGAGACATCTCTGCAGAGTTTCTTGGTGCTATCTGCTCTAGCGCGGGATTGGTGGGTAACTTGGTACCCTCTACCTACGTTGCATGATTGTTAAAGCAAGCTGTGTTTAAATTTAACGATTTTTTATCTTTAATGTAAATCACACCAAACCCGTGCGAAGCCGGAGCGGATCGATTGTAATAATAATTGTGTTTGTTTGATAATTTCAGTTTGCAAAGGCGATCACAAGAAAACTTCGTGTGTGGCGGTCGCCATTTTGACCCACGGGGAGAGGGGAGGCGCGGTGTGCGCCGCCGACCGGCCTTACCTGCTGACCGAGGTCACCACCATGCTGCAGCACACGAAGGGTCTCGCGGGGAAACCTAAGCTCGTGTTTGTACAGGTATAACGTTTTTATTATAATTATAAACGGCTACACTCACGTTATGATTGCGTCGGATAACTCCGACCAGGTTTCGGACAATTAGGATGTCTTTCTTCTGGGAGTTTATGCTTTGTGTTCGCGAGTCTGCATCGCAAATCCAACGCGTGAACTCCCGGATGAAGGACATCCTAATTCGCGATTACGCCGCCAATTATGAACTTTAAATATATTTAAAAAAAAACAGTTCATAATTGGCAGCGTATCTGCATTGTTGAAACCTGTGGTTGAAATCTACCGAGCGACGCCGAACGCGACGCCGCCGCCATGCCTATGTAACATTAACATAAATATAACATAAAAAAAATATTAACATAGTGTTATTGATTGTGTAGCAATACCTAAGGTAGGTAGGTCTTTTGTCCGGTAAAAACAAAAAACCAACATCTACTCGAAGCTGATTTAACCAAGAATTAATTATTTTACTATTACCGTTTTTTTACTATACTTTTAGTATTACCGAAATATTAATAAGTTTAAACATTCCAGGCGTGTCGTGGAGAAAAAGTCGACGAAGGACAAAGAATCCAGCTAGATGGAGACGACATCTCCATCGTCATCCCTACCCATGCAGACTGCCTCGTACTTTTTTCTTCATACGATGGTAAAACATTCCTACTATTAGCGGATGATCACAGATTCACGTCAGTTTCGGACAATAGGAAAACCCAGACACTCGCCGCGCTGCGCCCTGTGGAAACGAGTCGATGCTAGCGCGAGAATCTTGTTGGTGCGTTCATGTACACTTTGTTTGCGTTCTCCCGGGGAGAGGGGAGAGCGCTACTGCTCCGTGTCGGTATTTCGTGAATGTTGGTGCAGGAGTTAGAAAACGAGTGACCGCGAGTGAGATCATTCTCGCGATGACTCAGCGCGAGTTTTGACTTCAAGCTAGCCTTTTTCATTATAAATAAATAAAATAAATACGCCCAACGATCACATACATAGATCCTGGCCCCTAACTAGGATTCCCTGTATCTAGGGAACCAGGAAGTATGAGGGCCATGGTCCTACGACACCCGGACACGAAACAAATGGTTGCGCTTTTTTTGCACTATCACTTGTCCCGTCGCGGGAATCGAACCCGCAACCTCAATGGTATATGAGTTTTGAGCCAACCTGCCCAACCACTACACCTTTGCGAAGTATTTAAGAGATATTACAGTGAAGATAAAGATACTAGCTATGTTTTAGCAAAAAGTATAAGTAATTCATAACAAAGTGATTCAAAAGTTACAAGTGATACGTTTTCGTGAAGTTTAAGGACTTTA
Source organism: Petrophora chlorosata (assembly GCA_951640565.1). Taxonomy (NCBI): domain Eukaryota; kingdom Metazoa; phylum Arthropoda; class Insecta; order Lepidoptera; family Geometridae; genus Petrophora; species Petrophora chlorosata. Next base: position 3,133,612 of record OX621191.1, read on the forward strand.
GGGTCGTCGATGGAATGAAAAACATAATATATCTTGATTTGATTTACTAACCGGCTACACTCACGAGAATAAGTCGAGACACTCGACCGGTGTTCGAGCGGGACAGACGCTCATCTTCACGGAGTACCTACGTGCAGTCGCGGCAAGAACACCGGTCGAGTGTTTCGACTTTTACTCGTGAGTGTAGCCGGTTAGTAAATCAAATTATGAATAATACTCACGCTAGTTTTAATGAAAAACACATAGATTTGATTCAGATAAAAAGCAAAAATATAAAATAAGCACAGGCTTTGCACAAGATATCCACTTTCGAATGACGTCATGCACTGTGTTAGTGTTTCGGAACGGATAAAAAATGACAAAATTATCAGATTTTATTTATAAATTTCAAAATGATCAAAATATTCATGAAAATTACTAACATAGCCCGTAAGTTCATACAAACAAAATGGATTGTAAATATCTGAAAATTAATAAATGAATTGAATTGAAAAAAATGAAAAAGTGAAAATGATAAAATGATCTCATTATTTTACATTTTAAATATTGATTTTATTTTAAATATTGATTGAATGATACTAAACTTTAATTTTTTTGCGATTATTTTTAACAATGGGTACAAAATAAAATGAAGAATATAAGGATATATAATTATAAGTATGTAAATAATAATGGCCCACTCACGCGCACTACATTGCAAACACCCTCACTGGGTCACATGTACATACCTACTAAAATAGCTTATGTGAAGACCTAATAATAATGTCAGTAGTTAATAATAACGATTACAATTTTGGCATGTCAACGTAAATTTAAATATACAATTTTAATAAAAACTCCAATTCTATCCGTAAATATGTCAATATTTTCATGCCGAACTATCATGTCGCCGAGCATATTGCGCGCACGCGCAGTGGGCGCGTTACGGGCGCGGGACGTACGAGTGAGCGGCCTTGCAAAGAGCCGAGGCGCACAGCGCGGCGGGACAGCAGTGCCGCGCCGTGGCACCTGCAGTGCCATCTGTTCCTGTGCAGTACGGTTGTCTACTGTATTATGCAGCAAAGAATAGTAGTGCACTATAAGCAGCAGTTTACGTCGCAGTTCTAATGTGTCCAAGCCGACCATACCTGTTACGAACACAAATAGATACAAAAAGGGATAGTATCCATAGGCTCGTTTGTACAGCCACCGCGCAAACTTACGCTGGATCCTTTCGATCATGAGGGAATACTTACTTTCATAAGGACCCCAGACGACTGCACTGAACTCAAGAGTACTACGGACGTAAGCGTTGTGCAACACTTTAGCTACTTTAATGTCGCTGAATTGAGAAGCCACCCTCATTATGAACCCAAGTGTTTTGTTAACCTTTTTCATATATTCGTCATGTGTGTTCGAAAGTCAAGTTTACTATCTAAGGTCAGTCCTAGGTCACGAACTACAGTAACTCTTTCCAGCGGAGCGTCGGGTAAACAATACGCGGCATATAAAGGACGATGTGAGCGCGAGAAAGTGACAACTTTACATTTAGCAGCATTAAATGGAAGTTGGTTAGTATTGCTCCACTCAACCACAGAGTCAATGTCCCTTTGCAAAATCGCGGCGTCGGCGTCACCAATCGCAGCCATGCACAGCTTTATGATGCAGGTTCGATTCCCACGACGGGACAAATGTTTGTACATAGAAAAGCTCAAGCATTTGTTTCGTGTCTGGGTGTTGGGGGAGCATGGTCCTCGTAGTTCCTGGTTCCCTAGACACAGGGAATCCTAGACAGAGGCCAGGACATTATTATGTGGTCGTTAGGCGTATAATCATCGCTTCAGATCAGGCGAGATAATGGCCAAACGTAGATCAATTTAGCGTAAAAATTAACACTCCACCTGCAAAGTCTAGGTTAACTATTAATTATTATGGTAATGTGAGAGTGTGGACAGTAGGCGTTCCTTGGCATTTGCCTCGGCAACGCTCGCTCGAGTGCCTTGCCGAATTACTCGGACGAGAATGTGTAAAGTCAAAAGATATTTACTAAATAGGCACAAAAAATGCACTTTTAAACGTCGTATACACATAATACAAATATTTTTTTTTATTATATTATTTTTATTTTTTATTATTTCAAAAATTCAAATACGTATAAATTTGTTACTTAAAATATCATGACTTTAAAAAAGGTAACCAAGTGTACCCATTTCTTTCCTTTACCAAAATTGAACTCAAATTAAAGTCTGAGCCGAGAAAAGAAATGCGAAAACTATACGACTCTACCAGTGCTTTGGAAATACGCCCGCTAGAAAAGATAGCACCAAGAAACTCAGCGAGGATGTCTCTTTTAAATCTTTTAAAGTGACCAAAAATATAATAATAAACAATGAGGTGCTAATTATAAATAACATTTAATAACACAATGTCAAACTAGAAGTGCGAGTGAGATCTCCCGTAGTCATTTTTTTTTTAATTTTTGAAACTTTACAACTTTTCTTATATTTCTAACACCTTATAAACCTTAAACAGGTTTGTCTTGGGTGTCGCATTTTTCTTCTATTACTTACTTACTCATAACATTTTATAATAGTAGGTAGTATTGACTATAATAGATATGTATAAATATCATAACAATAGCTGCGCTCGGGACCGCTCGAATGTCGTCCTTGTCACTCTTAGGAGTGAAACGAAATGTGAACGAAATGACATTAAGTATAGGCACAGAATACTGAGGTATAGGTACAGGTTAGTTAGTTAGGTAGTTTCAGTAACATGATAATATGTAGTAATATAAATAGGTTAGATAACGTAGCTGATGATGACGACGGCCCGATCGTGGAACTTATCACACCATGAAATCCCACAATTTCATGAAATGATCGCGCACTTTATGAAGTGACCGAATCTACGATCACATCATGAAATCCAACCATTTTATGATATAATCGTGCACTTCATGAAGTGATTGAATCTACGATCGAACCACGACATATAAATCTTACGGTTAGGGTTAATGAAAATCCCCTCCTTTCCAGATTATCTTTCGTTCCGCGACAGCAACGGGTCCTGGATGGTCCAGGCGCTCTGCAGCGTGATTTCGGAGCACCACCAGACCCTGGACATTCTGCAAATGATGACCCTGGTCCATCGCAAAGTGGCGCTCCGGTTTACTAATATTCCGCATATGCGGGAGATGCACAATATGAAACAAATACCGGAAGCACGATTCACTTTGACAAAGTTCCTCAAGTTTTGACAAAGTTCTAAAACTTTGACAAATTTCCTCAAATGTTCATAGGTTTAAATTTCGAAATAGAAGTCTGGACTACGTATATACACAACCTGGATAAAATCTATCCGGTAGTACCGGGATATCATAACTCGTTTCAATCTTTTGACCGATATACACGACATACGAAAAAGTGCTCTCTACGCCGAGGTTGCTAACAGCCGACTGAAATTTATGAAAATTTCGGTGTTTAGCGAATGACGTCCGTCCATAGTCAGGGTTTGGCAAACTTTTTTACAGTGACGCCTTTGGGATTTTGCTATTTTTTTGCGACGCCCCCTCTGATCTAAAACTACCGTACCAGTTGTAGTTCTAGCCTAGTAACAAGTTATCAGAAAAACTCCAAATAACTCTTATATTTTTTATTACAAAATAAGAACAAAAACAAAACATAAGAACGAAAATTAAAAGACATATTTATTTTACTACTTTATTAAATGGTTAGTAATGAAAAAGATGTGCTCCTTTTTCTAAGCATATTATTCTCAAAACGGGGCTCGAGTTTGAAAATTGCCACTCTCATCTCTTTCTCTACATTTATTTTCGATGTGTACTTGTTCTTTATTACTGCATTTGCAGAAAAGCCTGTTTCGCACAAGTACGATGTCGCAAATGGTTGCAGAACCCTCAATGCTGCAGTGCTGCTGGCACGATATTCGTGAGAATCCATGTGGATCCATGAATGAAGCCAGTCCATGTGGATTGCCTCTCGACGCCCTTGGGATAATGTCGCACAGTTAGGGAAGCCCCGGCCTATGTCACACCCCGACCATAGTTTATAACATGATTAATTATAAATTAAATAGATGACACTGAATTAGTTGATTAGAATAATTGTTTAAATGTTTTTAATTACTGTAACGTGTTTTTATCTATTATATAGTATTGGTTGTTTTAAAATTCTGATATTGAATGCATTAGCGCATGCTAGGGGAAAATGTAAAGACTAAATAATTAGGAAGAAGAAAAATGATATTGCTCGGGCAGAGATCGAACCTGCGTCTTCAAGTGGAAGAAATTTGGTTGTTCGAGCAGTTGGCTCGGTGGCTCAGTGGTTAAGACGTCGGAACGGTATTCCGAAGACGCAGGTTCAATCCCTGCCCAAGAAATATATTTTTGCTTCTTTCTAATTATTTAAATTCTTTTAGTTGTTTTAATTATTACAAACTTGTGGTTGTACATTTTGGCACCAGTATTAACAGTGGCGCCACTAGTAGTTTATTTAACTTGATTATGAAATCATCAGTTAAATAATGAAACTAACTTAGCATATTAATAGCTACTAGCTGCGCCCCGCGGTTTCTCGGGATAAAAAGTAGCCTATGTGCTATTCCAATTCCTATAGTACCTACATACCAAATTTCATCAAAATCGGTTCGGTAGTTTTTGCGTGAAAGAGTAACAAACATACATTCTTACAAACTTTCGCGTATATAATATTAGTAGGATGCTATTTACACTTAATTAGTCGATTAATTTATTGTAAAATAACATTCCAGATATAACTTAACGAACATGATTTGTAAGAATAAGAATAAGAACAATTTATTTGCTAGATTACATTATATATTGGTAGGTATATATTATTCCTAGAATGGTCTTACAGAGTACATTGTAATCAGTCTGCATGCAGACGTGCAAATATGTACTTACTTTTGTCACTATAATTTATAAATTCTTTAATGTCATTCATGTAACCTTCTTACTAAGAATAAACTTTTATTTTTGAGATGTAGGTCATCATCATCACCAGCCCATTTCATTCCCACTGCTGGGCTCGGGCCTTCCCTCGTAGAGAGAGTATGGGCCATAATCGACCACGCTGGCCAAGTGCGGGTTGGTGGATGTCACATGTCCTTGAATTTTTGTGATAAATTCTTGGACATGCCGGTTTCCTCACGATGTTTTCCATCACCGTTTTTAGAGCGAGTGTTAAATCCGCACATAACTTAGAAAGTCAGTGATGCGGGGCCAGCGGGACTCGAACTCGGGTGCGTCGGATCGAAAGTCGCACGTTCTCCCACTGAGCCACACTCGCTCTCGTGATGTAGGTATATATTAGTAATCAACACTATCTAAATCTAAACTAAAACTGCTTAAATGTATATACAAAATTACTTAAATATATATATACAAAATTACTTAAATATATATACAAAATATAATAAAATTATTCTAAAAGGCAGAGGGGAAAGTGCCCAGAACGCTGGCCGCATTGCCACGCTGAATGGCAATGCTGATTTTCTGACCCAAATATGAGCCAGTAGTGTGTAGTATATTGTTAAATCTAGCTTTGTAATAAAAAGAGAGATATATATATATATATATATATATATATATATATATATATCTCTCTCTCTTTGTTATAGTGTTTCTTGCTTAAAATCAGTACATGTTAAATACTAAAATTAAAAGTAAAAAAAGTAAGGTTTTTATGGTCAATAAACTATTATTATTATTATTATGACCTTGTCAACATTAGCAAATCATATAATAATTTATATGATTTGCTATTGTTTTATTTATCCGTTCACTATATTATATGTATAATATGTATGTGTATTTATTGTTATATATTACATTTATGTAGATATACGACTATATGTATGTATATTAATTAGCTACTTATATAAGTTTATTTATGTAGTCATATGTTTAAGTAAATAGATATTATATGTTATATCTTGTGTAAGCCCTTAGTGTATCTATTATAACTTCTATCACCGCCGTCCTTTTATGTTTCGCTATTCCTCTCCATCCAAAGGTTGTCTGGAAGAGATCGCTTTAAGCGTTAAGATTGCCCATTGTTACACCATTGTAAACATTTTACTTGTACTTAATTGCTATGTTTTAGGTGAATAATAGTGTTTATCTATCTATCTATCTTGTTTGTATAAAAGTGATAGCAATGTTTTACAGCGGTCATTGTGAATTAATAGGCGGGAGCTCTGCCCAAAATATAATTACAGTAGCTTGGCGTGGAGAGCGCGGTTTGTCTTCTATACCACTGTTCTATGCGCTCAAAAGGTTGAAAGTTAAAGCAACATAGAATAGACATCATATACATATATATATGTAAGAGTACGAGTATATAATAATCTGTATCTTTTTACGACGAGAAATATATTTTTGTAAAAAATTGTGTGTGTTTGTCTATTTAACATTAAAGTATTCTAGTACTATTAAATAAAGAAAGTGTGTAATCTGTTTATAAATATTATGTTGTATTCTGTCCTTTATTTTAGAAAAGAAGAAAGCAATTGCTAATTCGATCTCACGATGTCGACAGATTAAATATTCCTATTATCTGATAATACTGTTGACCAGACTTCGGTAAAATAAATACCTTCCTGGTACCTACAGTAATTTGTACCACGGCTAAAATAAATCTTCTGTCCAGTTACCTGTAGGTACCTACAGATTCTTACAGTCCTGCAAATGTAGGCAGAAAAAATGCTTGCTACTCTGTGGTGACTAAACATTATCCGATCATTTACCACTTGTCAGTTAAACGTCAAATCCAGAAACACGTTATGCGAACGCTAAATTATGGTTAATGATCCGCTAGCGACCAGCATCACTGCCGCAAACCAGTTACGTAAGTAATTTCGCTGGCTATGATGCCCTTCAAACCGGAACTTAGTTATGCTTGCGCACTACTGCTTGGCGGCAGAATAACTGGCAAAGCGGTGGCACCCACCAGAGGACTTCTTGCATACGAGAAACCCACCTACCTATGTACCTAGCAACCCAAAAATGGTGTTTTTGCTTATTTGGTAGAAGGTACTTAGGTCATAGATATTTTTAGAATTCCTGGATCATGGCATTGTAAAAGTGATTATCAAATTTCTAAAAGGGCCAAACAATGATGTCAGCAGGTTGTTCAGGGAATCCCCACTATCAGGCGACGGGTGCAGGGGAATTTTTGGGGGCTGATACTTGGTACTGGTAGAGTACCTACACCTAAAGTCTGTTCATCTTTACCTGACAAAAAAGGTAAACAAACCGAACCATAGACTAGATTAGTGATGAGGAGTTCATGAATATTTCATGAACGTACTTAATAGTGGTTTTCGGAAGTCGATAAAGGAATCGATACCAGGCCTAGCCCACTCCGCACTGTAGGTACGAAGCTACAAGTACATAGCCGGACACCGACAGCGGATTGCGCGTCGTTACACGTGCCGCGTCAGAAGAGATAAGAGCTATGAGATAGAAAGAGAGGCGCTCTGTAGGTTAATATGACTGGTAGGTATGCAGCGCTACGCGAGCTGAATTGAATTTTATTGCGTCATAGCAACAGTCGCTATTTGTTTAAATTTCTTTGCGGAGTGATGCCTCTGTCCCTTAGTATTGTGTCGATACTATTAAAATAATCGTTATAAGATTTAGTCAAGCGATACAATGGTGATCGCTGACCTACGTCGGTGCGACTGGCTGCGGTGGCAAATGTTTTGAGCACGGTGCGTGAGTGGGTTCTTAATGGAACTTTGTAGCAAAGCCTATGAACCAACTCAGGGCAGTCGTAACGATTGTGACAGATATCATACGAGTATAAAAGCCAACATGAAATGACGTAATAATATTATAGCTCGGTAAAGAACTCGGTAAACCTTTCAAACTCTATATCAAGACGGCCTCCCGCGTACGAGAGTCCTTATGACGTAACATGAGTAAATGTAATTGACCCATAATAATTGTATTATATTGCTGGCAACGATTAGTGATTATAATTATTACAAGCTTTTATTTAACTTTTATTTGTTTGGGTCAAATCTTGTAAGTTGAATCAGAACCACTTCCTCTTATCCTACGGAGTTGAAATTTTGCATACTTGTCAAAGTTCGATGCCAATGGAATATTATGGTTACAGCCAGCTGATCTGATGACGAAGACGGAAGGTGGGCAATGGAACTGCGTGACGAATAATCGTAAACTACTAGTGTTTGGGCTCATTTTAATCTGCTCGCGACTCGGATTCCGAATTTGTTAAAAGCTTGTAAGAAAAATATATTTTTCAACAAAAACCTTGTTTGAGCTTTGTTCAGCGTTCATGCAGATATGTTACATTATACCTAATTTCGTTTAACGCATTTGTCGCATTTGTCGTGACTCTGTGCAGATGACGTCACTTCCGCCGTCGCCGGAAGTGCGGCTGAGCGTCAGTGTTGCCAGCCTCGCGTAATTAATAATGGATTTTGTAGTTTTATTCCATATTTTCATAATTAAATCTAAATTACAGTTTATCAAAAGCAATGGAAGCTCAAGTGGTGAAAGCAAACTCAGGGATTCATGTTTGCGGTATTCATTAACAAATGCTTATGTTATTTTTTATTTCTGTATTTATGTTTTACCAACAATAGGGGATCGGACAACTTTTCAGAAAGTGTTTTAAATTAACTACAATGAATATAGGGTTACAGGAAAAGTCGAGCTAGATCCGTTGAGAGCGTGGAGTACCCATCATTTCTGACTAATTTCACTATGAAACACCCTACCCTAAACTTAACCCTTTTCGAGATATTCGACTTTTAATTTTTTTATTGAAAATTGCCGATTTTTAGGCTACAAAATTTAATTTTGGTTATTCTCTATGTCTGATTATTATTATTATTACGTTTTTAAATGTGTAATAAGATGCTTTAGGACGTCAATCATTAAAATAGTACATAAGTTTATTGAGTAGACCGTAGTACACAAGGGAAAGTTAAGAAATTTAAAAAAAAATAGAAAGTTTATTTTTCTCTAAGGCATATCTAAATAAAATATTATTGCAATTGTTTGGCAGATGTTGTTTAAAATATCTACGTTTCATAAGCTATCTAACAAGGTATAACAATCTAGGGTTTGTATTACATTTCGTGGAAAAAGAGTATTTGGGACGCTCCAGGTAGTAATTCTAACGGTCACGCACCTATTGTTCTTCAAGTCAAAGCGCACCGTGCGAGCGAGACGAGTTACGATTTATGTAGGTGCGAATGAAAGAAAATATGTGTAGAGACCGGATAGGGTAGGGAATACAACAGGGGGTATTGTTTTGGCAGTTTTGGTTATCAGTCTGCTTTTGTGCTTCGTACATAGTAGATGTGACATCGTTTTGCTCTTTTCTGTTTCTCGATTTGGCTGTGTTTCTGGACTGTTTCTTCCTATTTCTGACTACTGCGCTTGTTTACCGGACTCTGATTTGTAACCTGTGATACGGAACTGTTGAAGATTACGTCCTACACACCTGAGGAATATGCTGACATGCTTATTTGTTACGGATACTGCGATTGTGTGTCTGCGCAAGCTCGCAACGAATACGTAACTCGTTACCCCGGTCGTGGAGTGCCGGATGTGGCTGTTTTTGACAGAGTTTATCGAAGACTTCGAGAAACTGGCTCTGTCATGAGACGAAATACTGACATGGGAAGACCACGAATTGACGACGAAGAACGGGACAATGAGATAGTGCAACGCTTCCGAGCGGATCCGACTACTTCCACTAATATTGTTGCCCGTGATCTGGGACTTTCGCAATGGAGAGTGTGGTTTACCGTGCATACTGCTGGCCTATACCCATACCACTACACGCCGGTACACGTTATTGAAGAAGGAGATCCCGCGAGGAGATTGGACTTTTGCAGATTTATGCTAAATGCTGATGTAGAAGACCCAGATTTTTTAAGAAATATCTTGTGGACGGATGAGTCCAAATTTGATAAAGATGGCATAACTAATTATCACAACGCCCACTACTGGGCTCCAAAAGAACAAAGGAATCCTAATAAGAAAAGAGTAAAAGGGTCCCAACGAAGATTCAGCGTGAATGTGTGGATGGGCATTATCTCCAATCATTCAAAATCAAAATCAAAATCTCTTTAATCATTTTGGCATCACAGACGCACTTATGAACGTCAAATTATCACAATGACTCTACCACCGTATCGGAAAAAGAACCACTACTCAGAAGATACGGCAAGAAACTGAGGGGCATTTTTTTTAGAGATTTTGTTACAATTTTTTGGGCTTTTACAATGTTATGTTTCTTATGTACCAGTTGGTTACTTTGCAGAAGTGGAATGTTCCAAGCATCTTTGTCTTCTATGTAATTACGAACAGTGTAGTATGCTTTTCTCATTAGAACATTCTTAACGCGTAATTTGAATTTACTTTCTGTGAGCTCCGTTATACACTTTGGAATTTTATTATAAAAACGTACGCAGTTGCCCATAAAGGACTTATTCGTTTTAGTTAGTCTATACCTAGGTACAACAATCCTATCCTTATTTCTAGTGTTAATGTTATGATGGTCACTATTTACTTTGAATTTTTGGAAGTTTTTGCGAACATGCATTATATTTTCATAAATATATAAAGAAGGTAAAGTTAATATATTAACTTGCTTAAAAAAATCCCTTAACGAGTCACGTGGACCCAACTCGTAAATCGCGCGAACCGCACGCTTTTGTAATATAAAAATAGTATCTATATCCGCAGCAGAACCCCACAGCAAAATGCCATATGACATTATGCTGTGGAAGTATGCAAAGTAAACTAACCGAGCCGTAGCTATATCCGTTAATTGCCTAATTTTACGAACCGCATATGCAGCAGAACTAAGTTTTCCAGATAGAGCATCAATATGAGGACCCCACTGCAACTTAGAGTCTATGCCTATACCTAGGAATACCGTCGCTTTGTCTGTATCGAGTTTATTACTATTGAGCATTACGTTTGGCTCTACATGTCTAACATTAGGCAAAGAGAACTTTAAACATTTCGTCTTTTTCGCGTTTAGTAACAAATTATTCGCAGAGAACCATTTCGAAACAACATCCAATACGTAGTTCACATGCGCCAATTCACTGTCCTTTCTATCTACTTTAAAAATTATCGATGTATCATCAGCGAATAGAACAATATCTGCAAGGTCTTTAACTACAAAGGGTAAATCATTTATATATGCCAAGAATAAAAACGGCCCCAATATTGATCCCTGCGGTACCCCCATTCTGACTAAGGATCCGGAAGATGTTACGCCATTTACCCCAACTTTTTGCTGTCTATCGGTTAAGTAGGACTCAACAAGATTCAGAGCAGTTCCACGAACCCCATAGTGGTAGAGTTTACGAATTAGTGTACGGTGCTCTACACAATCGAAAGCTTTGGAGAGATCACAAAATACACCAATGGCATCCTGTGAACTCTCCCAAGCTTCAAGCACATGTGTTACTAGTTCGACCCCGGCATCTGATGTTGACCTGCATTTCGTGAAACCGAACTGACTCTCGTTCAGTATTTTGTGTTCGTTGAAGTGGGATAAAAGTTGTTTAAGAATAAGTCTTTCAAATATCTTACTCAGAGCCGGAAGCACAGAGACTGGTCTGTAATTCGAGGGATCAGTTTTACTACCTGATTTGAAGATCGGTGTAATTTTACTATTTTTCATTAAATCGGGAAATGAGCCTGTGTCAATACACATATTAAATATAGCCATGAGATATGGTGCAATAACTTCTATTAATGATTCTAGCATCTTTACTGATATGCCCCACAAATCTTCAGTGGTTTTGGTATTGAGACTTTTGAATGTTTTAATAATTTCAATAGTGGAAGTATATCTGAACTGAAAATCCGGTAAATCTAGTGGAAAGTGATCTTTTAGAAGAGCTTCTGCTACATCTGGACTAGAGTTAAGTGTTTTTGTGACGTCCAGGGGTATATTAGAGAAGAAATTTTCAAAAGCATTAGCAACACATTTTGCATTGGAGATTTGTTTATTCTCAACTATTAACTTATATTCCGAATCCCTCGACTTAGTTTGGCCAGTCTCCGTGTTAATGGTTTTCCAGACGGCTTTTATTTTATTATCTGATTTTTTAATTTTACTACTAATATACAAAGATTTTGCACGAATACAGACCTTTTTAAATATTTTGGAATAGTTTCTAACATTTGATTGGACCTTACTTTCTCCCGGATAATTTAAATGGGGAAAGCTACGAAAATTTCCTGAGAAGAGACTTGAGTAATTTGCTGGATGATCTGCCACTCAACCTGATCAGGGACATGTGGTTTCAACACGATGGCTGCCCCGCCCATTTCAGAAGAAGTGTGAGAGACTGGCTGGACACAGGATAATTTATCCTAACAAATGGATAGGACGAGGTGGGCCGTTGCCATGGCCAGCAAGAAGTCCGGACCTAACCCCCATGGATTTTCATGTGTGGGGGTATATGAAAAATCTTGTATACAGCGAGCCGAATCCAATTTCGTCCGTGGAAGACTTAAGAGAAAGGATTGTGGATGCAGCTAATAAAATGAGGACAACGTTGACTACTGGAGTAGTGAAGACTGGCCTCCGTAGAAGGATGCGACAATGTATCAGAAATAGAGGCGGCCATGTTGAACATGAACTGTAGAATAAGAAAAAGTTGTGTTGAAAACCTTAAATAAATGACATTTCATGCTTATCTATTGTTTTATTTTACTTATTAGGGCTAAGTAAAAATTTTCTTCTCCACTGTCGCCTATGAAACTAAATTTTATTCAATGCATTTGATTAAAACCCTAGATTATTATACCTTGTTAGATAGCTGATGACACGTAGATATTTTGAAAAACATCTGCCGAAGAATTGCCATTTTATTTTTTTTAGATATCCCTTAGAGAAAAATTAACTTTATAATATTTTTCTTATTTCTTTACTTTCACTTGTCTACTACGGTCTATTCAATTAACTTATGTACTAGTTTAATGATTGATGTCTTAAAGCATCTTATTACACATTTATAAATGCAATAATTATGATAATAGGACACACACAAAAAACAAAAATAAACTTAGTAGCCTAAAAATCAGAAATTTCCAATAAAAAAAATTAAAAGTCGAATATCTCGAAAAGGGTTAAGTTTAGGGTAGGGTGTTTCATAGTGAAATAAGTCAGAAATGATGGGTACTCCACGCCCTTAACGGATCTAGCACGACTTTTCCTGTAACCCTGTATATAGCCATGAAAAATACTATTTTAATTAAATAACGCTCTAAAAGTACCAAAAACTATATTTAAATATTATGATTCAAATATTGCCTCCAAAAGGTCACCTCAAAACTTGTGATGTCATATGTAGGTAGAAAACGACAAACTCTTCGAAATAAAACTTGCAAAGAGATTTAAATACGTTTTGTGAAGTTTGGGCACTATATTGTAGTAATAGAACGAAAAAATGACCAAAAATACATTTTATGAAAAGCCAAACCGTAAAATAAGCACAAGCTGGACTCACGGCATTTGCCTTCAAATGACGTAATGCACTATGATTGTTGTTTCGTTTGAGATGCAGAACAGCTTAAAAATGTCAGAATTATTAGTATTTATTTATTGATTTAAAAATATAAATCATTAATACTTTTACTAATCATTAATACTTTTTTTTACTTTTTTACATTTGACTTGTACTTTATCTCTATTTTTAAGGTAAATAATAATGTGCTTATTTATCTATCTATCTATTATTTCACAAAAATATTGATTGGATGATCTTTCTGGTTCGACGAACATTCGTTCTAACTACATTTTAGATTTTTTCTCGATTACTGTCCGATCCCCTATTACACTTTATATATAAACTAGCTGCGCCCCGCGGTTCCACCCGCGGTTTCCCGGGATAAAAAGTAGCCTATATGCTATTCCAAGTCTTAAAGTACCTACATACCAAATTTCATCAAAATCGGTTCGGTAGTTTTTGCTTGAAAGAGTAATTAAGATACATCCAGAAATACAAACTTTCGCGTTTATAATATGAGTAACTAGTAAATACTCCCGCCAACGAGTAACCACAGAGCATGCCTACATAAATCGTTTGTTATAATAATAATTTAAATGAGATTTTTTTATTAATATTCTTTATGCTGTATTGTAAGTTTAAAAATGTCCGTATCCATGACCATGTCCGTGTCCGTGCCCGTAACCATAACAACTAATCTTGCATAACTTTAATTACTTTGAAAATATCGACTTAGCAAATTGCCTTCTTTTTTAATATTTTCTCCACATCCTACGTCTTAATTCTCTTCAGCGGCGGGTTTTCGAAAGCCTATAAGCAAATAATCGTTAAATATATTGTCATCCTTGTGTGTTAATAGTAAGATGCAATAGTCATATTTCAATCAACGCTTTACATTGATTAGAACAACATTTCCGAGGCTCCCAGTAAGTCATAATCGAGTCTTGATAAGTAACTTGATTTCCCCGTCGGATTTAACTTTTTCCATTCGGATATAACTTTTTTCTATTCGGATATAGCTTTTCCCGGTTCCCGAACTAGGGCATTTTTTGATTGATGACCCTTTGATTATCATCATTTCTGTAATGCTCCTTAGATCAGTAAAAATACTGACAGTCCGAATTGATGTCCAATTTCCTTAGTTATAAAGTTTGGCCTCGTTTTTCAGGACTGTAATGGAGTGAATTTTACTCTATTTCGTTTTTTACTCGAGATTGCAAATCCAAAGAGCAATGCAGAATGGTAACTTTACTTTTAATAAATTAAAAAATGTATATATTTAAGGGATGTCAACTTTTACCGATTTAAAAAAAGAGGAGGTTCTCAATTTGATTGCATTATTTTTTAATTTTTGCTATCACAAATTTTGTTATCTCTATCAAATGATAGAGATCTGAGGTCCGTTTAGCTCGTTTCTATTACTGGTTTGTAAAAAATTTTATATATATATTTTATATAATAGCTTCAAGGTGGGCCAATAAAAATTTCATCGATATTCGACCTTCGACTTCGAAGATACATCAGAATTGAAGTCGGATGTTTTTGTTATAAAACGGATTATTTAAAAAAAAAAGTTTATACCCAATATATATAAATTACCATCATAAATTTAAATCTTATTATGTATAAATTACCAAATTTTACTCAATTTTTTTGTCTCTGTCTAATAATTATCATTTCATTCATTGTAAATGATAATATATTACATCGTTTGGCTCTTAACCATCGCATGCGCGTAGCAAGGGACTCTGATGACACATGACGCCGCAACAAAACAACCAATCACAGCTCGAGCCTAATGTTTCGTCACAAGCGCTAATTCTTGACAATTCTGAAAGAAACAGGAAAAAGTTTTACACGTAAACAATAGAACTGTTTAATTGATTACAATGGTGAAACAATACTTCCATTCTGGCATCACATGGCGGAGTAATTGACAAAAGAAGTTGCGATCCTGCATCGCGCAAACGATATTTTTTTGTGCGCTTGATTGAAGTTGCAAACAAAACGTTAGGCTATCGGTCCTCCTTCGGTTTTCCCCATTGACCGAGCGTCAGTCGTGGCATGTGTCGACTCGGTCGTGTCGGCCTCGGAGGCCAAGCTAAATCAAAGAAACCTTATAAATTATCTCAGATCTCACCAACTTTCTCAGAGGGTTTAGTTCGGCGTTCGGGGCGCGGCATTGACGGGTATTGGGCATGGTATAGTCGCGACCGAATGGTTTGGGAGACGGGGGTTACCTAAGGAGGCACCCGCTGAACAAACAGCGAACACAAATCGAACAATCAAACACAATCCAAAATCAAACACATTTTATTTTGTTTGTTTTTTGTTTTTATTATACAGTAGAGCAAAAAGGTTTTATTATGTACAAATTTTAATAATAATAATATAATTTTATGTCAGGCAATAATAAAGTACATCGAAGTAAAATTATCAGAGGCCCATATTATAAATACCTTAGAGACTAACATATATAACAATTCAAATGATAATATTAAACACTAGGGATTTTTCGGCGGCTTGGCTTCCCTAAAGCGTCGATAGACCACACCCTCAGGCCAAAAGTCCGGACTAAGGAACATCTTCTGAAGTGCTGTTGGAATCCGAGCTTGTATGACTTGAACTGGACTTTAAGTAAGTATCCGCAAGGCTGCCGCAACTACGTCTGCATATCCCTAACCACCCCTAACTCTTACTTAGTAATCTATCTTTACTATTATAAAAATGGAATTGGGCCAATTCTGTACACGAAAGATATTTTTGAAAAACCAACTGGGTTTGACTATTTACTGAACACAAATCCACGGCTTTTAGAATTTTTATTATTATTTAAACTCTTTATTTCAGGCAATACTAAAGTACAAAAATAAAGTTAACAGAGGCCTATAGAATATATACCGTACAGACTAACGTACATACAAAATTATAACATAAAATTTAATAAATTATAAGGACTAGGGGTTTAAAAATTTCGCTCCTTCCCTGTATCTCCGGTATACTACCCCTACGGGCTAGAAGTCAGAATTCAGGAATAGTTATTTGTGCACCGCCGGAATTTGGAGTCTATAGGACTTAAATTCAGTGGTCCTAGTCGACTTCAGCCTCGAAAGTCGCATTGCTATCTGTCCCTGGATCCGTCCATGAAGCATCCAGTTTTGTTTGTTTGTGTGTTTGTTATATATAGACTCTGAAACTGCTGAACTGTTATCAGGGTTGGGTAGTCCCAACTTTAATTACAGGGTATGTTACATAAAAATCGGTTGGGTGACTACGAAGATACAGCTTGACCTCTTCGTAGTAGGCGCTCTCATATACTACAGGAGGTGGTTTTGCTAAGATGGTCTTGGAAAAAATACGAATATTGGCTTCCTCTTTAACTTTGTTCAAGCGGACAAGTCGCGGGAAAAAGCTAGTTTTCTCATTGGTGTTTCGAAGAAAATATTTTTTTTTATTTAACGGGCGAATGCCTTTGTTACTGAAAACAAACTACACTCTACTTATTAAAACTAAACTAACTACATACAAGGAGAAGCAATTGGACAACCCATAGACCATTAAAGGCCTATAGATAGCTCAAATGCTCCAACCCACTACCAGTTGGCAGCGTACCCAAGATGCTGGCAGTATTGCCCCGTTGGATTGCAATACTGATACGTTGAGCCAAATAAGTCCCAGCATTTTGGTCACGCGTCGCATCGATCAGGCGCTCTGACAGACTATAAAAAAGAATATTAATGTTTTATGTTCATGTACGTTCATCATCTTCTTACATGTGTGTGGCTAACCACGGCTTGTTGTGGTGTCAGAGATCTAAGACCACCCAAGAGGCCTCCGTCATGGCTTAACGACTGTTGTCTTAAAACAACAACTGAGACCGACGGCTTCACGTGCCCTCCGAAGCACGATAGTGCTCAGAAGCCTAATTCTGCTAAATCAATTTCTTCAAGTTCCAGTTTTGATCTAATGTCGATCTCATAAGCACCACACATCGTATTCTGCTAACATGACAAATAACATCAAACGACGCTCGTTGTAATATCGCCGAAAGTTAATCGAAGTTTAAACGGTATTCCAAATGACCATTATGAATTGAGTAAATGGTATTCTCGGATCAGTTTGACGTTAAGGAGATGTATCAAAGTATATGACGCCTACAAATTATCTAAATAATCGCCAGAGAAGAATACTACGAGCCGAAAGTTGAACCGGAAATCGGTTCCGTCACCGTGACTCAAAATGCCCGAAAGGTGGAGCTATGTAGCTTATAACAATATGCTATGTAACTTAACACATATGGGTAGGGGGCTGATCATTATCTATTTCTGCGGGTTGTTGAGTCTTTACAACGTAATTTAGAAACAAACCTGGAAACATACAAATCACATTTATAAATAGTAATAGGATATATTAGAATTTATTGTGATTTGCTTTAAAAACAATTATTTAACTACGGAATATATTTTTTAACCAAAATAATTTACATATCGCGCTTTACACTATTAACACTATTACGAGAATTAGCGGTGGGCGTTGCGCAACGTAGATAGTTATTGCAACTGTCTATCGACTCAATAGCCGTTAGCGGCTATCGTACTCCGACGCAACTATCTACATCTTGGAAACTATCTATTTCGCGGATGCACTGCGCGGCACGCGCTCGACAACGTTCGTTAATTCTCGTTACTTGCTAAAACTGCTCTCGGCATAATTCGGAAGTCGCACGCGGTTTGAACAAAACAGAACATAAAATATAATCGCTTTGTCACATTAACACGTTGCTATTTAATATTTTTTATTATCAAATTAATTTATCAGCAACCTGTCCTAAGCCTGGATAAAACATGAAGGAAATTTTATTGTTATACATTTTTATATTATATTATTAGTATGTGTCTATTTTAAATATAGGTACATCTGACTTTTAGTATTTTTGCTTTGCACTGCAATTGCAATCAATGGTTGTATGACGAACGAACTCCAAAAGCTCAAATCAACACACGTTATTAGACGCTTCCTAATAACTCGCGACGGTTTAAGAAATCACAGTAGCGAAATAGCGATAGGTAGCCCCTTGTAGAAAAAACCGCTATTAAAATAGATAGTTTTAAAAACCGATATTGAGATTCTATAAATAGTTGCGTTTCGTTGCCCGATAAAGCCGCTAAGACCCACCTCTAACACTGATCATTTAGTTTTAGAGTACGAGCTACGCGCAGTATTGTGCATAGTTCCCAGGCCTTGAACCGGTACTCCTCGATCGGGGCATAATTTAAAGACACCTTCGTCAAGTTACCCAAACTCAAGACATTTATTCCACAAAATTAAAAAGAAATGGTTGTCATTGCGGAGAATTTTGTCACCGCGATCTAGAATTTGGAAGATTCAACACTAACGCCATCTAGTTAAATTTGAGGTACCATTTTCGGTTTAAAATCAACCTCGCTATGTAGATTTTGTTAGAAGCAACCTACATTTTAATATCTGTTTAAAAAATGTATAAATATTAATATAACACTACGAGTAAGGCGTATACTCATTCAAATTTGGCCTTCAGATGTAAATACTACACACTACAACTGTCATTATTCAAGTCGTGTACGCTGTATACTTGTTCTGTTACAAACGGTTAGGCGAGCGCTACGAGCGCTACGTTTTATACCATACTCTATCCAGATCATTATCTATTTCTGCGGGTTGTTCAGTCTTTACAACGGAAATTAGAAACAAACTTGGAAACATAAAAATCACATTTATAAATATTAATAGGATATATTAGAATTTATTGTGAATTGCTTTAAAAATAATATTTTTTCTACGGAATATATTTTTTAACCAAAATAATTTACATATCGCGCTAAAATATACTAAGTATAAAAACACTATTAACACTGATCATTTAGTTTAGTTTGTAATTTATTTAGCCTACTGTGTAAGGGTTAATAAATACATTGAGGTCTCACATTCCTCAATGGGTTAATAAATAGTTTTTATATTTCGTATATTTAACACGATATGTGATTATTTTGTTAAAAATGAATTAATTAAAAGCGACATCTTATGCTGGATTTTAATATATGGTAACCGCTTAACAAATTTACAGTGTCCATAGGACGCGTGAGTGACCTTATTTCTATTGATTGCGCCAACTCCGGTTCATGTGCCATTATTTTCTTGGTAAGAAAATTAAAAAGAAAACTTGATCACCACCCCTCGCCACTTTGGCAGCGGGCAGCAAACAATTTCCTACGAACACCAACTCCCTGCATTTGAATACGAATAGCCCAACACCTGTGTTGGTTTATCATAACAAACTTCGACGTGCTCTCTCGAAACCGAACCTCAGAGAAATTTAACCCTAGAGCCGTGCAGAGTAAGACTATGTTCTAATTATGTCAATTTTACGGTAATCTTGCTGAAAATTTTACCTCTACAAGGTAAAATCTAGTGTGAAAATAAAGTCTAAAGTTTTTACTTAGACTTTATATTTTCACACAAAAAAAATCCGCTATTTTTAGCGGTTTTTCACTCAGGCTGTCAGTGCTCGAATGTTTTAATTCGATATTGACGCGCCTGTCAGCTTTTATTACCATTGTCTCTCAACCCGTTGGTTCTCAACTTCTTCAGGGATCCGATGGGTCTATTTTATTTTATATTATACTAGCGACCCGCCCCGGCTTCGCATGGTTATTATACATATAAACCTTCCTCTTCAATCACTCTATCTATTAAAAAAAACCACATCAAAATCCGTTGCGTAGTTTTAAAGGTTTTAGCATAGATATAGGGACATAGGGACAGAGAAAGCGACTTTGTTTTATACTATGTAGTGATTATACATATTTTTAACCGACTTCAAAAAGGAGGAGGTTTACAATTCGACGGTATGTTTTTTTTTTTTTTTATTTTTTATTTTTTTTTTATGTGTTTGTTACGCGATTACTCCGCCAATTATGCTTTGATTTCGATGATTCTTTTTTTGATTGGTAGGTAATACTTCAAAGGTGGTCCCATATAAATTTTATCGAAATTCATTCAGTAGTTTTTGAAAAAAATAGCAAAAACAAAAAAATATAAGTTTAATCTTCAAGTCGGTTCTTGTTTTTTTCGTAACCAACTTTCTAAAGGTGGAGGTTTGTATTCGACTGCTTCACCTGCTTCACCCAGGGTTGACTTCCGGTGAGGGAACTCCTCAACGGTGAATAGTACAGACACAACATTTCGTAAATGGATTTAACCATAATAGCCTGTTCTAAATTCCATCATGACATGGCAGATACATCCAGGATTGACTTCCGGCGAGGGAACTCCTCAACAGAGAATAGGACAGACTTGAAATTTTTTTGTACATGCATTTAATTGTGATAGCCCGTTTTAAACTTCGTCATGATGTGGCTTCTAGATCATAAAAGCTTGTCTTTAAAAAATTTTTGAATTAATTTAATTTAAACTTGTTTTTCACTAAAAAGGATAAAATAAATTATTTTTCAAAAAAAACTAAACCGACTTCAAAACCACAAATGGCACTCAAAAGTAAAAAATAAATTAATATAATTATCATAAGCGCTACCCACTCATATATTTGAAGTCGGTGCCAGCCAAGTCTAAAAGGTAGTAGATAAATACTACCTACAAGTAGTACTTACTATATACATAGTATTTATCTACTACCTATTAGACTTGGCTGGCACCGACTTCAAATATATGAGTGGGTAGCGCTTATGATAATTATATTAATTTATTTTTTACTTTTGAGTGCCATTTGTGGTTTTGAAGTCGGTTTAGTTTTTTTTGAAAAATAATTTATTCATATTATATATCATCATCATATTCATTATATTATAATGATTCCATGAGCACCAAAAGTAATTATCATTTCGTAACAGCACCAAGACGTATTGAAATATCTACAGAAATACTTTTTCCGCAACTTTGTCCGCGTGGATGATTGCGGAAGCCCCTCTATCTTATCTTTGAAGTATCTAGATTCTGAGATTTTTGACAAACGATTTTTTTATATTCGTTTTTTTTTAATTATATACATCCTATGTCACTTCTAATACCTCCAAAAATATGTGTACAAAGTTTCATGATGATCGGTTAAGTAGTTTTCGCGTGAAATCGTTACAAACAAACTTACATTCAAATTTATAATATTACTAGCTGACCCGGCAAACGTTGTTTTGCCATATAAATTAAAAAAAATGTTAAGGGTGAACAACCCTTATCACTTAGGGGTATGAAAAATAGATAGTAGCCGATTCTCAGACCTACTAAATATGCATATAAAATTTGGTAAACATCAGTAAAGCCGTTTCGGAGGAGTAAGGTAATTAACATTGTGACACGAGAATTTTATATATATGAAGTAGGGGTTACTTACCATATTTTTTATTTTTTATAAACAATATTCAATTCACTATCAAATTAATTTAAAAAAAGTAGCGGAGAGATTTTTTAATATTTTTTTTTAAATTAACCTTCATACATATTATATTATTCAACAACAACCTACATAATAGTCAAAGTCAAAGTCAAATATCATTTATTAAATAGGCACAAAAGTGCACTTTTAAAGGTCATAAACACATGATACAAATAAAAAATGTTAAAAATTGTAACTTATGTTAACATGACTTTGAAAAAAAGGTAAGTATGTTTACCCATTTCTTTCCTATACTCAAATTGAAGTCTGAGTGCTGAAAAGAAATGCGAAAACTGACTCTACCAGTGCACAGGAAATACAATACATACTTTTTCAGAAATACAATACATATTTATTCCGCAGAATTACAATACATATTTTTTCATGGCGTTTTACGTAGGTACATATTATTATATATATAAATTATTAAATGTATTTAATAATATGTATAATATATAATATATTTATGCATTAAATATTATACATACCCAGCCTGAATTTCCCGTGGGGTTGTTAGTGGTTACCGCACATCGATACGGAGCTCGCGATCCGACAGGAAACGTATCTATTCCGTAGCACCATAATCGAACTGATTTATTAATGTTTATACAACATCCGACAGCATCTGCGTAGTAGTTGAGTAGGTCAGCTCCAACTTGGAGCGCTGGGTTCGATTACCGAAGGTTGCGGCATAAAATATGCATGACGAGCTATACTATAGGTAAAGCATATCTAGTAGTAGTATAGTAATATAGTAGTATAGTAGTAGTAAAGTGCAGTGCTATATACGCAGTCCTTTAATGGTGTTAAAAGTTCTGGATGGCACTGCAATTTTTAGGGGCAGGCGTGGCGCTTACCACCAGGCGAACGTCTTGTTCGTCTCATTATTCAATTACATAAAAAATAGTATAGTAGAATCGTAGAGTATAGTATTATAAAAGTACAGTAGTATGGTAGTAGTGGTATCTTAGTATAGTCATAATATTTATACCCAAAAACTTCTAGGTCACTGCTAAATTGATCAATTGATCAATATTTTATAAGCCAATCGATCATTCCAGAAGTCAC
Organism: Petrophora chlorosata; assembly: GCA_951640565.1. Lineage (NCBI taxonomy): Eukaryota > Metazoa > Arthropoda > Insecta > Lepidoptera > Geometridae > Petrophora > Petrophora chlorosata. The sequence continues at coordinate 3,156,644 of OX621191.1, forward strand.
CAGAACAAATTTTTGATAATCTCTGCCAATCTCAATTAATCACTAAATTAGCCGCAACCAAAAGGACTCACTGTTGCCTAATCTGTGCCTACGCTGATAGCTTAGTCGAATATTAACTATTTTTGATATTGAATGCATTAGCGCATGCTAGGCGAAATCTTAAGATTTTCAATAATTAGGAAGAAGCTTCGCTGCTTATTGGTCAGTTTTTGACATAGAGCCCGCCCTATTGGTAGATTATTGACACGCACTCACAAGACAGACCAATGAGGAGATCCTAGATCCCGCATATTGACGTCACACGCAAATGGCGCATTTATGTTGATTTAATGATTTTAAGGACAAATGACGCAGCATATTGAATTTTTTTTATTACTCGTCAATAATGAAATGACTTATGCATTAAAAAAATGCATATTCCTATTACAATGTAAAAGTACCAGACTCCAGAGGTCCATATATACCTTACAGACTAACATACATACAATTTATAAAACACTAACAACTAGGATAAGGGATTATTTTTTCGGTTTCGGCTCCCTGTAGCACCGGAACACTATTCCTTCGGGCCAAAACTCGGGAGCCAGGATCGACTCCTTATGCTGGAAGCTGGAGCACGTATGAGTTTTTTTTTTTTTTACACTTTATAGATCTATGTGTGGCCACTATCTCGCCTGATGTGAAGCGATGATGTGGCCTAAGATGGAAAACATAGATCTAGAGAGAGACGGCAGTTGAGCGGCTGCTCAGACCCGTCTCCCCGATGGTTCACCGAACGTCATCCCGAAACACGACTAGGTCGCTTGACGGCATGGCTTTGTTCGGTGGGTGGTATTACAACCACGGCCAGAGCCTACCACTCCAAAGCGCGTAAGCGGGTTTCATCACGATGTTTTCCTTCACCGTTTTAGAGCGAGCGTACAAAATCTGCACTTAACTATGTCATTGGTGCAGGGCCGACTTGGGAATCGAACCCAGGTGCGTCGTATTGAAAGGCGCACGAGTTCCCGCTGAGCCACACTCGCTCTTGTTCAAATTGCCTTTAAAAATGTTCTATTCCTCCCGGATAAAGTCTAGGGTAATTATCCTTAATTACCTAGGAAATTACAAAGTAACCGTTTGACACATCCAATTTAGAATTTCTAATTATCGGAAAATCTTTTTAGTAGAAGTAGTGGAAAGAATTTAAATTATGAATTATTCTTTTTTTATTTATTTTATTACTTTATATAAATCTATTTGACCACTAATTTTTAAATATTTATTTATATATAATTTAAAATATTTTAGGTAGTAGGCCTGGTTTTTTTCCAAAAGTCCTATTCGTAGGACCTCGGGAAGGAGCGGTATTTTCAAGCTAGCAAAATGACTAAAAGACTAAATTTGGATGGACTACGATTATGATCTGGATTAGAACGATTACCCATCCCAAAATTAAACGAAAAGATCCCTATAGAATAGGCCAGAATAGCCACCAGCAGGGCGATCATTTAAGTCTGTTGCGAACATCGCATGTTGCGGACTAACGTGCAATAGAAATTTATTTCAATCGATAAAATGCGATCAAATAACTTTTTATGTCTCGGTTTCAATGTGCCTCGATTACTTGACCAATTTACAAAGCGAGATTGTGCTATGAATCGTTATGTATACGCCTAATCTATTCAATTTTAATGTGTAATACGGCTCTTGTCTATGGTTTACACGATATAAACTTTGTTTGTCAAAACTTATTTTTATTTCAATTGAGCTTTCGTTGACGTTTGATTGCAACAAACTGGTTACGTGATCGCAAAATCATCATCGAAACTGTTTCTTATTGAAATAAATTGAAATAAAAGATACGTGATCGCCCTGTTGATGTCACGGGTGTCAACTAGTATAAAATAAAACAAACAAAATATTCAATGATGAATTTTATTCTAATTAAATTTAAGTGGAAACATGAATTCTTATAACATGAATCTAAAGAAGGAAACGCTAATATATTCTTAATTATGAAATACTTATTAAATTAACAAATGTCTTTCATTATGTCATAGTTCAAATTATAATACAAACATAGAATTCGTCCGAACGTATTAAACAACGCCATTTATGGCACGACATAAGCTGTGTGTTGTTCTCACAGTGTGAACACTAATTAGTAAAGAAAACAAGAAATATAAAACGCAAAATAAAATCACAAACTTGATTTGCAAATTGTGCCAAAACGAGCCTAGAATTAGGTGATGTGAATAGAGAAGGGGAAGCTGTGAAAGAGAGGCCAGATATGGTCATGTTCCTTACTCTGGTGTCGTTGTTCTCTGTCTACCCTAAAGAAGTAGAACAGTAGTTATTAAAAAATGTCTTTTCTCTACTCACATTTTACCTTCGAAGCTCGTGAGTGCCATATGTAACCCTACTTACGTTAAAACGCGTAACAATTACATGTCGTAACTGTAATTAAAAACATACTTTTACAATTTTATCTTTACTTTTAACCATTATTTTGAGAAGGCACATGAAACTTTTTCTTATAAATAAATGAATCGATAGTGCTGCGACGTTGACTTGTCTTTTATTTTACTAAAAAGCAAAATTATTTATTTTAAAAGCTACAGAAATTAATTAAAATTTTTAAATTTTTGAGTGTTGAAATAATTTGTGTAAGAATGACTTTAAAATCGTTATTTTTACCAACAGCCTTCCGCCAAGCTCAATCAGTCGATCCGTACTTTGTCTAAAGCGCTGTTTGCACCAAGCGACCACTTGGCCACGACTGCAGCGAATATACCAAGCGACCACTTGGACTCGACTGCAGCGAATATACCAAGAAACCACTTGGATTCGACTGCAGCGAATATACCAAGCGACCACTTGGACTCGACTGCAGCGAATATACGAAGCGACCATTTGGACTCGACTGCAGCAAATATACCAAGCAACCACTTGGACTAGATTGCAGCGAATATTCCAAGCGCCCACTTGGCCACGATAGCGAATATACGAATTGTAGTCGATCTCGATCATATAACTAAAAATGTACTCATAAAAAATTGTACTCGATCGAGTTCAAAACTGTATTGGAAAAAGGCGAAAAGTGTACTACAGCCTAACACGCTGCAATTGTAAAAGGCCAGACCGAAACTGTACTTGGAAAAGTTGCATTACAGACTCCTTTCCAGTACATTCGCCTTACACTCGCACTGTCTCGACCAAGTACTCGACTGATGCAAACTAGGCACAAGTGTAACAAAATGATGAACAGGTCTTACTTACTATATAAAAATACAACAATTTACTGTAGAAACGATACTCTGACTCGAATTTACTGAGTCCAAGTCGTCCCCAAGTGGTACCTAGATGATATGCCACAATTGTGCTCAATCAATGAAGGCGCTAAATATATTAAATTAGATAGGTATATAGATGAACGCTTTATTGCAAACATTAAATTAAAGACATTACATAAAAAAAATCAAGAAAGTATTACAATGCGGCCTTATCGCTACCAGCGATAAGGCGCCAGGCAACCTTTGGATGGAGAAGAATTATTGTATTTTGGTACAAAAGTCACGAAAACAGCAGTTTTCTTTTATTCACGTACGTATGTATGTAAGGGTGTGTGTATGTGTGTTGTTTTTATTTATGTGTTGTGTGTGTTTTATGTGAGTGACGAGAGGAACAGGTCTTTCACCTGATGGTAAGCAACGCGCAGGTTTCCAACAGTTGCAGCACCGCCCAGGTTTGTTTTGCGAAATCTTGCGCGGCACTGCACTGCGCTCGTCACTTTGAGACATTGGCTCGTAAGTCTCAAAATACCCAATAATTTCGAGCAAGGGGTTGCAAGAAGCTCTGTTAACGCTAAACTGATGTCAAATTACAGGCCAGCGAAATTACTGGGTATCTTAATATCTGATGTCTCGGGGTGATGAGCGCAATGCAGTGCTACGCAGTGCTTTTTATGGTAGTAAAAGTTCTGGGTTGCACTGCAATTGTTATGGGCAGGCGTGGCGCTTACCATCGGGCGAACGACATGCTCGTCTCATCAGTTCAATAAAAAAACAAAAAAAATAATGTCCATAAGGTAAGGTATATAGTTTCTTATGGTGCCGTAAACTTCTCCACAGACACACGCAAAATTAGAATTGTGTCTGTCAATAACCCCATTCCTAAGACCTAAGATGATATTTGTCGAATATAATAAGAAAACGGTTTGTATTATTATTTATTTTATTAGGTTGTCAAATTACGGGTTTAAACATGAGAAGTATAAGCAGAATAATAAATTATACGACATTATGAGAATATTTTTTAAAATTGTACGATTTAATTTAGCGCGCTCACTAATTGACCCATTTATCTTATTTGTACAAGCTACCTTTATTATTAATATACAAAACTTCTATTATATTTTTGGGGTTTTGTCATACAAGAAATAAATAAAAGACACATTGTAATAAAGTAGATATCGACAATAGATTCCATTTAACTGACGAGCAGTTTGATCGCCTGATGCAGTGACACAAGTCACTCGATGCCAGTCTCCCTGAGTTTTTTACAAGTATGCAGGGTTCGGCAAATTTTTGGGACCTTCAGGGTAGGTACCTTTTCCTTTGCAGTGAGGAAATTTCGTTTTTAAATTTTCCCCAAAACTTAACCCCTTACCGCATACAACGCCTTATATGGCTTTAAAATATATATTTTTTTGAATTGATTAAATTATTGCTTTTTCGCAACCAACGTTGAATCCTTATACATCATTTCTTTGTTTAATGGAACGTTTTTGTTGTCTATAGTAAGTGCAATCTGTCAAAATATTGGAGGATATGTTCAGCGTATCCGACCGTTAGAGTGCAATTCATTAATGCTTTTCCTTTGCAATGAAGAAATTCAGTTTTTTAATTTTCGCTAAAACTTAAGGTTTATTGATGGGTTACTTTGGGGGAAATATTACAGGTGGGAAATAGGATTGATTAAGACTACATTGATTCTACACTCCAATTTGAGCTCAACACGATATACGATAGTCGCTTGACGTAATATTATTATTTTAAAAAGTACCTTTTTTCTCTAAAATACAACCGCTTTTTCCACTGAACAAAACTTCTTCGCTGCAAGGGAAAAGGTCCCAAAATTTTGTCACACCTGTACATTAATGACCAGTAATTCTTTCATTTGAAATCAATTGCAAATATTTATGGAGTTCTATCGACAATAACTGTACAGAATCGAAATTATACATTTTTTCAAATCTGTACCAATCTTAGCTTATTTTCAATTATACTTTAACTTGATCCCAAAACAGGTGATGAGTTGCCAGGATGACGTTAAATTTGTTTAATTAGTGATTTCAACAATAAAAAAGCGATATGACAACGATAAAAGCGTTATATACAGTCGTACAGTCAACAGCGATAAACAATTTACGGTTTTTGGAATAAATTTATGATTTTCATTTTTATTCTTTTCCAGTATTTTTTTCTCGTTGAACTTGGCCTGTTCTTTGTGGCGAAAGCTAGATCTGACTCTTATAAGTATGAAAATTTAATATTTTTTATTCCAAAACACCGCAGATTAAAAATAACAAACACTGCCCAACTACCAACTACGCTAGAAGTAAGAAAAATATACATATACATTATTATTATTATATTCATAGAACTAATTTATATAAAAGCTCGTGAAAATATTTTAGTGTCACAAAAAACTTGTCTTTTAAATTGTTTTTTAATACTAGATACAAGTATACATACTTCTAATATAAATAACGATCCAGTGTTGGATTTAAATAATTTGATTAACAATCCAATTGAAAAACAGGGAACAGAAAAAACCTGAACTTAACTCTAGGAACACTCAAAATCTATAAATATTAAAAAAAACGCCTTACTCATGTCTTTACTATCTGCTGCTTGGATGCGACCCGCTTTTTCCTAATTTTAGAAAAAAAAAATAGGTTTATTGCAAATTCCATCACTATTGATTTGGCGATGTTAAAAACATAAACATTTTGCGACTTAAAGATGTCTTTTCAAAACGAAGTTATTACATTTAAATGCATATCACACTGGCCTCGAATGATGTCATAAAAAGCAAGCGAGTGGAGTTGCCGTGAGCGAAAAAGATTTCGCTCTGCTCAGGTTTATTTATATTTTCGCTCCAGCAAGTAAATACAAGGTTTTATTGACATATTAATCTAGACGTATGTAAAGTACAAAATTTCATGAACAAACCTTCCAAATATATTTATTTTTAATACAATATGTTTCTACATCAAATCTATGGAAGCCAAAATGTGACGACGACGTTTGTTTAAAAGACGACGTCAAAATGCGACAATGTTATTTATAAGTGTACATTATGTACGTGTTTAAAATTTAAAATTTATTCTATTTGTTTACGTACTTCATCTATTTATAGAGATAGCTTTTCTATAAGTGGTCCTATTTTCATTTCAAGACGATAAGAAAATATTTATACTGGTCCGAGAATTTATAAAAAAGAAAGCTAGCAAAACACAATTATCTATCAAACTTAAATAAAAATGTAATCATGATATTTTTTAATTTTTTTTGTTATTTAGAAGAGCTATCCCGTGAAGGTATTTATTTAATAATGTTTTATTTTTTAATGTTTGAAATTCTTTATGATTCTGGTACAGACCCTGCCTCGTTTAAGCGATTTACAAACTAATACCGATATAGCCCATATCGGTATTATACCGATATTTTATTACTTATAGAATATTTGACTCAGTATTTTCTTTATTAATAAAAAACTTACAATCATAACAAAAATAAACAGACATTGTGACGTCACTCTTCCAAAACTGCCTCATACCGAAGAAAATAATACATATTATAACGAGTAAGTGTGTAGACAAAGTACTACTAATATTGAAGGAAAGTGAACTTAGCAAATATTTCACAATTAATGTTCGTTTATTCCCAAAAACAACAACAATTACAGTAGTCAAATACTCTATTTTACCACTATTATAGTCTAAAACCTACAAAAAGCTTGACGAAACATCCTAGGCCGATAGGAACTGAAATTCACTAAAAATCGCTTAAAAACTTTATAACCGATCGAAAGAGCACTAAAGTTTACTAAAAATTTCGTAAAACAAATATTGACAACGAAAACTCAGCGACTGCAGAAAAAAACTACACTTATTCTAAGTCTCACTTATTTTAGTTATAAAACTTATATCAGCACTGTGTTTAACAGCCAATGAATACGTCATTTTAATTACAGCGGACGAATAGTGGAGATAGGTACTTTAAAAGCAATAAAAACGATTTTGAAAATTTCGCTTATTACGCTTTATAAATTTTCGCTTTTAGTCAATTCGCTCAATATGCTTTTTTACATCACGAGCGAAACCAATACTGTAACTGAAAAGTTAGCTAATTTCGCTTTTAAAGCTTCCCCATTATTCAATGCCCGCTGTCAATAATCATGCGCCTCGGTTATTCAAAATTGATGTTTATTCCACTGTAATAAGGTTCATGTATCTTCACTGGTTCAGGTGTAAGGCGGCGAGGCGCATGCGCAGTGGTGTCAAATCCTGTGACTATGATATCTCCTGCTCCTCCCAGTCGACGCTGGCCCACTGTGGCAGCTCCGTCTCGTATTCCCAACCCGGGCCCTGGACCAAATAAATACATTTTTTAATCCAGCGGCTTATCAAGCTTTACTATTAAAGAAAAAATCTATTGTATTTTCTATGTTTGCTACCTCAGAACTTCGTTATTTGTAAACAGATTTAGAAAATTCATTTTGCGTTGGATTCAGTATAGGTCCATTGTGGTCCCATATAAATACCATCAATATTCGACCTTGAACTTCGGAGCTACATCACAATTGAAGTCGGTTTGTTTATTATAAAATAAATTATAAATATTCAGAGAGAAGAAAAAAGACGAGTTAAAAGTATAATAGAATTAAGGAACTTGGTTGCTTGAGCAGTCTGGTAGATAGCATGACTATAATAGTAATTTTTAAACCTTCGCAATTCGAACACATAGTTTATGATTGGATGGATTTAAACTGGCAGCAGCATGGAACCCAGTGATTAGCAAATGTCCTCGTCGCGGTATATGTTCGACGACGAAAGCCAGTGATACCGTCAGTGCCGTGATGACAACCCTATTACAAGACCAAGTGCGGGTAGTTGGTGACAACGCTCGCTTTTCTCGACGTTGATACCCGCATTCTCTAGTCTTCTCGTGACCACGGCCAATGCAACTTGGTCGAAACGTCGAGATAAATAAAAATAATGTTTTTAGCGCGATCAAGTCCCGTTTTATTATCATAAACTATATGACTATAATAGTTGGAATGATTATTGTCCTACTGTCTGGAAAATCAAAAAATTCTGGTAAGTTTAGGCTAATTCACTATGCATTAAATATCAAAGACTCTATTATTAATCGGTCCGTTCATAAGCGAGTCAAGTGTGGATACAGTTAAATCAATATTTTTCAAAAACTTGTCTTTTTCGTATCTCATTTCCTCTTTAAAAGTTACCCTACACGTGTAATTTTATTTGAATAGGCTGAGCCTTTTCGGCGAGATTGCATATTTTAACAGACCACAGCAAATTTACCCGTGATTCTAAGTGAATTAATAAAGATAAACTTTGAGCTAGATTTAAGTATTGTGGCATCGTCCCTGTGAGAATTCTAGAGAAGTTTTAGAGAAATGTTTCTTTAAGAGATTAGCAAAATGCCTAATACTCAATTTCTGATTCAAAGGCGTGTCCACGGCTCGCCGCGCTTGTTCGCGAACATACCTTGTACTTCCAAGCGTCTATATACATTATAAGATCCAGGGACATTAGTATAACGGGGGTGCGGTCGTCGAGCCGCTCGCTATGCTTGTTGGCGAACATACCTTGGACTTCCAAGCGTGTAAATAGAAGACAAGGTCCCGGGACACCACTAATTACAGAGCGTTCGCCGAGCCGCTCGTCGCACGTGTTGTCAAACATACCTTGTACTTCCATGCGTGTAGATACATGACGAGGTCCCTGGGGCGCGGGTCGCGGTACCGCACGCGGCACTCGTAGCAGTGCGGGTCGGACGCGAGCGTGTCGGCCGAGCCGCTCGCCGCGCTTGTTGCGGCCGGCGAGCAGCCTGTCTGCGTCGCCACGGTCACTTTGTCCGACTGGGGAAGATAATATCACTATATTTTAATACGACACCAGGGTCGTTTCTATGTTGCATTCTCTAAACCTAAATTCAACTTTATTTTCTAAAATTAATTTCGATTTCAAAAAAAGAACAGTCACTTCAGTTATGGAATTTTCACACTAACAAACTTAACTAAGCTAGGCTTGTAGTGTATTAAGTACATTAACTGGTGCGCAGAATCTAGGTATCTGATAATTTTTCTATTGCACAGTTTTATACAGCGAGATAGTTTTATACAGCCAGAGAATTTGGAATGGTAAGTGCTTAAAGTATCACCAGTATAACTTACCTACTAATTTTAGTCATAACATTAAAATTGAGTTAATCTTGTTGCCAATGACATTGATGGATGACGGAAACATGCTATTCGGAACGCAACTTTAGACCATAGAGTAATTACGAAATCAGGTGAGTTTGACTTGGATGTTGAGCTTGATTAGACTCAAGTGATTAGGGTTTGATTTTGAATTATAAAATAGACAGAGAATCAAGATTAGAATCAAAACGTAAATCAAGCTCAGGGCCCTAATTCACTATGACAACTTGGCGATTCCTTGCTTCAAGGAAACGTCGATTTCTTTATTAATAAACGACAACTGCGAAATTTGTATTCTCTATGACGCGTCATATATATGAATATATGAATGCGTCATAGAGATGTCGTTTATTAATGAAGGAATCGACGTGATTTCGAAGCAAGGAATCAACGTGATTTCGCTAAGTTATCTTAGTGAATTGGGGCCCAGGTGATACAACGTGAATCAAGTAAAATCTATAAATTCGATGCTATCACATCACACTTCTCACATTTTAATATTATACATGTGAAAGTTGTATGTTGTAGTATCATTTTAACTCTATAATTTCTATACTTATTACATTTCAAAGTTTCACATCATTAATATTAAAACACTAAGGGAACTACGATACTGATTACCGTTTACTGTTTGTTTTTGAGTATCTTTTAGATCTTGAAAACATTTAAATTATTTTGTAACAGGCTACCAAGATCATTCCGAAAATTAATGACACTTTTATAACAAAATCTTTGAAGTTAAACTCGAATTCTAAGAAATCTTTTTTATTGTCATTAGCATCTTTCACCGTCACTTCCACAGAGGCTATTCCCCCCTTAATAGACCTTGATACTTTACCTTGGCGTCATTAGAGTCCTCGTTCAGAGCTGGCGAGGCGATGGGCGAGAGGGCCATAGTGCACGCGGGGGGAGAGTCCGTAACCTCAGCGGGGGCCTCTGCCCCACTCGATGGACTCGGCAAAGTTGCTAAAAAAAGAAAAAAAATCATCGTCAGTCCACTGCGTTCCGCGATATAGGTCCTAACAAGGTGAATAGATTGAGATAAAATATGAATAGAGAGTTCGAGCTCAAATACATATTTGCACATACTAAACAAATTAATGTTTACTCCAAAATAAACTGGAGATGGCGTTAGTAGAAAAGTTCGCAAGCGCAAGCTCTGTGTTCCACACGATCTTGATAGTAATGGTGGGAAATTTGAAATACAATCAGCTCTGGATTAGTACAGAACGACATCTTATTAATGGTTACTCCAAAATAAACTAGATGGCGTTTGTAGAAAAGTTAGCACGCGCAAGCAGTTTGTTCCACGCGATCGTGATAGTAATGGTGGGAAATTTGAAATACAACCAGCTCAGGCACGACAGGAATTTTACCCTTCACGCAATCTCCCATACTCCTTTGGACAAGTTCTCATCTTACAAATTATTGCATGGAAATATATTTTCTATTGCGTTATTAGCTTATTAGTTTAAACTAAAATATACTACGATTTATTTAATATTTATTAGCTATTATTGACGTGAATTCGATGAACGTCTTTCTTGTCGTACCGTTTGTCCTGTTACGGTATCGAACCCGCAACCTCAGTGGCGTATGAAATTTGAGCCAACCACAATACCACAGAGGCTGTTATGTTGTGAGGTAATAACTTACGCGTCATGACAGTGGAAGCTGTGACCCCGGGCGCGGGGGACTCGAGCCGCGGGGACGACTCCCTTGACGCCGGCCCTGTGTCGCAGTCGTCTTCGCCCACTGTGGATACGAGAATTTATAAATTTATTACTATTAACAAAGTAGGATGCCCTTTTGAAAATTATAGAATCGTAGATCTGACCATCGCTTTGCCAAGCAGTAGTGCGCAAGCATTCCTGTATTCCGGTTTAAAGGGCATTGTAGCCAGCGAAATTACTGGGCATATGATACTAAATATCTGATATATCGGGGTGATGAGCGCAAAGCAGTGCTTTTTATGGTATTAAAAGTTCTGGGTGGCGCTGCAATTGTTATGGGCTTACCATCAGGCGAACGTCTTACTCGTCTCATCACTCAATTCCATTAAAATAAAAAATAAAAAACTTAACGTTGCCCTTTCTAAAATAATGACGTCTAAGGGGACGACATTTAAAATTTTAAAAATACCTTTATCATCCGAAGCTGGTTTCGAGAACAGCATGTCATCATCAGCAGCGTCAACCCCGAGCCAGTTCTCGGCGTTGTGGATCGCTATCAGGTCCCGAACGAGCTGCTCATCTGTCTTACCCCCTGTGTCGCCACCTTTACCCCTCAGGGGGCCAAACACGGGGTGGTTGTATAGAGGATCGTTCACGACTGGGTAACCTGCCAAGTGAAAAATTGCAAAATTAATCACACTAATACACTAATATTATAGATGCGAAAGTTTGTCCGCCACACAGCTATCGAAGGATGGGTCCGAATTAAAGGTCGACCGGGAAGAAGCTAAAAATCTTTTCCCATTTAGACGATTTTGTGTACCCGTGGACACATTTATCTTCTCCTCTGTTTCCGTGCTGTATGAGGTGGAGAAAATAATTTTATCTCTCTAATGTAGAAAAACGGAACATTATTTTAATTCCGTGCTGTAATGTTTGTTGATCGTTCTTTGATTAATAGAGTTTCAATATTAGAGATGTACCTACATAATATTAAATTAGTTCACGGTTGTCCCATTGTGGCCTGTTTAGATGAACAGATGCTAGGCATACAAATTAACAATTCCACTGACGCATCGGTTTGTGTTTGCTGGGACAACAAGCCGGTGCGTTAGACCTCGCATACGTGAATCCTGTGTGGACGTCAGGCTTCGAATACGTGAATCGATGCCTAGATCTATATTAATCTGTACTGACATAGATAATGATTGAAAACGTGTTCATCATCATCATAAGGTTCATTATCATCATCATTTAAAATTCAGCACATATCGTTGGGACACAGGTCTTCGCTTTTTCTTAACTTTTTATCACTTACTAGTTGCGCCCCGCAGTTTTTCGGGATGAAGCCTACGTCCTTTTCCAGGACCTAAAGAACCTACATACCAAATTTCATCAAAATCCGTTTAATATAAAAGTATAAATATTTGTAGGATAGGAAGTACGATAGGATGGATCTACCTTTGACCACCATCTTGATTGATATCAAGCGACGATGTGGCGGAAGATTGAGTACATAGATCTAGAAGATGCCTTTTCACTCTGGCCTGAAGATACCAGGACCCCATTGTAGTTATCAGCAAATAAGGAAGCACTATAAACGTGGAACCAAATCGTTTTGTACGAAGTTGTGGAATGTACGGGTGATATATGGCCAATCTTCTACTCGTTTTATGATGGAAGGGGAAGGGTGGAATTAGGTTGTGAAGCTCCTGTACACATTCGCCGAAGTTTATCCTATAAAATCTGAGTAAATCAACACTTCATTTTTTTTACGCTTAATAGGTCTATGTTTACATACTATCTCGCCTGAGCGATGATAGTGGCCCAAGGTGGAGCACATAGATCTAGAGAGAGACGGCAGTTGAGCGGCTGCTCAGACCCGTCTCCCATTTTCTTTAGCCGGCTGGCATCTAATGGAGGCTAAGTTTGTGAAGACACTTCGTCATTAGGTATCTAATCCTGTTAAGAGAAAAAGTTCAAAGATGCTTACCCAAGTACTGCAAGTGCACCCTTATCTGATGCATCCGTCCTGTCTTCGGCTTGCACAGCACCACGCTGGTGTTGGAGTTAGAGTTGAAGCCCAGCCTCTTGAATACGGTGGAACAGTCCTTGCCCTTGGGCGACACCTTGCATACGCCGATCTTGTAACTCACCACCTCGATTGGCTCTTGGCATTCTATCTCGTCACTGAAAAGGATATGAATGTTAATGTTAAGAATTTGAATAATTAGCAAGAAGAAAAATGAAATTGCTCGGGCAGGGATCGAGCCTGCGTACCTTACAAGCGAATACCGTATCGACGCTTTAATCACTTGGCCATCGAACCAACTGCACGAGCAACCAAATTTCTTTTATCCTTCTTATTGTCTTACGGGGAGAAAATTATTAGTTTAAAAATTTAAAAAAATTGCCGCGGTAAAAATTTTTAAAGATTGTCAGGTGCCTTGGACTTTTTTATTTTTCCAGAATAAAATGTATCCAGCTGAACCTAAAATTTAATAAAAAATTGTGTACCCGTTTTAATAATGCTGAATCATGCTTTTAAGAAATTTGCAATTTCGTAAGCGGTTTGAAATGTTTAAGTTACTTAGTTTAAACTTTAAACCCGTTATAACTTGAACAAAGACCTCTTTTGAATAATAATTTAGTTTTGCTACGTAAGGTCCAATTTTGCACTAAATCAGACATATAGTAAACGCCTTGGAAGACGTGGATTTTACTCGACTTATTTAATATAAAATTAAATCTTACGACAATATCTATAATATTTCAGACTGAGATCCTGCTTCAAATAACAAGCAAATACTTTTTGATAGCCGACTTCAGAAGAAAGAGGAGGTTCTCAATTCGCTTGTAGTATTTTTACTTTGTTACCTCAGAGCTTCGTCATTTATAAACCGAGTTGAAAAATTATTTTCTCTTTGCGTTGGGTTCAGTATAGCTAGTCGTGGTCCCATATAAATTTCATCGACATTCGACCTTAGACTACGAAGTTACATCAGAACTGAAGTTGGTTTTATTTTTGTTATTATAAAATGAATTATTATTTTAATTACATCCAAATACTGTTGATGCTTCTTGGATCCAATCGAAAGGAATAATATTATACCAATTAGGTTTACAAAAGCAAAAGATCTAGAATAAACTGACTGAAGGGAGCCGTAGGCGCAATCATAATATTGATTATGGCTAAGGTTTTATAAGAAAACTAGCTGCGACCCGCGGTTTCAACCGCAGTTACCCGGGTTAAAGTAACCTATGTAATCCATGTTATAGGTTATCTCTATTCCGAGCGAATAAGTTACTAACACACAAACACAATGACATACAATTTTTGCATTAATAATATTGTATATTAATGCTATCGACCTAAACGTGACATTGCAGAAATTCATCTAAAATATGAAATCACTACATAGTATAAAACAAAGTCGCTTTCTCTGTCCCTATGAGGGGAGACGGGTCTGAGCAGCCGCTCAACTGCCGCCTCTGTCTAGATCTATGTGCTCCATCTTAGGCCACATCATCGCTTCACATCAGGCGAGATAGCGGCCAAACATAGATCAATAAAGTGTAAAAAAAAAGTATGCTTAAATCTTTAAAACTACGCAACAGATTTTGATTCGTTTTTTTTTAATAGATAGAGTGATTGAAGAGGAAGGTTTACATGTATAATAACCGTGCGAAGCCGGAGCGGGTCGCTAGTATTCAATATAAGCGAAATAACTGCATAATATTTATGCAATTGACAAACTAAGTATACGTTAGACTCCAAAGCCTTGAAACGCCCTGCGTACTACAATAGTTATTTTTATCCCTACCTTTCTTACTGACCAATCAATACACTATGACCACTCAGCATATTTGGGTAAACAAAGAAGCTGAATACGAAGAAAAAGTAAAAGAGGAACACTCACTCCGGGAATTCCCCGTCGACCCTGCACACGTATTCCTTTAGCACCTGTCTGTTCCGGATCTGGTGTTCCATCTGCCTCGCCTTCTTCGGACTCCGACCGAACAGAAGTAACCCTGGTGAAAATACAAGAAATTAGCAGGAGCTGTAAGAGAACATAATCATTCCAGAAATTACAATAGTTCATTAATAAACACCATTAGGAAATTGGTAACGTGATTTTTTATCAATTTTTATTGCTCTTTTTTGGCTTTTTTTTTTGAGCCTAAGAGGTTACACTTTTGCTTGAAGATAAATGAGCAAACTGAATAATAAAAATGTTCCCCAGTCTACATTTCTGCAAAATTAAATAAATAAATACAGCCAACGATCACATACATACATAGATCCTGGCCCCAAACTAGGGTTCTCTATATTTAGAGAATCAGGCACTACGAAGACGATGGTCCTTCAACTTCCAGACACGCACAAACGCTTTTTTCTGTGCACCAAAATGTATCTCGTAGCGTTGTTATTGGAAGTGTAATTTAATTATCAAGGTGTTTTTGAAAAGTGAAACTATAGTTGAAGACGGAATCGTAAAGAATTTCATACAACTTAAAGATTCGGTCCAAGCTTTCACTCCTTATGCACTTACCTGACGTTAGCCTATCGAGCCTGTGTATGGTCCTCAAGTTCTTCAAGTTGTATTCCTTGGCCAGAATGAATACCACCGTGTTGTGCCTGTATCTACCGCAAGGATGAACCTGGGAATAACGCACTAATAGTATCACATATTCCGACTTCCGCAAGGTTCGATGTTAGAGCCTATGATGTTTATGATTGACTTTGAAACTTAAGATTAACTTTGAGGGATAAATAAACGTAAATATTATAATGTAATACATATTGTAAGAAGACAAGAAATTATAAGTCATGGAACAAAATAGTATTGTTTTTGATATAGGACCTAATAAAAATAATATTATGTAATAAATGAATAGTACACCAGCTACTTGCACGACGCGCTTTTTATTAAATGCCGACTTAATGGAATCAATGACTATTAAACTTGGCCATTTAAATAATTTGCAACGACGTTGTGCAAGCCTGCTTTAAAAAACAAAATAGGTATAAGTGATGAATGATTATATTGTATGAACTGCCATGATCAGAAGCAAGCAATGAGTAGTAAGTGCATAGTTAATTATTTCAAATAAAAAAAAACAAACCATTACCATTCTGTATGAAAACTCAACGAAATTGCTTTCCAAATCTTGAATTAAAAAGAAAAAAAAATGAGAAACTTGCTATGGGTATTTGGCATGCGTTGAAGTATTTATTTAGACTTCTTTGTAAGTTTTCTTCTAAATAATGGAACTACCTATCGAGCAAACATTTTGTAACAGTTCTAAAACAAAACTTTGGAAGCTGATTTGAAAAACAACTTTAAAGCCGCTGTTGAGTTTGAAAACCTCGTCATTAGCTGACACTTTACAAATTTGATTACCGCGAAGTTTCTGAAGCAAATGAGGTGAATAATTTGATGAATTTCAAAAACATTTCATAGAATTGCTTCAAGTTACTCCGTAACCTTAACTAAACAGAGTTCAAATTCAATGTGACCGAGGTCAACGCCTAGCTGTTTAAAGTAAGTAAAGCAGTCTTGTGCAGAATTTAACTGTACCATCTTTTTAAAGTATAGCCTTGGAATGAAGCTGTTAATCACAAGAATAATGTTTGCTGACAAGGTAGACCCGGCGTTAAAGGGAAAGTGAAAGGTAGAAACAGAAAGATAAAAAGGGCTCGCAACTTTTAAGTTTCTGTCCACTTTTAAGTGGCATTCATAGACGAGACCGCGTTTTCATTTCCGTTTTAGAAGTATTACATAGTCTCAAACTTTGTGCAGATCACAATCCCGTGTCAGACTCTGATGGCGAACTTTGAAATACAAAAAAAGTTCCATTTAACACGAAGAGTTCCCGCTTTATCTTCGTGTCGAATGTTGTTACTCTTCCTTTTTCTCATCGTACTTTTCACATCCTACGGGAGTTGTCGTGATTCAGATAAAATTGCGGACAAAGAAATTGTCGCTTTGCAAAAAACTTTTTCATAAAGATGAATTCAGCGTCGGACTATAACTTTCTCTTCATTTTCTTGAACAATGAACGCTTCTGTAAATGACAATTGTGAAAATATATTTTTAACTTTTAATGGGAGCTAAATGTTTTGTGCTGTATAAACTTAAGCTTTAATTAATGAATACTTGTTTTGTATAAACAAGTTTATCAAGGCATATAAATATATTAGACATTACAATGAGCCATTTCCCCAAAAAACATGATGTTTATTTATCACAGCGTTTCACATTATCATTTTTAAACAATGAGTTCTCAAGAAAAAACCTTGGTTTACCTAATTATAACAAAATTGTCTTATTTATTTCATGGGCTGTGGACATAATTGTATCGTTCGTAAGTAGGTAATGATAAAATGATTCCACATTTTTAATTGGGCCCTTGAGAAAAAATACCCAATCTGGAAAAATACGCTTCGTTCTTCGAATCTTTCTAAATGCGTAACAAAATTTTTCTAAGACATAGTTCAGCCAATCAGAGCCCAACCATTCAGTGCTGTACCATTCAGAGTCTGACCACCAAAACAAACGGTCCCATACACTCACCGGCAGCGAGCAAGGCTTGTCTAGCACAAGTAGATCCTCGTCCACATGTATCACGCGCAAGGGACTAGCGAGCACTGGAGTTTCGTGCCTGGCCCAGCGAGGACAACAACGTCATTACGGATACTGCGCATTTCGATGTTGTAACTGACTTTGACAGTGTGACTGAAGCTTTAGATGGGGTTAATAATACAAGTGACACTACCGGCAAAATGATCCAAATTGAAAGACTGGTGACTGACAATTTTGCTTTAACTACAGAATAAAAGTAACATTTCTCTGATTGTTTCAGCGTAATTAACTTTAAAGTTAAAAAGACAAAATTGTAGAGCTATTTAGTATCAATGTCATTAAACTATTCAAAAATAAACTAATAAGTAAGCTATTAAATATTCTAGTTCTAATTTCGGAAAAGTAACAAAATGACTGCAACATGCGTGAGGTTTGACTATTAATTTGTGGTCTCAATGAATAACTTGAAGCTACTACGTAAAAATATATTAATACACTTGCCTGGAATAGCATTAATGTAAAAATAAGAATCAAAAGAAAACATCTACATAAGAGTATTACTATTTTTAACTAAATTTACAAAGAAATACCAATACAAGTTGTAGCAATTTTGTTTACATAGATAAAAACTATATTCAATGTACTTCGTCAAAAACAAAATGAGAATAAAAGAAAACTATCAATCATATAAAATAAATAAAATATTAAATGTATTGCAAAGAATAAATACAAACACAGAAAGGACAAAGCATACAGATACACCAACAACCAAAGTGAATTACAACATCATAGACGATAAAATAAATAACAAAACGCATATAGCGTATAAACACAATTGCTTGGGTGTGTTCTTGGAGTTATTTACGAGTACTACGGGTAATCCCAGTCGGCTCGATAACGGGATAGATTCTATACAGGAATTTAACTATAGTGTTCTATCTGTAGCAGTGATCTTTGGTCTCGTGTAAGAAAACAATATTAATTATTGAAATTTTGTGTAGGAGAAAGATTTGTGAAAGTTAAAAAGTATTTTAATATTGCGATAGAAAGATTTACTTCCGTTAAAGGAGATCATAGTTAAAATATATTATAAGTGTTGATTGAAAGTGAAAATTAAAAGAAAAATTTTGAAAAGAAAGAAGGTGCTACATAAATCAGTGCGATGTTTTAAGCGTCTATGTCATGTTTTTTTTTTTTGTGGAACTGAATGACGTGATGAGCTGGTCGTTTGCCTGATGGTAGGCAATACGCCAGTCCATAACAATAACAGCACCACCCAGAATTTTGTTTTGCAAAATCCTGCGCGGCACTGCACTGCGCTCGTCACCCTGAGACAATTAGCTGTTGAGTCTCATAATGCCCAGTAATTTCGCTGGCTACAATGCCCTTCAAACCGGAACACAGTAATGCTTGAGCACTACTGCTTGGCGGCTGAATAACTGGCAAAGCGGTGGTACCCACCCAGACGGCCTCTCGCGTACGAGAAACCTACCACCAGTGAATGTCTGAACAATAGCCTTTTAATGACCCTGTATATAATTTTAGGGAACATTTCTAACAAATTCTTATCATATATATATAAAACTCTCGTGTCACAATTAGTTACCTTACTCCTCCGAAACGGCTTTACTGATTTTTACCAAATTTTATATGCATATTCAGTAGGTCTGAGAATCGGCTACTATCTATTTTTCATAACCCTAAGTGATTTTTTTTAAATTTATATGGCAAAACAACGTTTGCCGGGTCAGCTAGTTATATTTATAAGAAGCATTCACAAATGCCATGCGAAAAACTCAAAGATTTTCGGAATTAAAAAATACGACGACCGGTTGGGACATGAACCCACATCTTCCTCAGCACGGTAAAGCAATAGCGTAGCTCGATTGGGCAGCTTCCCACGCTGAGGGAAGATTTTAATGCGGGTTCAAGTTCCAGCCGGTGGTGTATTTTTCTTTCAGAAAACCCTGAGTATTTCTAATAAAATTAGTTTAATTTGATTCAAATTTATCCTTCATAAAGGCTTCAGGTTAAAGGACATTAACATCTGAGTATGTATACAATAAGGTATATATTTGCATAATGTTATGTTGGAATTACAATAAGAGAGAGATTTGTTTAAGATTCAGCTTTAAAAAAAGCCTAATGGAAAGTTGGTATCATTCAGTTATATGCCTTAAAACATATGTGTTAGAGTTTAGAGTAATTTCATTACTATCTTTTTATATTTAGTTGAAAACTGGGATGTAGTGATGTAGAGATGTGTAAAAGTACAGATTCATGTGAACAGGAATGAAATACACAATTTTACTTCATTAGTGTTAGTTACAATCCATGTTTGCAATGGATTTGCATAAGGTGAATGAATTAGTGTAAGTTAATTATTAACACTAAATAAAAGTATGAGTACGAAGGCAACAGGTTTCAGAAACGAATGAGTCTACTCTTTTCAGATTATATTTCAATTGTGGCGACCACAGCCGCGAAATATATCAACGATATACTCACATATAGCGCTGCTATAAAGTAGCATAAGCGAATTTCTATATAAATCCTGCATCACGAAAACGAAGTTCGCACGACAGATAAGACCTCCATACAAGCAAGTACCAAGTAGGTTCTGTCGGACAGCTGTCCCCGGGCCTTATACACTTATTTATTTTTATAATAACTAATAACCTAAGTGCCAATTGTGGTTACCCGTGGGTTAACTTGTTTTTTGTAAGAAAATTTACACTTAATGCATCGGTTAACTGCGATTTAACATTGCAGCAAGTGGATAAATCTTTTTTCCAAATAAATCAAATAGTTTATTTCTCTACAAACATCTAAGTTTAAGCAAAGGGCTGAAAACCAGCCCGTGTATACTCTTGTGAGTTTACACAGAGCGATGATGAGCCTGCCCTTATTAAATTATAATCGCATTTAATTAATTGTTTAAATATCGTAGTTATGTTACGATCGTAGGTAATGAAACTTATTTTCTTTTCTTTTCTTTTAATTCTGAAATTTTACGATCGAAATAACACTTTTAAAATGTTAACTCTTTGAAATCCGTTTGAATGTCGTTGCGAATAAGATCTCACGATTCCGGCAGATCAATAATATCTATATTATGTCATGTTGCATTTATTTACTTTATTAAAGAAATCCTCAATTTATGCATGCTGAGAATTAGTAGTACGCTACTTAGTACTTTTATCAACTACCGACAAAGAAAAAGTTCCATGGCAACTTTTAAAAATAAATTGTATAAAACTCTACGCCCGTCAACATAGTTGTACGGTTTTCAAAGGCACTCGGTACGTGAGTTGATAACTAAAACCCTTCTCGCGATCCGTTTTTTTTTTAATATTCTATTATTTCATTTGGGGACTTTTTTCCACAATGGCAAGCCAGTCTGATCACCTTTCTTAAACACCGCTCCGCAAATTATAAAACGTATCTATGTTTGTTTGTAACTCGAAAATTACTGAATTATTTGTTCGTACAATTTATATTGATAGCTATATTAATTGCCTACGTTTAAACGTCGAAGGAAGGAAGGAGGTGAGTAGTTATCATTTCACTAGATGCGGTTAAAGCTAATAGATATACAGTAAATCCTATCCTACAAATATCATACATGCAAAAGTTTGTGAGGATGGATGGATGGATGTTTGTTACTCAATCACGCTAAAATTATTAAACGGATTTTGATGAAATTTGGTATGTAGGTACTTTAGGTCCCGGGAAACTGCGGGTGAAATTGCGGGGCGCAGCTAGTGGCATATAAACGGCTAGGGATAAGTGGTTTTATTTGCATAATGCGCGTATTAGTTAAATGAGCAACATTAAAGTTAGAAGCTCTCTGCTAGATCTCCTTGATCGTGTTAAGAGGCGTGATTGAAGCTTAATTACAATGGCTATATAGAGTAAGGTGTAGTTATACAAGTGATTACTTTGTTATTGTTATAACTTAGAGCTAGTGTGGCTCAGCGGGAGCATGTGCGACTTTCGATCCGACGCATCCGAGATCAAATCCCGCCGGCCTCGCACTCGACTTTCTTAAGTTCAGTGCGGATTTAGCATTCGCTCTAAAAACGGTGAAGAAAAATATCATGAGGAAACCAAGAATCAATCAACAAATTCAAGGATATGTGACATCCACCAACCCGCACTGGGCCAGCGTGGTGGATTATGGCCCATACTCTATCTATGAGAGAAGGCCCGTGTCCCAGTAGAGGGAACTTGATGGGCTGATGATATTTAGTAATAGTTATGTACGTACTTATATAATTAGAAGAGACCTTCAATAGATATCGCTGTAATTATACAATTTTGAGTAGGATAAAAGTGTAAAAATATACCTAACCTTACACTGAAAACGATGTAGGTTAGGTATATTTCTAAAAAAAATAACAATTTGAAAAGAAAACTAAAATTTAATGGCTCTCCAAAGCAAATGCAAACGAAGCGATAATAAAACCTATTTAAATATTTCCACCATATATTATTACCATTTTCATTTATGCAAAGTGAAATCCGTATTTCCACTCAACCACAGAATAGTTAAGAGTACATATGTACAGCAAAAACCCTGCTACCGGCTCAGCGGTTGCTTTACATGCAAATACCGTCATCGACGCCGTGGAATGCTAATCTGTCCAGTACTTAAGCTGCGCACGTTTTGCAGTTAGGTAAGCGCGTGATTTTTGAGGTAAAAATTATTAAGTGATTTAAATGACATATTTAAACAGTAGTAATATTAGCGGATTTTAAAGCCTACAGCAATGCTCTTAATTGCGTAAATAATTTCTTGCACTTAATAGCTGAACCTGTAAAATATTTTTTTAGAAATAGTATCGCATCGTGAGTCGTAGGCTTCCTTGTCAACAAGTCGTAAGTGCCAAAACGCGCTTCACCACAATTCACATGTTGTGTTCATAAAGACGTTATGTATATCTCATATATTTTATCTATATGTGTCTTTATTCGATCAAAAACAAGTTTGGATACATCGGAGATAGAACAATGGTTGTTGCGTTATAATATAATAACAATACATTTATAGTTATACATACATACAGTCCTTTTTGTTCAAAGATTTTCGAGCGATAAGACCGCCTATTGTTATGCTGATTACTTTGAAATGTAGGTACTTGTTTTTCATGTACCTAATTTTAAGGTTTTTAACAGTAAAGTGTTATCTATCTACGATTCTACTCGACACGAGACGACACAACGAACACCTGGTTAGAGTGATATTCAAGAGCTTTTGAAGGTAGATAGTATTCTGTCGTCCACTGTGCCATTCCGCCCTAAATTCCTCTTTCACTCCAAAGTCGATACGGGATTGCCGCTACTTTGGAATATTAGAACAACTCTATCATATGAAATATTCTAGAAGCAATAAACTAGTAACTAGCTTCTCGACGGCGGATTCACTTGCAGTTTTTCTATGGGAATATCGAGAATTTCTTACATTGAGCACCTTAGGTTTGAGAAATATACGTGCTTTATTGTATGGATATTGTGTTGAATGAGTGAGTTAAACATTGGATTTTGGTTTATTATATGGGTATAGAATTTACGTTGAACATATCTTTAGTTAATACATTTCCATAACTATTAAATCGTTTCTCGCAACGTTAACATACATATGTTAGAAAAGTTTGAGATAGCATTTCGATAAAGAAATGGAAAATATGTTCTCCAATTTTGACACACTTTGTATTGTACAGGGGGAGAACTGAACGAAAAAACTAAACCTTTACATTAATAGATTTACATAACACTTCCTTAACGATTGAAGTCGCTACGTGCCCCCACAAACATTATCCTATTATCGCGCTTACATTTTCTACAAACGATTTTGTTTGCTCATTCGTGAGCTTTCACGACCACTTCAGAATGCATTAACACGGAACTTCTCAATAAAAATTGTCTTATCCTATTTTCTGTCTCGCTCGCCCCTGTTGCAGTGTACTCAAGAAATTTCACCAATGTAGCGGAATATAATATAAATATTATTTTCGGTAAATATTGGGTATTTTAAGATGACCTCTGACAGTTTGGATAAAAATTAAATGTATGACATTTTAAGGCAATTTAATTTACACAAATAAACTTAATATTTTACTAAAGCTAAAAATAAATGTGTTTAAACTTTATTTTATGACTTCACATCAGTTGTCAGAGCTCATCGTATAACAACCGAAAAATAAAAAGTGTTTTACAATGATATTTACTTGTTAGTACGATGCGTGAAGGTTAGAACACATAACATGCGACACAAAAGGTTAAACATAGTGTGTTCTATGACAAGCGTACACATAACATGGCTGTCTCAATTGCCACTTACGGGAATAGAGGCCGGTTTGTTGACAACCACAATGTCCTCGTCGATATGAACGAGAGTGATGGGTTGACTGGTCACCGGTACTTCGTGCCTGCAACGATACACACGTCAGGCTATCGGCTTCCGCAGCGCGCCCCAGATGCTGAGCAAACGGTTCCAACACAGTGCAGGTAAATTACGTGTAGTGTATCATGTACATGGACGACATTGTTGTATCAGGTAAGAACTGTTAAGCTCAGTATCGGTAGGTACTCGTGATGAAACAATCAGACGAGACAACAAATGAACATGCGTGGGCGATTCTAAAAAAAATGAGAGGCCCAATCCAACAACGAGTTTCAATAATCAATGAAATGATTCTCGACACAGTTGTTTGTTTGTTGGAATACGGCCAAACTGTGCACTCGCATGCTCATTCGGTGCTTGAGATATCGTTATAGAATATTTGTGTTACAGTGGACTAAATACAAAACCTGGAACACAAACATCAAATATCCAATAAACCTGACGAATTAGAGCGTACGTGTACAGTGTAACATTAAACTTAGTAAATACACAATAATAAGAAGGCGAGAGATAGAAGAAAGTTAATATTTACACGAGTTTAGCTTTCAGATTGTCTTTGTGTGTGTACGAGAGTAATGTGTTCGGAGCTAGTGCTAACTATGCTTGGAAGCGTACTACATTACATGTAACCGTATGTGTTAAGTAGATACTAGTTTTGTTCTTACCTATGGACAACGTTGGCGAGAAGGTCGTTGTGTTTAAGCCGGTAGTCGGGGTCAACTCTTTCATAGTTGACGGTGAGAGTGCCGGCTCTGATGCACCTTTCATACTCAGCTGCGGGATGAGCCCTGAACTCTCGTGCGAAGACGTCGAGGATCTTCTCCCCAACCCACCTTCCTTTGGTAAACGTCGTGAATGTGAAGTAGTACGGGTACACTTTCCTGAGGCCTGGAAAATATAAGACTTGAAAACCGCTGTAATAAATTTCACGAAATGTTTGTAATAAATGTAAGTAATATAATTCTGTTTCTTTTAAACTCTCTCAATCGAAAGATTATCTGGAAGATATCTGTGTAATAAAATGAATTTTTTAACAGGGATAAAATAATTTAGAAATACATCTTGAGTTTTTATATATATAAAAAACTAAACATGAAATCCGTAATAAAATTTATTTTATGGAACTGAGTTCTGCGGCGAAACAAAAATTGTACGGGCATATTTCTACAACTTACTTACTTACTTTAATTTGCTACAACTTGATGACACTTGATATATCATTACTAATTCATAAATTACAGTATATTGTAGGTATAAAGCCTGTTCATTTGACATGCTGTCAAAAAGCGATTGCCAAGCGGTTGCAAATTACGAAATACGGTAGCCATTATCGCTTAACCACCTGAAACACCCCTAATATAGTGAAGACGGCAATGCGGTAGATGACTCAGGCCATTCCGCTATAATGGCTGTACACCTCATAGCATTAACTTTGAATTAGGCATGCCTTTAGAATGGAAATGGCCAGTGAAAGGTATAATTAATGGTAAAGGTTTGGTAAATAAATAATTGGCAAACTTGACTGTTTTTATTCCTATTTTATAAATTTTCGTAAGGTAGTTTTATAGCTTATAATAATAGCACAAATATAATAAACAGACAAACACATGTTTTCGTATTAATAAAGACACAGCTCAGCCTTAATACGTTGCGAAAACCAATATTTGATGGAAAGTAATATTTGATGGTTTCATATTTTTGATAAAGCTTTGCTTTAGAAAACAAAACGGTTTGTTGATAAAAAGTGTGCTTTTTTTGGAAGAGCATATTAAAAGTAAATATAAAAAGCACGGCAAATACCAATGTCAATATTTTTATGTACTTATTTAAAGGTAATTCCACCCACCCCCTTCCATCACAGAACGAGTAGAAGATCGGCCAAATATCACCCTTATTTAGTAGGCATTCCGCCAATTCGTACAAAGCGTTTTGGTTCCACATTTATAGTGCGTACTGCTAAGGAATGGAACTCATTGCCGTCTTCTCTGTTTCCTGATAACTACAATCTGGGTATCTTCAAGGCCAGAGTGAATAGGTATCTTCTAGATCTACGTGCTCCATCTTCGGCCACATCGTCGCTTAACATCAGGCGAAATGGTGGTCAAAAGTAGGTCTATATTTTGTAAAAAAAAAATAGAGTAAAAAGGGCTGCTTACTAAATAAATCTCTATACCCTGCCTCTAAAGTACGATTACCTGTTCTGTGCTTCTACTTATTATTTATGCCATCGAATCACAATAACGCCGTCATAAAAGGAATAAGCGATAACAGTATAAATGAACAGGCAAAACCGCTGGTACACTCGTGTGCGAAATAATAAATCCCCAAATCAATTTGTGTAATGAAATTGTTACAAAACGCAATCTTCTGCGGATAATAAAAAGATTCATAAATCCGATGGTTCCCAGATTGTGTTCCCCAAAGATTACGTATCTTATCAGGAAGGCGGTCTCGAATCATATTTACAAAAGAAACACGAAGCATTTTCTCGGTGAATGTACCTGTGAGATTCAGTACCTATTCGGTGCCAGAGAGATTTTGTAACAATTGAACGATGTTACGTAACAAATTGGCTGAAAATCCTGTTATTGCTTGTCTATTTTTGCAATGCCTCGTTTTTCCTGTATGTTTCTGTACAGCCTAATTTTACTCTAGAAAAACATACATGTACTTGATTATATTTTTTATTGGTAAATGAACACTTTCCCCGGAAGCTCATTAGCAAGCGGAAGCGGATCAAAAAAAAAATCTTTTGCAAGCCCTCGTCTAGCTAAAATGAAATGAACACAAGTCTTCTAAGTAGTAACACTAGTAGAAATCGAGTATTAGTTAATATTCTGTCGTGAAGTAGTATTGTGCATACATTACTGTTTCTATTTGAATACTAATTTGGTATACAATTTGGCATAGAAGGCCAGTGCAGTAACACAACAGACTGTTCAAATTAGATTTCTAGGTGTAACTGTTTAGGCGTAGATTTTACTATAGGCGCACTACCTATTACTCGTGCCAAACTTTATAAACGTTGACCGGTGCACCACCTGACCTGGGCAGTGGCAAAATGGATACAAAATTATATAAATACGCCCAACGATCACATACATAAATCCTGGTCTAGTTCTTGTATTTAGAAAACCAGGAACTAATGTGGACAACCACATCACCCAGACACAAAACAAATGCTTGCGCTTTCTGTACACAAACATTTGTCCCGTCGCGCCACTGTAGTCGAACCCGAAACCTTAGTGGTGTATGAGATTTGAGCCAATCTGCCCAACCACTACAGTAGAGGCTGACAATATCTGCGCAGGTTACGCGGTGCATAGGTTACTAGGAACTTAAGATTTGTACTCACCATTTTCAATGTAGTACGACGTCTCGTTATATCTGTCGTCTGTGAAGCCGGGCCTTTTCGCTTTTAAAGCTTTTGTTTCTAGTTTCGCCTGAAACAAAAGAAACCTTATGTTAGTTTATTAGATTATCAACAAAATTTAAATTTTGAAAACAATATAATCCTGCTAAATTGGCACAATATAATCTATCAAAGAACCATCTCAAATAAATTTTAAAGCTATTTCCAAAAACCGCACCGGAATCGGTTTAGCCATATATATAATGGAACATAGTAAAGTGCACAGACCTATTACCCCAAACTCATGTTCCGTCTCCGTTCCGTCCTGGTTAATAAAAATTAAATAACGCCCGACTCCTGGCTAACTTGAAATCCCTGTATTCCCAGACACGAGTAAATTACGCGCTTTTTTCTGTGCACAAAGTTGACCCATCGTGCATTGCAACCTACGTGATCATTATTTTTTAATTTTTTTTTCCAAAGAAACTTAATTTTGGAGCACCGGTAAGTACTTATTGTAACGCGACAAATAGGGTAGGTATAATAATTAAGCTATTTAAGCTCCACTAGTTCTCACACTACGATTCCTTATGTCGTAAGATTAGTCTCTCCGTTTGTTAGTCTATAGCAGGGTTTCCCCTTTTTTGCATAGTTCCCCCCTCCCATTTATAAAAAAAAAATCATGCCCGCTATATTTTTCGACATTACATACTTCAATGAAAAATTTAAATTATTAATACGACATTTATTTCACTCGAAAATTTAATCAAATATTTATTCTGTGTTACTTGCTAACTAAAATGTAAAATAATCAGAAAATTGACCGCAAATCGATTTCTGGTCATGTGCCGTATTGGCGATTATGAATTAACGTCTCTGTATATCGGTGAAATTCTTTCTGTGTTCTTCTGTGTGTGTGCTTCTGTGTTTTAAATCATAAACAATGATAAGTAATTAGATTAAAATATCCGAGCAGTTCATGCCCCCTTTAAGATCTTTCTACGCCCCACCAGGGGGGCATGCCCCACCGGTTGGGAAGTCCTGGTCTATAGGGATCTATATTAAAAGCTAGAAGTGAGCTAAAACAATAGGTAGGTATAGAATCATCATCATCAGCCTGTTGCAGTCCACTGCTGGACATATGCCTCTCCAATTGCACGCCACAGAGCACGATCCCCGGCTACTCCCATCCAGCTGCTGCCAGCCACCTTGCGAAGATCGTCGCTCCACCTAGCCTGAGGGCGTCCTACACTACGTTTGCCAATTCGCTGTCTCCACTCTAGAACACGTCTACCCCAGCGGTTATCGGTTCTGCGGCTAATATGGCCGGCCCACTGCCACTTCAGCTGACTAATTCTGTGGGCTATGTCAATGACGTGGTAGGTATATAATATAGATTAATAAAAAAATGAACTAATCTTTCAACTTCGGAGTGTAGACAGTAGCAGGAGTAGGTATAGTAGTAGTAGAAGGTATGGCCTGTAGCAATCAATACACCAAAGAGTTTGTCAAATAATAATTTTGATTAACTCTTTGGTGTATTGATTGGCCTGAACATGTAGTTTACGTAATAGCAGGCCTAGCGCACTCCGCACTGTAGGTACGAAGCTACAAGTACATATCCGGACACCGACGGCGGGTCGCGCGTCTTTACACGTGGCGCCTCAGAAGAGATAAGAGCTATGCGATAGACTCTCTTTCTATCGCATAGCTCTTAGTTTATATATACATAGCGCTCTGTAGGTTAATATGACTGGTAGGTATACAGCGCTACGCGAGCTGAATTGAATTTTATTGTCATAGCAAGAGTCGCTATTTGTTTAAATTTCTTTGCGGAGTGATGCTTCTGTCCCTTAGTATTCTGTGGTAATAGCGATACAATATGTAGATAAGTAATAGTGATAGATCATGCACGTCCTAACACTACCACACGATAGTAATGTGATACTAATCAAACAAAATGTAAGGGCCCTGTGCCACGCCACGACACAAGTTGACACGACACATACAATATTCATAATTATGATAGCTCTGACCCCAAAATAGGGTAACTTGTGTCAAGGGAATTGGAGCTACGACCTTGGTCCCTCATGGCCCAGACACGGCACACATAATAGGTAAATATAAAAAAGGATTACTACTGAAAAGTTTCGTGAGTGTTATTATTCATAATTGATATAAAACGGCTAAGACTCACTGTAAATGTCGAAAATTACTCCGACCAGGTTTCGGACATTTTAGAAGTCCTTCTTCTGGGAGTCCGAAATCCGAAATGTCCGAAACCTGGTCGGAGTAATTTTCGACATTTACAGTGAGTCTTAGCCGTTTTATATCAATTAAGGATTACTACTATTTGACAATGCTTGCTAGGGAAGTGACTATGGCCGAGCGGTTTACCGTGCGACATTCGATCCGATGTTCACGGTTCAAATTCCTGCACGGATTTTGGTTGTGTTCATTTCCCATTACCTATACCAAATCCGGGCTTGAACGGTTAAGGAATATATCGTGCGGAAACCAATATGTGCATTTTTTTTGTGGGACTGAGTGAAGAGACGGGCAAGTCGTTCGCCCTTAACAATAACAATACACCCATAACCATTGCAGTACCACCAAGAACTTTTAATACCATAAAAAGCTCTGCGTAGCACTG
Organism: Petrophora chlorosata; assembly: GCA_951640565.1. Lineage (NCBI taxonomy): Eukaryota > Metazoa > Arthropoda > Insecta > Lepidoptera > Geometridae > Petrophora > Petrophora chlorosata. The sequence continues at coordinate 3,186,813 of OX621191.1, forward strand.
CTTTGCGCATATCACCCCCAGACATCAGAAATTAAGTCTCATATGCCCAGTAATTTCGCTGGCTACAATGCCCTTCAAAACGAAACACAGTAATTCTTGCGCACTACTGCTTGGCGGCAGAATAACTGGCAAAGCGGTGGTACCTACCCAGACGGCCTCCCGCATACGAGAGACCTACCACGAGTAAATCACTTCTTCTTCTAGTGTGGGTATGTGGCAAGCCTTGGTCTAGGAGTTATAAACCGCCCGAAGACCTCCGACATGGCCTAACGACTTTTGTCCAAAGACAACTACCGGGACCAACGGCTTAACGTACCTTAAGCATGGTGGTGCTTGACCTAAATACCACAAAAAACGGTCACCCATTCAAGCGGTCACCGCAGCGAACGTTGCTAAACCTAACAGATCTGATACGAACGGCTAAGCCACAACATGGTAGGACAACCGACATCATCTCTTTGTTTCACTTGTTTTAGGAGATGGCGTGGACAGTTTTGGGAACGGATTGTGATGATGATGAGCTATGATTAAAACTCATTCTACCAAGTAATATGTTACCACAAAAGAACTTATTTCTTATCACAAACGAGAAACACAGTCAGGAACAACATTTTTAATCTACAAACAAATAACTCCCACGAACAATAGTTGTACTTCTTTACCTTAAAAATATAAAGAAAATGTATTTGTGAAACATGTGTGATACAGAGCATGCAGATTTTAAAATAATGTAAGTACGACATCTTTTGGCTATATAGGCGTACAAATGGGGAGGCGGCTATCTTAGAAAATGCAAGTCATAATAATTTTTAGAAAAAAAACAAAAACCAAGTCCAAGGTCACATATCGTAGAAATTTATATGGGACCACTTCGTGGCTATACTGAACTCAACGCAAAAAGAATTTCCCGAATCGGTTCATAAATGACGGATTTCTGAGGTAACACACATTACAAAAAAGAACAGAGAACCTCCTCCTTTTTGAAGTCGGTTAAAAATATTAAGTTACAATATCGATAATTACTTAATCAATACGTTTAATTACAATTTTATAATAAGGTCAAACATTTATTAGAAATATGTATTTTAATTAATTTGTCAGTTATACATTCATTCACATTGTAATAACATTTTAGTATGAGCATGACCTTACTTTACAAATAAGTTATTTTTCAAAAAAAACTAAACCGACTTCAAAACCACAAATAGGCACTCAAAAGTGAAAAATAAATTAATATAATTATCATAAGCGCTACCCACTCATATATTTGAAGTCGGTGCCATTAAAGTCACCGTTAGGTAGCAGATAAATACTATGTATATAGTAAGTACTACTTGTAGGTATATCTATCAGAAGCCATATCATGACGAAGTTTAAAACGGGCAATCACAATTAAATGCATGTACAAAAAAATTTCATGTCTGTCCTATTCTCTGTTGAGGAGTTCCCTCGCCGAAAGTCAATCCTGGGTGTATCAGCCATGTCATGATGGAATTAAGAACAGGCTATTTTGGTTAAATCCATTTACGAAATGTTGTGTCTGTACTATTCACCGTTGAGGAGTTCCCTTGCCGGAAGTCAACCCTGGGTGAAGCAGGTGAAGCAGTCGAATACAAACCTCCACCTTTAGAAACTTGGTTACGAAAAAAAAAGGACCGACTTGAAGATTAAACTTATTTTTTTTGTTTTTGCTATTTTTTTCAAAAAGTACTGAATGAATTTCGATAAAATTTATATGGGACAACCTCTGAAGTATGACCTACTAATCAAAAAAGAATCATCAAAATCAATGCATAATTGGCGGAGTAATCGCGTAACAAACACACAAAAAAAAACATACCTTCGAATTGTAAACCTCCTCCTTTTTGAAGTCGGTTAATAAATAGTGGACATGTTTTTTGGACTTCTTACTACTATGAATTATTCTGTGGTACACTTCTGCAAACTGGTTGAAAGGATCGGTTCACCTAGTTTCCAAACCCTAGGACAGAACAACGACTGTACAAGTAATAGTAAAATACCTCATTATCAGCCCACGTTACGTATTACGTTTCCACTGCTGGGACTCGGGCCTTCCCTCGTAGAGAGAGAATATGGGCCATAATCCACCACGCTGGCCCAGTGCGGGTTGGTGGATGTCACATTTCCTTGAATTTTTGTGATTATTTCTTGAACATGCCGGTTTCCTCACGATGTTTTCCTTCACCGTTTTTAGAGCGAGTGTTAATTCCGCACATAACTTAAGAAAGTCAGTGGTGCAGGGCCAACGGGATTCGAACTCGGGTGCGTTGGATTGAAAGTCGCACGTGCTCCCACTGAGCCACACTCGCTTTTAAAATGTAAAATACCTACGTGATTGAAATAGTACTATCCAAATTGATGTACAATTTCCGGTTTGGTTATTAGGTATATCATAATTAATAATAAGAATGCCCAACAATCACCTGACCCCTTACTACCCTGTATCTAGGGAACCAGGACCTACGAGGACCCCATGGTCCTCGTAGGTCCATAGGGACCATTCCCACAACACCCAGACACAAAACAAATGCTTGCGCTTTTTTTTTCTGTGCACAAACATTTTTCTCGTCGCGGGAATCGAACCCGCAACCTCAGTGGTGTATGAGATTTACCACCACTACACCACAGAGGCTGACTGAATTGATACAAAGCTGGTTCTGTGTCGCTATGATTAAAATCCGTGGTACAACAGATGGAGGGATGGTAAACTCTGGCTGAATGCCGGACGCTCGTTGCCGCGGTAAATTAAAAAAACGGGATTAAAAAGAAAATATTTTTTTTTTAATATTTTACGTGTCGATGGTATCCAATTGAAAATCGTGAAAATCTATCCTATTTGTTTTAAAAATGGAATATATTTAAAATAAAAAATTTGCTTGTGGACTTGTACTATCGGCAAAACCATTTTCAGTCGTACTACCCTTTCATCGACTGATAGGAGAAAATTATTATCTCTGGAACTACAGTTGTACGAATAAGTGGAAATGCGACTTACCTGTGATCCAACCGGTAGGACCAGTGAATATAATTTGTGGCACTACTGATCGAAACATCCAGTAAGACTATGAACCTTTACCTTTATTAAACATTGATTCTTTATTAAAATTATTTCTATTTTATACTACTTTCTTTATTTTGTGTTTTATGTTTGTTTCTTATTTAATGTAATATATCTTCGTCTGATTGTTCGTGATATCATGGACAGGGTTCCGGCTGAAAATCAGTGCTAAGGTACTTAAAAATACCTTAGCGTATGCTGAGTCGGAACCTTTTCCTGACATCGCGCAACATTTCACTGTGTGTATGTATTGTATTTGTTTTTCTTTATTATAGTATGTTCAGTGTAATGTTGTGTGATGTCCTGAATAAATGTATTTTCTTTTTCTTTCTTAAAATAAAATAAAAGCGAATACAATCCAGAGACTAATGATGAACGCAAATAAATTAATGATGACTTATTCCTCATTATTGTTTAGACACATTTTGAAATATATCAAATAAAATTACGTTTATACAATTAGGTTTAAATATATAAACTAATATTAATGCGTCACAATACCACTAGCGGCAATGAACATAATCATAACTCTAGGAATTCAAATATCACAATGATTGTAACGAGCTCGCCGCTGGACTCCCGCCAAATCGTTGTCCATCTGTCACCGGCGTCGTAAGAATATAATAAACAGATAATAATACGATACGAGTAATAATGTTCAGTACAAATTATACGAAAATTAACACATTTACATTGATAAGTAAGGCAACGAACTTTTATCAGGCCTAGCGCACTCCGCACTGTAGGTACGAAGCTACAAGTATATGCCGGACACCGACGGTGGGTCGAGTCAGAAGAGATAAGAGCTATGCGATAGGAAGAGAGGCGCGCTGTAGGTTAATATGACTGGTAAGTATGCAGCGCTACGCGAGCTGAATTGAATTTTATTGCGTCATAGCAAGAGTCGCTATTTGTTTAAATTTATTTGCGGAGTGATGCTTCTGTCCCTTAGTATTCTGTGCTTTTATAGTCTTTCATAGGTACGCGTTTACTAGTCTACAGTTACGTGTATTACGTGCCTTTTCATGCCAGTTCACGCTTTAGTTTGAGTATGAGAAAGAAATGGGTATACATGCTTGCCTTGTTTTTAGTCGTGATATTTTAAGTTTTTCACAATTTTTAAAGCATTTTAATTGATTTGTATGATGTGTATATGACGCTTAAAAGTGCATTTTTGTAAATTATTCATAAATATCTTTTGACATTTGACACGCGTTCATTAAGCTTTTTTATGAAACTGAGCAACGCTGTCGTAATGTTTGCTAATTAGCAGTATAAACTTATACATGTTATAGAAAAGCTGAGATCTCAAGTCAAACTTTTTGATAAGAAAGAGAGAAAGAAAATCATAATGTCCAAGGATGAAATTAATATAGGACCACCTTGAAGCTATAAAGTAATTTTATAAATCAGTTATAAATGACGGAGTAATCGCGTAACATACAAAAAACATACAGTCATCACATGCAGATTGAGAATCTCCTCCTATATGAAGTCGGTTAAAAACACAAAAGATGGGGAAATCCAGGCCCAATACATTTGAGGCGTAATCTACTAATATGATAAATGCGAAAGTTTGTGAGGATGGATGGATTGATGGATGAACCCAGAACTTTTAATACCACTACGTAGCAAAAGCACTGCGTAGCACTGCATTGCGCTCATCACTCCGAGACATCCGATATTTAGTGTCATATGCCCAGTAATTTCATCATAACACCCTGAGACAATTAGCTGTTGAGTCTCATATTGCCCAGTAATTTACGCTGTGTGCTGCGTGTTTTACGCTGGCTATATACAATGCCCTTCAAACCGAAACACAGTAATGCTTGCGCTTGCTGCTTGGAGGCAAAATAACTAGCAAAGCTGTGGGTACCTACCCAGACGGCCTCCGGCGTACGGGAGAATTACTAGGAGTAGAGTAAATGAGTATAAATTGCTTGAAATAAATACTGTAACTGAAACTACAGAATACTAAGGGACAGAAGCATCACTCCGCAAAGAAATTTAAACAAATAGCGACTCTTGCTATGACGCAATAAAATTCAATTCAGCTCAGCTCAGCATACCTACCAGTCATATTAACCTACAGAGCGCCTCTCTTTCTATCGCATAGCTCTTATCTCTTCTGACGCAGCACGTGTAACGACGCGCGACCCGCCGTCGGTGTCCGGCTATGTACTTGTAGCTTCGTACCCTACAGTGCGGAGTGCGCTAGGCCTGCTGAAACTTGTGTTTGTTGAAGTCTAGAAGTGAAATTATTAAAAATTTCATGCCACACACATACAATCAAGTTACATAACAGTTTGTACAGAAACGTAATGAAATCGTTTAAGTGGTTTCGGAAATTACCTCGAAAATCCTATATTAATTTTATTAATGTCAACTATTATTCCCTGCTGCAATAAAAGTAAGAACTTCCTAAACAACTATAAAAAAGATCGTGTTACAGACAGTGACTCGGATTTTTTAAAGCTTGATTTTTTTTTAGGTTTACTGCCTCTCACGATTTGAGCATTCAGCTGGTGTTATGACAATAAAAAAATATAACAATTTTTATAGGCTGAGACAAAACTGTAGCAAATTTATAAGTGAAATATGAAAGAGAGAGGGAGAGAGAGAGAGAGAGTATTAATATCCATAAAATATGGCATACATCTGTAACAAATAAAGTTTTGGAAAATTAAATCACAATATCTCTAGTCACTTCGCAAACAAAAAGTATGTTGACAGATAAATTTCCGCCGAAGCAATGCTTACGAAACTTTGCGTTAGGAAACAGGGCAACACTGACGGTGTAAATTATTAACAATTGGAACCTATAATTTATTGCCTGTGTTGCCAGTCCCGAGGATTAATTTAGTTTGCCGTTCTACATTGAGTTTCGTCCGCGCCCGATGGCAAACTGTTTGATTCATTAAACTTGTAATTTAAATTGTATGCATTATGGACATCTAAAGTGAAGCACAAAATTATTAGGTAGTATCTAGTTTCTGCACGCAGTTTCACTCGCAGATTTCCAGGATAAAAAGTTTTCTATGTCCTTTACAAGACCTTACTTACATTGATATTACTATACCTAACCAAATTTTCGAAATCCTTAATAATATTTGCGTGATTGAGTCACAAACATTCATCCATACATCCTCACAAACTTTGCATTTATAATTAAGGATTTGCCTTACTACTGTTTCCTAGCTGCGCCCCGTCGCAGTTTCACAAGCGGTTTCTCGGCATAAGAAGTAGCCCTTGGCCTTGTCCTTTTTCCCTAAAATACCTACCTACCAAATTTCATCGAAATCCGTTCAGTAGATTTCCGTTCCATAGGTTTTTTATTTTAGACGTGCTTGAGTAACAAACATCCATTTATCCATCCATCCATAGTCACAAACTTTCACAGTTAAAATATTAGTAGGATTCATCACATAATAATAATATATAATAATACTTTAATAGCTAAGATTATTATGCGATTATTAACTCAAAACTCGAACTTGACTCGATATTTATCCTAAAGACCCACCCTGTATACAAGTACAAGCTCTGCAGTATGGCTTTATAGTGTAAAAATAAATTATGAAGTCAAACCTTTATCAGTTGCAAGAAAACATTTTCATTATGAAATTAACTCGGATTATCATTATTATGGCTGCCATTTTAGGCTGCGCTCAAACGCAATCTGATGTCGTACGTAAGTAAAGCATTCAAATATTCAAAATGTACCTACTTATGTAAGTATCTCCTATATCTACTTAAAAGTGTTTTATGTTTATTCAAGTTCAAGCACAGAATACTAAGGAACAGAAGCATCACTCCGCAAAGAAATTTAAACAAATAGCGACTTTTGTTATGAAGCAATAAAATTCAATTCAGCTCGCGTAGCGCTGCATACCTACCAGTCATATTAACCTACAGAGCGCCTCTCTTTCTATCGCATAGCTCTTATATCTTCTGACGCGGCACGTGTAACGACGCGCGACCCGCTGTCGGTGTCCGGCTATGTACTTGTAGCTTCGTACCTACAGTGCGGAGTGCGCTAGGCCTGGTTCAAGTTCAAATTTTTTTACCGTGTTTCATGGACCGCTACTATCCGTTTCCTGTAGCTCACATAGTTGCCCTTCATGTCATATTAAATTTCCACCCGCGCGGACGAAACCGCAGGACGCAGCTAGTTAATAAATATTAAAACTTTAGAGGACCATACTTGAGCTCCGATTAGCAAGAGTTTATTTTTTTATTTTAAATGCTTATGTTTCGACGATTTTTTTTCAGCTCCGTGCCAATATCTTTGCTTTGACAACACTGACTGTCCTGCATCCTGCTTTTGCAGCAAAACTGTTGACTGTGGAACTGCATGATTCTGCTACAATGTATAAAAAGAGAAACTACTTCTTCAAACTTAACTCGTTTTCGGTTAGAGAAGACAGAACAACCAACGCAATTCAAATCTCAAAATTCTGAAAAGGAGTAATTACTATAATAGGTTATAGTAATCGTTCTTTCTATTTTTAGCTTCTATATCTACGATATTTCAAAAATAGTTTTAAATTTTATTTTGTTTTATATGTGGCAAAACCCATAAACCTTCCTCTTATCATCGATTTGTTATTACTTGATAGTTTTATCAAAAACTAGCTGACCGGCGAACTTCGTACCGCCATATGCGCCACCAGGGCGCCGCGCCGCGGCGCACACTTTGGGAACCCCCGATATAGACGATATATTTGTTTATGATCTGATGATGCATTTTGAAGACAGACCTGGAAATCCTTAGTTAGATTTTTGGTGCGAGCAGGTATTTTGTTTAATTTTTCTTTTACGTAAACTGAAACTAAGCAGGCACCTACCTAATTTTTAACCGAGTTCAAAAAAGAAGGATGTTCTATCCGATTGTATTTTTTTTTTGTTTGTTTCCTCAGAACTCCGTCATTTATGAACCGATTTGGAAAATTCTTTTGCATTGGGTTCAATATAGCTACGATGTGGTCCCATAAAAAAATCATATTTGACATTGGACTTCGAAGATACATTGAAGTCGGTTTTTTTTTTTGATAAAACGTTTTCTTGTTTTTTATGGAACAAAGTAATGACACGAGATAGTCGTTCGCCTGATGGTAAGCGCCACGTGCCTATACAAATTGCAGCGCCACCGAGAACTTTAATACCATAAAAAATACTGGGTAGCGCTCACCTAATACTTAGGTTTTAACAAATGTCGTCAAAATATTTTTTTCTTTACAAAATATCTAATTACGCTTCATTTCTTTCAGATAACATTATTTGTTACGCAAAGCACAATGATAAAATTATTTACACGTGTTTGGGTTCAGTCGAACAAAATGGCAGAACGCTATTACATATTCCTCCGTATTTTTTTGTTGAGCACCATTATTTCCATTAGATCTAAGTAGAGGTATGGTCCCATAATAATTCTATAAGTTATAAATTACAAATGCGAAAGGTTGTGAGATTTTAATATTGTTTTAATTTATAATGGACAGATAGTTTTTTACTTTCTTAACATCAGGTGAACGAATTGCTAGTCTTGTCACTTGATTACATAAAAAAAACTTCTTGTGTATGCAAAATACTTTTTTCATCCCCCCATCTCCGAAAGAGTATTTTTGCTCTTCGATATCTGAGTGCAAAAGTCGTTTTTATCCGCTAGAGGATAAAGTAAATGTGAATTTAGAACATCTTGTGGACTAAGTTTGTGAATTTAAAACATCATTAAACCTATTTACTTCTACCTCCATGGTACCGAATTCATCATACAACTTTTTTTAATTTCTTAAAAACTCAGACTCGTAACCTCCTTGGTGTACATTTTTTAATTTGCTTTGCGCGCGAAAAGTATCTTGTGATTGCAGATGCTTTTTTTGCATTTAGTCATTTCCTCGCTGAGGTGGGATGAAAAGTTACGTGTTGCACTCGAGTGCAAAGATTTTTCACCTCGTGCTCTTTTGATTCCCTCGCTGACGCTCAGGATTCTAATTTTTGAATCCTTCGCTTGCTCGGTCATCAAAATTGAGCACGCGGTTAAAAAGCTACTTTGCACTCTTGTATAACAAATAACTATCTACTGCCGAGGTTAAATTGGAACTTTATTCTTCAGTACTATCTTCCATCAGACCTTTTAAATATAATTATTCGCTTTACATCCTGGACTAAAACATATAATTTTTATATTCCGGAAAAAAATTGCAAGTGAATCCGCGGGGAATAGCTAGAAGAAACTTATCGTTTCCGTAATCATTATTAACCACAATTCTGCAGTCGCGCATCGCCTAAACGTAATTTGTGTTCATTGAATTATTTTCGCCCTATAAAACGCAATTGGTTCTGTATACTATAATATATATATATATATATATATATATATATATATATGTACTATAATATAGTAGTAGTATATTCCTATTATACAGAACCAATGCGTTTTGAACAAACTACATTCACAAATGCATCATTAAAAGCCATAAAATATGGGCAGCAAATTTTGTTAAAATAGTTTTACGCTTAGCCGATACAAACGATATTATTTTGAATATAGAATTCAGATTCATAACGACACAATCTCATCTGAGACGTTAAGTCAAGGAGTCCAGAAGAATCATGAATCTGCTCTTGTTTTTCTTGATTTTGGCTGTGTTTGCAATAAGCACGTTAGCAGCTCCCGAACCATGTAAGTACATTTTTACCTCTGTGCGAACAGGAAGTTTTTGCGAAACACGTGAGCGTATCAACTTTGGGCGAGTACGAACTTTTCGACAGAACCTAACGTAACGTAAACGTATTTGTTACCACAGTTTAGTGTCAAAAGCAAAGATATTCACTTAACTGTGACAGCAATTCGATCGTTAACAAAAGAGTGCCGTATCTTAAAATTTATTGGGTATGTTTGGAAATTGCTATCAAACACTTACGTTTCTTACAAACAGCACGTGCTCCCACAGCTTGAAAATAAAATTGTTTTAAAATACGGGACTCCTATGTTAGCGATTACACACACATTTTGTTAATAGTTTGACTGTAGAAGACATATTAAAAGATTTTAAAATATTAGAGTTCCTTGGTGCTATCTGCTCTAGCGTGATTCCGAAGTCCTGGTAGAGTCAGTTCTATTATTTATTTTTACCCGGACTTTGCTTGAAACATTAAAACATTTTTTGGAGTGGTAGGCTCTGGCCGTGGTTGTAATACCACCCACCGAACAAAGCCATGCCGTCAAGCGACATAGTCGTGTGTTGGGATGATGTTCGGTGAACCATCGGGGGCACGGGTCTCAGCAGCCGCTTAGCTGCCATCTCTCTATCTCTCATCATCTATGTGGTCCATCTTAGGCTACATCATCGCTTCACATCAGGCGAGATACTGGCCAACCATAGATCTATTAAGCGCAAAAAAAAAACGCAATTTTAATTGAAATGTATAAAATACGGAACACTGAATTTCTAGTAATATCACTTAATTTAAGTGTAATTCAACCATACACAATCGATTTAAATGAGCAAATTCTATTAAATTAATAGTACCAAATATGTATAAATAAGTGATTCAAAGAAAAACATTGCTTTCAGAGCAGTGAAGTTAGTATTAACGCAATCATGAAGCTGCTATTTCTAATAACACTTTTGGCGTTACTTGTCTGCACTCTTGCTTATGAGCCACACTATCGTAAGTCGAAAAAAAACATTCTATACTTGAACGAATAAAAAAGGAAAGAAAATAACCATCAAATCTTTGCGATCGGCATATAAGATTTAGCAAATCTTAGTTCTTATGTCTGCACACTATCGTCTATAAATTTTAATATTGTCTTTATAGCATACGGTTGTCTGGAAGAGATCGCTGTTTAGCGATAAGACCCCCTATTGTACTTATCATAAGAAAGTATGTTCAAAATGTAATTCCTTCTTAAATGCAATAAAGTGTTTTCTATTCTATTCTATTCTAAATGTCACACTATTTTGTGCTAAGTTCTAAAAACAGTGAAGAAAAACATCCTGAGAAAACCGGCATGTCCAAGAATTTTTCACAAAAATTCAAAGATATGTGACATCCACCAACCCGCACTGGGCCAGCGTGGTGGTGGCCCATACTCTCTTTGCAAGGGAAGGCCCGAGTCCTAGCAGTGGGAACGTAATGGGCTGATAATGATGTTTTTTTTCATATCAAAGATAATATATATAAGTTTGATTTTTGTTTCAGCTTGTCGTTTCGAATGTGTTAACTCCTCCGACTGCCCTACCCCTGGCAACGTGTGTGTCGACATACATCCCCGCGGCACTAGATGTTTTGGCATGGGCTTTTTACCTAAACAATGAAAATAAATTTTTATTAAGACTGTACACAAATATGTTTTGTTTTATCTCAAGCGTTATACATATGTTACCACTCCATGAGAGACGTAGAATAGCTGATATTGTACTCTTAACTAAAATAGCTCAATATAATGTTGATTCTCCACTTCTCTTCTCTAACATTAATTTGAACGTCCCTAGAATATTAGCAGGACATCCTGAATGTTTATATATCTCGAAAAGTGCGACAAATTACAGGCGAAATTCTCTCTTTATAAAAGCATCTAACTTCATAAACAAACTAGAAGACTTTCCTGAATTTGACCTATTTAATACATTCACGTACTCAAGTAGACTAAATATTACTAAAAACTGGTTTGGTGTCCCTGATTGTCTAGTCATCTATAGTTGCTTTAAATAACCTAGTTTCATCACGAAACAAGTGTAAATTTAGATTCTATATGCGAAAACTGCTAAATGGTGTTAAGATAACATTTTTTTCAGAAACTTAGCTGTTTATCACTGTATGTTTTCTGAAGAAAATAAAAATGAAATAAAATATAGCGCGTACAGAATTTTGCAGTTTGTAACATGCAATGCAACGAGATCTCCGCTATGAGTAAAGTAACCGACATAGCTCAACGAATATATAAGCTGAAGTGGCAATGGGCCGGTCACATATGTCGAAGAACCGATAACCGATGGGGTAAACGAGTTCTAGAGTGGAGACCACGCTTAGGTAAGCGTAATGTAAGAAACCCTAATGGAGCGACGACCTGCGTAAAGTAGGTGGCAGCAACTATATGAGGAGAGCCGAAGATCGGGCTCAGTGGCGTGTATTGGGAGAGGTCTAAGTCTAGCAGATTATGAATGCAACGCGAACATCATGGACGTCCGCGCGCACGCTACGCGCTTTGATTGTGAGTTTTCGCATTCGCAGTTGAAGCGAAGCGCAGTAGAATGCGAGCATTCGCAGTTGAAGCGTGCATGTAGCGTGCTCGCGGACCATCTATAATGATCGGGTTGCATTGCTTGTTGCAAATAGTCGGTACGTGGCTTCACGCTGCTCCAGTCTTCTCGTGATCACGGTCAATGCAAGTTGATCGAAACGTCGAGGTAAGTCTAAATTCTCGACAAGTTTTTACACATGACGGAACGGAATAGCTTATACGACAGAATAGAAATATGAATACCTATCCTTATGGTAAATAATAGCAAGGTATAATTTGTTTGTATGTTTGTGCATTGTATGTTCGCATCTGTCTTTGAAATGGCGGAACCAATTTCGAAGCGGATTTCAGTAGTAGCTTTGTTTATCTGAGAGAGTTCTTAAGTATATTATGTCAGTCCACTAGGTGGCGCTGCGAAATGTTCATGTCGTGGGGTTTTTTATATTTTTAATTTTGACAATTATTTGTGATTTATATTTTTCGTCGTTTCGCTTATACAATATGTAAGTAGGGATGCAACAGTCCACAAATAAAATAAATTGAACTACAACATACCTTTTTCAAATCCTTATTGATATCTGTGTCGTCAGCTTTCCGTTTCTCGCACGAGAGTATACAGTTCTTGCCGTTATCCTTTTCACCCTGTAACAAAAAGAAAGAGAGGTCAGTATGGTCCAAACAAATACAAAGATAAAGGAAATCGATGAGAAGCGAGTCGTCCGCTTGATGGTCAGCGCCACGCCTGCCCAAACAGTTACAGTACTACCATACCCAGAACTTTTAAGACCATAAGAAGCACTGCGCAGCACTGCATTGCGCTCATCACTCCGAGACATCAGATATTAAGTCTCGGGTATTTGAATAAATGATATTTGATAGCAGATCTATCAAATATCATTTATTCGAAATTCAAACGTGACCGAATGCCCAGTTCGTCCATACTCCAATAGCCGACCAATCGCCAAAAACTCAAGAGCCTGCAATCGAAAAGGTTCGAAAAACAAACCACGCATGTGCATTGTACTAAACGACTATCCATCTGAACTTCATAGACAATACAGTCACACACGAAATTTTGAACCTTAAAAGCAGAGCTACAGGAGTTTGCAAGACTTTGATTCGTAACAACGCTATATAGTTGAAAATGGTGTGAATGTGCGTAGATATTTTTGCTGTAGACAGCTAACTGACGATGGCGATGTTTGATTGCGAACTGTATTATTTCCATTTTGCTATGCAGTGCAGTTGCAGTTGCATGCAGTTTATTATTATTTTGTATATCTCACTCTCACTCTACTTACTTATCTCACTCTCTTCACAGAATACTAAGGGACAGAAGCATCACTCCGCAATGAAATTTAAACAAATAGCGACTCTTGCTAAGACGCAATAAAATTCAATTCAGCTCGCGTAGCGCTTTATACCTACCAGTCATATTAACCTACAGAGCGCCTCTCTTTCTATCGCATAGCTCTTATCTCTTCTGACGCGGCACGTGTAACGACGCGCGAACCGCCGTCGGTTTCCAGCTATGTACTTGTAGCTTCGTACCTACAGTGCGGAGTGCGCTAGGCCTGCTCTCTTCTACAACTGTCTACGATCACTATGTGCTACGTTCGACCCACGCTACGACGTAGCAGTGCTACGTGACTACGAAGTCACATTATACAAATAAATAAATAACTCTGTCTGTACATAACTATGCGAGCCTTCGATTAATACGATTACAGAGCATTCATTAAAAAGTGTTCTTAAAATGTTTGCTCGTATGTCGGAATGTTTGTAAATAGTTGCCTCGAGCAAGCAAGATTTTTACAGATCACTGAAAAAGCGGATTCGAATAGAAAATTGTTAGTAAATATACCCTCATTATAAACAATTTAGAGCGAGTGTGGCTCAGTGGAAAACGTGCGACTTTCGATCCAACGCACCTGAGTACAAATCCCGCATCGCACCATGGACTTTCTTAAGTTATATGCGAATTTCGCACTCTCTAAAAACGATGAAGAAAAACATCGTGAGGAAACCGTCAGCCAAGAATTAATCTAATAGCGTGTTACATCTTCGACCACATCGTCGCTTCCCATCAGGTGAGGTCGTGGTCAAACGCTGACTAAGTCAGATGTAAAAAAAAAACTCGAAAATAAAGGACATGTGACATCCACCAACTCGCACTGATCCAGTGTGCTGGATGATGGCCCATACTCTTTTTATGAGAGAAGGCCCACGTCCCGGCAGTGGGAACGTGATGGGCTGATGATGATAATGATGATAAACAGTTTTCTAAATATCGTCATCTTATAAAAAAAACTGAGTTTCGTAGTATTGGTCGATTAGGATGCGTAAATAATACATTTAAAAAAACGGACTTCAATTCTGATGTACCTTCGAAGGCCAAGGTCGAACACCAATGAAATTTATATGGAACCATGTTGAAGCTATGAGGAACCCAACACACTGCGTTGGGTTCCTAAGACTAAAGGTACAAAAGACGGAGTTATGTGGTAACGGACATCATGTCATGTTTTTAAATTGTTTTAAAGTAATTGTTACTGGAATAAATAGGCTAACGTAACTTAAAAACTATATAACCGACTTCAAAAAGGAGCAGGTTTACAATTCGATAGCACTTTTTGTTATGTTTGTTACCTCATATTACAGTAACAAACATAACAAAAAGTGCTATCGAATTGTAAACCTGCTCCTTTTTGAAGTCGGTTAAATAAAAAAGCCCAGTGAGGTTTTCTCAAATAAACATATTTTTAACTAAAACAATATTAACTTTGTCCTAAAATAATAGAGTACCTATTTTATTTTAAAATTACACATCAAATATGACTCCCTAAGCTAATATTGTCCACCCTTCATTAATATTCCGTTATTCAACAAATCCCGAAAACTTTGCAAAACATCATCAATTCGTCCCAAGTTTTAATTGAAAGAGTTCACGACCCTACAACTGTTTATCTGTCGCAAATAAGAAGCGACGTGAATCTGATGGCGCTTTTACAGCCTCATGTACGGTTCTCCAAGGAGCTTAGTTTTGTTTTTTCTTGGGTGTGTTGCCCACCCCGGTGTCGGTAGATGGTGGGAGGGAGGTATGGATGGACGGATGGATGGATGAATGTTTGTTACTCAATCACGCAAAAAACTACTGAACGGACTTTGATGAAATTTGGTATGTAGGTTCTTTAAGTCCTGGAAATGGACCTAGGATATACTTTTTATACCATGCAAACGTTCAACCATCCAAAAGCAACCACACATTTTTTGTATTTGCATCCACATCTTATTGTGTAATACCAGGCCTAGCGCACTCCGCACTGTAGGTACGAAGCTACAAGTAGCCGGACACCGACGGCGGGTCGCGCGTCGTTACACGTGCCGCGTCAGAAGAGATAAGAGCTATGCGATAGAAAGAGAGGCGCTCTGTAGGTTAATATGACTGGTAGGTATGCAGCGCTACGCGAGCTGAATTGAATTTTATTGCGTCATAGCAAGAGTCGCTATTTGTTTAAATTTTTTTGCGGAGTGATGCCTTAGTATTCTGTGGTAATACAGTAACTTGTCTGCATTAAAAATTATTGAAGAAAACACCGCACCTGTTCTCAATTGCGTCGTCCTATATCAGACGGCGAAAGACTAAAGTAATCTTTGGATATTGACAAATTGGTATAAAATTAATGATAACAAGTTTAGACCTCTGAGCCTTTATTAATTTTTTTGTTAGACGCTGTGCTTCGGAAGCGCCTGAGCAATTTGGTTGAAAGTGATAGTTAAGCGCTATTGTGTGTTGCTGTTTGATTTTAATAAGGCGCCTTTTAGTGGGGACGGAAACGACAGTGAATTTTTAATTGTCAATTTACTGTTTCAGCGAGCGAGTGTGGCTCAGTGGGAACACGTGCAACTTTCGATCCGACGCATCTGAGTTCAAATCCCGCTGGCCTTGCACCACTGACTATCGCACTGCTACTGTTGTACCACCATCAAGCGTAAAACCATGCATCTCTATCTTGTCACTTACTTGCATAAACAAATACGTAAGTATCTAAATAAGAATTACGCCTGTTTTGTTACAGCACAGAGTTGTAATACTGCAATAATATGATTTTTTAATGATGAGCATGAAGAAAAAGGATATTTTTCTTTTTTATTTATGGGCTTGCGTTTGACCGCTATCTCACCTGTTGTTAAGTGACGATGCCGTCGAAGATGTAGCACGCTCGCCTAGAAGAAACCTGTTCACTTTTGTCTTAAAGACACCCAGATTATAGCTATCCGGAAACACAGATGCCGGCAGATGGTTCCACTCTTTGGCCGTTCGCATTATGAAGGTCGAAGCAAAGCGCTTGATGCGAGCAGGAGGATATTGCTCGGACAGGGATGCTTTAAACACTAAACTTGTTCCATTATCCAAATTTCTTCTAATGTCGTTACGGGGACGATTCTACGTCCAATGGTTAGGGCGTCGGAACGGTATACCGAAGACGCACGTTCGATCCCTTCTTCCTAATTATTTGAAAATCTTATGATTTTCGCCTAGCACCCGCTAATATGTATTTTTTTAATGTATTTAAGTTATAATTTTTAATTTATCACATAACATTTACATCAATTAACGTGTATGGTTAGTAATGTCTTAAAATATATTTTAGGTTTGTCTAGACATACGGTTCTCGATGATTTTGTTGCAACTATTTAATAAGGTGAGTCTTAAAAAGTGATACCTTGGTAGAAGCCATTATCATGATAATGCGCCTCGCACACACACATTTCGGGTCAGGTAAGTCTTCCGATTTGTAATAAAACTTACAAGTAAATACGAAATGCGTCTTAACAGAACTAACTCTACGGAAATACTCCAGTTTTCTAAATCTAACATTCATCAGGCACAGTTCGGATTCCGAACCAAGGGCGTCTGCCAAAAATAACAATGGAGGAACCGTGACAAAAGCGTCCTCTGAAAATAATCCGAGTGTTTAAATTTTATGTTTTTTCGAGTTTTTATAATCATTCGTGGCGTCATGAATTTAGATTTTGCTTTTCGGTTCTTTTATATTTTACGAAGAGTTTTAGGAATACATTATTCGCAAAGTTTCTTTTCGATTAGTATAGGTTTGGTTGTTGTGCATAAAAAAAAACGCTAGCATTTGCTTTGTGTCTGGGTGTTGTGGGGATTTTTTTTATGTTACTGAATGACGAGACGAGCTGCTCGTTTGTCTGATGGTAAGCAATACGCCAGCCCATAACAATAACAGCACCACCCAGAACTTCGTTTTGCAAAATCCTGCACGGCGCTGCACTGCGCTCATCACCCTGAGACAATTAGCTGTTGAAAGAAAGAAAGAAAGAAAATACATTTATTCAAGACAGATACACGCAACATTACATTAAGCTATAATACTATACTACATATAACAAATAATATTATACTATACATACAACAGGAAAAAATAACACATGTAATAACATACCTATATAATAAATACATAATATAATTATAGTATCATGGAATGTTGCGCGATGTCAGGAAAAGGTTCCGACTCAGCATAAAAACTAAGGTAATAAATACCTTAGTACTGATTTTCAGCCGGAACCTATGACCGTGACATCACGAACAGTAAGACAAGAGACGAATACAACATAAATATATAAACAAATATATAACAAGAGTAAACAAAATATACATAAAGCAAATAAAATAATTATTCATAGGCGGTGACACTGACATGTTACATCACCTATAAAAGCTGTTGAGTCTCATAATGCCCAGTAATTTCACTGGCTACAATGCCCTTCAATCCGGAACACAGTAATGCTCGCGCACTACTGCTTGGCAGCTGAATAACTGGCAAAGCGGTGGTACCCACCCAAACAGCCTCTCGCATACGAGAAACCTTCCACCAGTAAAATTTAGTAAGGGTATTTGTAGTGCCTGGTTTCCTAGACAGAGAATGCTAGTTAGACTATTTATAACCCCCGACGCAAAGAGGGCTATTATAAGTTTGACCACTATGTGTGTCTGTCTGTGTCAGTCTGTGGCACCATAGCTCTTAAACAGGTAAACCGATTTGGATGCGGTTTTTTTTATTAGAAAGCAGGTTCTCTAGCGGTGTTTCTTAGACATGTTTTATTGCGTCGGGTTTTTTTTTAATTTTTAATGTATAGTTCTTTGTTTCTAACACACTGTTGTTAATAGGAAAACGCAACATACTTATCGATAAAAGTTAAAGGCTTAAAAAAAAAATTAAAAAAAAAAATGACTTCAAAACCTTAAATGTTTTATCATAATCGAATCAGTCGTTTTTTACTTTTTATAGGTTTTTTGTGTCAGGGGTTTTTTATTTATTGATCTTCGTTCCTTTAGCTTATTTTATTGTTCTTTGTCGTAATTATTATGAAGTTGCTCGTGATATTAATAAAACTAAAAATGATTTTAGTAACCTAAAAGTGTTTATTCGATCTATAACTATAGATAGGTGTTGTGCTAAACATACCTATGTATAATTAATTTTTAGAAATAACAAAAACCGACTTCAATGTATCTTCGAAGTCCAAGGTCACATATCGATGAAATTTATATGGGACCACTTCGTAGCTATACTGAACCCGACGCAAAAAGAATTTTTCAAATCGGTTCATAAATGACGGAGTGCGAGGTAACAACCATAAAAAAAACGAACAGAGAACCTCCTCCTTTTTTAAAGGCGGGTAATAACTATAGGTAATAATATAGTACTAAAGTATAATGTCTCCAGGCCACCTTGACATTATTGTTTATAATTGCGAGGGTCAGTTAACAATAGGAATTTGACTAAGAAAACGCGCTGATTAAAATACAGTAGGTATAATAAATGTAAAATACGACTGCAAGACCACTGGATTTGCTAAATATTTTAAAGTCAAAGTCAAAGTCAAAGTCAAATATCATTTATTAAATAGGCACAAAAGTGCACTTTTAAAGGTCATAAACACATGATACAAATAAAAAATGTCAAAAATTGTAACTTATGTTAACATGACTTTGAAAAAAAGGTAAGTATGTTTACCCATTTCTTTCCTATACTCAAATTGAAGTCTGAGTGCTGAAAAGAAATGCGAAAACTGACTCTACCAGTGCTTCGGAAATACGCCCGCTAGAGAAGATAGCACCAAGAAACTCTGCGGGGATGTCTTTTTTCAGCACAATTACGTATAAATTAGAATTAACAGAATGTAAAACAAGAAATGCGAGTGAGATGTCCCATAGTCATAGTATCAGTAACAGAAAAGTGTAAATAAAATATAAGTAGGTATGACAGTAGCAGTAGGAGTGACTAGAACAGACCAGTCCCCGCAAGCAGCACCCGTTCACGAGTATGACTTGTGGACCAGCCATCACCCCCCTCAACCATATTGGAGGGAAGGGAGTGACCCGACACATTTATTTAAATTAGATGCACAAAACTAGCTAAAATATCAATGATGGTTCCCCTTATTAGTTTTATTATTAAAAACTGGCCAAGTGCGAATCGGACTCGCGCACGAAGGGTTCCGTAACATTATCTATAAAAACGGGAAAAAAACATGTCTGTTGTATGGGAGCTCCCTTAAATATTTAAGGTATTCTGTTTTTATATTTGTTCTTGTTATAGCGGTAACAGAAATACATCATTTGTGAAAATTTCAACTGTCTAACTATCACGGTTCATGAGATACAGCCTGGTGACAGACGGACAGACAGACGGACGGACAGCGGAGTCTTAGTAATAGGGTCCCGTTTTACCCTTTGAGTACGGAACCCTAAAAAGAATAAAAAAGGCGTACGCCGCGCCGCTAAGTCCAAAAATGAAACATTCAAGCTATGCCAGTCCGCTTGTTCGTACATAAACCAAATGCACACATTTGCATCATGCTATGCCGATCGGCTTCATATCGGCCCTCCGTCCACTCAAACAAACATAACGCTACCGCCATTGCTATGCTTCAGTTGTTGCTTAGCGAGATTCCGTCCGCCTTTTTTATTCGTTCAAGATTTTAGGTACCTATTTCTCTAGACTGATTGATTAACAACAAAAAACAAGAGAAGATACATTTTAGTACATTTTTAAAATAAATGTTGATTGGGATTCTGTATTTTGTATCAATTCATAGCCAACTATAGAATTTAATTTTACTAATATTGTAGCCAGCGAAATGGTGACGAGCGCAGTGTAACGCCGTGTAAGTTCTTTATTTTTCTTTCCATAGAAACCTAATATTCGGACTACAGACATTAAAAAAAAAATATGCACCTACGAATAGCATTAAATTTGTATAGATATAGATACGCTCCGATATATTACGTACCCACCTCTAAACATAGGATGGAGATTTACATAGATTCCATCAAACATTGAAATAAGCGTTATCCTGTGCGACTTCCTGAGACACAGAACACCTTCGAATCCTAGCGCGATATTTTTTTGTTTATTTATTTACAGCCTAGCCGTTCTGGAACTGCGAAGAAAAACATCGTGAGAAGCGCATGTTTAGGTACGAAGAAAATCACGAATAAAGTACTACCATAATATATACTATTATTTACGACGAGTACTATTACTTATCATTAAATACCTAATACCAGTATCGTATTATTATTGTATAATATACCATTGAGAACGACTATATATAATAAACGCATTTATTATGTGCAATTATTTTATTTTTAGCGTATTATTCCTAATGGTAATATCTTGTTCTTGGTAAATCGCTAGTTCTTGACCTAAAACCTAGGCACTTCAATCACGTAGACTATCTAACTAGATACGTAGTAAAGTTAGCGTCAGTAATAAGTACGAATCTTGGTACCTTGGCGTAATGACCAGGGGAATCGTGTAACCCGAACACCGACCTCCATCGCTTTCAATTTCAAAAGTTAAAAAAGTCAAAAGATTACTAATTAGGCACAAAAAATCCAACTTTTAAAGTCTTATACACATAATACAATTCAATTAAAATACGCTAAAAATTAAAACTTAAAATATCATGACTGAAAAAAAAGGTAAGCTTGTCTACCCATTTCTGTCTCATACTCAAATTGAAGTCCGGGCCCAGAAACTAAATGTGAAAACTGACTCTAACAGTGCTTCGGAAATACGCCCGCTAGAGAAGATAGGTGATAGGTGGAAGGCGTTTGCATTCGAACTGCAATACCTATGATTTTTAACGATCGTGATTGTTATAGCGATTGTGAAGCGGGCTTCGAGTAGAAAAATTCGACTATTCCACAGACAAATGCCAGTCACATGCCATGTTTGAAAGCGATCGGGATCGGGGTTCGAGTAAGACGATTCCCCTGCAGTTTGACATTTGCTTATTTTAATCATCGGACCCGAGACTGTTTTGAGCAATTATAGCTATTTCTAAGAAAGAAAAAGGAGCCGCCGCATATGTTTTGCATAAAGTCCTAGTTAGTTTATCTTCGCATGTTTTAAGTTTTAATGGATATGCGGTGTTTTCGTCTTAGCAGAACAAGTTTATAAATTAACTGATTCTCACGCCTCAACAGCGTACTTATTCCGTAACCCTGACACTTCCGACCAGTTCAAAGACACCTGGACACACCAAGTCGCGTGACTTACCACCCTTCGGCGAGGGTATCAGTCGCTGGTGTGTGGTTCGAAAAATGAGAGAAAGCGGCATGGAATATATATTTAGCTCACAAAGCATAAGAAACTAGATCACCGTTGCTGTTTCAATATTTATAACCATGTCACAGGTTCTGGGTTAGTGGTATTCCAGTGGAGTTACCTTTTTATATTTGCTTATTTTTTTATCAATGATTGCTTTTTTAAGATACTCAAAAATGTTTAAAACACTTAATGTGCTGAATCAGGACGCACTTTTTTACGACTGACTTATGACTTATCTATACACCAATTACCTTTTTAGAAAAAGGAAATTGGTGTATAGGTTTATTGCTGAAAAAATCTTGGATCAAAATTATATATTCTTTTGTGTGCGCACCAAATCAAGATTTAAATTTAAATTTAACATAATTCAAAATAGAGAAATCTCTTCACTTCCATAACTTGCACCAAATTACAAAATCGACCGTGATAAACGCTCATTAAGCCCAAAGGAGGGCAATCCCGCGTCCCGGTGTGGGCAATTTTATTTTCGAATCAGCATCGAAGTTTCAGAATAGAGACATCTATACCGAAATTTATTGCGCCTACAGTCACGAATACACCGTGTAACTGAAGGTCTACGCACTGCGTTCGATCCGCGCTTGTTCCTTATTTAGTAATATATTAGCAACAGACGCGATAGAGAAAAACAAAGTGCAAAGGTGATGTACGACCAGAAAAAATCAGAAGTGACGAAAACGGCACGGACGTCTGGTCTGTGGTTAGGTAGAGCAGACGGGGTCTTTAGCCAGTAGCTGTGCCAGTATAGGTGGCTTAGGCCAAGTCTGGCACTACCCGGGCCCTTGCTTACCGGATGTCCATGAGATAGCTGCCTCAACATTAACACCTGTTCTCGCAATAATTGATACTACATATCTAAATTATTAAGATACATAATGTAGATTCTTTATTATATGTAACTAGCTATAAGTGACTAAAAACTGCTGTGAATCTAAGGAATAAATAAATCTAGTCGTGAATACCCGATATACATTTAATCTATGTTCGGGAACTAGTCGAATTCTGTGGGTATGTACCGGCTTTGTATCAGACGTTGAATTTTGTCGTTCAAATGATTTATGATTGAAAGAAGATAATATTACTTCGGAAATGGATTTGGGTTTGAAATGTAGGTGTTCAGATTACATGGCGGGAACGAATCGATATAACAACTCTGTTACGCGATTGCGAAGATGTTTATGTTGCTTATTCTTTTCATAATGGCGGGAAAAGGTTCTGAATTTATGAGGTTTTCCAATACTTATACATTTTTAGCAAAGTTGCTTCATACTCAATTGAAGTCCGGGCCCAGAAAAGAAATGCGAAAACTGACTCTACCAGAGCTTCGGAAATACGCCCGCTAGAGAAGATAGCACCAAGAAATTCTGCGGGCAAGTCTGTTTTACAATGTACTCTGTTTGCTACTACTACACGTCTTACGATACATTAGTACAAAGTACTATTATTTATTCTGTGACAGTACGACACTAAACAACAGCACCCACTAGTCATCGCCCAGCATTGCTATTACAACTGTGTCACAGTTATTGTGACACGGTTGTTGCCGCATACAGTTCCGGAGCAATTTCGATCTGTTGCCAATCCGAGCGCGATCACATACATTTCAGTTCGAACGTCTGGCATGTGTGCGCCGGATAACTCAGCGCGGGCCAACATATATCAGACGAGACATCGGACATTCACCTGTAATACCTATCTATACGCAGCTAGGTATATAATATACCTACATAGAGCGTTAGACCAATGGAGAGCTAGAGTCTATCTATACTATCCAACTCATATTTTAAACGCGAAAGTTTGTGAGGACGTACTCGTATGTATCAATCAATCAATCATTTTATTGCAAATTCAAATCGTATAGTACAATCAATTCTATGAGCTCTAATCTAAATCCTATGTTGTAGGATTCAGTCCCTTTCATTCAGTATAACTGTTTACAAAGCGAGGTGTGTTACTCAATCACGGAAAAAACTACTGAGGTTCAGCTGAAACTTCTTGCCGGGTAGATACTTTAGGTCCTAGAGAAGGACTTATGAAGCTTTTATCATGAAAAACAGCGGGTGAAACCGCGGGTTGCAGCTTGTCATAGTAACCCTACTAATACCTACTGATAATAAATAATAAAAGTAGTTCAGATTAACTGCTCCTACAGTAGTGATGAACCTTTCTTATCACATAGGTATTTTAGATAAAATCCCCTAATATTCCGTGAGAGAGAGGGCCCAGTGTTTTCTAGTCTAGTTGTTGTTTTTGTCGTTGGTAGGAAGTATCTAATGCAAACTGTCGCCAAGACCCGATGCCAATGGAATTCCTTTCATCACAGAGTAAATCAGACCAATAACACGTAAATAGATTGGCATGTTTGTTTTGTAATGTTTAGGAGTGCTTTCGCAATATACTTAACAATTATATTATACGCTACAGCTTCACGTAAACTACGCATCTTAATAATTAGATTAAAATAGATTGCCACTACGCTTGCCCATGTCAATTGCAGTGCCACACAGAACTTTTAATACCATGAAAAGTACTGCGAAGCACTGCAATGCGCTCCACACCCCGAGACATCAGATAGTCTCATATACGCAGTAATTTCGCTGGCTAAAATGCCCTTTAAACCGTAACACAGTAATGCTTGAGCACAGTAGCGCTAAGCAGTAGCTTGGCGGTAGAGTAACTAGCAAAGCGGTGGTACCTACCCAGACGGACTCCCGCATACGAGAGACCTACCACCTAGTGAAATTAAGAGTACTTGGCAGTAACTCCACTATTAATGCTTCATTACCAGCCCATTACATTCCCACTGCTGGGACACGTGCCTTCTCTCGTAGAGTATGGGCCATAACCCACCACGCTGGCCCAGAAAGGATTGGATGGCACATGTCTTTAAATTGTAATTAATTTTTGGACATGCCGGTTTCCTCTCAATGTTTTTCTTCACCGTTTTTGAGAGCGAGTGTTAAATCTGCACATAACTTGGTCAGTGGTGCGGGACCAGCGGGATTTGAACTCGGGTGCGCCAGATCGAAAGTCGCATGTGCTCCCACTGAGCCACACTCGCTCTTTAGCCACACGCGTTCTTTATCTCGTTCTACTAATGCTTAGCTTCAATTATGTACTCAAATATTTATTATGTATTAAATATTTACTTTAATAACAAAAAGCGACAAAAGACAAGATATACAATACAATAAACAGGATTCGGAACGTTTCACGACGCCACTAAAATACCGACGGTGGTAATTAAACATTCGCCGCGGTTGCAGACGGGCGACAATTAGTCGTGGGAATGTGTCGGCGATTCCCGGGGATAAAGTTGCTTAATATATTTAATTTTTCGTTCCCTGTCATAAAGATTTACTCTTATGTTACACCGCTACTTTTAATTTTAAATATTGAAAATGAAGAAAAATTAAATTGCTCGGGCAGGATTTGAACTTGCGTCTTCTTTGACGTTAATTGAAATTATCATGGTCACGATCGGTTCAGCTATTTAGTCGTGAAAACGTAACAAATAGACAAAGAGTTACTTCCGCACTTATAATATTAACACAGAATAAATAATTAGTACTACTTATTACTTACATTAGTGTAAATGTAAAGCAATATATCCAATGCCACTTAGCTCAATCAAAAGACCACAGCTCATTTATTAATTTGAAATTAATATTTATACAAAAATTCTATAAAAAAATCTAAACTTAGAGTGCCGCCGGCAGCGGGGCAGGGCCCAAACTACCGGTGGCAGTGGTTTGGGCTGTAAAGTAAGGAACCTCTGCACTGCTACTGCCTTCTGCATCTGACACTTACTCCAACCGTCTAGCGAGAGCCTCTTAATTATATTTATTTATTATTATGTTTTATATATTTTTATCAAATGTATTATATTAATTTGATCTGACTAACATAAATGATAATTTAATGTTATCTATTTAATATCTCTCAATACTATTTCTTTCACGACCTGGAAGACTGGTAGATAATGGTGAATAGCATTAAGTCATTCCCTGTACCATTTTTGTGCAAACCTATTAAATAAATAAATTCAAAATCTTTATTATTGCAAACAAGGATTTATTTTCCGAGACGTGAAGTTTTGGCACGCGAGATGCATTAATAAATCGGTGACAACGGAGCGGCGACCACAAGTCGTTTATTGTTGACGCACAAACGTAGGCAGAGATTGAATGAACTGAAACCTTGTAGTAATTATAAAAAAACATGTTTCTTTGATATAACTACCGTAGAAACCTTGGCTCGTTCTATAGTTTCAAGATAATCCAAGGAATTTAACCATTGGTTATCATACAATAACATTATTCTGTATTGTAATTTTGCTTGATTTTATTTTATTTCTCATATTTTTAAACATTACCTGGTTTATATAATATATTAATATAGATAGGTATACATATTAATATAGATAGGTACAACAAACTATTAATTACAATTAATGAATATAGCAATATTTCTAATAATGTATTGACTGGTTAAAAATAAAATGAATCATTATAAGTATTTAGATAATAATGGCTCACTGACGTGCACTCAATTGCAAACACCCTCAAATGGTCAATGTACATACCTACTATAATAGCATATTTAAGATCTCTGCTTTAATTCAATTTAACTTAAATATAATGAATGCATACTGAATGCAGTAAGTAAATGAATAAATATGAATTAATATGAAATCTTAAACTTTAGTAGGTCCGATAACGAAATCTCTTGTCGGTTAAAACATGATTAATGGAAAGGTTATTTATATAAAATAGAGTTTACGATTGTAATAAAGAATGTGTTATTCACATTTCCATTGCATTGGTCGGCAGTCTAAAAATATTTATTTAGTCCACAACCAGGTACGCGACCTGTGGCTAATTCTAATTCTAAAACAAAGCGACAGACAAACGACCAGAAAGAATGCCCACCTGACCTATACCGCTGGAGAGGTGCCAATACGTCGATAGTTTTACGTTTTATAACCGAAGGAATGAATAATTAATTGTTGGTTGTGTAACTGGTCTGTGGAAATTGGCAACGATGGGAAGACGACGAAGGATGCGATTGCGATTTGTCATCGTAAAGTTCCGGCACGCGTCTTCTCGTCTCTTAATTTTGTCGCAAGTTTGCAGTGTACTTTGAAAATGTCTCGATGTTCATTCAATTACAATTTTTGATTTATGTTATCAAATCTATTTATTATCATAATTTTTATTTTATTGTGAATTATATTTAAAAATCTACAGAACGGTATGTCTCCAAATTCTGTAGTTTATATTCTTCACCGATATCGCACGAGTGCGATTTACATTACATATATGTATTTGAATATATTATACATCTGACTACAGATTTTATTTTATACTTTTTATTTAATAACAGCCTTGACATCCTCTGTTGTGTAGTAGTTGAGCAGGTTGGCTCAAGTCACATACATCATTGAGAGTTCGATTCCCGCGATGGGACAAATGTTATTGCACAAAAAATAAAATAAGTGGAAGCATTTGTTTCGTGTCTGGGTGTTGTGGGGCCATGGTCCTCATACTTCCTGGTTCCCTAGATACAGGGAATCCTAAGCTAGGATCTATGTTTGTGAACGTTGGGCGCAAATGATTAGATAAGAGATTATGATACTCTATTTGTAAAGAGCTCGCCACGTAGCTCAGGTATATACGCTCAAATCAACGCGTCTGTGCGTGGCGGCTGCGGTGGCGGCCGCGGTGGCGATCTACTTGCGTGCAGAGATTAGGCCGCAGGAAGCATTAGTTTGAAGACGTCGTTAAAACTACTATTGCAGTTACTAATCGCCACCGTGCACACCGCTGCGACCGCAAGCGGGACGCGTTGGTTTGACCGTACCTTAACAAATCTCAGTAAGCCGCACGTAAGCCGCTAATTCGTGATGAAAAAACAAGATAAAAAATGTGTTTCACTAAAAGTATTTTGGATACATTTTTAATATCTCTAATGGAATTAAAACCCGTGAGTTATGAGTGATAATTTAATTACGACTTCATTTCTTAGCGCGTTTACAAAAAAATGTGTTATTATAATTAAAAGTCAAATGAAATTGCGGATCCGCCTATTTAGCTTTGAAATATTAGGTATCTAGACTAAAAATGTATAATCTTTACATTACATTAGAGAATAACAGGTATATAGGTCTTGTTTCTTCCTGATATAGATTAGATTAGGCGTGTGGCCAACCTTAGTGTCGGAATTATAGACTCGAAGGCCTCCGACATGGCTTAACGACTGACGGAGCGGGACCGATGGCAATGTGCCCTACGAAATACTTGACCTCTTCGTAGTACGTGCTCTCATGTACTAGAGAAGACTTGCGAAGATGGCCTTGGTATAACACGGATAAGGGACGGATCCTCTGTCGTTCAAGCGGACTGTTGTGTGGCACCTCTTGATTGTTATAAAAAAACATCTTTTAAGGCACACACAGACATTTATTTTTGTTTTCGCAATTTTTAGCACACACGGACTACTTCCCGCACTTCACAATTCAATAAAATAGTTTTGCAGCTATTCTACCTGACTGCTTATTCCAGGCTGACCGGCAGGCCTAGGACCAGGTCCGTAGTCAGGTCGCTTGAGAGCGATTAAGGAAAAAGCCTTGAATACTAAAATTTACCAGTTTATATAGGGAGGCATATTGCTGACAGCGATTTAATTAGTGTTGGGGGTTCGCCCCTAGGTCAGCAATATTGCGATGTGTAACAGGACGAAGTCGCGAGAAAAGGATAGTCTCTTATAGTTTCGGAGATCCCCATACTGACCCTTCTCGATTTTAAACCGCCAAGCAGTAGTGCGCAAGCATTACTGTGGTTCGGTTTGAAAGGCATTGTAGCCTGCGAAATTACTGAGCATATGAGACTAAATATCGGAGTGATGAGCTCAATGCAGTGCTACGCAGTGCTTTTTATGGTATTAAAAGTTCTAGGTGAAACTGCAATTGTTATGGGCTGGCGTGGCGCTTACTATCAGGCGAACGATTTCCTCGTGTCATCACACAGTTCCATAAAAAAAAAACTTAGTATGGTGTTTTAACGTTGCTACGCCACGAAGGAATTTATATTAAAGATTTCAAGGCCAATGAGAGTGGCTTCAAAGAGATTATTACAATCCTGTCACTGTCAAAGTCAAGGCCTGATAAGAGGGCAGTTAATTAAAATTTGATGGAAGTGTCGCATTATCCATACTAATATCCACACATAAATGCGAAGGTTACTCTGTCTGTTTGTTACCTTTTCACGACTAAACGGCTGAACCGAACTTGATGACATTTAACTAAGTAATTACATCTATCTCGGAGAACAACATAGAGTCATTAGTCATCCCAATTTAACACATAATTTTGAATGATATAATCAAATCTTATGCGCACGAAGTCGCGGACAGCAGCAAAACCTAATAAAATTCAAATTCTGCGCTTTTTTTAAACGACTTTAAAAAAATCTCATAGCGAAGGTTCTCAATTCGATTGTTCTTTTATGTACCTGACTTACGAGACGATCTGGTCGTTTGCCTGATGGTAAGCATTACGCCAACCCATAACAATAACAGCACCACCCAGAACTTTGTTTTGCAAAATCCTGCGCGGCGCTGTACTGCGCTGTCACCCTGAGACAATTAGCTGTTGAGTCTCATAGTGCCCAGTAATTTCGCTGGTTACAATGCCCTTCAAACCGGAACACAGTAATACTTGCGCACTTCTGCTTGCATATTTTTCATGTTTCTTACCTCAGATCTCCGTCATTTATATACGTAGATTTAAGAAATTTTGAAAATTGGGTTCAGTATAGCATAAGGTTGTTTCATATAAATTTCATCGATATCCGACCTTGGATTTCGAAGATACATCACAACTAACGTCGGTATTTTTTGTTATAAAATAAATTATCATCTATTCAGTCATTACAATTTGTCAGTGGAAGAACTAGAACCCGCAGTCGTAGGCCGATTTGCTCAACCGGTACACTACAGAATCTGTTTTTGAGCTTAAAGTTTTAATTTGAGTTAAAGATTGCTAAAATCGCAGTATTCATAAACGTTTTTCATTATGTGCTCATTTATCAATTAAATAAGATTTATTGGCCATAATAAAATCAAACTAAGACATGAACAATTGGCCAGTGATTCGTGAAGAATGTATGAATGGCCAATAAAATATATGATGGATAGTGTCTGTCGATTTGATGTGTAGCTTGCCTTTGTGGATATCGATATGTTGTCAGCTAATTTCTGAGGACTTGAACTGAGAATGACATGAAATTTGTTTACGAGTATTGTACATAATAATGAGTTGATTTATTTTTCCAAATTTCTCAAAAAAGTACTATACTATTTTATATATAACTTATAGACAAACAAGCAGACGACCCGCCTGGATGGTAAGCGTTTACCGTCGCCTATGGACACCTGCAACACTCGGGGTATTACTGGTGCGTTGCCTACCTTTAAGGACCCTTTTCACCCTTCTTTTAAAGGGCCCCATATTATAGCTCCGCGGGAAAACCTCGGCCGGTAGTCCATTCCATATCTTGCAAGTGTGCGGCTAGAAAGATTTGGAGAATCTGACAGTATGCGATTTAAATTACAATTACATTGATTAACACATACACTGATTTAATGTTCGATTATTATCGGTGGGCCCCAAACTAGGCTAGGCCTGTATTTTTGCGACCCATTTCGATTTGACATACAGATATATATTATAGGTTGGAGATATAGTAAAGCTGTAGACATTTTTATGGAATTGAGTGATGATACGAGCAAGTCGTTCGCTTGATGGTAAGCGCCACGCCTGCCCATTGCAGTGCCACCCAGAACGTTTAATACCATAAAAAGCGCTGCGTACCACTGTATTGCGCTTATCACCCCGAGACCTAGCTACAATGCCCATCAAACCGGAACAAAGTAATGCTTGCGCACGACTGCTTGGCTGCAGAATAACTGGCAGGTACTACACCCGTATTGACAAGACTAGGACACCCGTATTCATGCGCAATACTACTCGAAACAAGCTAAAGCTTAGCTCGGCTCAGTAAGGCACAGCAACCACTTAGAACTTCACATTTGCTATTATAGATATGGTTACTATTGTAACACATGAACGCCACCGTCTATGCCTTTATATGGTTATTCCTCTCCATCCACGGTTGTCTGGAAGAGATCACTTTAAGCGACGAGAGCGCCCTTTGTGACACTTATATTGCTAAGTCGTCTTAAATTTTTTGTATTGTTGTGTGACCAATAAGGAGATTCTTTCATATGCACGTATGCGTTCTACAACACAATATAATCATCATCATTATATATATAACATTCTCGTGTCACAATGTTAGTTACCTTACTCCTCCGAAACGGCTTTACTGATTTTTACCAAATTTTATATGCATATTTAGTAGGTCTGAGAATCGGCTACTATCTATTTTTCATACCCCTAAGTGATAGGGGTTGTTCACCCTTAACATTTTTTTTTTATTTATATGGCAAAATAACGTTTGCCGGGTCAGCTAGTTGTATATAATAGCAATACCTACTTGTGCTAACCTAAGAAAAAATATACCTACGCATCGTCGCTTCCGTGATGAGAACTACCTCACTATTTAAAAAAATAAGTAATAATGTTTATATTTTCATTTCTATCTTTACTCGTATAGACAAAAAAGAAAGAAAAAAGTTTATTGTGGCAAAAGAACATATTTAAATCCTAATATAAATTCTTACTATTTTTTTTGTCAGTTATCAGCTTGTGTAATATGTATATGTTAATGTAGTCGATTTTAAATCCGAAAAAAATATTTATAGTAACCTTTTTGACATTTGCTTTTAGTGGCACAAATCACAAAATCAATATAGGTATTCTTGCAAAATACAATTCCTCGTTTATTTTTCGCGTTGTATTGTATTCAAACGACGACGGTGTGCCTCACCACAAAACATTTAAAGGGTTAAAAGAGCTAAAAAAGCTCGTCCATAAAAACGAAAGAGCAGAAATGTGTGGTCCGCGCCCTGCGACCGACGCAAGGTCAGATGAAGTGTCAAGTAATGAGGTGGTGTAAGGCATAAGCGGAGCGATTTGCTTTTTGCCACGTTTTTATTAAGTCACTTTTTTGTTTGTCTGTCTGTCTATCTGTCTGTCTGTCTGTCTGTCTGTATGTTTGTCTGTCGTTCCGGTTGGAATCTTGCAACTCAAATTTCGAGTACTTTCCGATTAGCTGTCCGACTGAAACTTTCAAGGTAGCTCACAACTCGATGACAATGCATTCTGAATCCATAAAAACGTTGTTTTTAATTATTATTTTTAATATATTACGCATTCTTGTTATTTTTATTTGTTATTTCACCTTCCTGTTTGTCTGTCTGCCTGTCGTTCCGGGTGGAAACTTGCAATTTAAATTTCGAGCACTTCCCGATTAACTATCCGGCTGAAACTTTCAGGGTAGCTCACGACTCGATGACAATGCAATTTAAATCCATTTACACTCGAGAGCAATGAATCCGGGTCACTTAAAGAATGTTAAAAATCTCGGAAACTAAAAATGATAGGTTAATGCAATAAATTGTATTTAATAGACAATGTAATACTCCTTAAATGAAAGTAAAAAAAATATGAGTCACCATACATTTTATTAACACAAAATTACATAAAGAAAAAAACTGCTGATCTCTCCTTAAAACAAAAATAGGAAACATGAAATTTTTGAACTTTATTACGATTTTCTTGAATTTTAACACTTCGTATTGCCTCCTCGTGCTTCCATTACTGCGTTTACGCGGTTTGGCATGCTGTACACCAAGTTCCTTATACGATTTTGGGGAATATTCTCCCATTCCTCTGTGAGAGCAATTTTGAGCTCACGAAGCGTGATTGGGGGAGGGTTTCGTTGTTTTACGCATCTGCCTAGCTCGTCCCAAGCATGCTCGATCGGGTTGATATCCGGGCTGCGCGCTGGCCACTCCATACGAGTAATGTTCATCTCTTGAAGGTAGTCATTCACAATCCTACCTGTATGAGGTCGGGCATTGTCATGCATAAATATAGCATCCTCACCTAAATTGACCATAAATGGACCAACGTGATCATTGAGGATTTCTTCCACATATCTTACGCTAGTTAAAGAGCCGTTTTCTATGATCACCAGCTCTGTGCGACTTTCAGAAGAAATTCCGGCCCACACAAGTACAGACCCACCACCGTAGGCTACTTTTTCTTCGATGCATGCTTGCTTGAATCTTTCCCCTGGTCTTCGATACACTCTGTGTCTTCCATCGTGCTTGTAGAGCATAAATTTTGATTCGTCGGAGAACATAACTTTTGACCAATCTTCAATACTCCAATTTACGTGGCTCTGGGCATATCTTAGTCTCGAAATACGATGCCCACGCTCCAGTTTAGGGCCGTTTGCAGGTCTAAGGGGTTTTAAGTTAGATTCAGCAAGCCGACGTCTTACTGTCCATGCACTTGGGTTACTTCCTCCGAGGCGTCGAAACTGATTGGTGAGTTCAGTTCCTGTGAGAAAGCGATTTCGAAGCATGGTGTTCACCAAGTATCGGTCTTCTCGTGCTGTGGTACACCTGGTTCTGCCCGTTCCTGGTCTGCGTAGGTTAGAACCAGTTTCTTCGTAACGTCGGAGAACTCTTTGTACTGTTGACAGCGACACACCGACAGTCCTGGCTGTATCGCGCTGACTCCGGCCGGTTTCCAGCATTGTAAGTATTCTGGTGCATTCTTCAGGCGTAAGCGACATAATTTCAGCTTGAATAATGAATATAGAGCACTATCAACATGGTTTATGTACCCACATAAATGACAGATTACAAACAAAAGCAAAACCAAATGCTGTAATTTCGTAGTTCCATCTTCGAAAGTGGCCCTTTTTCAAATTTGATTTTTTTATGATATAACTTTACAATAACTAAGAAGTTTTAATACCTTCATTTAAGGAGTATTACATTGTCTATTAAATACAATTTATTGCATTAACCTAGCATTTTTAGTTTCCGAGATTTTTAGGATTCTTTAAGTGACCCGGATTCATTGCTCTCGAGTGTATTAGCAAGTAATGCCGATCTAACTTCAAAATCAGTTTACAAACGTACAGTCCGACAAGTCTACATGATGTTTAGTGACGTCACTTTCAACGAACGACAGCCTTTGTGATGTAGTGGTTGGACTGTTGGTTGGTTGGTCAGCTGATATCTCGAATACGCGGAGATTGCGGACTCGAATCCCGCTACGAAATAAATGTTCGTAAACAGAAAAAATAGTGCAAGCATTTTTCGTGTCTGGGTGTGGTGGGACCATGTTCCTCATAGTTTCTGGTTCCCTAAACACAGGGAATCCTAGTTAGCGGTCAAGATAAAAGGTGATTGTTTAAAAAATGCGGCGGTGGCATCGAGTTGTCCTGTCGCACTATAAGCTTAAGTGAATATTGGAGTTATGTTATCATAGTAACTAAATGGTAAGTAAAGCTATGAATGTGACGTGGTATACATTTTTCATGAGTTCTTGTGTTGCTAATCTTAATAACCTTTTTTATTTTTTATATATTTAATCATTTTTTAAATCTTTTTGATATCTTTTGATAACCATTTTAATGTTTTCCAATGTTAGCTTATTTTCGTTAGTTGCTTGTCTAAACCCATCGGTATCGCGAGTGCAGATTCCTTACGATAACGCGTAAGGCGCGAAGCTCAATAAGTTAAGGCACTTGCAGATGTCATTTTCAATAACTCGGATAAGTTTATAACCTCGTACATCTGTATTATTGAAACACCTATTTAATAATTTTATTTTTAACCTTTCAATCACTTTCAACCGAAACATTCAAGATCCATTAACTTTCGAGAAGACTTCACGATCGCCTTGAACTAGTGACCTGGACGCCACTGGCACATATTCAAGAGTTCCATTTAAGGAACAATGTGATATTAAACAAAAATCATTACTGTTTTACCACCGCGGTTTACAGTCAGACAATATTGCAATGCAATAAGTGGTGGGTTTTGACCAGCCGATGCCGCCATGTGTTCGCCATGGTACCAAGGCATCTCTAGTCTTGTTGGCAGAAAAGTTTTACAATCGATATTAAGATTTTATTGAGTCGCACAAGTCGTTCGCCTGATGGAAAACTGCAGTGCCACCCATAACATTTAACACCATACAAATCACTGCGTAGCATTGCGTTATCCTCATCACCCCGAGACATCAGGTACTAAGTCTCATTTGCCCAGTAATTTCGATAGCTACAAAAAACACAAAAGTAAATAAAAAACTACTATAAAGAAGAATCGCAGATACCAAAAGTTAAATGGTAGGTCCCATATTGGTACCACACATGGGTATCATAGAATACTTTATAGCACAAGTAGGTACCTAATGGTACTTTATACTTGGTTTAAAAACAAAGGAGTATCAACTCACACCATAAAGAAACGAATTTCAGTAAAATAATATTTAATCCCGAACCGATTTTG
The DNA here is from genome assembly GCA_951640565.1 of Petrophora chlorosata. Classification (NCBI taxonomy): domain Eukaryota; kingdom Metazoa; phylum Arthropoda; class Insecta; order Lepidoptera; family Geometridae; genus Petrophora; species Petrophora chlorosata. The sequence continues at coordinate 3,222,313 of OX621191.1, forward strand.
ATGTAACAAGAACACCGTTTGATAACACCCTTCCTTTTTACGTCGTGATGTAAAAATTAAACTCTGGCGAGACGAAGAGTAGCGATCTCGAAAAAATTCCCACCAAACTTTTCCCATCACAAGCGTTCAACACACCCCATTACTTAGCTCAAGTTTATCCCAAAATCACAAGTTTAAAATCTGTTCAAACTTCCCAACCTATATTTTGACTTAAATCAAAACCCCCAAAATCAGGAAAGCCTTTGATTTATCTAAAGGATTCCACGTGGCGAACCTATTAAATATACGCACGGTACTTCGTAAATAACAACGTTTATGGACCGTTAAAAAACCTCCGACCGAAACTCGAAACAAAGAAACGAGAAAAAATATTTCGGCGACCAAAAACAAACAGAACGCGGTTCCAGGGCAGAGACGTAACTAGGTAGGGGGCTGGAACAGACCTCATGATCAAAACTGATGGTGCTTGATTTTATTTTATTTATTTATTTATTTCAGGCAGTATTAATGTACAATAAAGTAAAATTAACATAGGCCCATAGAATATATACCTTATAGACTAACATATATACAAAAATATAACACTATAACTAAGTATTTTATACGCTACTACACAAAACATAAGGAATTATTGTTTTTGCCTACTTTCCCTATAACGGCGGTAGACTACCCCTGTAGGCCAGAAGTCCGGGGTAAGTAACATCTTCGCGTGTTCCGCTAGAACCTGGAGCGCGTAGGACTTGAAATCAGTGGTCCTAGTCTGCTCCAGCCGCGACAAACTCACGTTGATGGGCTCTTCACGCGAACTCCGGTACATGCCTATTCTCTCCCGGACGTATCGAATGACTTCTTCACCCTTCGTCTCCTAAATAGTAAATGGTAAATGGTAATTTTATGACGATACGATTTAATTGGTCCTTGTATTTAACCGTAACAAACAAAGTCATGCACGAATTAACGCAGCCAAAACTCAAAACTGAATAGAAGCTTGTAAAATTTAGCAGAGTTCAACATTCCCCTTTGTTGACCTATAAGGACGCAAAAGCTAAATAAAATATATATCTTATTTACTCTGTGATATCTGTACCGTTATCTCGGCTCTGTGGTTCCGGTGTTCTCTTGCTTCGTCTTCTTACAATATTAAAGGACTAAATTAGTTTTCATGTTATTTCAATAGGTAGGCCCAGAATATCAAGCCCTCGTTACGCTCATGCATCGCAGAGCGAGGATGTGAAAAAAAAACCTGAAAGTCAAATATGGCCGCTAAAGCTAACATGCTGCTCTTCTAACTACATTTTTGGAGAAATGCTCCCTTCTACACTTTACCAGGAGATATACTTTGGGGAACACAAAATTCGCGTAACCAAATTTTTCGAGAAATACTTTTTTTTCGGTGTACTTTAGCACAAAATTGCCAGTCACAATGTTCCTTTTTCAAAGATATTTTTTCTTTTATATTTTTCCTAGACGTGCTTCAGCGCTGCCAGGATAGTACGAATTAGGGTAAATGCTTATGAAACGCGCCGTTTTTGCAAGACGATATAATCATCATTAGCCGTTCGCGTCTATGGAAGATGGTGATGTTTGGAAGGTTTATCTTTTTTCGTGGCGAATAACCGTGATGGCACCAAAAGACTCCTGGTAGAAGCCTACCTATCCGGTACCTTCATTCTTTTTTCTTGTACGTGCTATCATTTTTCATCTAATGGCGTGACGTTGTGGAAATTCATCTCAAAACTGAAACGCAATGAAAATATTTACTGTAGTTCCGCTGAATATTATGTAGGTTGTTAGAATAATATAAAAAGTGTGGGGGTAGATAGCTAAGGTAAAGTGATTTAATTAAAATATATACATATATATATATATATATATATATATATATATATATATATATATATATATATATATATATAAATGCGAGTTATATATAATGCGAAAGGTATTATAGTGTCTTTGTTATGTCTTCACGCATGAAACTTTATAAAAGTTTAAAAGATCTGTGTACTGCAATTGTTACGGGCAGGCGTGGCGCTTACCATCAGGCAAACGACTTGCTCGTCTCATCACTCGGTTACATAAAAAAATGATTTGAACGACATACGAGACCTTTGGAACACCTCATGTGATTGAAACACTTCTGATAACAACATTTCTTGTGTTTTTCCTTAACAATAGTATCGATATCAAGCCCGCTTGGCATTTTCGTTCCCTTTGATTTTCGGCGACACAATTCGCATTATAACAAAACAAAAAAGGCTTCGCGAAACTGTGACGACACACATAATTATATATGTGTGTGTGTGTGTACCTTGAGTGGAACAAAGGGAGCCGAGAAATGTTTCGGGGAATATTAGGCTCGGTTGGAGTGACAGCGACGCGAGTTGGCTGCGAACAGAAGATTGATTTTGGTATGGTTACGGAGTACTATTATATATTCTGTGATACGTTTCGATTGTTTTGAATGTTGACACGCTTCAACGATTCTTCTTTGTTTTTACCTGATAGCAACAGAAAGTTGGATTTACTCCACGAATATTTGAGGTGAACGACAATTTTTGATCATCGATTTCTTTAGCACTAAAGTTTCAGTACCTAAGCAATATTTTAGTATCTTTTGTTTAGGTGCTGAATCTGGAATTAGAATGCGGTTATTCGTTTTATTCCACGAATAGTAGACGTGAAGTCGTCTATATCTATCTATATACTATTATATAAAAATGAAAAAGAGAAAATTACGTACATTGAATATATTTTTCAAAAACCGACTGGGATCGACTATTTAAAGGGTACTGAACACAAATCTACGGTTTTTAGAAGTTGTCTGTTTGTATGTTTGTTATTTATAGGCTCGGAAACTGCTGAACGGATTTTGGTAGCATTAGTCTCCACTTAGATTATACGGTATGTAACATTGAAATTGGTTGGATGACTACGAAGATGCAGCTTGATCTCTTAGTAGTATGCGCTCCCATATACTGGGGAAGTCTTGCTAAAATGGTTTTGGAAAAAAGATGACTATGGGCTTCTGTCGTCTTCGCAGACGAAGTCGCGGGAAAAAGCTAGTATAATGTTATATGATATAATGATGTAGTATAATGATACTTTTCAGTAGATTTCGATTTATATATATTTGATTGTGTAATTTGACTATGTACTATACAACTGATCCGACCCAAGTTAGCACGGGTCACTATTTACTTTGAATTTTTGGAAGTTTTTGCGAACATGCATTATATTTTCATAAATATATAAGGAACGTAAAGTTAATATATTAATTTGCTTAAAAAAATTCCTTAACGAGTCACGTGGACCCAACTCGTAAATCGCGCGAAACGCACGCTTTTGTAATATAAAAATAGTATCTATATCCGCAGCAGAACCCCACAGCAAAATGCCATATGACATTGTGCTGTGGAAGTATGCAAAGTAAACTAACCGAACCGTAGCTATATCCGTTAATTGCCTAATTTTACGAACCGCATATGCAGCAGAATCAGTCAGCTGAAGTGGCAGTGGGCCGGACATATTAGCCGCAGAACCGATAACCGCTGGGGTAGACGTGTTCTAGAGTGGAGACCGCGAATTGGCAAACGTAGTGTAGGACGCCCTCAGGCAAGGTGGAGCGACGATCTTCGCAAGGTGGTTGGCAGCAGCTGGATGAGAGTAGCTGGGGATCGTGCTCAGTGGCGTGAAATTGGAGAGGCCTATGTCCAGCAGTGGACTGCAATAGGCTGATGATGATGATGATATGCAGCAGAACTAAGTTTTAAGTTTACTAAGTTTTTTGTGTAGCTGAATGACGAGACGATCTGGTCGTTTGCCTGATGGTAAGCAATACGCCAGCCCATAACAATAACAGCAACACCCAGAACTTTGTTTTGCAAAACCCTGCGCGGCGCCGTACTGCGCTCGTCACCCTGAGACATTTAGCTGTTGAGTCTCATAATGCCCAGTAATTTCGCTGGCTACAATGCCCTTCAAGCTGGAACACAGTAATGCTTGCGCACTACTGCTTGGCGGCTACTATACTAGCGTCCCGCCCCCGCTTTGCATGGATACAATTATAGCTTAATACAAATTAATACTAATGTGGTGTCATTTTTTGACGACTTGTGTTACCGCCATATTTGCATTGATGCAACTTCAATAGCCTTTCCTTTTCTTACATGGTAATTAGGTGATTTGCTTTCCTTGTCCCTCACCTATCCATATCCCGCCACGCATCTTGTCACCGCAGTTAGTAGCAAAATTATCTTATCCACGACCAGTCATAAATCTGGGGAGTTAGACAAATCTTCCAGAGTGCAATTACATTGATTACCACAACCGTGAAGTGCATGTGAACACTGCCGCGAGTGCCTTACGTGAGTGCCTACCGCGATCTCTGCCTGCCAGATGATCTGCTCTGCTCTACCTTGTCGGTAACTAGTGTACCTAACGATTTTCCAATACAGTCCAGTAAAATAATTATATATTTAATTGACGCCATAAGCCTTACGGCGCATACCGCATCCCGCAGCGGAAATATAAAACGCCGCTTCAACTAGATTACATGACATTGAATTTGAACTATATAAAAACTTCACTAGAATGTATTATACATATTACCATTCGTAAAAAAAATCTCTAAATGACAGTGAAAACCGTATCAAAATCCGTTGCGTGGTCTTGAAGTAAGCGGCGAAACAGAAATGAGGACGCGATAGAGACGATCCAGATGTTATGAATGATCGTAAATTATGTTAACCCCAATAAATTTTATTAACCTTTCAATATCTATTCAAATTTATTACTTCAATATGATATAATCCTAATAAAATTAATACCTATCATTAATATGGATGGTGTTATCCAATAATAACCACGTTTAATATATGCACAAGTTTATAATGATACACACCAAAACTTGATTAATTCTGTTAGCTTACACTGTGTAAACACAGTTTGTTATGAATATGAACATCAACACGGTGAATAACGTAAATAAATCACTATTAAAACAACATCCAGTGGAAAATGATTCAGTGCGGTGGAAATGGCTGCCGAAATAGTTTACTAAATATTAAAGGTGTATATTCAAAGCTGAGATCTGTAGTCTGTTTCTTGCCTTCGTCTTGCCTACGTCTGATCTTCTGAGTAGTGGTTTTTTTTCCGATACGGTAATAGATTCACTGTATTAATTGACGTTCATAAGTGCGTCTGTGATGCCAAAAATTAATAAAGAACGTTTGAACTTGAACTTGTTAGAACGGGGCTAATATTATCGCACTTGTGAATAGCACTTAATTTTGATAATGCCATAACAGTGATCTCTCTTGTTTGGGTATGTAGCCAACCATTGTTATTTTATTAATCAAATTCAAGAAAATAGGAGGGTCTTTTTTAATGTTTGTTACTTTAGAACTTCATCATTTATGAACCGATGTGAAAAAATCTATGCGTTGGGTTCATTCAAGCTTCAAGGTGGTTCCGTATAAATTTTATCGATATTCGACCTAAGCATACGAAAGTGCGATTCGGTGCGGCCAGTTGTAGTTCAGCCCTAGCTTGAGACTTCGAAGATACATCAGAATAGAAGTCGGTTTTTTTCTGTTATAAAATGTATATTTGTTAAGCATGTAGTTCACCTGAGGGTAAGCACCACGCCTGCCGTAACAATTGCAGTGCCACCCAGAAGTTTTACTGTCATAAAAAGCACTGCATTGCGCTCGTCACCCCGAGACATCAGATATTAAGTCTCATATGCCTAGTCATTGCCCTTGTGTCGGAAATCTGCCTAATTAGAATCTCAGTTGACTCTGTAACTCTCTCAGTGGCCAACCAGACTTTTAAAAAGCTACACTCGCTAATTGCATTGCACCTCTGTCTCAATGTCAAATACTTCGAATGGGAACACGTAACGATTTGCGATCCTGCGCAGAGAAAACGACAACAACTGGACAAAAACTGGATCGGATGCGAGAGGCACTCGATTACGAGAGACAAATTAATCGAATTAATCGAACAACCTCGAATCGACGAGAAATTGTTGTTGGAGCTCTTTTAAATGATGCTGTCCTTTCATTGAATTACACAAACTTTAATAAATTCCAAGTAGGAATTTGTTATTTTTCTGAAATTAAAAGTAAGTTATGTCATATAATCACTGAAGGATCTAAAGACGAAAATAGCGCAAAATATCTGAAGCGACCGTTTAGCGACAGAGTCGCGAAAAAAGATGGCGGCGATCGAAAGAAATTCGAATTAGAAAAAGAGTAAAAAGTCGAGGGCGTCTCGTTTGACCCTTTTACTTGAAAGTCGGCGGGTTGTCGTGAGGTAACTGTCGATTTTTCATATTTTTTGGTTAACACATTGCCTGGACATGGGGTGTTTCAAGGTTAGTCGATTATGGCCTTAAGTTCTGAGGTTTCTTTGTCGTCTGGTCTTTGGCGCCAAAACGACCTATTTTAAATTCGTAAATAGACGACCTCACGACAAAGGTTTAATTCCCTAAGGAACTTCTCGGCATTCCGGAGTTGAATCTATTATATTTTTTAATAAGGGCTTTAAACTATCCGTTACTTTTTTAGGCAGCAATTAAAAATATTTAATATTTCCACGCGCTTTACTGCACCGCTACCATTTTTTCTTGGACGTCCAAGATGACAGACCTGGCCTTGTATAGAAATGTTATCTAGCATTAAGTCCTCCACAAACAAACTGTTTTGTGCTAAAGTATAAATAAATTATAATATAACTCCTTGATATTAATATTACTCCTTGCTACATACTACATAGCAACCGCCCGTGGCTTCGTCCGCGTCGACACAATTAGACATAGCCTTTTAACTCAGTTATAGCAAGAATACCACTTATGGTGTAGTTTTCTATCGATGGAAAAAAATAAAATCGGTATAGTAAATCCTACAAACATACATAATTACAACTTTTCATTTTATTATATTGAGGTAAAAAGTTGCGTGTATCTAAAAAATTTAAATTTAATTTACTACAAGAGCGAGTGTGGTTCAGTGTGAGCACGTGCAACTTTTGATCCGACGCACCCGAGTTCGAATCCCGCTGGCCTCGCACCACTGACTTTCTTAAGTTATGTGCGTAGATAACTCTCGCTCTAAAAAACGGTGACGAAAAACATAGTGAGAAAACAAAAGCATGTCCAAGAATTAATCACAAAATTTAAGGAAATCTGACATCCATCAACCCGCACTAGGCCAGCGTTATGGCCCATACTATCTCTATGAGAGAAGGCCCGTGTCCCAGCAGTGAGAACGTGATGGGCTGATGATGATGATGATGATCCACTACAATAAAGAGTATTTGCATCCTCAATGTAAATACCAAAGACAAATACCTACGCTGTGAAATATTTGTAACAAAGTCTTTGTAAACATCGAAGTAGGTAAAGATTGGATCCTGATGAGACCCGACGCATTCATCGCTTCAATCACGCCAATTTTCGTCGGAGCGGGGGAGAAGAGACTTTATTAACAGCGGTTCCGTTCAATCACCCATTTCTTCCGGAATTATGTAAATCAATCTTAAGATATCCTGTCTACTTTCGCCCCAATCCCATTTCTTAGAATTTGTCGCAATTGAGAAGCGAAGCGAACAAATTGGGAAGTACTGTTGTTCTTTCTGATGCCATAAAAGCTATGATATCGAAAGGATTTTGAATGTGGTCAAAATTTGAATCCATCGTTCGCACCCAGCATAATTTGAATGGGTTATAAATTATAACAATAACCTATTCATATTATTAATCTGTAATGTTGGGTGCAGCGAGCCACATTGACGTTAAAACTCCTATCTAAATATCAGCCATATTCATATCATTTTGTAGCTCGCCTAGCCGTTTTAACAGATCTGGTAGGTTAATCAATTTCGCAGCGGTCACCACTTGGATGGGTGACTGTTTGTGTAGTATTTACATCTGAGTGCTACCGTTCATCGAAAGGTACGTTAAGTCAGTCTCGGTTGTTGTTTTAGGACAACAATCGTTGTACTACCAAGACGTTTGGGTGGTTTATAAACTCCAACACAAGGGTTGACCACACACCCCTACGAGAGAAGAAGAAGATTGAAAATGACCACTAGTTGAAACTCGAGTGTAAAATTATTTAAAATTGACATGAATCTTCGCGATGGCGCGTTACTGTGCGAGCATAGCTTTTAGATGTGTGGGAGACCAATTCTTAAATAATAGTACTGCTAATACTTTGTCCTAATTTCGTAACAAATATCAAATATCAACACTCGAAGCAAAATATTTGTTAAATCAACTGATTTAATATGCGCCATTTGTTAAATTAACTGATTTCATACCCGCCATTTCTTAAATCAACTTTTTTCATTCTAGTCTCCCAAACCTTTTCTATTCTTAGACACCGTTTAACTTTGAAGTGGTGGTCTCCAATAGATTGACGGGTTTTCATAAATTGAAATTCCTCAGATTGGATGATCAAAGCAACAGATCCGGGGAAGAAACAGTTGTGGAATACATTTGTATAAACTTGAGGGAAAAGGCTTTGTGGTACATAACATAACCACAGAATAAATAAAATTGCTATGTATGGCAAAGACTATTTTAAAAGTTACAAAAAGACCCTATAGAGTTTCTTTCACTGGCCCCGACAGGCAATCGTGAGAGGTGTTTCAAAAGAAAATGGGCAGACCAACTCTTCATGTATTCCATGGTATAGTATAACGGAACAGTCGCCAAGTAATATTGCTGTCATATGATGTTTAGCTTTGTATCTACAAGGCACCATTGTCCCATGGTACCCTCAGTGATGCTCATCAGGGGGTCTATTTTACAATTCTAATTTCTAATATCTGTCAAAAAGCGGTCCGGATCCCGATTGGACAGCTGGCACTGAGCGGTGATTAGACGAGCCATTGTCAACACAGCGGGACAGTTATTGGACAAGCCAATGGCAAAAGCGATTGGTGAACGTTTGGCGAAAGATATGGCAAAATACATTAAGATAGTAAGACCGTTCAACTAACTATAGTGTACGACGGTTTGGAAAGACCTTGAGCGATTCCCTTGTTTAAACGATTTTTTATGCAAGCAATCATATTCTGGTCATAATCATCCATTCGTTTTCATTCATGAAATGTTTGGTATAACTAAGTTATTAGCTTCAATCGCCGTTAAAAACGATGAAGAAAAGAAGGACTAACGAAAAGGTCTGAGCAAAGGCATTTGTGACCCAAATCAATTCATAAAAAGGTTAAAAAATCCTCGCTCAACAAACGTCAACCCTGATAAAGCCTGCAAGTGAAGCGGACAACACCGGCTCATAAATTCTATCTACACTCGCCGTAGAGGGCGCCACTTACATTTCAATATGAAAGGGAACAGGAAATTGGTTTCCAAGCACACGACTCCGCTGAATGCTTCCCGTGATTTGTATCGATTCACCGCGATAATTTTGCGTTTTAAATCGGCAAACACAATCGAAAATCTACCTTACACTATCGAAAATAGAGTTAGAAAGATATTTTTGGGAGGGTAGTACTAAATTTGTGCGCTGGACAAATCACCGCGATAATTTTGCGTTCCAAATCGATAAGCACAATCGAAATTCCACCTTATTTGATTAAAAATAGTGTTGTTACTTATTTTAAGAATAGATTAGTAAATTTGTGAGGTGGACACGGAACGAGCCGCACCGGGCCAGGTCCCAATGAGATGTAATGACATATTACTCGTGTTTTATTTGAGGAATCCATCATGCGAGTAATCTAAGGAAGCGGTAGGAGGTCGTGACGTGGGCGTGATTAGACTATTTCGGTTAGATATTCAGTGTATGTTACTCTGTTTGTAGACCGAAATTCAAACAAACACAGAGCCTAAGAAATTCTATACCAAAACAGCAGGGGATTCGTGTAACTCTGACACCGATCCCGATCGTGTCAATTTCAAATTTGGAAAATGTCAGCGTCAAACTACAATATCGATTATTTTTAGCGATCGTGATTGGGATGGAGATTGGGACGCGGACTTTAAGTAGAAAAGTTAGACATTTCTACAAACAATCAATACTGATCACGTGATATCGTTCAAAGCGATCGGGATTGGTATTTCATTCGAAAAATGAAGTACTCGTATTAAAATAACTTCAAAATGTAAGTACTAAGTCTTCTCGTGACCACGGCCAATGCAACTTGGTCGAAACGTCGAGGTAAATAAAATTAATGTTTTTAGCGCGATTAAGTCCCGTTTTAATATCATAAACTATGTGTTCGAATCGCGAAAGTTTAAAAATTACTATTACTAAGTAGATTGCCAGTTGTTTGAAACAATGTTGAAATTTTCAACAACGTATGTATGTTTGTAATAGTGTACCTTCATTTTAACCAGGGGCGAAATGGGGGCGCACCTAATCTAGAACCCTGCAAGCCAAGCGTTACCCTAAAGCACGTGTTTAAAACCAAAGGCAAGGTGCCGCGTTTTGCTTTTATTAAATTCATCAAAAACACCAGCATAAGTAGAACCTTAAACAAGAAGTGACCCTATATCCATTACGGATCAACTAAGGGTGGATGGGAGCAAGTATTTAATTAAGTTTACCATCTTAACTAGAACCCTGCAAGCAAAGCGTCTCGTTACAAAACATGTCAACTAACACTGGTCACGAGCCGACACAGTCAAAATATCGAAGCTATCTCGATTCGGCACTAACATTGCACAGCGTCATGCAAATTAGTCAAATAGGTGTGTGCTATCATAAGAGATGAAGTAAATCCGGACATTTTCGGTGAACCGGCGCGACACTGGCGAGTCTCTGTCACCTTTTATATTACGGCAATCAGATTACTGTTTTACAATATGAGTATTCAAAATCGATCAAATAAAAGTAACAAAAATATTGTAAGGGTTGGTACTCAGCCGGTACTTTGAGGTTATTTGGGATCGGAGTACAATTGGTAAAGTTGATGGATGGGTGGATGTAGGTCAATGCCAGGCAGTGGTCAACATCGGCTTATGTGTATAAAAATAATTGAAAAAAGAATTGCCTATACAAAGCAAACATGTACACACAAACTTGTACCAGGCCTAGCGCACTCCGCACTGTAGGTACGAAGCTACAAGTACATAGCCGGACACGTGCCGCGTCAGAAGAGATAAGAGCTATGCGATAGAAAGAGAGGCGCTCTGTAGGTTAATATGACTGGAAGGTATGCAGCGCTATGCGAGCTGAATGAATTTTATTGCGTCATAGCAAGAGTCGCTTTAAATTTCTTTCCGGAGTGATGCTTCTGTCCCTTAGTATTCTGTGCTTGTACTTATGTATGTCCTGATGAGTAAAACCTAAGTTGTATCATACAAGTTTATATATTTTTAAGATAGGTCTGCTTTGGTTTGATAGGTTTGATCGATTCGGCCAAACCACAACTCGGCACAACTCTACAATACTTATCGATTATGAAATCGTACCTATTACCGATTATGATCGAATCGTTTCGACACTCGATTCTCATGCAATACAATTATCGTTTTTATCTCGAGGTTGTTAAACGTTTGTCCTAACCGATTCTACGCGTAACGAATTTTAAATAGGAATGCTTTACCGAGATGATTTTAGGCGACTTTACTTTTTTGTATGGATTCGATAATATTTTGATTTTGGGAGATACAAAGACTTGTTAAATTTTTTGTCATCATTATCATCATCATCAGCCCATTACGTTCTTTCTACTGGGACTTGGGCTTTCCCTCGTAGAGAGAGTATGGGCCATAATCCGCCGCGCGGGTCCGCCGGCCCAGTGCGGGTTAGTGGATATCACACTGTGATGAATTCTTCGATATGCCGGTTTCCTTACAATGTTTTCCTTCACTGTTTTTGAAGCGAGTGTTAAATCCGCACATAACTTTAGAAAGTCAGTGGTGCGGGGCCAGCGGGATTCGAACTCGGTGCGTCGGATCGGAAATCGCACGTGCTCTCATTGAGCCACACTCGCTTTTCACTCGCAAATTCTTTGTATAACTCCCTATTTGAGGTTGTTGGTTGGTTATTTTGGTCACAAAGGGTAGACATGAGAATCTGTAGAAATGAGAAACTGTAGACATGGGAATCTATAGAAGTGGGAAGCTGTAGAAATGGGAATCTGGAGAGAGGGGTATTTGTAGTTTGTGTGAGGTTTAAAGAAATAATTTTAAGCCTATATATTTACATTTAAATAGTTGTATAGTAAATAACTTGAAACTGTATTTATTTTAGAGTAATAATATTGCACTTCGTTTTTTATGTGACTGAGTGATAAGTCGAGCAATTCATACGCCTGATAGTAATCGCCACGCCTGCCCATAACAATTGCAGTGCCACCCAGAACAAACATCTGCAGTGCCATCTGTGCTATCCAGAACCTCGAAATCTGTGCTCGTTACTGAAATATCAGCTATAGAGATAAAATTCCAATAAAAAGTCATCAGAAACATGGACAAGATAAATCCTATAAAGACGCTACAATATAAATCGGAACAAAAGAACAATATCCTGGCAAACAGATCGTAACCCGACGAGATTCTACAAATTTAAAAATAGAACTCTTATTTACTACACTTCAACGTTTAAACATGTGTGTAAAAATATCCAACTACACCAGTTACACACTAATGGTACGCGTCCACTACCCCGCAGAGGGCACAAAGTACTCATAGCAAGGCACGAAATGGATTTTGGTTTACAGTATATAGATTCCTGGACAGCCTGTCGAACAAACGTAGCAATCTTGAAGCATCTGAAGATCGAACAGAAAAACCGGCTGTCTTCCATCTTTGTATGTCTGTCTGTCCGGGTGCTACAATACTTTGGTCATATAGCACACAGGAATACCAACAACCGGGAAGGAGTAATCGTGAGGGGCAAGATAGAGGGCAAGAGGCCGGAGTCCAAAACATTGTGCCGCAGCAGTTAGAGATGCCAATCAGCAAGGCACTCGACGAAGCCGAAGATCAGAGTAGGTGGTGAGAAACTTTCTTCTTTTTCTCTTCTCTCGTTTGGGTATGTGGCCAACCTTGGTGTCTTTGTATTTAGACCGTCCGAAGGCCTCCGACATGGCTGAACGACTGTGTCCTAAGACAACAACAGTAATCGACTGCTTAACATGCTCTCCAAAGCACGGTAGCGCTCAGATGTAAATACCACACAAACGGTCACCCATTCAAGTTGTGACCGCTGCGAATGTTGCTTATCCTAGAAAAGAAACTAAGTGCTCTACATGGAAGGATTCACGAGCCTCAACAATAACGGAACGACTGAGGAGGAGGAGAATATAAATTCCTACAGCATAGCGTCCACCAATACAGCCTGGTATTTCGGCATTTCAGCAATTCTAATCGTACGGTGCGCGCGTTTCGGACGATACGGGTCAGTAGACGCATACCTTAACTAGCATTTAATATGTGTTGCCAGAGTCGAGTTAACTTGTAAAAAAGTACTCAGAAAATCAATGAAGCTACTTGTTCTCACGCAACGCCTGAGGCGAAGACAACAGCGGAATATCGGTATAACTTGTTATTAAGCATCCTACATAGTAAAACACCAGAAAATACATCAGATTTTCATAGCATTCTATAATGACCCATATTCTTTGGAAGGTAGGGATAAAAATGCTGATGTTGGGCGCGAAGGAAAAACGTAAGAAAAATAAAATGTTGCCACTGTGAGAACCTCAGGAACGGTTGTTGCTGTTTTAGGGTACCGTTTAAAAGGATTTTTTTTATTTACTACAGGATAAGCAGCTGTTTTTCAAGGGCTTGGCACTAGCGACCCGCTAAACGACGGTGAAGACCCCATCAAAATTCATCAAGAACCTGCAGGGGAATCGTGTAACTTTATCCCGGTCGCTTTCAATTTCAAATTTAGAATCTTTCAATCTGCAATATCGATCATTTTACGACGTTTTTATTCAGTCACTTTTTTGCTTGTCTGTTTGTTTGTCGTTCCGGGTGGAATTTCAGCACTTCCAGTTTCCTACAGTCTTCTCGTGACCACGATCAATGTAACTTGATCGAAACGTCGAGGTCAGTCAAAATGTTATTTTGATTTTAAAATTGTGCCAGAAGAGACCCGATAATATCATAAAACATGAGTACAATTCGCGAAAGTTTAAACAGTAGTTTTTATTGCTAACATTTTTTAGTACGAAATCCTAGGTCGACGTTGAAATTAAAACATTTTTTAGTACGGAATCCTAGGTCGACTTTGAAATTACACTTGGCGGTTTATTTTTTAATCTGTCGAGCTAGATTAAACGACCACTAAGCGCTGCCCTCAATATTAAAATTTAAACGACATTACCTCTAGGAATGAGAATATCCAGAAGTAATATTTATAAAACACTTGACTTGAAATAAACTGCTGGTAAATCAGTTCACACGCAATTTGGAAGGATAAATCATCATCTTATTTTATAAATGCGAATGTTTGTGTGTTTGTTTGTTTGTTACTTCTTCACGCTATGATGGCTCTACGGATTCGAGTGAAGTTCTAAATAGAGATGGCTTATACATCCGTTCAGCTGTTGCAGCGAGAAGCAGGAACAAACATACTAACACACAAACACACATTATGTACAAACTTTCGCATTTATGATATAAGTGTGATACAAAATTGCTAAATGACCATTTCTTTATCTCGAATCCGTAGAGCTGTGAGGGCTTCTGAATATACAAGGCTAATACATCCGTTCAGCTAATGCACTACACAAATCAGAAGTGATTGCCGTAAAATATGGCGTTCCGATCCGCCTATAAAAATAAAGGGAGCAACCCGCTCGCGGGTTACGCATCTATCGTAATTACTGACAGTCTTGGCACGACAAATATCTGTGGCTTTCTGCAATATGTTTATGGCTTCGTACATCGCTAATTTGTTATTTTAATGCACTATAAAGAATTATCTATCGTACTTCACTACATAGTATAAAACAAAGTCGCTTTCTCTGTCCCTATATCACTATGTATGCTTAAATCTTTAAAACTACGCAACGGATTTTGAAGCGGTTTTTTTTAATAGATAGAGTGATGGAAGAGGAAGGTTTATATGTATAATAACCGTGCGAAGCCGGGGCGGGTCGCTAGTATAATATAAATGCGAAAGTTTGTGTGTTTGTTATTTCTTCACGCGGCTCAGCGGATTTGAGTGGATTTGCAAAACAAAGTTCTGGGTGGTGCTGTTATTGTTATGGGCTGGCGTATTACTTACCATCAGGCAAACGACCAGCTCGTCTCGTCATTCAGCTACATTAAAAAATAAAATTGCACAGGATGGCGAACAAATCCTATGCAATTGATGGCCATTGATAGTGTTTAAAAATAGTTGAGTAGAGCGTCATCAATCCCATCGTAATTACTCTACAGCGCGGTTCTCCGCTGCGTTCGTGACTTTGTGAGACATCAGCTTCCTGAAGCCATCATAATGAAGCCGATGCGCAGCACTGCACTGCGCCTGTCACTCAGAGAAATTAACTTTAGCGTCTCAAGTGACTTGTCACTAGACCAGCAACGCTCTCATACAAAAAAATAAGCTATAAAAATATGTCCCTAACTAATTTCTAATATTTAATGCATTAGCGCAAGCTAAGCGAAAATCTTAATATTTTAAATAAATAAATATCCCTAAATATTTGTAAAGTTAAGAAAGGAGGTTTTGTTTGCTAGTCCACAGGACTTAACTTCATTTATTTTCCTAACTAGCTGACCTGACACACGTCCTGTTTAAATACAAAAATCCAATAGAAACGAGCACTTTAAATTTTTCCCAAAATCCCAATTTTTCAGGAAACTTTTCCAATGTTTCTTGCGATAAAAACCTAATTTAGACTATTACCAACATTTCAAAAAATAGCTAAATCGGATCAGACATTATCAAGTGATGCAGTAACAAACAGCATTTATTATTGTTTATAGAGATAGATAGATTAATTAATACTTCTATGACAAATATACCTACTTTTACCCCTCGTCCCTATCTTTCTACTTCATATTATTCACAAGTACTGTGACCATAATCATCGCTTCCAATTACAGTCGGCAAAAACCTAAGCACTAATACCCACGTACAATCAGCAACAAAAACGAAGCGCACAAATTAACAACTACAGTCAGCAAAAAAACTTCCACAAGTACAGTCGGCAACAAAACGCCAAGCGTACTAATTTGCAACTGAGTTGGCTAATGACCGCGGGGCCGAGTCCTATGGTAGCAATTACCATTTGATTTATGATAATAAGTACCACCATTATTGTGTTGCGAACCGTACATATCGGAGTAACATGTTAATTTCAGCCTCGTATTAATCTAACGCCATGATTGGCAGAAAAAGAAGAAAGGGAGACGCGTTTAAATATGGAATAAGGAATGTAATCCAGTTTTGAAAAATAAAACATTTGAAGGTTAAATCACTATAATTAATTTAAAGACCTTCGATGCCAACATTTTTTAATAAATACAAATAATCTACATATAATTTTACGCTACAGTGTAATTTAATGAGCGCCGACTGCCGATACAGCTTTATTTCTCCTCATGCAATGAATTAGCCAAAATTAATTGACATTTTACTTCTTAGACCAGCTTATTGTTACTTACTACTATGTTATTACTAATAGTGGAGACTTTTAAATGGCTTTAGTTTTTTATTGTTACAATATATTGATGTAAATAGTCATCTTCATAAAACAGAATAAATAAAATATAATTAATTTTTAGAAAAAAACAAAAACCGCTTTCAATGTATATTCGAAGTCCAAAGTCAAATATCGATGATATGTATATGGGATCACTTCGTAGCTATACTGAACCCAACGCAAAAATATTTTTCCAAATCGGTTCACAAATGACAGAGTTCTGAGGTAACAAACATAAAAAAAATATATATAAAATAGATAAAAAAATACAATCGAACAGAGAACTTCTTCCTTTATTGAAGTCGGTTAATGAGTCCGGACATTGAATTGACGTTAAATATCTATTATTTTGTTTAGTTCCAGTTTTGAAGTGGAATAGACTCAGGCATTTCAAAAGGATTTTTACGAGTATAGTTTTTAATTTTAATTTGTTTTTTGATGATGTTCGGTGAACCATCGGGGAGACGGGTCTGAGCAGCCGCTCAACTGCCGCCTCTCTCTAGATCTATGTGCTCCATCTTAGGCCACATCATCGCTTCACATCAGGCGAGATAGTAGCCAAACATAGATCTATAAAGTGTAAAAAAAAACCCGTCGCAGTTTTAATTATGATATTTCTAAATTATAGCAAGGAAAGGGTTTAACCATCTGCTTAATCTGTTGATTTGCGGTTACCAGGCTAAGATCTACTATGACCATCCTACTAATATTATAAATGCGAAAGTTTATGAGGATGGACGGATGGATGAATAGATGGATGGATGTTTGTTACTCAATTACACACTAATTGATACCTTTTTTTCACCGTTATTTGTCACCTATTTTGTGACCGACTTTTTGTAGGATGTGTGAGTTGCAATATGAAACACCGTATGTTTCATTTTCACTCGCAAAAAAATCGATGACAGATTGTCTGACGTAGGCGGGCAGACTTAGACATAAAAGTGACCTGTGTTTGTTTGTTTGTTTGCGTCGAAACGTCAGATAATCTTAAATTTTGTATAAGTAGGCGCTAATGCATTCATATTCATATTTTTTTTTTTTTTTACACTTAATAGATCTATGTTTGGCCACTATCTCACCTGATGTGAAGCGATGATGTGGCCTAAGATGGAGCACATAGATCTAGAGAGAGACGGCAGTTGAGCGGCTGCTCAGACCCATCTCCCCGATGGTTCACCGAACATCATCCCGAAACATATTAAATTAGTTATGGGATGGATCATTGGAACATGTTAGTAATTAAACATTAGACTTGCTCGGTTGACCAATGATTATATTAACAACAGAAGAAGTAATATAATTGTCCACGATATAATAAAATGAAAATATAGTTTCATTGGTCGATCGGGGTCCAAGTCTGTTAATTTTTTTATTTTGTTTTAAACATGATGGGAATATGTACTGTTTTGACAATATCTACGTCGGATCGGTGGTGCCTACAGTAGTTATTAAAACTGTGTCACAGACACCAACGCCCCCCGCAAGGATACAGGACTAAGGTGCATCAACAATGGTTATTTAGAAAGCTAGATATATTTGGAAGAATGGTTCTTGTTTGCGCACGAACCATTCCTTTTACTTTTTTTTTTCTTTTAAGCTATTGCATAGCTTCTATCGCGGGCCTTGAGCGTGGAGACCGAATCCAGAAATTCCGTAACGAAAATAACCTAACACCCCCCACTCCGAATGCTATGCAATAGCTTTACCGCGGCAGTCTCCGAGTGCCACACGTTTTTTTTTTCTAATTACTTTCATTAACATGCTAAGACCAGTGAATATTAGGATATCCCAAAAACGTCTTTATCTCCTTTTCTATAGAGAAAGACGGCAATATTTCTGTCGGTAATATCCTCAAATAGCAGAAAAAAATATCGGAGAGATTATCTTTATTAATACTGCGGGTTTTTTTTTTTGTTGTAGCTTATTCCTTTATTTCTCTCGTAATAGCTGGCCTTCACGATCGATTTAAGTCTTATTACGAAAGAAATTAATGTCTTTATCGTTTGGTCTTCCAACCTTTCTTGCTTTTTATCCGCCATTAAGTAGACTTTTTCTAATTCTTAATAGGAACTAGCTGCATCCCGCGGTTTCACCCGCAGTTTCCTGGGATAAAGTACTGTAAGTCCTTTTTCATGTGTATTGTCAAAATCTATTACCTAGTAGTTTTTGCGTGGTTGAGTAACAAACATCCATCCATCCATCCGTCTATACATTTTCATAAACTATCGCATTTATAATATAAGAAGGAAGTAGAATAGTAAGATTTGTGCTTACACGTGCCTAAATATACCTACGTCAAGCGACCTAGTCGTGTTTCGGGATGATGTTCGGTGAACCATCGGGGAGACGGGTCTGAACAGCCGCTCAACTGCCGTCTCTCTCTAGATCTATGTGCTGCATCTTAGGCCACACCATCGCTTCACATCAGGCGAGATAGTGGCCAAACATAGAACTATAAAGTGTAATAAAAAAAAATATTGAGTAAAAGGCTATAATCCAAGAAGACACTATGTCTACTTTTACTCGTGGTAGGTCTCTCGTGTGTGGGAGGCCGTCTAGGTAGGTACCACAGCTTTGTTAGATATTCTGCTGCCAAGCAGTAGTGCGCATGCATTACTGTGTTCCAGTTTGAAGGGCATTGTACCCAGCGAAATTACTGGGCATATGAGACTTAATATCTGATGTGTCGGGGTGATGAGCGCAATCCAGTGCTACGCAGTACTATTTGTGGTATTAAAGTTCTGGGTGGCACTGCAATTGTTTCGGGTTGGCATGGCGCTTACTATTTTAACGACTTGCTCGTCTCATCACTCAGTACATAAGAAAAATTATCTTATCATATCCAGTAAAAACTCCAAGCACTAGCATTTAATTCTATCAAATACACATAAAACAGACGGCAATTTGTCGAGGATGTAGAGACCTAAGACCCCGTAAACACACAATATACACACAGACGTAAGGCAGAGCACAGACGGTGTACAAACGTAGTTAATCCGGCGACACTACGCCCGTCTATTAAACGCCTTACACGGGCCAAGACTAGAACCAATTACTTAGGCCTCGGTACAAGATGTAAGAAAAAGCGTTTGTGTTTATTTAACATTGTGATGTTTTAGTAATGAATTAAAAAATATATATTTAAACACATTTTAATAGATTTTTAAAAAATGACATCCCCGTAGAGTTTCTTAGTGCTATTTTCTGTAGCGGGCGTATTTCCGAAGCACTTTTTGCATTTCTTTTCTGGACCCAGACTTCAATTTGAGTTTGGTAAAGAAATGGGTCATGCTTACCTTAATTTTTTCAAAGTAAATAATAAAAATACTTGAAGTTATTTTTTTTACGTATACGTCATATATATGAATATGATATGAATGCGTCATAGCGATGTCGTTTATTAATGAAGAAATCGACGTGATTTCGAAACAAGGAATCGACGTGATTGCGTCAAGTTGTCATAGTGAATTGGGGCCCATGTGAGTTGTTGTCAAACGAAAGCCCATTTAATCATAAATAATAAATCTGTTATTTGACTAAATAACTATTTATTCCCCCAAAACGACTAACTTTATTAAGCTTGGACACAGAGTCCTTTCGTCTGTGGATAGAACCATACTAATTTCAGTACATTTAAAACTAGTCATTTTAAAACTGCGTAATAAATCCAAGCATACATGACACTAATGCAAAACCAAGACCACAATGAAAAGAAAAAACTGCGCCATTTTCATACTATTATTTAGTTCAGCGTTTATGCATTTATGGTACTCGTTAATTAAAGTTAGATTATGAAGCAAAATAAAAGTTTATTTTTACGACGACGAAGATGAGATGAGAGAATTGGCCGATTATGGGGACACATAATTTAGTTCAAGTTCTTGTGACTTAAAGAAATAGACCAGTATAAACATGTGTTACTCAACAGGTTTCGTTACAGGATTAAATGGGATTGCTTTGCTGCTTTTATGTGGGATATCGAAAATGACACTAATAGTGCGGTTTGTTAACATACAATATCTGTATAAAAAGAATTTTGTTGGAAAATATATTTTTAAGACA
This sequence comes from Petrophora chlorosata, assembly GCA_951640565.1. Taxonomy (NCBI): domain Eukaryota; kingdom Metazoa; phylum Arthropoda; class Insecta; order Lepidoptera; family Geometridae; genus Petrophora; species Petrophora chlorosata. The sequence goes on from OX621191.1 coordinate 3,243,019, forward strand.
AGCTTTTAACAAATTCGTAATCGGAACCGCGAGCAGATCAAAATGAGCCCAAACAAGAGTAGCTTACGATAACTCGTCAAAGAGTTCCATTGCGTCTTCCGTCTCCATCATCAGATCAGCTGGATGTCAGTGTGAGTGATAATATTTCATTGTTATCGGACTTTGACAAGTATGCAAAATGTTGCCAACTTGTAGCAGAGGTCAGTAATAACTAATGATATATTTTTAACCAAAATGGAGATTCATTATTATTAAAACTAACCGGTTATTAATTCAAATCAAAATGGAGATAGATCAAGGAGAATTGAGTTCATGTTATTAACCGTTCAATGACTTTGACTTAAGACAATAAAAAAATCCGAACGATTCAATTCCTTGGAAATATTAGACTACACATAAAATTAACACATTCCTAGCCTGACCTTTTCATATTGCAACCCTACGAAAATAAACGCCAAAGACCATAAAACCTAAATGATAATGTACAAATGAAGGAATCCGACTTCGCCTCCCCGCCCTAAATTACCTCCAGTAATAGATAGGAGACCCTCGTCAAGGGATGCCTTTTTCTATTACTCTATTTATATACGAGAAAATGGGAGAATAGTTCGATCCCAAGAATACCTCTACAGGGATATATATAGTATGGGCACTTTGGGACCTTGACAAATAAGGCCGCAAGACAGAAAGGGCAAGTAATAGTATGTGTGGAGAAGTCTGGTTAAGACTGGCCGATGACGTAGGTATGTTTAGCGGAAAATACACACAAGTAAGAGTGAATAAAATTGATGGAGCTGTAAGGATTATACTTGTACTCAGTTATAACAATTATGATGGCGAACCATTAGGTTTCAAATATTATCTAAACTCAATTTGAACTTTAAGACTATTTAGATACATGACAATAAGGTTAGTCAATTGTGCCAACGATTACGTTGTTTGTAAAGCCCTTACTGTCCATATCCCTGATCGTTAAATTAGTAAGGGAGGTAAGATATCCCAAGTTTTAGTAAAGGTGTTCAAGTAGGAATATTTATAGGTAAGAATGGGAGACTCCTATTCAATAAGCTGTAACACCCTTAGAATGTATGGCCATACTCGTAACTACCGCTCAGTTGTCATTTATTTTATCCTTACTATATAGGCTTAGCCTAATGTAGGTATAGATTAATTAATAAAACTGTTAAGTGTAAAATAAATTGTTGTTTATGCAGAATAAATATGTTTTTTTTTTCATTTACGTACTGCCGATACCTTGACATAAGAACCCAGTCGCTTCTTGACTGCTAACCACAGTTGTCACCACGACTTTGCTGTATTATTTCATCCTGGCAAAGACCATTGGATATGCTCAAAACCTAAATTTAGAAATCAAAAAGGCATAAGAGCGAGTTTTGATTAAAGAATGGAGCTTAATTCGAGAATGGCGTCTGCCTACCTTCCTCCCAGGATGCGGCATCGGCGGCGGCGCTATCAGCCTTAGCGGCGGCGGCTGTGGCGGCAGCGCTGCCAGCAGAGGCGGCACTAGCGGCACTACGCCTCCCATGGGCAGTGCCACCGCAAACTTCTGCATGCCCATGGTCCAAGGCAGGAACCAGCCGCCTCCCGCCTGCATCGCGCCGCCCGCGCCCCCGTACCACGCCAGCGCGATCAGCTGTCTTGCCACATCAACACAACAACACTACGTGACGCATGGGGTTTGGATTGAGCACTTTCACATGTACCTGTAGACAAAGGAAAATGTGGTTACTGATTGTTGGTTCAACTGTTCGAATGTTGGATTGCAAGGAACTTTTAAAGGAATACTATTCCTAATGAATACTTGGGTATGTTATAAATATGTTTGTTATCTTTGTTTGGCAAAGCGAGATGATGATTTTATATTATGGTAGCAGTATACCGGTATTCCGGTATTACAGAGACTATTGAAATAACGTCAAAGACAAATATTTCATCATACAAAATCAAACAGGCGTAAAAATTATTAAAATTGTATTTCATATAATACTTTCCTCCCCATGTATATAATGTACATAAAAGGAACTCTAGAATAAACACAAAAACAGAATTACTTTCAACATTTCGTTTCAACTTCGTTGGAATTAATTTCACTTGTTACTCTACGAAGACACGTAGGCCATTTTACCAGTTACCCCGCGTGCTCTATCACTGCTAAAGCGCTTTAATTTATATCCTGTGACTTATCGGTCTGCAGGGATTCAGCGCTTCTGAAGTACAAATCCCCGTGGCAAAGTAAATCCGTTCCATGTCCTGGATCGAAGCTAATAGAACGGCTATACTTTGAAGTTTCATTAATCGAAAACTCTGTTCTTTACATATCAACCTTAGATAAGTGCTACAATTTGTTTCTTGCTATAGAAAACGTTTCAGATTGAAGCTAATAGAAAGCTCTACTTTGAAATTTCATTCAGGGCTTCCAATTGTTTCACCTTGTATGTATTAGTCAAGAATTCAGTAAGTATGTAATAGTATTTTTATTTAGGCATTTGCCCGAATAATAAATACATTAATATTCTGGATTGAAGTTAAGAGTACTCTTGAAAGTGTTTTTGAAGTTGAAGAACTATTAAGCGAGTAATTGTAATCGTTTTGAATTAATCCAAAAGTTTGTCACCTTTTTTTTCAATACTTTCTTCTTGCGAAGGTACTTGTCTGTAACAAACTGGGGTTGATTGAAGTAGAAAACAAACATCGCGAAAAAACGTTCGTATCAGCTGATAAATTAACATAAACATTAAAAATTACACGCAGCGCACTCGCACTTGTTAACAGCGCAAAATAAAGGAAATTGCAAATACTCACGTCATACGAGATTACAGGAAAGATAAAACAAAAAAAGTCGTAACCAGAGTAGGTGTAGACAAGACAGCCAATTTCAAAACACAATTACAAAAAATTTGGCAGTTCCATCAAAGCTCCCCGACTAATCAGATCTATCATTCAGAAACCGTCGTAGTTTCGCAGCGGAAGCTCCGGCACTTCCGGTAACTTACCGTTAATATCAAAAGAAAAAACAAATAAATATCGCAGTCTCAACTTCCCGCTCATATTTCACACGTAGTTAGCCGAAACAAAAGCGATTGAGCCAAAGTCTTTGAATATAAAACCGGGGATTGTGTTACCCCTTATATTTTGCTACCTTTTTGTAACTGTATATCTAATCTAACCCTATCCTATAGCTTTCTATTCTTCTCCTAAATCTAAATAATAAAACTAAGTCGCTCATTCACATCATCCTGTTTTTTTTTATTTATTTATTTGCTTACTACTTTATTTTTAACAAATGTATGTTTTAGTTTTTAGTTCATTATTATTGATTATGCGATGTGGTTGCACAATGACAAAGGCCCTTTCGCAGCCGTCGATAAAAATAGAAATTTTGAACAAATTGTTAAAAATAACAATTACAACATAAGTAAAAAAAAAAATATGCGCCTTAGTTTCTTGTTGAACTCTTCTTTATCGTAAAGATATAAATAAAATAAAACTTAGAAATGTGAAGTGTCTTGTCGCTAATTAGTGATCTCTTTCAGACACGTTTTGGAAGGATCTTCTCGGTAGCTGTTCTTTTTCCAAATGGTGTCATAGAGATAATTTGAAGTTAACAAGTGCGTATATGATGCCTAAATTGAATAAACGACTTTTGAGATTAAATTGAGAGTCTCGTTATAACCAATTTTTAACGTCAAGTGAGATCTATTAATCATTATGATACCGACAAAAAATCACTAATCTTAAACGTAAAAACTAGTTCTATTAACTAATACCGGTACAATTCCACTGAAAACGATCCATATAAAAAATCTGTCCCGACAGTATCCTCGAATAGATCAAAGAGGCGAGGCTAGTTACTGGAGCGGAAAATATAAAGAAAATATTCGAGATAACGTAGCGCAGGCGTTCTGTGACCGGCGTTGGACACCGTGAAATTGTATAAGGGCTCTAATTAGGTGTTTATGTGTCGTCGGCGAGCGTGTTTTGTTTTTTGTTGCCGTTTTCCCGTCTATTGTTAGGGTGATCTATGACGGTATTCATTTTTTCAGAAAATTTATACATTTTTAATTACGATAAGATTTTCTTATATTCTCTTAAGGAACCCTACTTAAATTAAATGTCCACAACTTCACACTAAAAATTTGGGGAGTATTTGGGGCCCTTTTGTTCTAAAGCCTATTCAAACATTTGAAACAGGCTAAAATATCAGCATCAGCATCATCATCATCAGCCCTAAGTTCCCACTGCTGGGACGCGAGCCTTCTCTCTTAGAGAGAGTATGGGCCAGCGTGGTAGATTATGGAATCTACTACGCTGGCCCAGTGCGGGTTGGTTGATGTCACATGTTCTTGTATTTTTGTGATTAATTCTTGAACATGCCGGTTTCCTCACGATGTTTGGCTTTACCGTTTTGAGAGCAAGTGTGAAATCTGCACAAAACATTGGTGCAGGGCTAGCGGGAATCGAATTCCGGTGCGTCGAATCGTAAGTCGCACGAATTCCCGTTGAGCCACACTAGCTGAATGCCTAAATTGTGCAAAATTATAAATAATTCGTTTTATAACAAAAAAATACCGACTTCGATTCAGATGTTTCTTCGAAGTCCAAGGTCGAATATCGATGAAATTTGTATGGGACCTTGTAGCTATAATCAACTCAAAACAAAAATAATTTTCAATGTTCCAAATCGGTTTACGAATGACGATGAGTTCTGAGGTAACAAACTTAAAACATACATTTGAATTGAGAATGTGAGAACCTTCGCCTTTATTTGAAGACGGTTAAAAATAATTCAAAATCGATTTAATTATAACAGTAGAAGGTGACTTGTCATCATATTTACTTCGCAGAAAATCCTGTTCTGGTATTCATAAATGCGTCTCGCTTTTACAACGAACAGCATCAGCAGTCAGAACGGCTGACCAATCACTGGCCGGTTTGTCCCACTCATTGTCAGGCGGAAATTTTTGTGTAACCAAATTATTTTTAAATGATTTCAAAACTAGACGAACGTTTTGAGCTACGTCCAAGAATTCAACAAAGAAAATCAAGACTATACCTACATAATTTAAATAAACGATAGATTAGGCTGTCATCTCACTGGAAGATAGTTAAAGCGCGAGTTTTTACAAGCTTTTATTTAACTTGCAATGTATAGTTGGTTCGGGTGGAATCTTGCAAGCTGAATCAGAACCACTTCCTCTTATCCTACGGAGTTGAAATTTTGCATACTTGTCAAAGTCCGATGACAATGCAATATTATGGGGACAGCCAACTGATCTGATGATGGAGACGGAAGGTGGGCAATGGAACTCCTTGACGGATAATTGTAATTCGTTCATTATATATATTATATTAATTCATTTTAATCTGCTCGCGATTCCGATTACGAATTTGTATATTTCGATTCTACCTGGTGTGAGATTTCAAGTAAATTTTATAAATAGGTACTATTGTCATTTCTCTATGGAAATATATTGTGACAGAATAGGAGTATAGTGTGACAGGGTATTGATGAACTTGGCCAAAATTGTTTTGTATATTAATCGTTTCTAGCAATATACGACAGTCTCTGTGGTGTAGTGGTTTGGTAGGTTGGCTCAATCTCATACACCACTATGGTTGCGGGTTCGATTCCCGCGACGGGACAAATGATTGTGACAAGCGAAAGCCATGTTTCGTGTTTGGGTTGTGGGATCATGGTCCTCGTAGTTTCTGGTTCCCTAGATACAGCGAATCTTAGTTAGGGGCCTAGATTTATGTACGTGATCATTGGATGTACCTATCATTAGAGTGGTAGCCTCCGGTGGGGGTACTAATTCACTCAACCAACAAAGAGACATGCTGTCAAGCGGCAATTCTATAACTATCAGGGGGAAGGATTTGAGCAGCTGTCGTATTCCTTTAGATTCATAAGCCCTATCCTCGGTCATATTGTCACTTAACATCATGTCAAACCCAGTTCTAAAAGCGAAAAACAACTCTATTTTTATCGTGTTCCTTATCATCACATGATTTTCACCTCCCCCTAGAGGGCGGTAGGGGTGGGTCACGGGGTAGTTCCCTCTACCAAGGCGTAAAGACGTGGGGCTTCTACCCCCAGGAACTGGCAGGTCACTGGTGACTGCTCCGCTAGTCGATGCGCCTCACAGCGGTTCTGTATTGGACCTCTGGTGTGATGGTCGCTGGCGCATCTGCCCTTAACTTGTTCATTAAGTTTCCTTTCTTCCATTATATTACTATTAATTATTCTGTGAATCCATTACGTATTGACACGTCACGTCTCGGTCTTCTACAAAGTACATACTAGATGTAAACAAGGTTAAAAGCTCGCCTTGAAAAGAGCGTGATACAGTCTATGCGACGAAAAGTCTGGAGAATGTTTCTTTATAATTTGCTAAAACGTGTCATGTCCGATTCGCGTGTCGCTTATTCTGTTACAAATTTCCTACGTCGAACAGACGTGACAACATAATTATACATGTCACGTTTTTTTATACTTAATTCGTAGGTGTTTTATTATGAATTATGTTGATCCAGATGATAGCTGGATGAATTTATAAAGAAGAAAAAGAAAATTTCAATTTTCCACTATTATAAGCAATCCCACAAATACGTCTGGAGGAGGTTCTCAATTCAATTGTATTTTTTATATTCGTTACCTCAGAACTCCGTCATTTATAAACCGATTTGGAAAATTTTGCGTTGGGTTCAGAATAGCTACGAAGCGGTCCCATATAAATTTCTTCGATATTAGACATTGACTTCGAAGATACATCAGATTAGAAGTCGGTTTTTTTAATATAAAATGAATTATTTTTTTCAGCTTTCGCTTAGCTTTCACTGTATTCAGTTTTTGAACTGAAAACTTTTTTATAGAACGTTTTTTCCGAAATTAGATTAGGAGTCTATTTGAATAACATTGCCGCAGACACGGCCCGCCACTGACAATAGCAGACGAGAATTTAGGCCAGGAGCTAGCGGGCTATATCACAAACATCATTTAAGAGATTAGATCTGATGACTTTGAGTAGTTTATTCTCATTAAGAGTGTGACACATTTTAAAACAACATAAAATAAAAATAGACTAGGTGATCTCGACTTTCGATCTACTGATGTACTGACATCAGCAGTGGTTTAGATAAGTCTCAGAATTATTCCATGTCAGTGTAATTCTGTCTAATAGATGTAATTCAATGTGTCGAGGACTTACGTCTGAATCAAAGGTATTTAAATCCTAGGTCAAGACACATGGCTTATTTCAGGCTCCAAATTATATTGAAAGTAGGCCTAAAAACATAAAATTAAACAAACACAGCTCTCTAATCTGAAACGGAATGAAAATATTTAGTGTGATTCCGCTGAATGTTGTGTAGGTCGTTTTTAGAATAATATAATATGAATATAGCAAATGTACAATGAATATAAATTAAAAATATATACCTCTATAAATAAAAAATCCCCAGCTATAAAAACAAAGAAAAGCGGAGAGGTTTTTTATTTATATATTTTTAATTTTATTTTATTTTACTTTTGCTATCTAATGAATTGATTATTATTTAATTAATTTAAAACTATTTCAGACGTTTGAAGAAGAACCTCTAAACGGTCCGAAACCGGGCGGTCGCCGTCGCGATCTCGACTAATAAACAAATACGTGAGTCCGTTTTAAATAGTTTTAAATTATTTGCTATCTACCTCCATTTTTAATACGTTTCAGATTTGAGATGAATTTCCGCAACGCCTGATTCCATTAGATTACAGCTCTCTACTTGAACTCCGCTCCTGGCCTACATCTACAACAGTGGGGGTGTATTAAGTTAGCGATGCAAATATCGCTTATCTCGTATCTTTCCTTTGTTTATTCTCTGCCTAAAAAGAGAGCTGAGAATGTATGCGGAAACGTGAGCGGAGGTCGAAATAGATTGTTTGTGAAAAGGTAGATCGGAAGATAGGTGTTTTGAGGATTCCTTTTGTTACTGGAGCTACTGAGGGAGGTTTCAGTTTAGATATTCATTCATATAGGGGAGTTTTTTCATCGGTATCTCTCCAAGGGCCAAGTTGGCTGTTGGTTGGATCTATATTTGGATAAAATATCAGAAAATATTTTCTGCAAGAATTATGTTTAGCTACTATCCCGCATAAAGCTAAACGATGATGTGGCCGAAGATGGAGAATCTAGAGGAAGATGGCAGTTGAACGATTTAATTAATTAATTAGTTAATAATTAATAACGCCCAACTATCACATACGCAGATATTAGCCCCTACCTAGGATTCCCTGTATCTAGGGAACCAGGAACTACGATGACTCATGGTCCCACGACACCCAGACATGCAAACAATACACACAAGATTGCCTGATGGTTCACCGAACATCATCCTGAAACACGATTAGGTCGCTTGAAGGTATGATATATTTATTTTATCACACTTATATTAAGTTAAGTTAGTACTAATAAAAATCAGGATTTGGAGTTAGAAAGAAAAAATAAGTATAGCTCTTTATTTCCCTATTATCATGACATTTATATCACAATCACATAAAAACGTGAAAATTCACTTAATCTATTTAGGAGTTGGCATCTAATAAAACATCATCTCGTTTGATGTTATTACGTATTGGACCATTAGGAAATACCTCTGGTACGCATATTTTGAATGCAAAACAAACAAACCCGAAAAGCCTTCCGATACCGTGCCCAACCCAATATACGAAGCCGCACCCGTATCAAAATCCTTATTAAGACTATCGAATCCCAAATTAACAATGGACCGACACAATAGGTTGGAAAAACGTACCGGCCCATTAGACACGGTGGTGATGTGGGGACGAAGCTAGGAGATGGGCAGGGGGCAACAGGGCCACACGAGGTATAAAAACGGCAGTGATCTCCGAAGCGGTCTTTATTCTAATATAAAAAATAAAATAAAATAACATAATGAAATAGACAAGATAGATGAAATAGACAAGAAAGAAGAAATTTCTTTGTTCGAACAAAGGTGCTTGGTAGGCATTTTTAATACAACTGCGTAACGGCATTCTGATGACACTGGTTAAAACCCCAAGTCGTATCTCATTAAATCTCATATACCTCAGGGATGCGGGTTCGATTCCCACTATGGAACAAATGTTTGTGCATCGAAAACAGCGCAAGTCTTTGTTTCGTGTTTGGGGCCTGGGGGACCATGGTCCTAGCAGTTTCTGGTTCCCTAGAATAGAAAAGTCATGTTACGGGCCAGAAACTATATCGTACCCTTACTGCAAAATCCAACTAAGTGCACTTTTTAACAAAAATGAGTTACGAATACCATTTGAATCTCCTCTTCAAGATCTACATACTAATGTTAAAATGTTAAAAAGCGCACTTAGTCGGTTTTTGCATCAAGGGGACGATATATGTGATTGTTGGACGTGTTAAAAATCTAAAAGACCACGATACCTGGTGATCTGGGTATCTTTTGCCCCTGGCTCAAATGACCTGGTTACGACTCTGACGATGGGACAAAACGCCCGCAGTGGTCGGGTCATAGTTCAGTTCACAAATCGATGGACAATTAGCGGCACAATGCCGGGCTTATACGGTCGATAGACGGTTCATGTCAACGTGTCAACACCGTATGACCGTATGACCGTATAACAATAGTCGGAAATGACCGTATGACTGTTGCCAGACTATTCGAATGTTAAATAATTAATAGGGCTGTATCTTCCGTAAGAGAAAGTGAAGAAGTTCTACTTGGAAGGTTGCTGATGTTTCTTTGGTTATTTTGTTGCTATGATATGTTGTATTATGTATATATATATATATATATATATATATATATATATATATATTGAGTCATTATTTATATATGTTTACAATATAATATGTATTTATGTGTACCTAATATATATGTATGTTTATATGTAGGCCATTTAGAATGTTGCTATTGTATTGTAGTTTATTTTATTGACATTTTATGTTGTTATTATTATTGTAGACCTTACATCCCCGTCTTTAACATTTTGATAATTCCTCTCCATCCAAAGGTTGCCAGGAAGAGATCGCTTTTAGCGATAAGGCCGCCCATTGTAACACTTTCTTTAATTGTTTTTATGTAATGTCTTTAATTTAATGTTTGCAATAAAGCGTTTATCTATCTATCTTCCGCTACATCGATAAATAGATTCTACCAAATCGACCAATCGATTCAAGATACACTTGGTAGGAACTTAACTGGAGTCCGCGATTTCTTTCTCTGCCTTTGGCCCGCAGATCTTTCTTCTTTCTCGTGTGGGTGTGAGGCCAATCCTGGTGTTCAAGATAAGAAGGCATCCGACATGGCCTAACGACTGTTGTCGTAAGATAACTGCCAGAACCACCGGCTTGACGTGTCCTCTGTAGCGCTCAGATGTAAATAACACACAAACGGTCACCCATCTAAGTAGTGACCGCAAGGAACGTTGCTTAACCTTCCATATCTGTTATGTCAGTCTCGTATGCGAGAGGCCGTCTGGGTGGGTACCACCGCTTTGCCAGTTATTCAGCCGCCAAGTGGTAGTGCGCAAGCATTACTGTGTTCCGGCTTGAAGGGCATTGTAGCCAGCGAAATTACTGGGCATTATGAGACTCAACAGCTAATTGTCTCAGGGTGACGAGCGCAGTGCATGCCGCGCAGGATTTTGCAAAACATAGTTCTGGGTGGTGCTGTTATTGTTATGGGCAGGCGTGTTGCTTACCATCAGGCAAACGACCAGCTCGTCTCGTCATTCAGTTACATAAAAAAATTAAAAAAATGTTGGCTATTGGCTTGTTGTTAATGGTGAATGTAGTTAGGCTCGACAAAAGGTCGATGAGTGATGCTAATTAAACTGAGAGATTTGAAGATATGCTGGCTTTCACATAGCCTTAATAGCGATGAAAGATCACAAACGTCACTATTCCCACGGATAATACTACCGCCAAAATTACACAGCTTGTCTCAAACGGTCATTCATAGAACAAACAGTCCCTTTCAGGACCAGATTAGTAAAGCGAATCTATTTATATTTTGTAAACTGCACAGAAAAACATCAAGTAATATGAACAAACATAAATATTAAAAATGCTGGTGTTAAAAGTTTCATAGAAGATATGATACTGAAAACTTTTTATTCCGGAAAATTGTCTACGTGAGTGAATCCGCGGGACGCTGCTAGTGTTTTTTTATGGAACTGCACTGATGAGACGAGCATGTCGTTCGCCTGATAGTAAGCACCACACCTGGCCATAACAATTGCAGTGCCACCCAGAACTTTTAATGCCATAAAAAGCACTGCGTAGCGCTGCATTGCGCTCATCAACCCGAGACATCAAATATTAAGTCTTGTATATGCTCAGTACTTTCACTGGCTACAATGCCCTTCAAACCGAGAAGCTTGCGCACTACTGCTTGGCTGCAGAAGGACTGGAAAAACGATGGTGCCTATCCAGAAACCGTCCCGTATACGAGAGACCTAGTTAAAAGTAGTCTGTTATAAATAAGCCGACATGCTCAACTACTACACCACAGAGACTATTTGTACTAACGATTATTATACAGCGACGTTCATTCACCTCCTAACGAACCTCGTCAATTAAAAACACACGTGACGAAAATTACGAAAACACACAACAAAAGCACCCCAATCAACGCAATATCAAAGAATAGAAGGTATCGATTGAACCAATTATCACCACATTCATCCAATTGGACCCTTTCATTACGGACGCTAAACGCGGCCGATAGGCGTATTGTAACTCGATATACGTATCGATTGTTCAGCTCGGTGTCGAGAGTATCGATATCGAGGTATTGTTTGCACATCACTAGTGATCGGTGTTATGACGTTCCGTCCTTTGGCGAAGCCGCTATAGATAAATAATAATAATAAGATGAAACTCTACATGCATAGATATATTCCTTAACTAGAAATCTCAGCATGTTTATGGACTGAGTGGCACTGCAATTGTTAATGCGTGGCGATTACCATCAGGCGAACATCTGGCTCGTTTCATTGCTCAGTTGCTTAAAAAAAGTATAAACAAGGATCGCCACAGGGTATAAAAGCTCAATGCTCAATAACGTAACTAAAAGCAGTTAAACGACAACTTAACGACTAGGTATAAAGGAACTAGGTATAAAAGGCTCATCGATTTATCACCCACTTGTACAATACAATCGTTTAAAAGAAAAAATATCTTTACATTCATAGTAATCGTAATAAATTGGTGGACAATCGAAACACGACTCGATTTCCCGATCGATATCGATCTGTTCGATCAATCGGTTACAAATGAGGGCTTAAGGGCGTTTTTACGGTGGGCGTGTTTTCGGCGCGTTAATTACTTGCGCATAACGGAATGATACATGCTGATACATGAGTTGCAAATCATTTTTCCGTTTTTGAAGTGATACGTCACAAAAAAAATTCAAAGTCAAAGTCAAAAAAAATTTATTAAATGCAATATTAAAACGTCTCAAATGTAGTTTGTCTTGAATCGTCATCGACATACTCATCATTATCATCATTCCCTTACATTCCAACTGCTGGGACACGTGTCATCTCTCTTAGAGAGAGTACGGACCCACCATGACATCCACCACGCTGACCCAGTGCAGGTTGAGATGTCCTCAAAATTTGTAAATGTACGTATCGGTTTCCTTACGATATTTCCTTTACCGTTTTTATAGCGAGTGATAAATCCACATATAACGTGAGAAAGTCATTGGTGTGAGGCCAGCGGAGTTCAAACTCCGGTTCGTCGGATCGAAAGTTGCACTAGTTTCTACCGAGCCGCACTCGCTCTCAAGTTAGACTTGTTTTTTAGACTTCAATAATAATCTGTAATATTCCCAGCTCCGAAAGAAGAGATCAACCCACTACGCCTGCTGATTGCGTTATTGCAAGCTCGATGGTTTAAAATTTCATATAAGCAAGTAGTCAATCATCAACAAGCCCTTCATTTAAAACGCTTAACGTTATTGAGTAGCTATCCCGCGTTTATTTCATAAACTCCAAATAAATTTAAACTTAATTTACCAATTGTACAAAAGCCAGGACAACGGGTAAGAAGACAGCTACACCAAACCAACCAAGATATAGAGGCTAAGAGCTAAGAGAGTCGCAACGAATTGCATTAGTGCTGTTATGAAATAGACAATTTTTGATGTATCTAATGGAATCAGGCGTGAAGTAAAATACATCTCAAATCTGAAACGCAATGTAAATATCTAGTGTAATTCCGCTTAATAAGCGGAATTACGATATATTCATTGCGTTTCAATTGTTAATTTTATTACTTGCACGCGCTGACAAAACACGCTCAATATAAATACGCCCTGTACTCACTCGTCCGGAATTTATTACGTCCCGACCGAACAGACGAACGCACCCAACCTCCCAACAATAGCGCCAACTACATTCAAATTAAAATTCGTGGGAACACATCCTATTAGTCCCTTTATGGGTCAAAACGAAACCACTGATGAGAAACGGTTCCATTTTACGACTGAACGCATTCTCCTTTGACCTCCAAATGCTTTGGCTATAATACAAATGTTACACAAAAAAATGTTACAGAATTAACTCGTATTTCTAACGATCTTTGGATGTTTTATTATATGTATTATACGTAGTATATATTTTACGTAGAAGACAAATAGCCTAAAATTAAAGAATAAGTTCGAGATAACATCAAACTCATATCTGCAACTAATAAGAACCCTTATTGCATATGCCCAAGGTTCTTATGCACACCCGTATGTGCGTAACGAAAATGACGATTAAAGCGATAGACCTATAGAAAACAGCCAGAGATAGGTGACAGGACAGGATAGAACAAATATGCTCATATGAAGCTCGGTGCTCCGAGCGAGTTCTGCGTTCCTCAGCATCCTAACCTTAGTTCTTCACTGACTAACTGGAACCTGTTTGACCTAGACCTAATAATTTCATTCTGAAATGGAGTTTTTATTGGGACAGTTTTTGTAAAGCGACAATTTAGAAATATCAGCATCGTTACAACATCATATCTTAGATCAAACTTGTTTATCCTGAAAACGGGCATTGTCTGCAACACAAACCTAACAAACCCCCTTCATCGGAGCGTATTAAATAACACAATGGAGTTCAAAAAACAAGGAAAAAAGAAACAAAATGGCGTCGTAAATCGGTTCGGGTGGATAATGCATAATACTTGCAAATTGCGGCCCAACCGACCCAACTTTTTTGCCCTAACTTATTTCGCATTCAATAAATTAAAAAATACAATAAACAACAAAAGTATTTTCGAAAGATACATTTTGCAAGTTTTGGTGTAAGGCCGATTACACACTTGTCGATCAAAACGCTGCGATTATCATAAAAATATCGCATCTATATATTAATGGCGATCAGATAAAATCGCATTCTTTGGCGCGTTTAATAAAAAGCTCGATATTAACAATTATTATTTTTTTACTTGCGTTGAACTTGCATTAATTAAGTGGTCGAGCAACGGAACAAGTACTGGAGCATTAAATGGAATAGAGCAAAAACTCGTCTGCGTTGAAATAGGGTTCGAATCCCGACTCGGCCCTGCACCAATGACTTATAGTTAAGTGCAGATTTTGTACGCTCGCTCTAAAACGGTAAAGGAAAACATCGTGATGAAACCCGCTTACGCGCTTTGGAGTGGTAGGCTCTGGCCGTGGTTGTAATACCACCCACCGAACAAAGCCATGCCGTCAAGCGACCTAGTCGTGTTTCGGGATGATGTTCGGTGAACCATCGGGGAGACGGGTCTGAGCAACCGCTCAACTGCCGTCTCTCTCTAGATCTATGTGCTCCATCTTAGGCCACATCATCGCTTCACATCAGGCGAGATAGTGGCCAAACATAGATCTATTAAGTGTAAAAAAAAATAAAAATAAGGCTAGTATTATACCCGTTTAGACATCTAAAACAAAATGTTTTCAAAGAAAATTGATTAATTTGTCATATAATAAGCAAAGTCAATGTTTCTAACGTTTATATAAATTTTAGCATATTTTAATAACAACAAGTATACATTTCACCAAAAAAAAACCGACTTCAATGTATCTTCGAAGTCCAAGGTCAAATGTCGATGAAATTTATATGGGTAGTCCCATTTACATTTCATCGATATTTTACCTTCGTAGCTATACTGAACAGAAAGCAAAAGAATTTTTGAAATCGGTCAACAGTTGGCGGAGATATCAGTGAACATACATAAAAAATATAAAGTGGAACATAGAACCTCCTCCTTTTTTGAAGGTAATAATAAAAAAATGCCTTATTTATTAATATGCTGATGGACCTAAATCCCAATCCAATTTTTTTTATTCAATTTAGGCATCACCGACGCACTTAAGAACTTCAATTTATCATAATGTCTCTGCCAGCATATCGGAAAACGAATAGATACGATATTACATTTATACGACCCAGACGATACGGCAAGAACTGCGGAACAAATTTATTTAGTACTTTTGTTGGTATTACGTTTCATAAGTGCCAGTTGGCTACTTGGCAGAAGCTGAATGTTCCAGGCGTCTTTATCTTCTATCTTCGATGAAAATTTTTCATTCTGTCACATAATTGAACGGCACTGCAAGTGCTATGGACAAGCATGGCGCTCAAGCTTGTCCATCCAGAGCGATGCCATCCAGAACTTTTAAGAGCATGAAAGTACTGAGTCGCACTGCATTGCGTTATCCCGAGACATCAATATGCCCAGTAATTTCGCTGGCTACAACGCCCTTCAAACCAGAACACAGTAACGCCTGCTCACTACTTATCGGCGGCAGAATAACTGGCAGAGCGGTGGTACCACTTTTGGACAAGAAAGCGACAAATTAAGAAATAATCATATAAATGTTTATATGCGCCTTTTGAGGTTAGGTCAGCATTGCATGCTTAAATGGACTTAGAATGCATTGTCATCGAGTTGCGAGCTATCCTGAAAGTTTTAGCCGGATAAGTAATCGGGAAGTGTACAAAATTTAAGTTGCAAGATTCCACTCGGAACGACAGGGAGACAAACAAGAAAGTGACTTAATAATAACGTTATTATATTACATCAACCTATTGTGTCCCACTGCTGGGCAAAGGCCATCTCCCTCCAAACATCTCTGTCCACAGCCACTTCCATCCATCCGGATCGGTAGGTTTTGAGATCGTCACGCCACCTTTTCCGAGGCCGGCCATGTCGTCTCCGTTTTTCTAAATAATAACGTTATTATTTAGAAAATAATAGATTTCCGCTCCACTTTTCTATGAATTTCCCGTTAACCCATCGGTGGGCTTTAGATTTCCGATCAGTATGTAGTTAAAGTTAATGGAGAAAACGAATTAAACGTTAGACGTAAACAAAAAGGATTAGCTTTTACGATCTGCACAGTAAAGTGTGTGAGGTCCTTAACAAGCACAAAGGCTCGGGACAGCGGAGACAGCTTTAATGGTATTCTGATTAGAGAACATACATTATTTATTTATTTTCGACTCGCCCTGATGAGAACACGTTGCTTTGTTAGGTTATTACGGGCCATGGAGGAGAGAGTCAATGGACGCCTTATCTGTTACACTAATCTTAGCCCTACTTAATCATAATCGTAAGAGTATGTTCGTTTGTCGTGTTTTAGAGATAAAATAAATTTTACCGACTTCAAAAAGGAGGATGTTGAGATACTCCTCCTTCGCCCATCGCTTACCATCAGGTGAAAATGTGGCCAAACGCAATCCAATAAAAAGTAATATAATAAATACATTTTCTCAATTGATTCCATAAAATGTTAATATGACTGTAGACAACGCAATGCAGCAACCTAGTGCCTATAATATTTGAATATTTCGCGCGGTGATTTCCGGCTTTGCATGCGCGTCCCTGCGCTTGTCGCTTACCCCGCGCCTGTCCCCCCGCGGCCCCCCGGCCCCGCCTGCCGCCCGCCGCGGGCGCTAGAATAGCTAGATTTTTGGGGAGTTCGTCTGTCGCGACCCGCGGGAACGCATGGACTGCGCATGCGTGCCATATATACCTACCTACTAAGTGATAATTATGTTGATTTCAAGTGTTGTTATACTAGTGTGCTAATTAAACCGATAACTCCATAGCTCGTGATCTTCTCATTCCGAACCCTGCGCCGAAATCCTACAATTTTAGTCCTTCGAGAAGGATTGTGAAGATGTCGTTGAAACGAGTTACTAGGAGCAACGCTCATGCTTCTGCTGGCAATCGACCAATTCCACCTGGATCCGAGGCGTCGTGTGTGATTGCGACAGCGACGCCGTGTGCTCGGACCCCGAGTGTTAGTGCTGCGTCGAAGTCAAGCCGCTTAAGCCGCGAAGCTTTGCGCCTACGTGCGGAGTACGAGGCCGAAGTACAACTAGCAAAGGTGAAAGAAGTCCTGATAAAAAAGAAGTTGGCACTTGATATAGCAGAAATAGATGTAGAAGAAGAAGTAGAAAGGCAGCCGAGTGATAGCGGAGTGAATAACGGCAACGTCGAACAGTGGCTCGAAACGTTGAACACGAGAAAAGACAAAACCGAACACATTTTGAGCGAAACACCGGCGACGTGTTCGAACACGTTGCGCGAGCCCGCACCCCCCGCCTCACTCGCGGCCCCCGCTGATACCGCGCGCCACGAGCGTGCCACTGCCGTGAGCCACGAACGTGCCGCCGCCGTGAGCCATGAGCTCGCCGCAAGCCACGAGCTTCGTGAGCAACCCACATACTACGACCGTCGTGTGCAGCCCGTGCGCCACGACCACGAACCCCGTGAGCGCTACGCCGACGGCACCGCCGCCGTCGCCCTCGCTCGCCCTGTCGCTGCGTCCGACATCATGCAGCTCGCTGACGCTATTATAAATGGCATGTCAAAACAGAAACCGCGGCAGATGGATCTTCAGTTGTTCGACGGCAATCCCGTGGAGTGGCTTTCTTTCCGGAGAGCGTACGAGATATCTGAGCCGTCATTTAGCAGTTATGAAAACATCGTACGACTACAGTCGTCACTGCGCGGTACGGCAAAATACGCCGTAGAAGATCTCCTCCGCACCGGCTCTGATCCCAAAGTCGTTATTCACGCCCTCGAAGAACAGTTTGGACACCCTAATCTCCTGCTAGAAAGTGCGATACAGAAAGTTAGAAGTTTGCCGCCCGTGTCCGACAGCGGTGTCGAGTTACGTCATATGACGTCAGTCGTCAGAAATTGTGTGCACATATTGAAAAATATCAGAGCTGAAGGTTACCTCAATAATCCGCAGATAACCCACGAGATTCTAGGCAAGTTGACACCCGTGCAAAGATCGCAGTACGGAGAATATGCGATGAAAATAAATTCGATCAGTGGGGAAGATCTACGAATCTCGCCGAACTTGAGTGTGGTACTCGAGTTCCTGAGTCACATCACTAGTGCGACGGCATATTACCTGCCACTGAATGCCGCCACCGCCACCGACAACAACAAAACGTGCCGAAATCGGAGTGTTGTCAGCGCTGGGAATAACGCAGGAATAATCGGCGCCGAGTCGTCCCGTGGCCGTCGGGTAACTCATCGTGTACATACCAGCGTGGACCTACCGGAGCAAACGTCGTCGACAACTACGCCCGTGCCTTCGACGTCAATTAGTGCACGAACATCGGATGTTAAGTCTTCGTGTCCGTTGTGTACGAAACGTCATCTTTTACCGGACTGTGACATTTTCGCGGCAAAAAGTGAGAAAGAGAAGTGGGACTTAGTTAAATTAAACAAGTTGTGTTTTAAGTGTTTAGTTCAACAACATTCTCGTTTTAAGTGTAACGCTAAACGATGCTCTAAGTGTCGTGCTCCGCATCACGTGCTCCTTCACTACGTAAAATCGAGCGCCGACGGCACCAATGACGGCACGCGCGCGCCGGTCGTTGCCGCGGCGGCGCATGTTCCCGCGCCCGCCGCGGCGACGCATGTTCCCGCGCCCGCCGCGGCGACGCATGCATCCGCGCCGAGTTCCGTCGCCGAGTCGGTAACGAGTATGGGTGAGCGATGCACAAAAACATTGTTAAAAGTGATGCCTGTTACCGTAATTATTGACGATGTGGAACATAAGTGTTATGCGCTCTTGGATGACGGGGCCACAGTGTCGTTGGTAGACAGTAGCATAAGTTCAAAGTTCAGTGGTCCCGTATCCCCGTTGAAAATAATCAGTGCCCGTGGTCATGTAGTAACTGACAATAGCTCATGTAGGGTAACTGCGCTAATTCGTGGCCCAAACGGCTTATGTCATAATATAATGTTGCGTACTATAACAAACATTGATTTGCCGCCCCAGACTGTGCCCGCTAGAGTGTTAGCTCAAAATAGGCATTTAAGAGATTTGGATTACTGTGAGATGTCGTGCGCCAAGCCAATGTTATTAATCGGGCAGGATAATTGGGATTTGATAGTTAACCAGGAAATACGGCAGGGTAAATCCGGTCAACCCGTCGCGTCGCGTACAAAGTTGGGATGGGTTGTTCACGGGCCGTTAGGTATCATTTCTGAGTCCGCCCGCGAGTCAGTAAATTTTTTATCGGAAAATACTGATGACTGTGATTTGTATGAGCTTGTGAAACAGCAGTTTGAACTCGAGTCGATAGGTATTTCGGAAGTGTCTCGTAAAAATGTTGAAACCGAGCGTGCGTGTAAAATATTAGACAGCACTAGCCGACGAGTAGACGGTGGTTGGGAAGTAGGGCTACTGTGGTCACGTGACGAGGTACATTTACCTGATAATTACGATTCTACTTTCAAACGGTTACGCAGTGTAGAGAATAAAATGGATAAAAATCCCGAATATGCGGCTGCATATACGCGTCAGATCGATCGGTTGATATCCGAGAAGTATGCTAAGCCTGTGTCTAGTCCGATGAGTGTTAGCCCGGTATGGTGGTTACCGCATTTTGGGGTGACGAATCCTAACAAACCGAACAAACTTAGGTTAGTCTATGATGCTGCAGCGCGAAGCCAGAATGTGTGCCTGAACGATTGCCTACTTACAGGGCCGGACTTGCTTAATTCTTTGTTAGGCATATTATTCAGGTTCCGTTCCGGTCCGATAGCGTATACCGCTGACATAGCCGATATGTTTCTACGTGTTAAAATTCGTAAGGAGGATCAAGGCGCGCAGTTGTTTCTATGGAGAGGCTTAGATAGGGTGCGCGACCCGGACATGTATGTTATGGACTCCATGATCTTTGGAGCCAAGTCGTCGCCTACGTCGGCCATCTACATTTTGAATAAAAATGCAAGCGAGTTTCAAGAACGTTATCCTGAAGCCGTAAAAGCGATCCATGAGAGACATTATATGGACGATTATTTAGATAGTGTACAGTCTGTGGACGTCGCGCGTCAGCTGATCAAAGACGTATCTATGATTCACGCCGCAGGTGGATTCGCGATTAGGGGGTGGGTGACGAACTCACCTGAGTTGCGTGAAGAGTTACCTGCTGTTGTCCCTGGCACGGTGAATTTTGATAAGTCTCCCAACAGCAGCGAACGGACTTTAGGCATGATATGGATACCGGAATCGGATGAACTTGCATTTGATCTGTCGTTCAAAAGGTTATCACCTGATATAGTCGAAGGTAGGGTTGTCCCCACGAAACGTGATTTCCTTAAATTCATTATGAGCGTTTTTGACCCTTTAGGTCTGTTGTGCGTATATACGATTAAGTCGAAGATCCTGTTGCAGAAAGTATGGAGGTCTGGCATAGGATGGGATGATGAGTTGAAAGAGGATGAGTGTAAGGAATGGGAAAGGTGGTTGCAGGATATAAAACAACTGGTCAATATGCGTATGCCCCGGTGGTATGGATGCACTTCTTCGAGTTTCGAACTACACGTGTTTGGAGATGCTAGCGAGGTCGCATATTCAGCTGTGGCGTTTCTGGTTAGTCAAGACACATCTGGAAAAACCGATGTAGCGATGGTCGTCGGTAAAGCTCGTGTCGCTCCGCTGAAAGTCGTTTCCGTGCCCCGTCTTGAACTTCAAGCAGCTGTTTTGGCGTGTAGGTTAGCCTTCACAGTAGAGAAGGAGCAGAAAGTCCTAATAGTGCGTAAATATTTGTGGTCTGACTCAAAAACCGTTTTGAAGTGGATTCATTCTGACCCACGTGATTTTCAAAAATTCGTATCGCACAGGTTGGCTGAAATTGACCGAAAATCCAATACCAATGATTGGCGTTGGGTACCATCTGCTGAAAATCCAGCAGATGAGGCCACTAAAATTTGCTGGCCCACGAACTGTAAGTTGTGGTTGACTGGTCCGTCGTTTTTACGACTTCCTAAAGATGAGTGGCCACCTAATGAATATGACGATGCTGTTGAGGTAGATTCCGAGCGACTGGAAAAGGTTAACGTAGTGAGGCAATGTGAATCTTTAATTGATATTCGTCGGTTTTCTTCCTGGATTCGAGCTGTAAGAGTTACTGCGCGAGTTCTTGCGTTCGTAGGTATGTGCCGGAAGAAACAATCAGATCCGTTGACGATTGATAATATTCGAGAAGCGGAAATTATTTTGATCAAGCAATCTCAGGCAGAGACATTCTCCGAGGAGCTGAAAGTGCTGAAGACCGGGAGTGCTTTACCTGCGATGAGCAAGATCCGTGATTTGGATCCCTTTGTGCATGATGGAGTGCTAAGAGTGAGAGGACGGTTGAGTGAGTCACCGATGCTGACATTCGATGAAAAGCATCCTATCATATTAGACGGACGCAATTATACTGCACGACTTCTTGTACTTGACCATCACAAGCGCGCGCACCATGCCAATCACGAAACAGTAATAAACTGTATTAGGGAGAAATATTGGATAACACGGATTAGGCGAACTGTCAAAGCGGTTGTATCGAGTTGTCAATTTTGTCGTATTCGGCGCGCACTTCCTTCTCCGCCTAAGATGGCAGATTTACCCGCTACTAGACTAGTAAATACTAGGAGAGCTTTTGTGCATTGTGGCGTGGACTATTTTGGGCCAATGGAGGTTGCTATTGGCAGGCGTCGCGAAAAAAGGTGGGGTGTCATTTTCACCTGTCTTGTAACTCGGGGCGTTCATATCGAGGTAGCCGCATCTCTTTCAGCAGATTCGGCCATAATGGCAATCCGACGTTTTGTTGCTCGTCGTGGACAGCCGTCTGTTATGTTTAGCGATAGGGGAACAAATTTTGTTGGCGCCGATGCCGAGTTGAAAGCCGCATTGCGCGACATGGAACACGACAAAATTAATGACTTCATGTTGACAAAACGAATCTCGTGGCAGTTTAACCCTCCAGCAGCCCCACATATGGGCGGGTGTTGGGAACGGTTAGTTAGGTCGGCTAAGACTGCGTTGAAAGCCACGTTGAAGGAGCGAGTGCCTAGAGAGGAGGTTTTAGTGACGTTGTTAACAGAGGCAGAGATGATCATCAATAGCAGGCCATTGACATACGTCGGTGATGATCCTGATGGGCCAATTGCACTAACTCCCAACCACTTGTTGCTAGGTACTGCGTCGGGCGCATCTACGCTAGGGTCTTTTAATGCGTCGGATTTAAATGGTAGAAAGGCCTGGCGGAAAGCTCAAGCTCTAGCGGACATGTTCTGGAAGCGTTGGCTCAGGGAATATGTACCCACGCTTCAGAAACGTCAGAAGTGGTTCAGCGATGCACCACCGGTAAAAATAGGTGATCCGGTGCTAATTTTTGACCAAAATCAGCCCCGAAATACCTGGCCTAGGGGAATTATTAGCGCGGTTCACCCCGGCCGCGATGGCCAAGTAAGAGTGTGTACAATTAAGACCCGCAATGGGTTCCTAAGGCGACCTCTTGTAAAGGTTGCTGTGTTGCCTACCGAGGATGGTGTTTCTGAACAAGGGGGTGGAAATGTAGACAACGCAATGCAGCAACCTAGTGCCTATAATATTTGAATATTTCGCGCGGTGATTTCCGGCTTTGCATGCGCGTCCCTGCGCTTGTCGCTTACCCCGCGCCTGTCCCCCCGCGGCCCCCCGGCCCCGCCTGCCGCCCGCCGCGGGCGCTAGAATAGCTAGATTTTTGGGGAGTTCGTCTGTCGCGACCCGCGGGAACGCATGGACTGCGCATGCGTGCCATATATACCTACCTACTAAGTGATAATTATGTTGATTTCAAGTGTTGTTATACTAGTGTGCTAATTAAACCGATAACTCCATAGCTCGTGATCTTCTCATTCCGAACCCTGCGCCGAAATCCTACAATGACATTCATTTATTTATATATAATATAATTTATATATAATATAATTTATATATACATATATAAATAAATTTAAAATTTAAAAGCCCCGACACAATTAAACATTTCTAAGAACCACCAGTAGAAAACCGGCATTCAAATAAAAAAAATCAAATCGAAATCGGTTAACCCTTTTAAGAGCTACAGATAGACACACATAGTGGTCAAACTTATAAAACCCCTACGCTACGTTTTGTGTCGCGGATTAAAAAATGCTACTGCTTGGTGGTTGAATATCTGGAAAAGGTACTTTCCAATAAAGCTATTGCAAAATAGCTATGATATATTGGCCAACAACAATATTATAAACCAGCAACATCGCGGCCGATAATACAGGCAGATAATACGTGCTACATACGCCGTCTATTGGTTTTTTCATCCATGGCTAAGACCAATTTGGATCAACAAAGAATACAGTATATTTTGCTGTAAAGAAGGTACGTACCGCACTAAAAAATAATAATTTTAACACCTTATCATAATCACTAGTTTGACATAATGCTGCTATCAAATTTGAAATAGTTATTGAGAAATGGTACTAAGCTGGTAACATTATTGGTGTTGTAAATGTATAAAGGCCGGATGCACAGAAATCCTAATATTTGTTTCGGATGCCCTTTTTGTGTGATCAATATAAATATTTAGGGTTATGAACATTTATCACTTCCAAGAACTGAGTAAGGCTTGGAACTCATCAGGCTATTCAGAGGTGGAAAAAAAAAATAACTAAAACAGTTTTTATGATCATTCGATATTTTATTTCATTTTATCTTTGTGTTGTATTGTCATCGGGTTTTCATGCAAAACGTCAGAACTTTCAACCAATAAACAAGAATTCGTAATAGATTAAAAAAAGTCATGTTTTAGGGATTTAGAATGCATTGTCATCGAGTTGTGAGTTACCCTGAAAGTTTCAGCCGGATAGCTAATCGGGAAGTGCTCGAAATTGGAGTTGCAAGATTCCACCCGGCAACCCGGCAACGACAGACAGTCAGACAAGAAAGTGACTTAATAAAATCTTAGTAATAAAAATGAGTTGCTAGAGTATTTTTCCGGCGAGTTGATTTGGTGAAATCAATCTTCGTCCCACCTTGCAGCCTGTTGGTTTAAAGCGTAATATATATTTAGAGCATCTTTACAGCGTATATTAAAATTAATCGTCCAAATTAAACACCCAGTAGAACTTTATCGACAATTTAGTAAACAAATTATTTCCTCTCATAACCCTTATTCCGTCTCAATAGAGTTCTATTTGGCATGTTTGTGATGTCGGTAAACAAACTGAAGACTGCGTAATCAAAATATTAAACCTCATAATAAATTATGGAAGGAACGATAAGCGATTCGACAGAAGTTGCCGGTTTCAAGGTAATTGTTGATATTAGGACGAATTACGGCTTTTAGATAGCAAATGCAATTTTATTGGGGCCGTTTTATTAGCAAATAAACAGGAGTTGATTATTTGGGAATTGGACTTTGTTCTTATTTTATTTACCTATATAAAACATTAACGAATGCCAAGCGAAAAACTCAAACAAGGTGTATCGGAAAGAAAAAAATGGGATCGCCCGCCGCCTGGGACATGAACCCGCATCACAGTCTTTCTTAAGCGCGGGAAGGGCTCTACCCAATTGATTGCCAGATAATTTTTTCTTTCCTTTATTGCATTGGAGTTTGCTTAGTTATGACTTGTTATAAAGTAAGAGAGAGTCTGCCAGTGTCCAGTCGTACCAAAATGAGCACGGCCGGCCACTTTATGGCGAGCCCTTTTGACCTTTTCGCTTTAAAAGATTATTTTTAGTAGCTAACTATGACTACATAAAATACCTTAGCGTATGCTGAGTCGGAACCTTTTCCTGACATCGCGCAACATTTCACGGTGTGTATGTATTGTATTTGTTTTATCTTTATATGTGTGTATGTTTTGTATTTGTTTGAATGTTGTGTGATGTCGTGAATGAATGTATTTTCTTTCTTTCTTTCTTTCTTTAATGAAGGCATGAGTCCTGGCTGAGTCCGGCCGACCGCCGGAAGGCCTCCGCCGTGGCCTAACGACTGTGGTCCTAAGACCACTGGGACCGACTTCTTAACGTGCCCGAAGCATGGTAGGGTTCAGATGTAAATACCACAGAAAAGGTCACCCATGTAAGCTATAGGGTGACCGCAGCGAACGTTGCAGATCTTATACGACGGGCCAGGCGAGCTTCGCTTCGTGCACTACAAAAAGTAGTTAGGTTACTCTACGCAACTTTACTCATTATTCTGCCGCTAAGTAGTAGTGCGCAAGCATTACTATGTTCCGGTTTGAAGGGTATTGTAGCCAGCAAAATTACTGGGCTAATAAGACTTAATATCTGATGTCTCGAGGTGATGAGCGCAATGCAGTGCCACGCAGAGCTTTTTATGTTATTAAAAGTTCTGGGTTGCACTGCAATTGTTATGGGCAGGCGTGGCGTATACCATCAGGCGAACGACTTGCTCGTCTCATCACTCAATTCCATAAAAAAACTGGCCAAGTGCGAGTCGGACTCGCGCAAGAAGGGTTCCGTACCATTATCTATAAAAAAACGGCAAAAAATCTCGTTTGTTGTATGGGAGCCGCCTTAAATATTTATTTTATTTTATTTTTTAGTATTTGTTGTTATAGCGGCAACAGAAATACATCATCTGTGAAAATTTTAACTGTCTAGTTATCATGGTAAATGAGATACAGCCTGGTGACAGACGGACAGACTGACAGACGGACGGACAGCGGAGTCTTAGTAATAGGGTCCCGTTTTACACTTTTTGGTACGGAACCCTAAAAACTCATAGGGATCTAAACCGGTTCTCAAAAGTGTCAAACATAAAAATTACAGTCATTGTGTTAAAACAACACATAAATACATTGTTCCATAGTACTTCCAGTCCCTTTCGGCGCCGCACCAGTAGAGCTAGTATATATAGAACAACGGTCAATACATCCTACAAGATACCGTATATTCAATTACCGGCGACATGCAGGGAGGTAATGGACCGCAATCATCACGTCCCGCGGTGACAACACTGAGGCTCTCAGACGAAGGGGTTTTTGCGGGGTATGAGTGGCCATTTTGGTTTCGTTGAAGGATGATTGTTTTGTTAATTATACTCTTGTGGAATTGTTCCCTAGAGGTATATTTTTAAAGGAATGGCAATAATAAATTAATTAGAGATAAAGTATTTTGTAATACTTTGTCTTTGAAATTAATATTATAGTAACCCTAGTTTTAAGCATCCGTCATCTTTCATACAAATAGTGATGTCAGTGTCATAGATAATAAGATATATGTACCACAGACTATACGAAAGAAGAGATAAATAAAAGAGGGAAATACCAGTTACTATTTATTGAACACTTGAGACACGAGTTGTTGCAAAAAAGTTTATTATTTCATCATCTTCCAAGACTTCCACGTGAATACTGACGAAGCCTGAGCATACGCGCTAACAGTTTTCAAAGTCGTCTGTTTCATTTCTACATTTAAATGTAGGACTCTTCTACAATTTTTTACCTTGGTAAATACCACACCTTTGCTAGATATTCGACCGACAAGCAGTAGTGTGCAAACATCACAGTGTTCCACTTTGAAGGACATTGTTTCAAGCGAAATTACTGAGAATTATGAGCTATTGCCTCAGAGTGACGAGCACAGTGCATTGTAGCGCAAGATTTTGCAAAACATCAATTTCTGGGCGGTGCCTGTTGCTTACCATCAGATGTACGACCTGCTCGTCTCACAGTCACTCAGTTATAATAAACAAATATCTGATTTCTTTGAGAAATGATAGCCCGAGTGCTAATAATCTATAACTGGAAGGGACCATTATTTTTAATTCCACGCATAATTCGAAAATATAATTGGAAATGAAATGAACAAGAAATTGGGCTAATGCACACTTCCACACTAATCCATACTAATATTAGATATAAATCTGAAAGTAACTTTGTGCATTTGTTTGTCTTTATATTTGTTATCGACCAGCTCGACTCGTCATTTAGTTACATAAAAAAAAAACTTAATTTTTAAATCTCACGCGCACGAAATCGCAGCCAGCAGCTAGTAGACATAGGCAATTTACTCTGTACTAGCAAACTATTAGTTGATTTACCGAGGAGCTGGTATATTTCGTAAACTATGATCGTACGACTCGCACGTTGAATTGCAATGTATTGCATACAGACAGTCACGCAATGCACATGCATCGCTATTTATAGGTATTTGAGCATTATTCGAATACAATTCTAGTTTTTAGCCTTGGGAAACGAATGGTTAAAAAATTAAGTATGCTTTATTTAAGGCCTCTGCAATAGAGTCGACCAGAGAGCATTGCTACGGAATAAAAATGTACCTATCATATTTCCTACACGTAATAAAAATATATTTTTTGCCTTAGCATATCGATTATTAACCGACTTCAAAAAGGAGAAGGTTCTCTGTTCGATCGTGTTTTTTTATGTTTTTTACCACAGATCTCTGTCATTAATGAACCGATTTGGAAAATTCTTATTATATTGGTTCAGTATAGCTACGAAGTGGTCCCATAAATATAAATTTTATCGATATTTGACCTTGGACTTCGAAGATACATTGAAGTCGCTTTTTGTATTTTTCTAAAAAATAATTATTTTATTTGTATGACTGTCTATGTATGAAAGTCCTTACTTCTTCTTTTTAGTGTGTCGCAGCTACCATTATATTTATAATTTCAAATTAGGTAAATATTTTATTACAAATTTATTACAAAACGTAAAACAAGTTATTTTGACGTAGAAGACTTCATTAAATCTAACAAAGCCGTCTGACGCCTTGAGCAAATAATAAAAACGGACGAAATCTCTCTAAGCAATAGTGAAGAATAAATATCTCTGGATGTGACGGCCGATCGGCATAACATGATGTAAATGTGTGCGTGAGGCTTGTGTCTAATGTTACTACATTCATTCATTCGTCGGATTGTCTTTGGCTTGTGAGTACGAGTGGACCGACACATCACGGGTGCTTCACTTTTGAATTTGTCGACGAGGCGTCCGCCTTCTTTTATTCGTCCAAATCTGACGGATCAAAGATTTTTTTCTTTTCATGTAAAATTTCCTCCATGCTAATAATTTTCTAATTCTTTGTTTTATAGCTGAACTAGCTTTTTCCCGCGACTTCATCCGCGTAGACGACAGAAGCCGATAGTCGTCTTTTTCCAAAACCATTTTAGCAATACCTCGGCAGTATATGAGGGCGCATACTACTGAGAGGGCAAGCTGTATCTACGTAGTCACCCAACCGATTTTGATGTGACACACTCTATAATTGCAGTTGGCAGTTTCCTCGTCTATAGATAACAAACATACAAACAAACAGACAAAAAACCTAAAAACCATGGATTCGTGTTCAGTACCCTCTAAGTAGTCGATCCCAGTTGGTTTTTCAAAAACTTTTTTAATGTACAGAATTGGCTGAGTTCCATTTTTATAATAGTATAGAAATGTGCTCTGCGTTGGAGTCTATTTATGTTTTTTTTTTTACACTTAATAGATCCATGTTTGGCCACTATCTCGCCTGATGTGAAGCGATGATGTGGCCTAAGATGAAGCACATAGATCTAGAGAGAGACGGCAGTTAAGCGGCTGCTCAGACCCGTCTCCCCGATGGTTCACCGAACATCATCCCGAAACACGACTAGGTCGCTTGACGGTATGGCTTTGTTCGGTGGGTGGTATTACAACCACGGCCAGAGCCTACCACTCCAAAGCGCGTAAGCGGGTTTCATCACGATGTTTTCCTTCACCGTTTTAAAGCGAGCGTGCAAAATCTGCACTTAACTATAAGTCATTGGTGCAGGGCGAGTCGGGATTCGAACCCAGGTGCGTCGGATCGAAAAGCGCACGAGTCCCCGCTGAGCCACACTCGCTCTAAAGAATATAAACCGCGTATTCGCGTAACAAGGTAGCGTAAGTCGAGGTATTACTTACTTACATACATTTCAACACCCAAAACCTTCACTTATTAATTCAAGGACCCATGTTTTGGGGACACAACTAAACACTAACTATACCTAATACCCGCATTTACATATTTCTAAGGTATACTTAGTAAAATGCGTATTGCAAAGTTACCAATCATCATTTTAATGGCATGGTCGAAACATCCATGTTTCGCAAGATACCCGTTTCCGATGCAATCGGTAAGTTCGGCCCAGTGTTGGGACACTGACCCAGTCTAACTTTGTTGAATGGTAGCAAAACTTACATAAGGCTAGGTCAGCGATTGACCCTTTTTTGACCGACTTAAAAAAGGAGGAGGTTCTCTATTTGATTGTATTTTTTACAAGCTTTTTAACTTGCAATGCTTGTTTGTTTGGGTCAAATCTTGCATGCTGAATCAGAACAAGTTCCTCTTGTCCTACGGATTTGAAGCCTATAGAATATATAGCATACAGACTAACATACATACAAAAATATAACAAAGATTAATAAACCTTCTCATTAAACTACTTCACACGGTTCGAAAATTTCGCTACTTACCTGTATCCCCGGAAATCCTTGTAATCAGGAACTTACAGTTCTTTATGCACCGTCGGAACTTGGAGCCTGTAGGAATTCATTGGTCCTAGTCGACGCCAGCCTCTACAGTCGCTTTGCTATCTGTCCCTGAATCCGTCCACGAAGCGTTTCTTTGAATTTATGGTCGTCTTATGATCGGTACTTAAAAATCTGGTCTATATTCCAATCATTCCTTATCATGATGGTAATTCAGCTTATCTAAAATGTTCATCGAAATAATCGTAATATCATTAAAACCCATCTAATAAGAATTATAAGAAAAGCCGCTTCCACCTCTATTATTAAGCGTAGCTAAAGAGACCGCTTATGAGCAAAGCATATTACTCCATTAATGAATTCAATAAAGTTAAATTATGAATGATTAATTATGATATAGATATTACATAAGTAATTTTCTTCAAGGATTGATTATATCATAAAATGTTATAATACTTTTTGTTTTTTTTTTTGTTTTTTGCCGTATCTTCTGAGTAGTGGTTCTTTTTCCGATACGGTGGTAGTCATTATGATAATTTGACGTTCATAAGTGCGTCTGTGATGCCAAAATGATTAAAGAGATTTTGATTTTGTAGTTAATGCACCCTTTGACTTGTATTTTTTTATAAATAAACGTCTGTATGTTGATATTTATTTTGTACTAGCTATGCCCTGCGGTTTTACCTGCGGTTTTACCCGCGGCCTTCCGGGATGACAAGTAGCTTATATCTTTTTCCAGGAGATTTGGTACGTACATACTTGATTCATCAAAATCCGTTCTGGTTTTTCCGTGATTCAGTAAAAAACATCCACCCATCCGTCCATCCAAGTAGGAAAGGATAGGATAAATAGGATTTAAAAAACAAAAACCTTTAAAATCATCCAGTTACAATCGAATATTTTGATATCGAAGTAAACATTTCCAGTTGTGGTTTTCCTCATTGCATCCTTATTCATTTACCATTAGTCGTATAAGGTAGTTTATATTTTTAAATAGTGATGTTTCAATCATTAAATATTAAATCCCCATATGAGGACGCCCACCAGCCAGGTGGAGACGACCTGCGACGACCTGCGAAAGGCGGCCGGTAGAAACTGGATGAGAAGACCCGAAGATCGGGCTCAATGGCGTTCATTGAGAGAGGCCTATATCAAGCAGTGGACGACTACAGGCTGATGATGATGACGATATGAGGAATACGAAATACGATAAGAATAAGTTTAAGATTCGGTTTCGTTTTTGGTATAGCTATTTTAACAATTGTTATGAAGTAACTTAAATGTTAATAACTAGCAGGACATAAACAGTTAAATTATTATTTAAATTAACTATGTACAACTAGAAAAATCATATTCAGCCACAGTGACATACAAAAATCAACCACAAAAGCAAAAAAAATATTGACCATATGAAAATGTTGATACACTGCGGCAGAATAATGAACCGGAGCGTTTGCTCTTTGCACGAAATCAAAAAAAAGAAAGAAATAAAAATACAATGGCAAGTTTTGTGTTAAAACCAGAGTTTAATTCGGGGGTAAAACACATTTAATACATACCCCAATGTGAAACAATCTGAAGTGATTATTGCAGAGAATACATTTAATTGCATTACCTACCAATTTAAGTAAATACATCTAAGATGACTTCATATCCTTCATTTAGCAGTGTTAGGTAAATACTTCTGCGTTTGTCCGATGATGTTTCTGAGAATGCATTATTTATAAGTACCTTTTAATGATGTTTAATTCCTTTGAAGTTTATGAGCAAAGGATCGTGATTATAATTAGCATTAGTGACGTCATTTTTAGTTCTTCAGTAGCTGACCAAGTGCGAGTTAATTTTTATTTGCAATGTAATTGATTTACGAGAACAGCTCGTTCATCTGATGGTAAATAAGACGCTTTGCCCTTAACATAACGTAAGTGTGGTACAACTTAGCACATGCAAGCATATCTATCGTAAGTGGTACCACAGTCCTAGAGTTTCTGACGTTACATGTCTTTATCGGTTAAATTTGATCTATCGAGACAGAACAATGTGATTCATCACAATGTGAATATCAAACACAAATGTAATTTAAAAAAACCGGCCAAGTGCGAGTCGGACTGTCGGACGAAGGGTTCCGTACCATTATCTATACACCAGGCGAGATAGTGGCCAAACATAGATCAATTAAGTGTTAAAAAAAAATGGCAAAAAATCACGTTTGTCGTATGAGAGCCCCCTTAAATATTTATTTTATTCTGTTTTTTAGTTTTTAGTTCAGTATTTGTTGTTATAGCGGCAACAGAAGTACATCATCTGTGCAAATTTCAACTGTCTAACTATCACGGTTCATGAGATACAGCCTGGTGACAGACGGACAGACAGACAGACAGATGGACAGCGGAGTCTTAATAATAGGGTCCTTTTGGGTACGGAACCTTAAAAAAGGGCTTAAAAATTGCTCTCAATGTGAGAAAGCTCAGTGAGAAATACTTACATTATCTTTACTTGCTTAGGTAGGTACTTTAGATTTCACGTCATCGTGAGGATTTTTTTTATCCATCATCTCGAGTCTTTACTCAGTGGGTCTTTGTCGGCTTTGCAACCGATTGTAATTTATTTATAATTAGACACGCAATTTAAAACTATTTGCCGACTATTATATAAATAATTGTGCATTTTTTATCGCGAAGGAAGTTATTACATAGTGCACAGAGTGGTAAGAAATTAAGTAATTTATCGCTAAACGTATAACTATACGGGATTATATCATTACTGTTTAATAACGAGTACATTTTAAAATGAAAAGTGTAATTTTAGAGCTATGTCATTAGTTAGGACGCGTGTAAGGCTGTGTGCACGGGGCCGCTATTTATTTTACCACGTTTATATTAAGTCACTTTCTTGTTTGTCGCTCTGTTTGCAGTTTCGGGTAGAAATTGCAACTCAAATTTTGAACACTTCCCAATTAGCTATCCGGTTGAAACTTTCAGGGAAGCTCACGACTCGATGACAATGCATTCTTAATCCTTTTATTAGCATGCAATGCCGAGCTTACCTCAAAAGGCACATAAAAACATAGTTTTTAAATTAATTTTTTGATCTGTCATTTTCCTGTTTAATTTCTTGATTTCCGCTTCTACTTATATTGCTATGCCCTATTTGAGACATATGTCTCTGCATAAAAAATTAAAATCCCTGTAGCATGTATGATGCAATAAATGATTGAATATGAATATGATGATAAAATATTAGTAAGTCATTGGTAATTTGCTTTTCATCTAATAGATACAAAATACATTCAGATGCCATTAAATAGTCCACGAACAAGTTTCGCGATATCCAATTCACTAAAAGTAATTGAACTTGAACATCAAGTATTCAATTACATCCTCTAACATTGAATTAAATGCAAATCCCAGAAGTTGTTACTTGTAACTTAGATACGGTCGCTTGAAATGCATTTGAGCCAAGAAACTGGGAGCTATTAACATTCTTCAAGAGCAGTGCTATCGGTCGAAGTCGCAAGTTGCGTAATATCCCGAGATGTAGCAAAGTGTATTCAAAGTTTTATAAACTGGTTCAAACTGATTCACGCAAACTGGTTATGATTTGAACTTCTACAACGAGTGCCAAGCGAGAACGAAATAAAGAGAAATTAGCGGTAAGCTGATGTAGGTACATAGAAAACAAGAAATCGTTAAAATAGTTGACATTCCTCCTGCCAGCACAAAGCGTTTCGCTTCAACTTTCATAACGCGAAGCTAAGGAATAGAACACCTTACCAGCGTCTCTGTTTCCCGATTCTTATAATCTAGGTGTCTGTCTGTCTACAGATGGGGTTTTAGTCAGTAGGTGGTCTAGGCCTAGTCTAAACTATCCGGGCCCTCCATTCTCGGGTATCCACGAGGATTTCTCCCGTAAAAGACATAAAAAAAGATTTCCAAGCCATGACTTCTCTCACAAAAAGATGAGCAAGCAAGTAACCAAGGTAAGCAAAGGCATTTAATTGAGGATTAGCGGGTATTCCACGCATCGCATGCCAATTCTGTTGAGGATTACAACTCTATTTCATCTAAACAGCAGGGAATCGTAGATCTCAAACACCGATCCCTACTGTTAGTACCAAGTCAGCGCTGACTTGACTCCATTTCGGAGTCAGTCGCTGACCGCATCTAAGTATATTGGCCTTAACGCCCTCATTAACATCATCGTCATCATCAGCCCATCACGTTCCCATTGCTGGGACACGGGCCTTCTCTCATAGAAAGTATGTGCCATAATCTACCACGCTGGCCCAGTGCGGGTTGGTGGATGTCACATGTCCTTGAATTTCTTGTGATTAATTCTTGGACTTGCCGGTTTCCTCACGATGCTTCCTTCATCGTTTTTAGAATGAGTGTTAAATCCGTACATAACTTAAGAAAGTAAGTGGTGCGGGGCCAGCGGCATTCAAACTCCGGTGCGTCGGATCGAAAGTCGCACAAGCTCCCACTGAGCCACACTCGCTCTGCAAAACGAAACGCTCCCATACTCTTAATAAAATTATATATACCTAGGGTATAAGTAGATAGGCACTTAGTAAAAGCCGCGTATAGCTAGAGACTAGCTTCATCTAAGTTACAAGCCAGAAGTAGATATATAACTTGCTATTACACGATTTCTGGTTTACAAATGTTGTGGTTCCGGTTAATATTATTAGTGATATCATCCAGAATAATCTTAACAGTGATTGGCTACATTAGCAGTTAATTAATGGAGTCGTGATGATGATCACAAATGAGGTAATTGATTTTAATCCGCATTTATCTCGTATCAACTTAAAGTGGTGATGTCATCCTCGTAACTTTTAGCTGTAGGTACCTACTAAGCTGTATAATAGTTTCATTGAACTATTTTTTTATAGGATGAGACGAACAAGTCGTTCGCCTGATGATAAGCGCCACGCCTGCCCATAACAATTACAGTGCCACCGTGATCTTTACCATAAAAAGCACTGCATTGCGCTCATCACCCCGAGACATCAGATATTAAGTCTCATATGCCCAGTAATTTCGCTGGCTGCTGCCTAGTATTCCCTATGAAGTGCATGTATTGTAGCCTGAGCCGTTCGTAACTGCCCTGTTAGGTTAAACAACGATCGCTGCGGTCACCACTTAATCCGTTTGTGTAGTATTTACAATACAATACTATACAATAATACTTTATTGAGCACCAAAACAGGAAACAAAAGTTTACAGTTATATAAAATAGTGGTAGAACAATGGGCGGCCTTATCGCTAAGTGCAATTTCTTACAGGAAACCTTTGGATGGACAGGAAATAAAGATGTAATAAATTGCGGTCAGTTGGTGTGCAAGAAGTAGTTAATATAAAAGATATAATGTAGTAAATACAAAACTTTAAAAATATAATAGTATAGACATACAAACATAATATAATAATAAATACAAACAAAATAATACATAACTATAAATGTATGATAAATATTACATATAATTATATTATATAAAAACAAATATGATTAGCAGATGCATATATTACGATTTATAATTTAGCAGTTGTTGGACAAGTAGCGCTTCTTAACAAGATTTTTAAAGATTTATTTACTTTATTTTTTTTATATACATACGCTACTGCGCTTTGAAGGGCATGTTAAGCGTTCGGTCAGTTGTCGTTTTAGGACAACAGTCGTTAGGTCATGTCGGAGGCTTTGGGGCGGTCTATAAATTCGGCACCAGGGCTGGCTAGACTCTCAGGAGTGGTGATAATTACGGGAAAAAATCACACACTAACACATAAAATATTTCTTCGGAAAGTCGTAGTTCTCAATATTTTAGCGACAACACTATTTTTTCCACGTTTTTATTCACTTTTTTGTCACTTTTTTGTTTGTCTGTCTGTCGGTCGTTCCGGGTGGAATCTTGCAACTCAAATTTCGAGCACTTCCCGATTGGCTATCTGGCTGAAACTTTCAGGATAGCTCACAAGTCGATTACAATGCATTCTAAATCTATAATAAGGTAGTGATTAGATATTTTTTTTTTAATCTATTATGGATTTTTGTTTTTGGGAATTAAATAGCAACACATACTGAGGAAGTACACATCATCAGTAGTAGTGGCCACATCATCGCTTTACATCAGGCGAGATAAAGGCCAAACAGATCTATAAAGCGTAAAAAAAAAGTATCCAAATACTTTTTTGCCGCCTATAGATCTCAAATTTTGCTAAGCGCTTTCAAACCTAATCACCTAGTACATAAGAAAGTGCAAAACGCATTTAAAATCCAGCGTTACCCCGCGGATTGTATGAGTCATCATCGTCAAAGTACATTTATAGGCAAATAGTACCTATTCCGTTTCAAGGCAACTGTGTAGCACTCACGATAGACTGGCACAGGTCTTACCGTTTACCATGGCAGGTTGCGTCATCGGCAATTGATATCGTGCTACGATCGCTTGTCTATGGAGTGTCAATTGCTTACCTGAAACAAGAATACATTTTAAATTAGACTATAAAAAAAAGTTAAATTATTTTTATCTTGAAAATTTGCGACAACCCTAACTTAACATTATTGTTTGCTATTATTTCAAGTTATTAAATATTGTATCGACAGCTTCTATGGTGTAGTGGTTGAGTAGGTTGGCTCAAATCTCATAAAGCATCGAGGTTGCGTCTTCTATTAATGAAGAAAGGAAATATATATATAGGTTTTTAACAACGTGACGAGACGAATAGGTCGTTATGCTAAATCTTGTGCGTTACTGTCAGACGCTCTTCGCCCTGAGACAAAAGCTCTGTCTCAAAATGCCTAGTAGTTAAATATCCTACTTTCCTACTTATCCTTCTTCCTACTAATATTATAAACGCGAAAGTTTGTAAGAATGGTTGTATGGATGTACCTTTGTTACTCTTTCACGCAAAAACTACTGAATGGATTTGGATGACACTTTACAATAATATAGCTTACACATCAGAATAACACATAGGCTACTTTTAATCCCGGGAAACCGCGGGCAAAACCGCAGAGCGGAGCTAGTACATTATAAATTTAAAAAACCCCCAACACAATAAAACATGTCTAAGAACCACCGGTAGAAAACCTGCTTTCAAATAAAAAAAACTGCGTCCAAATCGGTACATCCGTTTAAGAGCTACGGTGCCACAGGCAGAAACACAGAACACAGACAGATACACATAGTGGTCAAACGTATAACAACCCTCCTGTTCTATCGGGAGCTAACAATATGAATCTGCAATACCAAATATATAACAAAAAATACACAAAATAGTCCAAACTTCGTTTATTCAGCGCTCGCGAATTAAGTCTTCTACTAAAAGCAAACTTTCCAGAGTTCAACTCGCCAGCTAATTTTATCTTAAACTAAGCACTACTTAGGCTCACTTAAGCTCAAGTCCTCTATAGTTATTGTTCAAGTCGCTCAAAGTTAAATGTTTTGTACTAACTCTAAAGCTTTGAGAAGAAGAAGACAGTGAAATAACTTCACAGAAGAACTAGATTTTTGCAAGCTTTTGCAATGTTTGTTTGTTTGGGTCAAACCTTGCAAGTTGAATACGAACCATTTCCTCTTATCCTACTGAGCTGAAATTTTGCATACTTGTCAAAGTCCAAAGACAATGCAAAATTATGGTGACATCTAGCTGATCTGATGATGAAGACGGAAGGTGGGCAATGGAACTCTTTGACGGATAATCATAAACTAGCAGTGTTTGAGCTCATTTTAATCTGCTCGCGGTTCTGATTATGAATTTGTTAAAGGCTTATATTGAACAATATATTTTTCAAAATTTTTTATACACTCCTGTCTAGATATAGAAATTATCAGGCTAGGTATGATCTGGCTGCGAAGGTAAGCGTGTAACATCGTAGACCGTATCATCGTTTATCATCAGGGATATAGTGGTCAAAAGCAAAACTATATTAAATAAAAAAACCTATGATTTAATTAACTTTTATATAGATGAACAAATCGATGCACTTCTAATTGAAGTTTTTTGAGAATATTACTTTGTAATTTTTGAAATCTTTAAAACTTTTGAAAATAATTATTTATTATGAATTATATTATACTAGCTGCGTCCTGCGGTTTCACTCGCTGATGAAAAATCCTATGTGTTATTGCAGGATCTAGAGTATCTGGGTAACAAATTTTATCAAAATCCGTTCAGCCGCTGTGGCTTGACGAGGGAACAAACATACTTACACACTTACACGCATGTATAATATTAGTAGGGTAGTATGATTTATACTATTGACCATAACAGCTTTAACAACGTCACCTAATGTCGTAATAGTCAAACTATAAAACACGTATTTTAGACTAAATTTCCTTATTTAATACGCGCCAAAAATATATTTTTTTTATTTATTACTTATAGGCAAGCATTTGACCGCAGTCTCACCTGATGGAAAGTGACGACGCTGTCGAAGATGGATCATGCTTGCCTAGATACCGATTCACTCGAGACTTGAAGACACCCAGATTATAAGAATCGGGAAACAAAAACGCTGGTAAGGTGTTCCATTCCTTAGCTGTTCGCATTAAAAAGGTCGATGCAAAACGCTTTGTTCGGGCAGGAGGAATGTCAACCATGTATGGATGCCGAGTATCCGTGCGTCTTGTTGTCCGATGGTAGAAAGGAGATGGACATTAAACTTATAAGTACTAAAAATAATAGTTAATCGAAAACGTGACAGTTTTTCTACCGCCCGTTTTTAGCTGTGGCATCACTTTTTACGAGCGAGCATAGCTGATACAATCAAATTATCGTGATATGGTCAAATTATCACTATTAAATTTATGAGTCAAAATAAGTGTTATAAATTGTTAAGGCAAAATTAAAAGTGATTATTGAACTTTATTAATATTAGAACCGACGGTATATTGAATATTTTACTCGTGGTAGGTCTCTCGTATGCGGGTCCGTCTGCGGAGGTACCACAGCTTTGTCAGTTATTCTGCCGCCAAGCAAAGCTGAAGGGCATTAATAAGGGTTAGTAGCCAGCGAAATTACTGGGCATATATGAGACTTAATATGTAATGTCTCGGGGTAATAAACGCATTTCAGTCCTACGCAGTGCTTTTTATGGTATTAAAAGTTCTGGGTGACACTGCAATTGTTATGGGCAGGCGTGACGTTTACCATCAGGCGAACGATTTTTTGTTGATTTGTTCGTCTCACCATTCGGTTCCATAAAAAAAAAACTTAAGTAGTGACTCACCCATTCAACGAGCGTGATTTAAAATGTCTCTTAATAATGGTGAAAACAGCAAAATCTATAGAGTAGTACCCCTAGGTACTATGCGAATAAAAAGACAAATGCGAATAGCGAATTCGTTGGATATTAAAACTCGTGGTTCGGTGGTTCGAATCTCTTCTGTTGGACGAATATTAACGCACAAAACTGCAAGACTTTGTTTCGCGTCGTGGGGCCTTGGTCTCTAGTTTCTGGCAAGTTCGATACAACTATTGATTATTCTGTGATACAACCGAATTAACTTTTTTATGTCTATCTAATCTCAGAAAAAGTATCTTATAATGTCTTCATAGGATATCTACATCAATTATATGTGCGTGACCTGATCTACACATATGATATTCTACGATATCTATAATCCATAAAAAAACGTATTACTTAAGGCAGCAAAAAAGGTAATAAAATATATGCAGGACAGTCACAGTACATTAGGATAACAGTAGGCAATGTCACTTGTTATCTCAAAACCGGTCACCCAATTTAATAAAAAAGTAAACTTTTAGAATCTTCTAGATCTAGTGGCTATTAGACGACTATCAAATGTTACCGCTACTATGATGTGAATTCCAATAGCGTATCTTCTCAAATCGAAATCTAAATCTCTTAATACATTGTAATGAAATCAGGCGTGACGTTGCGGATATTCATCTCAAATCTGAAACGCAACGAAAATATGTAGTGTAATTCCAAAAAATATTATATTATTCTAACAACAACCTACATAATATTCAGCGGAATTATCCTATCCTACTTCCTACTTTTTCCTACCTAATAATATTATAAACGCGAAAGTTTGTAAGAATGTATGAATGTATGTAGGCTGCAACGGCTAAACGGATTGGGATGAAATTTAGTATGGAGATAGCTTATACCCTGGCTTAAAACATAGGCTACTTTTTATCCGGGGAAACCGCGGGTGAAACCGCGGGGCGCAGCTAGACTACACATTTTCATTGCGTTTCAGATTCTCTGTATACAGTTTAGGCATCACAGAGTGATGAGAGTCATTGTGATATTTTGAGAGATCTTCAAAATATCACCATGACTCTATCACTTGTAAGGTATAACAGGCGTAGTTTCTTTACTGGTATAATTGTGGTACAGCAAAAGTGTGGGCGTATCAGCGGCGTTGCGAATCCGCTGATTATGTCGGCTATGTATACTACAGCCTTTAGTTTTTGTGAGACTGTATTGTCCGTGGCATAGTGATAACAACTCTAGGTGTATAATAAGAGATTATTTTATAGATACATATATGATTATCATAAACGAATATTTATAAAAAAGTTTATTAAATTAGGGTAATACTTCTTTTATACCTCGGTATAATAAGGTATGTACGTTCTTTCCTCTTGAGAATAAAAAGCTATAATATCAACCTTATAATGTACAACGTGGCAGGTTCAAATTTAAACAATATAAAACCCCCGTCACATTTTTATAAAACATGTCTAAAAACCACCATCAGAAAACCCGCTTTCAAATAAAAAAACCGTATCCCAACCGGTTCACCCGTTTAAAAGCTACGGTGCCACAGACAGATACACGTAGTGGTCAAACTTATAACACCCCTCCTTTTTGCGTGAGGGGTTAAAAACAGCTATCTTAAGGCTCGATTAAGACAAGAGACACTTAGTATACATTTACAAAACTTTACAAAACTTCACAACGCTACCAGTAACCCATCTTATCACAAACGATATATAATACACTAGGTTCATGTTAAAACAGGCGAAGTGTCAACCCTACTTACCCTCGCTTCAACGTAGCACGTCAAAATGAAATAAAAACAAATGATTGGTACGTACGTGTGGATTGTTACGCAACCAATGGTAATGGCCGTGCGGATTTGATAATACGTTACAGAGTAACCAGATAATACGTAGTTTGTTATGTATTACACTAACGTATTTACTAGTAGCAGTAACTCAACTTCATACAAACAAATGTAAAGTAGGTGATGATTTCTAAAGTCTTTTGTAGGTTTTTATTACCTGATAGGCAAGCATTTGACCGCAGTCTCAACTGATGGAAAGTGATGACGCTGTCGACGATGGATCATAGGCAAGCGCCTAGAAGATATCAATCAATCAATAATTTATCTGCTAGAATACACATTTCCACATTTTCCATTATTACATGGTCTTATTAATTATATTTAAAGTCAATTGTATTCAGCCTGCAAGCAGGCGTGAAAATATTACAAAAATAATAGTTTACATGTTAATTCACATTATTACTATTATTATTTTTTTACGCTTAATAGATCTATGTTTGGCCACTATCTCGCCTGATGTGAAGCGATGATGTGGCCAAAATTACATCCAAATAAGTGATACCAATTCACTCTACGTGGCAGATCCCCAATGCGATGGTCAGACCAGCTAAAGGAGAGCAAGACGTTCAAATTTAAGACTGTAGCTGGAATGGCTATGGACAGGAACCGATGGAAATGTACAACACATCAGTTATGTGTCATGACAAAACATGGTGATCACGATCTTCAGTCATGAACGATCGATCGGAGAGTCTCTGTAACTACGTACAAGAAACTTTGAAGCTTGGGATACAGAAATGTCAATAACCATATAGAGAGACAGCGGCAAAGAATACTAACTACCACAGAATACTAAGGGACAGAAGCATCACTCCGCAAAGAAATTCAAACAAATAGCAATTCTTGCTATGACGCAATAAAATTCAATTCAGCTCGCGTAGCGCTGCATACCTACAGAGTACACCAGTCATATTAACCTACAGAGCGCCTCTCTTTCTATCGCATAGCTCTTATCTCTTTTGACGCGGCACGTGTAATGACGCAAGACCCGCCGTCGGTGTCCGGCTACTTGTAGCTTCGTACCTACAGTGCGGAGTGCGCTAGGCCTGCTATTACGAACAGCGGTGTTTAAAAGAGTAGAGTATTGGAAGTGATTGGCGGGCGATTAGAATTATAAATTAGCCAAGCGAATCCTATTTTTTTAGGGTTCCGTACCCAAAGGGTTAAACGGGACCCTATTACTAAGACTCCGCTGTCCGTCCGTCTGTCTGTCTGTCCGTCTGTCACCAGGCTATATCTCATGAACCGTGATAGTTAGACAGTTGAAATTTTCACAGATGATGTACTTCTGTTGCCTCTATAACAACAAATACTAAAAAAACAGAATAAAATAAATATTTAAGGGGGCTCCCATACAACAAACGTGATTTTTTTGCCGTTTTTATAGATAATGGTACGGCAGTCCGACTCGCACTAGGCCGGTTTTTTTTATTTTCCTATAATATCGTACTGTTGGGCCAAGATTTCTTAATATTTCCTTAAGATATACCATCAAACTGTAATAAGAGGAACGCAGAATATGGTAGTTGTAATATTCTAGTCCGACAACAAGCGCATAATTTATTCAAGAAGCTAACATAACATAAAAGAAGATTGAAGGAAAAGAAAAAATTTCGTTGAAAAAATACCTAAAAATGGAGAAACATCTGCCCAAAGGCTAGTGAAGTGAATAATACAAAAGTTATGATGCTGCCTTTGAATTTATGATTACATTTTTGTAGTGTATCGTGAATCGCTTAATTTCGATTTCAAATTAAGTATTCGACAAAAACACTTGATTCAAACCAATTATCTCACGTGAGATGAGTAATAGGTAAATCCAAGGTAAAGTTAAGAACACTTGTTATTTATAGGAAAACGGATTCATTCAAAACTATTTGTAATTGTTAGACTCAAGCAAAAAAATGTTGGCTGCGGTAGGCCTATTTTGACCGAGTGTGGCTCAGTGGGAGCACGTGCGACTTTCGATCAGACGCACCCGAGTTGGAACCCTGCTGGCCCCGCACTACTGACTTTCTTAAGTTATGTGCGGAATTAACACTCGCTCTAAAAACGGTGAAGGAAAACATCGTGTGGAAACCGGCACGTTCAAGAACGTCTGAGGTCGAACAAAGGGATACGCTGAAAACCAGCCCAGAACGATGCTGAGCTTACCCCCCTTATTGCCAAATTATAATCGTGTATAATTGTAGTTATGTTAAGGTTGTTGGCAATAAAAATTCATTTTCTTTCTTTTCTTTCTTCTTTCTTTCAAGAAAACAGTGAAGTAAATACTCGGCCAACAACGTGGTGGATCATTACCGTTCTCTCTCTTCGAGAAGGTCCGTGTCCGAGAGGCCGTCTGGATTGTTACCACCGCTTTGCCAGTTATTCTGCCTCAAAGCAGTAGTGCGCAAACATTACTGAGTTCCGGTTTGAAGGGCATTATAGCCAGCAACATGGCATTAACCGAGCTATTCACCCCGAGACATCAGATATTAAGTACACATGCCTAGTAGTTCCGAAACGAAATTAAAAAGGATTTGTTTTACTGACTTGACTAGTTCTGAAATTAAAATTCGCTCAATATTTTTGAGCCTAGAGAATGTAGCAAGACACTTTGCTTTATACATTTTAGGTTCTTGTCTTAATCACTAGATAGACATTTGATTATCTCAAATACCTTATAATTGAAATTATTATTGTGACATGGTATTATAATATATACTTATTTTATTATCGACGCGACCTACGCTAGTATACCTAAGTACTATTTATAGGTATTTAGTAGTGTCGTTGCGCTGATAATTTTATGCCAGCGTGAGACACGGACGGCAGGTGCATGTCTTAAACTGATAATAAATTAAAGACAGAAAAACTTTATAGTGTTATCATTATCATTTATGCTTAGTTATGCTTATTTATGCTTACAAGCATAAAGGATGTAGCTTGGTCGTTTGATAAATTACTTGTAGAGAATTGTAATTGAAGGAAGCAATTAGGTTACGGGTTTGATTCTCGAAAAAACAAATGTTTGTGCACAGAAAAAAAAACGCAAGCATTTCTTTCGTGTCTTGGTGTTGTAGGACCATGGCACTCGTAGTTCCTGGTTCCCTGGAAGGGGATTATACTTACATTAAAT
The DNA here is from genome assembly GCA_951640565.1 of Petrophora chlorosata. NCBI lineage: Eukaryota > Metazoa > Arthropoda > Insecta > Lepidoptera > Geometridae > Petrophora > Petrophora chlorosata. The sequence continues at coordinate 3,287,087 of OX621191.1, forward strand.
TTTGGGTTTAAATACAAGTCTCATAAAATTAAATAAAAAAAAAATAACACCCAACGATTACAAACATAGATCCTGAACCCTAACTAGGATTCCCTGTATGTAGGGAACCAGAAACTATGAGGACCATGATCCCACAACACCCAGACACGAAACAAATGCTTGCGCATTTTTTTTCTTTGCACACACATTTGTCCCGTCGCGGGAATCGAACCCGCAACCTCAGTGGTGTATGAGATTTGAGCCAACCTACCCAAACACTACACCATAGAGGCTATCAATTAAATATCGTATTTCGACTTTCCATGTGGACGAAGGGTCTTTAGTACTCCAAATTGTATTTATTTTAATAAAATTAATGTACATTGTAAGTAGAAACTCTCGTTATGTAAATTTGTAATCATTTTGCAGTATTTACTTAATAAAGTTTATTTTCGTATTATTTTATTCGACAGCGGAATCCTTCGCAACTGTTATTTACGTAGTCAGACCTGTTTAATCGTATCAATAACCTCATTAAGCAGTCTATTAATTAATTAATCGACTATACAGCTGCAGGGGAATCGTCTGACTCGAACACCGATCCCGATCGGTTTCAATTGTGTCTTGTGATCGGTATTTGTCTGTGGAATTGTTAAACTTTTCTACTCAAAATCCGCGTACCAATGACGATCGATAAAAAAAATTTAAAAACCCTGGCACAAAAACCCTATAAAAAGTGATAAGCAGGTTTCTAGCGGTGGTTTTTAGATATGCTTATATCTAAAAACCACCGCTAGAAAACCTGCTTGCAAATGACAAAAACCGCATCCAAATCAGTTCACCCGTTTAAGAGCTACGGCGCCATAGATAAACACACAGTGGTCAAACTTATAATACGGAAAATAATAATAAACACTATAACCAACTAACTTACTTATTTACTGGTGGTAGGTTTCTCGTATGCGAGAGGCCGTCTGGGTGGGTACCACCGCTTTGCCAGTTATTCAGCCGCCAAGCAGTAGTGCGCAAACATTACTGTGTTCCGGCTTGAAGGGCATTGTAGCCAGCGAAATTACTGGGCATTATGAGACTTAAACAGCTAATTGTCTCAGGGTGACGAGCGCAGTGCAGCGCCGCGCAGGATTTTGCAAAACAAAGTTTTGGGTGGTGCTATTATTGTTATGGGCTAGCGTATTGCTTACCATCAGGCAAACGACCAGCTCGTGTCGTCATTCAGTTACATAAAAAAAAAAAAACCAAAATATCGGGAACTGAACTAAGAAATGATAAGTATATAATGGTCTAATGCTCCCGTTGCTTAATGGTTAGAGCACTTGCCAGATCGGACTCAGGTTCGGTGCTCTTCCACTGAACTTCTTTCTGTAAAATCTTAGGTTTCAAGAAGATTTTAATACTCAGTAATTTCTCTGGCTATTCAGTAAATACATCACTGTTTGCATTGCCTATACAAACATATTGTTTAGTACAGGGGTCACCAAATGGCGGACCGCGGTCCGGATCCGGACCACCGACCTATTTTGTGCGGACCTTAAGTAAACAGTACAATATAGTTATCCTTGCGTTTTATTTCTTTATTGATATTGTATCTATATTGACATATTTAAAGTTATTATTTCAATTTTAACAAATTAAATACACGCGACGATGTAAAGAAGGCGCGGGGGCGGCCTTTAAACCTTACGGACCGCAACGGTCATATTATTTAAAAAAAACGGACCCTAAATGAAAGTAATTGGTGACCCTGGTGTAATTGGTGGAGCTGGGTGAGGTGCGCGGGCGCGGTAGGTAGATCGACGCGAGGGAAGAGCGCGTCTTGAAACTAATAACTATAGATTTTGTTACGTTGTAATAGAGTCACAACGTTACACTGGTCTAGTAGAATGTATATAAATATACGTTTATTTGTATGCAAGTTAATCAGCTAAGATAAATGGAAAAAAAAGAATGAATACTGTAATGAATTAAACTCGAAGACGTAAAGGATGGAGAACAATTTAGTTTCTCAGATTCCTTACTGACTTATTGCTTGAGTGGTCCGCCTTTGTCGCCATAAGGTCATAGTATTTTTTTATGTAAGTGACGAGACGGACAGATCGTTCGCCTGGTGGTAAGCAACACGCCTGCCCATAACAGTTGTGTATATCATATGCAGAACTGTGTATTGCAAAATCCTGCGCGGCACTGCACTGCGCTCCTCACCCTTAGACAATTACCGTCGTCTCTATATAAATCGCTGCATTTTTTAATTATCCTTTAGTTCTCAAAAAAGCTATGAAAAACCAGTAATGATAAGATTTTCACGTTGGTTGGCCCATCAATGGCGTTTCGATCCTGGACAATTGCGTACGTTTTTACAATAACATTCCGAAATTTATAACGGAGCTCGCTTCGCAGAAAGTAAAGACAAATTGCGTGTGAAAAATATTTTAATTAAAAAAGCATACTATACCGTTAGTAATTACATAGAAGACAAAGATGCATGGAACATTCCGCTTCTGCCAAGTAGCCAACTGGCACATAAGAAACATAATATTGTCAAAAACATACATAAAATATTGTAACAAATGTTCTAAAAGCAAAAATACCCCTCAGTTTCTTGCCGTACCTTCTGAGTAGTGGTTCCTTTTCCGATACGGTGGTAGAGTCATTGTAATAATTTACGTTCATAAGCGCGTCTGTGATGCCAAAACTGAGCTTCAACTTGACCAGAGCCTAAAGGTTTTTTATTTATAAGTTTTTTTTTTATCTCTTTGCGAATGGATTCGACCGTGGACACGTAATGGGGAGTATCAATGTAGCCATGAAACCTGTCTAGAATGTCATTCTGTATCTGTACGAACAATTGATACAATTTACATGAGTAAATGAGATTGATGTTTGTTGATGTTGTTATCGCATATGCATATTTTGCTGAGTGTCGTGGGGCCATGGTCCTAGCCGTTCTTGTTTCCCTATCTAGTTAGGGGCCAGGAAGAGAAAAAGAGAGAATTCTAGTTTTGGGCTATGTTATCGCTAGGTTTATAATTATACATATATTTATTTTGCATGTAAGGAATACGTTTTTAACGTAAAATTTTTATAAAAATAAATATGCAAAATTATTGATTAGTTTAATCAATAATTTTGCAAGTCTAATTAATGATTCCGTAAGTTAATACTACTAATATTATAATGGCGAAAGTTCGATGGATGGATGGATGAATGGATACTAAATGGATTTTGATGAAATTTGATATGTAGGTTCTTTGGGTTCTGGAAAAGGAATACTTTTGAAAAGGATATACTTTTTATCCTGCGGGTGAAACCGCGGGGCACAGCTAGTTTATTATTAATTTTACAGTAACGTTTTAATATTGCATTTAAGTCCTGCTCAGTTACAAAATCTAAAGTTTGGATAACGGTTTTAGTTTTTATGACCAATTTCGCGAACGATCTCATCAATTTAAACCCCTTTGTGCAAGTTAAGGTGGCAGTTTAATTAGAATTTGCATAAACATTACGTCCGCTGCTCCGTCCGCCAGTTTTTTTTTACAAAAATCGCAGTTTCTAGGGAAATAGCGAGAATGTTGAAAAATTGGAGTTTAATAACGTACACCACACTCACGGCAATATTTCTATTTATTTATTTATTTATTTATTATTAGATGATCAACAGCTTATACAAGAGATTCAGTTACAATCTTAAGTAATCATAATATAGGTTAATGAAAGATCATCCTAATTATTACAATTATTATGTATTTTGCGCTCTCTAGCAGAGGATTCAAGTATGTATAAAGGGTGTATATGTGTGAGTCTATGTGCGTGTGTGTGTGTGTGTGTGTATGTGTGCGTGCACGTATGCATGTAAAGTTGACTGTGTATAGAAGTGTATGTTTGTAGTAAATTTATATGTTTTCTATAAAAACTACTGTCCAATCAAAGGTTTTTTTTTCTTTTTTAATGTAACTGAGTGACGAGATGAGCTGGTCGTTTGCCTGATGGTAAGCAATACGCCAGCCCATAACAATAATAGCACCACCCAGAAATTTGTTTTGCAAAATCCTGCGCGGCGCTGCACTGCGCTCGTCACCCTGAGACAATTAGCTGTTGAGTCTCATAATGCCCAGTAATTGCACTGGCTACAATGCCCTTCAAACCGGAACACAGTAATGCTTGCGCACTACTGCTTGGCGGCTGAATAACTGGCAAAGCGGTGGTACCTACCCAGACGGCCTCTCGCATACGAGAAACCTACCACAAGTACAAATTATTTATTATTTATTGGTTGCCTGTTAAAAATTGCGCATAGCGATAGAACCGCCCATTGTACCCACTATTTATTGACTATGTTGACTATTGATAATTGTAATATTATATTTTTAATTATTAGTAATTATTATATTTGTAATAAAGTATTATTTTATTAGTATTATTAGTATTTAGTATTTGTATTGTTGCCTCGCAATAAAAGTCTTAATTCCTGATAATTTAAAGTATTTTGTTTGTTCACTTAGTTTAAACTACTTGATTGATTTTGATGAGGTTTTCATCTTCATTAAGAGAATTTCTTAAGAAAGTTTTGTGTGCATATTCGCAAGTTCAGGTTAATTCATCCCACATGTATAAGCGTTTTTGTTTTCAAAAATTATTGAAAGAATAAAGGAAACTGCTCGGATACGGTTCGAACCTATCTCCGGAATACCGTCCTGACCTTAACCAAGAGGGCCACTAAGCATTTAAATCATGCAAATCGGCCTAATTACATTACAACGTATCTACTATTATTATGCTCGGACTAACACTGTTACAAAAGTGAAGACAGAACAAAAGATATCCCACGGCCTTGAAGCGGAGCACATAAATACGTCGGCATTAGATGCATATCAACCGTCCATTATGATTGTATGGCCACTGATCCATCGCTAGATGTCGCAAAAAACATACTTTATGTACGTCTGTCTCGAAATAGAATCCGCACGGTTAAAACAAAAATGTATACGATACAGTTTTCAAAATGTTCTGGATTTACAGAATTTTTACAAGCTTTTATTTAACTAGTGTATGTTTGTAGGTATGAATGTAACTATGTTTGTTCGGGTGGAATCTTGCAAGCTGAATCAGAACCACTTCCTCTTGTCCTACGGAGTTGAAATTTTGCATACTTGTCAAAATCCGATGATAATACAATATTATGGTGATAGCCAGCTGATCTGATGATGGAGACGAAGGGTGCGCAATTGAACTCCTTGACGGATAATCGTAAACTACTAGTGTTTGGGCTCATTTTAATCTGCTTGCGGTTCCGATTACGATTTTTTTCAAAGCTTGTCTTGAAAAAAATATATTTTTACAAAAAACTTATTTCAACAGATGTCGCGCTCATCACTATATCACATATTTTCGACATATGCAGGTTGAATTTTGCAAGTGCGCGTGGAGGGCCAAATCTGAAATTATAACGAATAGCGAAAAATGCTCACAGGAGTCTCGGAGCCGATTTTAGACAAACCTGAAAATAGGTTTGTCTAAGATCTTGCAACGAATCGAACATATTGATTTTGAAAAACAAATAGCACACCCTGTATTAATGCACCAGCCGATAGTGTTGCTTATAAGGATCAAATTCTGGGAAGTAATATTTTACAAGTTAAGAAGTAAACAAATCGTTGACCACCTTCAATGTCACATTTTTATTTTCTAATTCTCAAACGTCAGTTTTACAACGCATCTACAACGTATACAAGTCGTTTCTCTTTTGCGTCAGACTGCAAACAGTCGATTTAAAATTATAATCCACCAGTTAAATAATCCTTTGTTTTATTATCGGGGACTTATTAATTCAAATTATATCTTCACGATCATGAGTTAATAATGATATTAATTCTGTAAGCGCACTCTCCATTACTTTTTGTGCGGTTCAGACCACGACGTTGCAATTAGATGATTAAATCAGAATTTTGATTAACCTCTCTATTATCAACGGCAGTTACTCCTTACTCTGATGTTGAATGAAAACTTTTTTTATTGGTAAGTGGGCATACGTTTGACGACATCTCGCCTGATTGAAAGCGAAGATGCGGCCTTAGATGGAACACGCTTGCCCATGAGATGACTATTAGATTACTCTAGACTTAAAGAGACTCAAGTTGTAGCTGTTTGGGAACAAAGTCGCTGGCAGAGCGTTTCACTCCTTAGCAGCTAAATATAGTTTGTCGAATTTCTCGACTAAGGTAATTATTAGTTCGCTCCGAACTAAGAAGAAATAATTTATTATCGGATTAATTTATCGGCCACATCGTAGAAGTACGAGAAAAAAAAATTAAAGTAAGAAATGTTTATTTGCAACAATTGTTTCAAACTAAACATATGACATAAAAATAAACAGAAAACAAAAACATTAAAAAGTAGTACGGATTAGAAATTTGTTGCAAACCGGCCTCAAACTTAGCGTTGCTGGTCGTGCGACCAGCGCTGGTCTTCCTTTGAAGGCGTTTGAGTGACTAAATACACTAACACAAATCTAAATCTAAATAAAATTGAATGAATAAATAAATAAATATAATACAAACCACAGACAAAACAATAAGCGAGTTGCAGTTATGTTCACATACTTAGATTCACTTTACTACAGATAAACCTATAAATCTAACCAAGGATACATAAATTCCTACAAGTAGCAAAGTCACGCGTCACCCACTAGATACGGTCTACAATTGAACAATTGCCGGGGCGTGCACTCGTGTACAATAAAATCATTTCGGTACTTATCTAGGTCGTATAAATAGAACGCCGGGAGCTGGGCCGGCTAGAGATTGCGATTTGAGATCGAATCATCGAAGAATCGATTAGTGCAGGATCGGTTTTTAAAATAGATCGATGTTAATCGAGTAAATAAAGCGACCAATAAATCAAATCAAGATCCACGTCCCCATTTTGTGTAAATAAAAAATAGGAACACATATATATGTTAACTTAAATAACCCTAGATTCTAGGGTCTAGAATAATTAATACTGTACGTTAAAGCCTTTGCTCATATTGAATGTTCTAGAAATCACTCATACTTTTTTTTTATATAGACGACGACGACGAAATGTGCTAGCGGACAATATAATCATCTCGGCTCATATTAACGAAGTACGTGATTGTAAATAGAAATACCAGAAGCTGAGCCTGTTTGACGATGAATGATCTAGTGAGAATCGATAAGTATGAGTCAAAATATTGAAGAAAAAATGTCACATAGTCCATGATATTGATTTAAAATCAAGTCATTAGGTATAAATTAATATATGCATCATCAACTGAATGAGAGTTAAAGTTTATTAAAATTAAATAAATTGTATCCGACTATATCATTATGACTTTTTCAGTCAACTCGATCCTCCATTCGTCTCGATGCAAAAGATCGACTATTTTTCGAAAGCACAGCCAACCCGTGATTGCAGATTAGATATGTATGGGATTGTTAAGTTTTGGCCGGATGACGACTATGTTTTTAGACGAGTTGGCTCGAACGAGATAGTTTATGTAATAGATGGTAGGGGTACTAAAATTACATTACTCATGCTGATGAGCATTTTCCGCGCAGGGAATTGGAGATGTTTCTTTAGAAGAGTTCCGGCAATACTGTTACATACTGTTATAGCATGATACTGAACGACCACCACAAACGCTGCATTTGGTCCGCGTGGTAGATAATGGCTTCTACTCTTTGTCTCTCTTTATCCCTCTCCCTCTTTCTCTATCTCCCCTCCCTCTCTCCCCTCTATCTCGTTCCCTTTCTATGAATCTCTATCGCTTCTCTTTTCTACACTCTCTTTTCCCTCTATCTCGTTCCCTTTCTATGAATCTCTATCGCTTCTCTTTTCATCACTCTCTTTTTATCCATCACTTTAAAAATACCTTTCTGATAAAATGTTTTTGTCTCTTTTGTGTTCATTTGGAACGTAATGTGCTGATGAATATAATGAAGCTAAACTGTTAGTGTTCCTGTGTCAGAAGTTGGGTTGATGATTAATTTGATATAGATGATTATTTTGATTGAGTAAGTCGAGGAAATAGGCAGAAGTATATGCAAAGCAAGAGTGGCAACTTTTGGATTAAGAAGAAAGCGTTTTATCCAAAATGTCTCCAAAGTCAACTGGTAAAAATCAACTTTCATAGTCGAAGCTGCCTTCATTTCCAGAAATTCTTCTTGAAAATCTTCTGGTAATTGCAGAACATTGACCACAAATGGATTTCTGATTATGTGCCCTAATTATTGGTGAATCTGAATTAACGTCTCTGTAATATCGGTAAAATTGTTTCTGTGTGTGTTTTAAATCATAAATCATAAGTAATTAGATTAAAATATTCGAGCACTTCATGCCCCCCTTAAAATCTCTCGACGCCCCACCGGTTGGGAAGCCCTGGTTTAAAGAAATGCAAGAACCCAATGCAAAAACACTGTTTACTAGTAACGACACTTGGCAGCTCGCTTAGCTTTGGGTGTTGAACAAATACTTTGAGCTAATTAAAATAAGCTTAAACTAAAGCGTTAGTGTCTGAGCTAATGCGAAACGAAATGTCTAACACAGATTTACAGAACTATTAGAAACACTAATGACTCAAGTAATCGTTGAACTGAAATACTTGGAATATCTCTTCGTCTACGTGTACAATCATTGTCTAACAATTTCGACAATCGTTAGGACTTCCGGAGAATTTCAAGAATCTCTAAAGAATCATTTGGTCATTAATCTATTTCCTAATCAAACGGCGTTTTAGATTTTAAATATTCAAAGTTCAAAAGTTCTTTGATCAGTTTCGGCGTCACAGACCTTATGAACTTTATGACCTTATGTCAATTATTACAATGACTATCAGAAACAGAACATCTATTTAGAAGATACGGCATGAAACCGCGAAGCATTTGTTTTTAGAAATCCTGTTACAATATTTTATGTTTGTTTTTGACAATAGTATGTTTCTTATGTGCCAGTTGGCTACTTGGCAGAAGCAGAATGTCCTCGAAAATTCAGAAAAAGAAATGATTTGGTCGAGCAGGGTACGAACCTGCATCTTCGAAATACTTTTTATACACAACAGATGATGTAGAGTCGGGATGATACTCGGTGAACCATCATCCATCTGTTCAAATGCCGTCTTCCTCTTACTAGATCTATCTAGCGTCCATCTTCAGCCACATAAGACGAGACAGTGGCCAAACAGATTTATAAGCTATAACGAGAAAACGTCTAAAGATCTTCTTTCGTGCGGGTGTGTAGCCGACCCTGGTGTCGAATTTTTTAGACCGCCTAAAAGCCTCCAACATGGTCTAACGATTAAAGTCATAACGTTAAGACAGCAATCGAGATCGACGGATTAACGTGCCTTCTGAAGCACGGTAGTGCTAATATGTAAATACCACAAAAACGATCACCTATCCAAATGGCGACCGCTGCGAACGATGCGTAGGCTAGACTAGCTAGGCTACGAGTGCTGGGCCTGTACTCTGAAAAAGTAATTACGATCGTCGTTCTGTCGGATGAAAGGGACAGCGCATTGCAACAGGCATATGAGTGAGTCTTTTAGTCCGCACAAACGAACGGACGAAAGCAATTCGGAGTAGGCCCCCTGGTCTCAAGATAAAATATGGATGTTTCGTTGTTTGAGCAGAGGGGTCCATTGCCAAGTTGGATAAACCGGCGGAACGGAATTCTAGACACGCGGGTTTGAACTCCGCTGCATCTTTTTTTTACTAGGTAGAATGAGGACCATGATCTCACAATATCTCAGACACAACTTCGTGCAATAAACTAATGGGCCCATCTGTCCAAAATTTCAATGATTTTGGGGTTGTCGTCCCCGGAGTTCTGATCGATTTGAACTGACGGTAGTTAAAACGTGACAGTAATCTGTGGAGGAAACAAAACTACCCCCAACGAAGTACTATTAAAAATTAACACCAATAATTATTCCAAAAGTGATCAGAGCCATTACAACAACGACTAAGAATAAGAATATGCTTTAATAAGTCCAAGATATTATACAATGTAGAATCATAATTTAATGTAGTCCCATGTCAGAATCAATAGTTTGGCATTTGCTTTTATAAAAAACCTTTTCAATAAAATCATTAAAGCGACATGGTTCTATATAGTATACTGATTATTGATGCAAGGACGTCGACACTAAAACAAGGTACAAAAGGAAAAGGTAAGGTAAAAAAAAGGTTAATATCTCATACGCAGGATGTGCCCGTCGCTTCGATAAACATAGCTATTAACATGCTTTTGCCATTAGTTATACAAATGGTGGATGAGCACGCCGTCACTGATAATAAGATAGGATTCTAAATACTTAAGAAACAATTCTATCATGCCGCTCATTGTAATGTGTTCTTGTGTTTTTTTTATATTGGTGACAATTGCCTACAAGGCAATACAAGGTAATTGTTTCCAGTCCACGTGACCACATCCTATTTAATATTATAAATGAATATGTATGTGTTTGTTACCATTTATAAAACGAATGAAAGGGGTTTTCATGTAATAATTTCTAAATTTAATTTTATAGTTTAGCGTATAGTTTAGATTTATAGTAATTGTAATTTAGCGTATTTATTCATGTTCTTGTCTTTATTTTTTGCCACAATAAACCTATTTCTTTGTTTCTTTCAAAATATTATTAACTAGCTACCCGCCCTGGCTTTGCACGGTTATTATACATATAAACCTTCCTCTTCAATCACTCTATCTATTAAAAAAAACCGCATCAAAATTTAAGCACACATTTATACTATGTAGTGATAGTGATTTAGGTCTTGGAACTGGACAGGATATTTTTATCCGGAAACTGCTTGGCGGCAGAATAGACAGATAGCCTCTCGTCTACAAGAGACTTACCTTGTAAATTAGCTAGTATTCGTCAATATCCTTGCGTCCGGCCCACGACCACTACAGTGCAAAATCGTCACTAACCGGCGTTGTTCTGCTGTTATGTCATGTTATGTTATGTAATGTTATGTGTGTGTGTTTCTGTTGTGCTGTGCACGGCAGCGATTCTCGTACACAAGCACTACACACAAGCCTAGTATTTCATTTACCAATTGTTTTATTGTTTTATCGTGTTGTGATCATATATAAATGTTTTCTTTCTTTCTTTTTTTCTTTCACTGTCTGAATACACATCATCATCATCATCATCATCATCATCATCAGCCCGTAGTCGTCCACTGCTGGCCTACCCTAATGAACGCCACTGAGCCCTGAGGCTGAATACACAAACCGTGCAAAGCCATAAAAAAGAAACGTGTCACCAAATATATCAACAAACAGCAACAAATAAACAAAGCGTACGTTTTATTCGCAGTGTCTACTTTAAAGGCGTCAAGAGAGCGTTTCACCCTACGCAACCTCATTCCGGATTTACCCCACGTACCAATATATGTAAAGGCCATCTATCAGACCCTTGGCACAACAAATCGTAGCTCGTTTCAATCGAATCGAAACGTCGAATCGATTCCCAAAATCGAGACTCATATCGATGAAGGAAGTAACATCGGAGGTCCGAGGAATGATAACCGAATGTTTAAAGAATAAAATACTGTTTTCACTAAGGACTTTACTCATGTATGCTTTATGCAATTGAAATAGAGTTGAAATTCCAATAATGTAATGTAAGAAATTGATATTGGGGTCGGCAGAAGCGGTATCGGAACAGGATCGAGTCGCCGTGAAATTATGTAAACAAGTGGTTTTCCCGTACCAAGTTTGTCCGAAAAGTGGAGCTTGGGAACAAACTTATAAAGCCCGATAATACGAGGTGGGGCAGCTGAATGCCAATGTTTTAAGTTTTAAGTTCTGGGTGAACATAAGTAGAAAGGTTTTTAAATGTAAGTTAGGATAAAAACTGAAAGGTAGCGTTCGTAACAGATCTCGAAGCAGACCAAACGTTTTTTTGGATTTTCTCAAAAAACTTACGATTTGATTCGATCTGTTTTTTGGGGGTAACACTTCTGATGGAAAATAGGATCTTAAACCCATGTTGTTTTTTTTTCTGACAAATTAAATTTCTGAGTTTCCCTTTTTCAAAAATGTAAAATTCCGTTTTACTAATCTCGAAAATTCAACCAATTGAATAGGAACAGGTAAAAAGAAATCTACCCCTTAGGTCCCAAAATTTTGCCATACCTTTTGTAGTGAGAGATAGAGACTAAAAATGCACAGGCACTGTAAAAGTATTTGATACGTAAGGTCGAAAGTCACCGAGACACGACCAAACTCAAATAACAAAAATAGTTAATTTTTATGTTAATTGAGCGACGAGATGAGCTAGTCGTGCGCCTGATAGTAAGCAATACGCCTGCCCATAACAGTAACAGCACCACTCAGATCATTGTTTTGTAAAAATCCTGCGCAGCGCTGCACTGCGCTCGTCATCCTGAGAAAATTAGCTGTTAAGTCTCATAATACCGAGTAATTTCGCTGGCTGCTACAATGCCCTTCTAACCGGATCACAGTATTGCTTGCGTACTACTGCTAGTCGGCAGAATAACTGGAAAAGCGGTGGTACCCACCCAGATGGCCATTCGCATACGAGAAAACTACCACCAGTTCCAATTCTAATCTACCAATTCTGATGTATTCGCGAGTTGTTAAATCTTTCCTAGAGGAATGATACCAAAACAACGACAGAAAATAATATATGTGAATTTTCTAAGCACACATCAAAACTGTCTCTCACCTAAATTTAATCCCTCCCGTAATAGCACCACGAACCATATTAATATTTATGAAGATGGAGCTTCGAACAGCGAAATATGTACGGACTACGGAGCCCGTCAATTTATGCCGGTCTATCTTTAGAATAGTAAATGTTATATACATTTCTGATGTCGATAGACGTTAGCAAGTAGCTTTTCCTACTAAGTGTGAATTAGTTCTTTAAGTCCTCTCCATCTAAAGGTTGTCTGGAAGAGATCGCTTTGAGTGATAAGACCGCCAATGGTAAGTTTAGTTTTCAAGTTTGTTATTTTTTTTGTTGTTATGTTTTCTTAAATAGTTATCTAATCTAATAGTTTGACTTCTGCATTGAAAAGGAACCCCAAATTTAAACCTTGTTTTAGTGGTTAGAAAACTATTATAATACTAGCTGCGCCACGCGGTTTCACCCGCAGTTTACGATATAAAAAGTACCCTATGTCCTTTTCCAGGACCTGAAGTACCTAAATACCAAACTTCATCAAAATCCGTTAGGTAGTTTTTGCGTGATTGCATTGCGATTGATTGCATTCATCCATCAATCCATCTATCCATCTATCCATCCTCACGAAATTTCAAGTTTAAATATTAGTAGGGGTACATGAGTAGGATCAAAATATATTTACGCGCGAAATAAAACAGCTAAATATGAATGAAAAAGATATTAAATAACAAAAGTCTATAATAAATAGTGTTAACGCGGGGTTGGCTAAGTTTTACGGGTACGATTTTGAACAAAATGTTGATTGGTAGATGCGGTGCGGGATTGAAGAACTGCTAGGAAAACAAGAGAAAACACAGTTCTTAATAGTGGAAGGAGCACAATACCTTGCTTTCCGTCGTGGTGATGCGAAGAATAGTCCATGGAGTACACAGCACTTGAAGAAAACACCCTTTTTCATGAGATAATAGCACAGTTTCTACCGAGACGAGCGAATTCGTACTTCCATCAAAAAACGCGTGTTGCAAGTGCCAACATTTCGGCGCTAGCACAGAGGGCGCGATCCGCGAGTCCATCTCGCTCACACGTATACACAAGGAGTATGTGCAGGAGAGGGACAGAAGGATAGGATGCATACTACCAACCAAAATTTCTAATGCAATAGATTACGTTAAGTTTTACGAAGAATTAGGAATAAAAATATAACAAATACAAAACAACGTATCAGCGCAAACATTCCCCTCGGCTTGAAGGAACGCCTTCAAATGATAATTTAATCTAAGCAATTAATCCTAAACTAACACTAACACCTAACTATACTAATATCTATGAAGGCTACTGGTTCGGTAATGGACATAAACGAACAACTGGTCGTAAGTATGATCCAGTTGCAGTTTTGACGCGTACAATACGTGTGGTTCCTCCAGAACCTGGGAACACTTCTTCTACTATGCCCAAAGGCCAATGAAGCGGCGGACAATTTTCAGTTATGAGGATCACGACAGTGCCTACATTTATTGGATTTACAGCGGTGTTCCACTTACGGCGAGATTGCAAAGTATGTAGGTAATCTGCCCTCCACCTTTTCCAAAACGATTGAACGAGTTTGTCTAATAACTCGTGACGCGATAGTATGTGGAGATTCTCATCAATTTCAAACGCAGGTAAGTATTTCAAAGGCGTTATATTCAAAAAATGCGCTGGAGTCAAAGCTAGAGGTTCCGACGGATCGCTAGAAAGCGTTCTACATAGCGGGCGCGTGTTCATTACTGCCTCTACTTGCGAGAGGACAGTGCTCATCTCTTCGAACGTCAAAATTTGGTTACCTATTACGCGGAATAAGTGAGCCTTCAAACTCTTTATATTTATTTCCCAATTGCCCCCGAAATGACTAGCCGCGGGAACGTTAAAAGACCAATCAATGCGATTTTCAGCTAGTACTTTACCGAATTCTGTTTTGTGATACTTCGTACATAGAAATTCGTGCAATTCTGATAACATGCGCTTAGCACCAATATAGTTTGTACCGTTATCCGAATACATTCTACCAACGGGACCACGGCGCGATAAAAAGCGTTTGAAAGCTCCCGTAAAGGATGCGGAACTTAAATCTCCGGCGAGCTCGATATGAACAGCTCGAGTTGTCATGCAAACAAATAGGCATACATATGCCTTGGTTGAGCGAATTCCACGACCACGGCTGATGGTAACCTTAAAAGGACCAGCATAATCAGTACCAGTGTGGATAAAAGGTTTAGCTGATTCTACGACACGACACGATCGGTGATCCGCCATTTCAGGAAACGTTGGTTTAGGGTGAAGTCTAAAGCACGGCAGGCATTTATGTACCCGATTCCTAATCAAATTGCGCGCAGAAAGAATCCAGTATCTTTGCCGTAACAGTGACATTAATAAGTCGGGCCCTGCGTGACAATTTGCTTTATGGTAGTAGTCGACCAATAAATCCAAAATGTGGTCTTTACGCGGTAGCACAATAGGATGCTTTTGAGAATAATGCAAATCCGAATTAGTAAGACGACCGCCAACTCTTATGAGACCATCCATTAAAAATGGTTTGAGATGCTGAAAAGTGCGACTACAGGCTCTGCCTGCTTGCAGATTATCAATCTCATGAGAAAAATGTAAGCGTTGGAGTTCTCGCAAGGTCAATAACTCTACGAAATCCAGATCTGACGCGGATATACGATTACGCGGAGGCAAAAGCTTTGCGAACCTGCAAACAAAAACCAAACAACGCAAAAGCTTTGACCATGACGACATGCGGCTAGCTAACGAAATTATAACTGATTCTTCGAGTGGTGAAGCAGCCACCAACGAATGCTTCTTCTCCTCAGGCACTTCGGATACCGTCGAAGGATTGAACGGAACAACAGGCCACTCGGAAAAATCCGATTGAGCCCACGACGGTCCATGGAACCAAAGCGGATGGTCTATAATTTGCGAAGGAGTGAGTCCACGGGATAAACAATCGGCTGGATTGTCAGTACCTGCGACATGATACAAATCCTTAGGCGCCAAATCGTTTTGTATTTTAGATACTCTATTAGCAACAAATGTATCCCATCGGTGGGGCGAAGAATGCGCCCAACAAAGGGCAACTGTTGAGTCCGAAAACGCGAAAACGTTGCGAATATTAATGCGGTCGTTACAAGCAACAACAATATTTTTGATTAGTTTTGCTAGAACTAATATAGCACAAAGCTCCAGACGAGCTAGTGAGACAACTTTGCGGGGAGCTACCTTGGACTTTGCGCAGATAAGGCTCAAATTATTCGCTTCACCGTTTTCAATGTGGAAGTATACCACTGCGCCGTAAGCCATCTCACTGGCGTCTGCAAAACCTAAGATCGACACGACACTACCATTAGCGATACCAACATAGCGAGGAATTTTTATAGTGGCGAGCAAAGGTAGTTCTTTTGTAAATCGAGAGAATAATCTGACAATACTGTCAGGTGGAGTAGAATCCCAGTCACACTCGCATAACCAAAGCTGTTTAATCAGGAGTTTAGCGTACAATACGACAGGCGCTACGAATCCCATCACATCCCATATCTTAGCTACACACGACAATATAGTGCGCTTCGTACAGGTTGGACCTGGAGTAGAAATTTTGAGACCAAACATATCCGTAGCGGGTGACCAACACAAACCGAGAACCTTGTGCGAATCAGAATCATCAAACTCTTTAACAGATGAGAGTCGATGCGACGGCGGAATGGAGTTCAGAACTGATGATGAATTGCTCGTCCATTTAACGAGATCAAACTGGCCACATTTCATGAGATCTATCAATTGAGAAGCTGTCGATATGCCTTCGTATTCGTTCGGTACACTGAAGACAAAATCGTCCATATACAGACCAGTATCAATGATTTCCCTAGCTAATGGGTAGGAATCACCCTCATCCCTTACGAGCTGTTTAATCGTTCTGAGCGCATGGTGCGGGCTGGATTTTACCCCAAAACAAACGCGGTTAAACTCATAAACCTTAAGAGGTTCTTGCGGAGAAAAGCGATATAATATGCGCTGGAATTTACGATCGCATTCACGAACACCAATACTAAGGAACATTTGACGAATATCAGCAGAGAGAGCGATGCGAAACAAACGAAAATTAATAATAATATTAAATAAATTTCCTTGCAGATTTTCCCCACTATATAAAAGGTCATTCAATGAGACAGATGAACTACTCTTGGCGCTACCATCCAGGACAATGCGCAGTTTTGAAGTGACCTTGTCTTCTCTAATAACCCCGTGATGAGGTATTATATATGACGGATTGCCACTGCTATTCTCAGTTTCCAGCTCTGATGGCGAAATGTAGCCCTTTTCTAAATATTCATTAATAACGCCATCATAAGCCTCCTTCAACTTGGGAGAAGCATGCATTTTTTTTTCCAAGCAAAAAAAGCGGCGCTCACTTGCCTGCCGAGAATCTCCAAGAGAATGAACATCGCCCTTAAAAGGAAGCGCGACGACATAACGGCCGTCCTTATCGCGAGTGGTAGTGCTACTATATATCTCTTCGCAGAGTTTATCGTCTGGGCTGATTGAAGGCGGAACGTTCACTTCCTCAAGTTCCCAGAACCTTCGGACAACGGAGTCAAGAGGTTCTGTGGCACAACAGAACGATAAGGTAGCGGGACTATCTACAAGAGCGGGAGCGACACCCATCACCACATAACCGAGTACGGTTTCTAACGCGAGCGAAGATTGTTGCGAAGACTGAACCTTACGAGACAAGAGAAGGTGCGGATAAATAGAACCACCGATTAACATGTCGATCTGACTCGGAACCGAGTAGGTTTCATCAGCTAATGGCAATGTTTCAAAAACCGATAAATCTGAAACATCGACCGATACCGTCGGCAAACGTTCAGTAATCTTATCAACGACTAACGAGTTCATAACATAGTTGACGTTACGATCAAAGCGCGAATAGAACTTTACATTCACCGAACCTTGCGTAGTTTTAGTCGAACCTCCAATTCCTTTTACTACGAAACATGCAGGTCTTTTAATTATATTTAAGCCTAAGCGTTGACAACAATCCAGAGTCAAAAAATTACTTTGAGAAGCGCTGTCCAACAAGGCGCGTACACTATGTTCCCTACCACACGAATCTATGACAATAACACGCGCAGTGGCAAGCAATACGGTAGTAGGCGAGCGAGCGATCATTCTGTTTACGTTCTTATCTGATAACGCACAGAGCGCGACGTCATCATTCATTGCGGTGCAAGCAACCGCGCCGGACGTGTTGCCAGACCCCGAGGCAGGTGCGGGGGCAGGCGGGGGTCGTGACATCGTAGCAGCCCTAGTTACGTTACTTTCATTATTTCCATTAAAATGAATCAAAGTGTGATGCCTTTGACTGCATTTCCGACAGAACGATTTCGAGTTACACGAGGAAACACGATGACCTCCACTTAAGCAGTTAAGACACAGATTATTAGCTTTAACAAATTTAAAACGTTCACTCGGATCATACTTATGGAACACGGAACATTTATATAAATGATCGTGCGCTTCATTACACAAAGAACACGAAGAAGACTGTGCACTGGATGTGGCATTCACGTATGCGTGCGTAGTTGACATAGATTGCGATTTATATGGCACATCCATTCGCCGATCGATAGTTTTCTTCGTAACTTCATGTTTAGCGGGAGAAGTTCGTTGCAATATTTTGATATGATCACGTACAAATGACACTAACATATCGAACGACGGTATTTCACAGCTGCGATTATTTAATTCAAATGAGCGTGCGGTGTCTCGGTCTAACTTTTTAAGTGCGACTTGTAAGAATATAAAATCGGACAGATCCTTGAATTTGAGGTTTTTTAAAGCGGCGACTGATGTTGCAAATTTATCCATAAACAATTCTAAGTTATTAGCGGATGCGGACGAAATAGCTTTGAATTCGAACAATTGATCTAAATACGATGTGGCTATCATGCGCTTGTCTTCGTATTTAGTCTTTAGCAAATTGTAAATTAATAAATAACTCGATTCGGATAGTACTAAGCCTGCGAATATAGATCGTGCCTTGCCAGTGAGTTTACCTACCAAATAGTGTAACTTTTCTAAGTCCGTGAGCGAGTTATTATTATGCACGGAATTATCAAAACTAGTTATGAACAACGACCAATCTTTGATGTCTCCATTGAATTCACAAAGTTGTATAGGCGGAAGTCTAGGAGACTGACGCTGGCTAACAGCAGGCTTGATGTCAGGTACCGGTGTCAGGGACTTCGCGGCACGCTTTACGCACCCTAACAGGTCATCGAATGCCGAAAGCGGCTGATAGTTTATTTCCGCGTCGGGATTCGACATCAACAAAAGTTCGTTTATTTTGTCTAAAACATTCTCGAAATCTAAACGCAATTTATCTACTGTTTCTAGTTCACACAAAAAAGTTTCCCTAAATGCATCGATTTCGAGATCCTTTCCCTGAACACGATTGCTAATACTTTGCATGCGAGAAAACAACATATCTCTTTTTGCGTATAGAACCTTTAACTTCGATTCCAAGCTTGCGCTTGCCGTGGGTGCCATAATTAAATTATGTAATAAACAGGTAATAGCCTAATAAAATAACAATTGAATAAGCGGCGAGTATGGGGCGGAGAAAAGAATACCTACCTACTTTGATCGCACGGGCTGTGTATTACAATAAGTTACAATATGTTACGAGCGACCACATAGGTAGGTAGGTACGAAGGTAAGTACCTTTTTCTATGATGCAATGCTAACGACAGCGTGATTTTCGCCTAGGCCTATTTACTTATGCGGGGTGAAACTACGAAATATAGGTAAATAGGTATGTAGGCGTGCACGATAACTAAATATAATACGATAATAGCGAGAATTAAGTATTATAGAATTTTTTCCAAAGTAATAAACAACATGGAGGTAGGTATGTATGCGAAGCGATTTAATTCAATAAATTTAGATTTTTAAGTAGATTTTAAACTGATTCAATGCAAATATCCGGTTCGAAGGACCAAAAATGTTAACGCGGGGTTGGCTAAGTTTTACGGGTACGATTTTGAACAAAATGTTGATTGGTAGATGCGGTGCGGGATTGAAGAACTGCTAGGAAAACAAGAGAAAACACAGTTCTTAATAGTGGAAGGAGCACAATACCTTGCTTTCCGTCGTGGTGATGCGAAGAATAGTCCATGGAGTACACAGCACTTGAAGAAAACACCCTTTTTCATGAGATAATAGCACAGTTTCTACCGAGACGAGCGAATTCGTACTTCCATCAAAAAACGCGTGTTGCAAGTGCCAACATTTCGGCGCTAGCACAGAGGGCGCGATCCGCGAGTCCATCTCGCTCACACGTATACACAAGGAGTATGTGCAGGAGAGGGACAGAAGGATAGGATGCATACTACCAACCAAAATTTCTAATGCAATAGATTACGTTAAGTTTTACGAAGAATTAGGAATAAAAATATAACAAATACAAAACAACGTATCAGCGCAAACAAATAGTGTTTACAAACATACAAACGAGACAAATAAATGGGCAAAGATTTTCTCGTTAGACAGAAGAGGGGAAAATGGCACATCCGCCGACGGAAACGTATTAGACGACTCGAAATATATTACTGGCCATTTTACGTAAAGCGCTTAGATATTTTATCCAATTATTGCTTCAATCTTCGCGCAAATTAAATTTCTATTTCATACAAAATTGAATTGATGTATTTAATCATATCGTCGATATTTTTAGAGCACTTAAGGCATCCACACGCTTTTTGCGAATAAACACCTGCTCTAAAAAAAACATCTTGAGGAAAGCGGAAGGTCAAAAAATTTCAAAGTTCACAGGACATCTACCAACCCGTACTAGGGCAGCGTGGCGGATAATGGCCTATACTCTCTCTGAGAGAAAGCCCGTGCCCTCATATTTTCTCATTTTGAGTTTTCTATTTTATTTTTAACCGACTTCAAAAAGGAGAAGGTTTACAATTCGACGATATGTTTTTTTTTTTTTTTTTTTTTTTGTGTGTTTGTTACGCGATTTCTCCGCCAATTATGCATTGATTTCGATGATTCTTTTTTTGATTGGTAGGTAATACTTCAAAGGTGGTCCCATATAAATTTTATCGAAATTCATTCAGTAGTTTTTGAAAAAAATAGCAAAAACAAAAAATATAAGTTTAATCTTCATGTCGGTTCTTGTTTTTTTCGTAACCAACTTTCTAAAGGTGGAGGTTTGTTTTCGACTGCTTCACCTGCTTCACCCAGGGTTGACTTCCGGTGAGGGAACTCCTCAACGGTGAATAGTACAGACACAACATTTCGTAAATGGATTTAACCATAATAGCCTGTTCTAAATTCCATCATGACATGGCAGATACACCCAGAATTGACTTCCGGCGAGGGAACTCTTCAACAGAGATATAGGACAGACATGAAATTTTTTTGTACATGCATTTAATTGTGATAGCCCGTTTTAAACTTCGTCATGATGTGACTTCTAGATCATAAAAGCTTGTCTTTAAAAACTTTTTGAATTAATTTAATTAAAACTTGTTTTTCACTAAAAAGGGTAAAATAAATTATTTTTCAAAAAAAACTAAACCGACTTCAAAACCACAAATGGCACTCAAAAGTAAAAAATAAATTAATATAATTATCATAAGCGCTACCCACTCATATATTTGAAGTCGGTGCCAGCCAAGTCTAAAAGGTAGTAGATAGATACTACCTACAAGTAGTACTTACTATATACATATTTATCTGCTACCTATTAGACTTGGCTGGCACCGACTTCAAATATATGAGTGGGTAGCGCTTATGATAATTATATTAATTTATTTTTTACTTTTGAGTGCCATTTGTGGTTTTGAAGTCGGTTTAGTTTTTTTTGAAAAATAATTTATTGTATGACCTTTTAATTTTTCCAAATTTACTTTATATTTTGCTTGCATTACCTTATAAAACTCCACAGTACACCGAGGTTAACTGTAAGATAATGCTTACTAGCATTAAGTTCGCCTATGTACCTACAAATTTGTTTGTGCAATAAAATTAATTCTACCTATCTATCTATCTATGCTTGTAAATGAACCAACTGAAGTAATTTAAAACATGCACTCTCCTAGATGTTGACTACACAGAAACAGTCAAATATATCCACTCATAAACTAGGCGAAAACGGATAAATAACATCAAACGATACCGCGTGTTCGGCTAAACATACGGCTATATATCAAAACAAACTGGTTGCAATAAAACCGTATCGTAATCATAGCATATTGGAGTCAAGAGATGTCAAGGTCAATGGTAGCGATTTGAATGCTGGAGAATTACTACATCTCGTTTACGTTCAACAAACGTGTAGTCTGCATTTAAGTACCATGTGGCAATAATGATTTCAATAACAAATGCAAGAAGCGAATCACAAACTGAATTCCGGCACACTGTAATTAGACAAGACGCTATCACGACCTAATCGAAGTCCGATATTATTCTACTCCGACAATACTTTAAGCCGACATGACTAAACTAAGATAATACCTATGCTCTTTAGAACATATGATATATATATATATATAAATATATACAGGGTGTAGCAACATTATAGGATATATTTTTATGGATTTTAGTGATGATACGAACAAGTCTTTCACCTGATGGTAAGCGCCACGCCTGCACATAACAATTGCAATGCCACCCAGAACATTTAATGCCATAAAAAGCATTGCGCCCATCACCCTGAGACATCAGATAATAAGTCTCATACACCCAGTAATTTGGCTGGCTACAAAACGCTGCAATGATCTTCAGGGTAGTTACATTTTATAGCTTGACTGTACCTTTTTTTCAAAAATCCCATAAGGAATTTAATTTTCTTTAAAATTCATTCATTCAATTCATTCCTATGTTTCCTAAGAACAAACTTCCTAACAGCAAGAGAAAAGGTCCCAAAATTTTGCCAAAACCTGTACATAGTAGTGAGTGTAATATTTTTCAGCTGACAGTAGAATACCTTTGATATATACTTTGGAGCACCGTACTCTATACCGCAGTTCACTCTTGTAATATCACAAATAATTTTGTTCTTGGACGGGGTGAACTATTCCCGAAGTGTTGTGTACTTCAGTTACGAATGAAAGCTGAGCATCACGCTCACGTACTTGTCAAGTGTACTTTGGACAAACATAATAAAAGCAAATTTTATAAGAAGTGCTGTTGGTCTTCTCAAATAAATAAATAAATAATAATGATTGAAAAAAATCCTTACGCAGAGACGAAAACAAAAACAATCATGTATATAATGAATGGAAAATTTCATTATTTTATGTACGAGTATGGTGTTGTCGAATGTAATTTGTACCTTAGATAATTAGAAGCCAAAAACATGTATGCCGGAACGGTGTATGTTGATATTTACGATGGTCGCGCACTGGACCAAAACCATGACTAATATTGACAAAGAAGGTATCCATACATAGTTATATATGTAATATTGACAAATAAGTTATACATAGTTATAGCTTTTGTCCTTTTGCGTATCATATCTAAACGTTCTTCATCCAAAGTTTGTCTAGAAAAGAGCGTATACTAGCGATAAAACAAATCCATTGTACAATTTTAATAAATAAAATAAGTTATTTGCTTTTCTTTTGTATTTTATGGTGTACAATGAACAAAACTCTATCTAAGAAATAAAACACTTGAAGTACGAAAAATTAAACGAAATAAGGGAAAACTTGTTCCGTTTAATTTTTCACAAAGTTTCCACGAATATATTAGAATATTTTATTATTTGCAAAACTGAATTGGATAATCTCAGTTTGCGAGCAAAAGAAATTGTATTTAATTATGATTTTAAAGGTAAACTTTCGTTATATTTATTCTCTCTCTTAATTAATTCTCTAGTTTTATTGCGAATTCTGTCAATACATTCACAAAGCTACAAGCGTATTACTACACTACACCTTTGATATCAAAGATAAAGGTATTCGCCAAACGTGACCTACCAAAAGCTCTAACCAAACGGTCGACCAATATGGGTTACACTTTACACAAGTGCGCAACCACCTCAGCAGTGTGGCGTGTTTCGGCAAGGTGCAGTCGTTAATTATGTTAAGGCAGACGAAGGATTTTGGGATTTATTGTCAGTAAACCGAAGGCCAAGTGGCCGAAATTGAAGGTTCTCTTGTATAATTTGGAAGTCATAACAATGACCAGCTGATTGAAGTGATATAAGGCCCAATGCAGACGGCCGATAATAATCGTTCCTGTAATAATAATAAAATATAATTTTATATATATTTTGTATTTATGTTTATATATCATATTTTAATAATTTAAGTTTAAAATCATTTTATTCGTCCTACTTATTATCTACTGCATACAATCCTCTTTAAAATATACTCCTTACCCTATGGTTGTCTGGAAGAGATCGCTGTTTAGCGATAAGACCGCCTATTGTACTTATTAATTATGTTTTACCAACTGTAATTCTGTTTGTTTTTTAACGTCAATAAAGTTTTATCTAACTATCTATCTAATAGGGAAAAATATAACATAAGACATTCATTACTTCAAAGCTAAAGTCCTACGAAATTCGGCCTTTAAAAATTGAACTAAAGTCAGCAAAACTCGACCAGTGCCATACCGATCCGAGAATAGTAGGCAGAATGTCGAAGAAAAGCAAAGAACGTAGTTAAAACTTACACTCGGTGCTGCAAAATCGTCTATTAATGTCGCTGAAATCGTCGTCGAACAAGAAAATGACAGATTAACCACGTTTTTATGCGCCTTTTGAGGTAAGGTCGGCATTGTATGCTAATAAATGGATGTAGAATGCATATTCATAGAGTTATGAGCCGGAGATTTAAGCCCTGAATGTTTCAGGTGGATAGCTAATCACGAATTGCTTCACACTTAAGTTGCAATATTCCACCAAAACGACAGACAGACAAACAAGAAAGTCTTAATAAAAGCTTGGTAAAAACGGTGGTCATCGAACATTATATTTAATTACTACAAAAAACGGTTGTCTGCGTTGGGCTTAAAGAGATGTAGGTACCTATTTCCAAAACCTTGTTCGAGGATGTTTTTCTTTTGTTTCTTTGAACAATTTGTTGTTTAGTATCAACATATCTTACAGCCTTCTACTGATTTCGATCGTGACTTTATACCCATCAATTTGAGTAGTTAGAGATTCAAACTCTTACGAGCGAAATTCAACTTAGTATATTAGCACTTATTCTTTGTGGAATAAAGTATAAAACAAGTCTTAACTTTGTCAAGCTACGACAAACAAATGTGTCAATGTCACTCTTATCGCAATGAAATAAGGCTTAAAATAAGATACATCCTTTTCACTGGCAGTAAAACTTTAAATGTCGTTATTATATGTATTTACACGCAATTTTAGTGCATGACCCGACAACTTGTGCATCGTTAAGACAATGTTTGCACCCAAGGTCGTTTCGTTTATGTTTTGTTTGTCATGACCGGCGCACACTTTATACGTTTAGTGGTAGCGACCAGCAATTTAAGAGCAGCATAGACAATATTTGAAGGTACGGGCCGCGCTAGATAAGGATTTTGAAACCATTTGAACAATATTGTTGTTAATATGATTTTAACTTTTAGCTTAATATGACATTAACAAATTAACAACGATACAATAAAAATGGTTGTACACCAAAACAAAAATTAACAAGATTTAGGTAATACTGTTATAAACCATAGTAGAATGGGCGGGCTTATCACTATAAGCAATCTCTTCTAGTCAAAATTTGGATGGAGAGTGAAAAAAACAAGCTGTATTTCTAAAATTTAGGTATCTTTTTCAGAACGATAAATGTTTTCTAAGGATAAACACCATCTTTTTATGACCAGATATAATTTAATTAATGAGCTTCTTGGAAGGTCTGTGTTTTTTTAACGTTACGAATATTGAGCAGTATTTCGGTGACTTCTTTTTTACGGGCTGTTATAAAATAATAATAAAACTATTACACTACCACTACTAACACTAAAACTATCATATCTACTTACTAGATGAAACAATTGAACAATATATTTGCCATTATATATATAACTCAAATGCCCTAGTTTTTACCAGTTGGCAGCGTACCCAAGACGCTGACAGCATTGAGCCATTTTTTATTAACGGCTAAACTTTTGCTGGATTAATCAACCAGTTATTCGATCGTGAGAAAAAATATATTAGTATGTTATAGTTTTACGTGTAATTGTTATAATAGTAAACAATTCAAAGCAACTTATCGCCAACTCTGACGATTACAATTAGAAGTTTAAAGCGTACGCAAGGACTTAAGTATAATGTCTGTGACAGCTCAACTTTAGACAATGGTTAATTTGAGTTGCGCCACTTTTTAAAGTGATTTTTAATTGTTCAGAGCTGTTAAGTGATTATGCTTAAGTTATTTTAAGTTTTTGTCATATGACGTATATGTTGTTGGTATTTTTACGGACTGTTGAGGAAGACGAATGCGAATTATGTAAAACTTAAGGAAGACCGATTGGCTTGTAAAAACATTAAGCCGATGAAAACACATACATTACGTATTGAAAGCTACATCATTTACCTAAATTATATTATTCCGTTCTGGTCATAGTACTGTAACAACTCTCGTCAAAATAACAGATGACATACGTCTAGGTATGAAAACCCGTAAGCTTATCTTAACGCTCCTTGATTTCAGTAATGGATACAAGACAGTTAATTATGATATCCTTTTAGCAACGCTCAGCTCTATTAATATATCTCCTACGGTGATTGACTGGTTTCACAGCTATCTATATGGTCGCCGGCAGCCGGTTCGTATTAAGGATTCCTCAAGGCGGTGTCTTACCTCCCCCTTTTATGGTCTATTTATTAACTCTATATTCCAGTCTATCACTTCTAACTTTACGCAGACGGTCTCCAAATTTACTCCCAGGCTAGTAATTTTTGCTTTGGGATTAGTAAGGAATATATTTCGGTTGATTTAAGAATATCAATTAATACTTAATCAGTTTAGAAAGGAATACAGTTTAGGACGATTCAAGAATATTATGCCTAACAGGATGAGATAGGAACAACCCAAAAATAAAGCCGATCCAATAAAATCTTGTTAACCCTCAATCCCTCAGGGCCTAGAAACCTTAAAATACCAAAAGATAGATTAAGTAAGCCGTGCTAGAATTTCGCTAACGAAATGTAGGTATGTATAATCTATTTGAATTGTAAATCAGTTAATAGATACTGAGGCTTAAAAGATCGAGCCCAAGGTCTGTTATTCTTACTTAACAAGATCTTTGTTGAAATAGATGTTATGAAGTTTGTACCTTTGGGCTCGATTCTGTATTTTACACGAATCTTTCTGGCGGTAGATTTATACAACTCTAGAAATTCCTAGCTTCTCGCTTGTCTTATGTCCCTCTCCTTTTATCTTTGAAAAATAGTAACAGTAAACATTCTAACATTGGGCATTGTAGCCAGCGAAATTACTGGGCATTATGAGACTCAACAGCTCAGTCTCAGGGTGACGAGGGCAGTGCAGCGCCGCGCAAGATTTTGCAAAACAAAGTTTTGGGTGGTGCGTCTCGTCATACTGTTACATAAAAAAAAATCACTCCATCAGAACTTGGGTGAGTTTTGATTTGTTACTGTGCCTTAGACAAGTGCTACAATTAGGTACAATAATAATTACAAAATTCCTTACTGTGGTAGTACAATGGGCGGTCTTATCGCTCAAAGCGATCTCTTCCAGACAACCTTTGAATAGACAGAGTTTTATGGATAGAGCGTTAGTCGTATGTAAGTTATACTTACGAAGTAACGTGAATACTTTATAGCTAAACGATAGTAAACGATAGTTGAGAGCGAGTGTGGCTCAGTGGGAGCTCGTGCGACTTTCCCGAATCCCACTTTTGCGAATCCCACTGACCCCGCACCACTGACTTTCTTAAGCTATGTGCGGATTTAACACTCGCTCTAAAACGGTGAAGGAAAACATCGTGAGGAAACCGGCATGTCCAAGAATTTTTTCACAAAAAGTCAATGACATGGGACATTTACCAACCCGCACTGGGCCAGCGTGGTGGATTATGGCCCATTCTCTCTCTATGAGAGAAGGCCCGTGTCCCAGCAGTGGGAACGTGATGGGCTGATGATGAAACGATAGTAGAAGAAGAATACATAAATAGCTGACTAATAAAACATCTATTAACTAAGCGTCAAAATATGTCCAATTAAAAAAAAACAATTCCTCGAAACACGAGGTCTTTGACCCTAAATCAATTACAATCAATCGAAAAAACTGGTAACGACTCGTTTTTGTTGCAACAACTAATGAACTAACAAATATAACATGTTCTGCCGCCACTGTGAACAAAAAAGTTCACTCCGAACAAAAAAAAACTTTCAAAAAACGTTCACAGAGAACACAGATTCGATTTCTACTTTTTCAATCGGGTCCAAATGAACTGTGTGTGACGAATTGGTTTCTGATTGTTTTTTGTGTTCCCATTGAAATCTCTGATGAGTTAAATGATAGGTATACAAATAAATTTGCTGATGACATTGAGAAGGAGCGCCGTGCGCTGGCACTCAGAAGCAATATGTACAATACTTGTGGTAGGTCTTTTGTATGCGAGAGGCCGTCTGAATGGAATTTTATTGCGTCATAGCAAGAGTCGCTATTTGTTTAAATTTCTTTGCGGAGTGATGCTTCTGTCCCTTAATATTCTGTGCTTGTAGTCAGTAGGTTGTCTATACGCTGAAGACGATCAACGCCCGTCGCTTGCAATAAGACAACGCGTTTAGGATGCTGCTGGAGCTGCCTCGTTACTGCAGTCATCATAATCATCATCATCATGATCAGCCCATCACGTTCCCACTGCTGGGATACGGGCCTCCTCTCATAGAGAGAGTATGGGCCATAAACCACAACGCTGGCCCAGTGCGGGTTAGTGGATGTCACATGTCTTTGAATTTTAGTGTTAAATTATTGGATATGCCGGTTTCCTCACGAGTTTACCTTCACCGTTTTTAGTGCGAGTGTTAAATCCGCACATAACTTGAAAAAGTCAGTGGTGCGGGCCAGCAGGATTCGAACTCGGGTGCGTCAGATCGAAAGTCGCACATGCTCCCACTGAGCCACACTCGCTCTTCTCTTAGTGCCACGTCATAATACGCAAACGAACCATCCCAATGCTAAGCCATTTCCAAGGCTGCACCAACAGCATTCTGGTAGATAGGTCATGCAGCTCGGCCACATACCTATTATATAATGACGTTATTTTGGTTTTTAATGGACATGTTTTTATTTTATTTTCGTTATTTAATTTATTTAGGCTTATAAAAAGGAGTGATACAAAAAGTGTATAATTATTATACAGAGTGGAACTGAATTCGATATGTTTCCAAAATGTATTTTGTCATGTTTTATGATATTATCGAATCTCATTGCGCACAATTTGATTTTGAAATTGTGCGCGAAGAGACCCGATAATATCATAAAATATGACTACAATACGGGATCGGACAGTAATCGAGAAAAAATCTAAAATGTAGTTAGAACGAATGTTCCTCGAACCAGAAAGATCAGTCAATCAATATTTATGAGAAATAATAATGATTTATATTTTTAAATCAATAAATAATTCTGACATTTTTAATCTGTTCTTCATCTCAAACGAAACAACAATCACACCATGACGTCATTTGTAGGCAAATGCCGTGAGTCAAGCTTGTGTTTATTTTACGTTTTTGCTTTTCATAAAATGTATTTTTGCTAATTTCTTCGTTCCATTACTACAATATAATCCCTAAACTTAACAAAACGTATTAGACTCTCTTTGCAAGTTTTATTTCGAAGAGTTTGTCGTTTTCTACCTACATATGACATCATAAGTTTTGATTTAACCTTTTGCGCGGCAATATTTGAAACATAATATTTAAACATAGTTTTAGGTACTTTAAGAGCGTTATTTTATTAAAATAGTATTTTTCATGGCTATATAATTATATTCATTGTAGTTAATTTAAAACGTTTTCTGAAAAGTTGTCCGATCCCCTATTCGCGAAAATTAAAACATTAGTTTTGATCATTTATTTGTATGTATTCAATTTAACCATAGATTTATTCTTAAGCACGGAATGAGTACATACATTTCGTTAAAATATCGAATTCCATTCCAAGGGGTATAGCAAAATAGAGTCTCCAGATTATAAAGGGATAGAACTTTCTTTTCTGTTTTATCTTCAATAATGACTGCTTTGACACTTTTTTTTGGCTAAAGTTAGATATCAATCTAAACACTTATCAATCAAGTTCCATCATTACCAAAAGACTAAAAATAACCCGAAACCTACTAAGAAATTTCAATCTACCGCAATCTATATCTCGGATCGTAATCATCAATTAAATCAAAGTCCCTAACCCGTAACAGAAAAGTATCTATTACCTCCATAATTGCGGGCATAAAACTAATTGCCCCCGGTTCTAATTGTCAGGAGAGTCCGCCGGTCGAGTTACTGGAGCCAGTAACTCTGCGTTCAGCTCGGGATGATTTATTGCAAGTTAACGCCATCAAGGTAATGGAGAAAAGTTTAAGGATGCCCTTTGTATTTATTTGTAATGATAAAAATTATAAAGTACTAGCTCTTATCCGCGACTCCGTCTGTGTCGAAGTCCCGGGATAAAATGTATCAAATATCCTATTCCAAACCTTTAAGTAAAGTACCTACATACCAAATTTCATCAAAATCCATTCCATTAAAAATTAGACTATTATTAAACAAAACACAATTACTACTTAATCGAAATCAGATATTACTATACTCCGACAGTACTATAAACCGAGCCTCCGTGAAGCATAAAAAATAAAAACTATCTTAGCAACAGCAAAGCTACCATTATTTAGTTACACTTCTAGGGCACGGCACCTACTTCTTTCCACTAGAAGACTACGCGGTCCAGTGCATCTTTATTGATGAACCAGCTGCGCTACGCGGTTTCCCCCGCGTTTCCCGGGATTTAAGTATCATTTATGTGTTAATTCAGGCTATAAGCTATCCCCATTGTGAATTTCACTCAAATCCGTTGAGCCGCGTGAAGATGTAACCACCATATATACAAACTTTCGCATTTATAATACATGGTATAATCAAAGAAAACTAACTATTACCACAGAATACTAACATCACTCCGCAAAGAAATTTAAACAAATAGCGTCTCTTGCTATGACAGAATAAAATTCAATTTAGCTCGCGTATCGCTGCATACCTACTAGTAATATTAACCTACAGAGCGCCTCTCTTTCTATCGCATATATCTCTTCTGACGCGGCACGTGTAACGATGCGCGACCCGCCGTCGGTGTCCGGCTATGTACTTGTAGCTTCGTGCTTACAGTGCGGAGTGCGCTAGGCCTGCTATTACTTACGTAGTATAATATTTTGTCAGTGTTTGCGTTTTTGGGAAAGGGAGTAAATGTTAGATCTGTATGAATGTGTAGTATATTATTGCTTTCTTACTTTTTTAATCTATTTTTGTATGTAAACTATATTTAATTTAATTTTAGTGTCTTCAGTTATTAATTGAAATAAATAATATTAATTTGATAATGGAATTGTTGCCCCCAGTCCACATTCGATTCTTGCATATTGTGTCGCTTGAACGAACCTATTTTCATACAAAATACGTTTAATATACCACCAATGCGTCCGCAGTTTTGCCCGCAAGGATATTTTTTTGGGATTGTCCTATTATAAAATCTAAAATACCATCTAAATTTTGATCAAAACTCGTCTAGCTGTTATGATTATAAAGCCCATTGACAGACTTTGTGATGTAGTGGTTGAACGAGTCAGTTCATAATTATCTTAGACCTATGCCACAGACGTTGCTTGCACCTGCTCTAACTCCATATTGTAGTGAATTCCTAGTATTCCCATTAAATCCAATATAAATTACAAAGGCGCGGCTAGCGAGGGTGTAAATCAATCGGGTACCGGTCTAAGTACTTACTCAAACGGATGTTAATTGTGTATTTTCTTTTTTAAGAATAGACATGGGTCGCAGACTAGACCTAAGACCCTAATCACGCACGCACACTCGCTACTAGAAGCATCCGCGATTGCGATCGCGTATCACATTTGCGCGTATAAGCGATTGCTACTTTCAGCAACCTTTATTTTAGTTTGTTCAGTGTAATGTTGTGTGATGTCCTGAATAAATGTATTTTCTTTTTTTCTTTCTTTCAACCACGATTGGCGTTTTTGCCATCGAGTATATATAGAGCGAGTGTGGCTCAGTGGGAGCACGTGCGACTTTTGATCCGATGCACCCGAGGTCCAATCCCACTGGCCCGGCACCACTGCCTTTCTTAAGTAATTATTATATTATTATATCAACCTATTGTGTCCCACTGCTGGGCAAAGGTCTCCCCCATCTCCCTCCAAACATCTCTGTCTACAGCCACTTCCATCCATCGGGGTCGGTAAGTTTCGAGATCGTCACGCCACCTTTTCCGAGTAGTTCTTAAGTAATATGCGGATTTAATACTCAGGCTAAAAACGGCGATGGAAAATATCGTGCAGAAATCGGCATGACCAAGAATTAATCACAAAAATTCAAGGACATGTGACATTCACATAGAGAAGGTCCGTGTCCCAGCAGTGGGAAAGTGATGGGCTGATGATTTATGTATATATCACAGTCGCGCGTCTTAGCGAATGCTACTTTTAGCATCTGTGACTGGCGTTTTTGCGATCGAGTATCACAGTCACGCATTTGAGCGAGTGCTATCTACTGATAACATCTGCGATGAGCATTTCAATCGCAGAAACCGTTGAGATTGGCGTGAAATTAGTGTGAACAGTGAAGCATACAGTCGCGTCTAGTTTCCGGCGATCGAATCGTCGATCGTAGATGTTAACAGTTGCGAGTGTGGTTAGGACCTTAGATAGATAGAACGTAGATTATAATTATCTAGCATAAGCGTATCATCTGTTATAAATTGATTAACTGGCCTTAAGTTTGATGCACATAACTTATTTAATAAAAATATCATGCTACATGCATACTACACTAAGACCTCGCTCGGACTTGAATAAACTGTGAATATTTATTCTGTGACAGGTGTTGAACTTAAATAGTTCTAAAAATATATAGCTATAGAGTGACGAAA
Organism: Petrophora chlorosata; assembly: GCA_951640565.1. Lineage (NCBI taxonomy): Eukaryota > Metazoa > Arthropoda > Insecta > Lepidoptera > Geometridae > Petrophora > Petrophora chlorosata. The sequence goes on from OX621191.1 coordinate 3,319,967, forward strand.
AGATTATCTTTAGGTGATATTCTCCAGTGCCGTTAAATCAATGCAATTATACAATTAAAGTTCGAAACCTCTTTTGGGATTTAATTCAATTAATATTGTCAACAAAATTAAAAAAAAGTAATCTAAAGCCACGTGTTTATTTGCGTATATTATATCATATTATAAAATTATAAAATGAAGAAACAACTCGTGAACTTCTGTTTCCTGATTATTTCCTGATCCTACAATCTGGATATCTTCAAGGCCAGAGTAAATAGGTATCTTCTAGAATCTAGATCTATGTACGTGCTCCATATTCGGCCAGTTAGTCGCTTAACATCAGGCGAAGTGGTGGTCAAACGTAGATCTATCACAAACATATATATAAAAAATAAACTTCGTACGTACACCTATTCACAAAACAATCTTATCTAATAATAAAATTCATTCTCTAACGATTCACAATTGAAGTTCCTATCTCAGAGTAGGTAATATATTTTCAAAATGAATTGCATTCTTCGAAGTTTTCTCAAGCAAAACCGTGTAAAACATAGAAACTTCACACTATAATGGCAGCTATAACTTGCAATCGCAATTACACTTCTATAATTATTTCATTATCTTCGATGCACTATTCTTTATCCATCTAATAAAAACATTGCGTGGCAACCCACCACCATGATTCTATCACTTTTCGATTGATTAGAATAGATTGTTAAATATATATGCGTTTTATGGCCATAATAATTTCTTAGGCTGGCCATAGACGGCAAGCGGTAACACCTGCTAAGAGATGGATAGTGTCTACCGACAAGAAATAATTATAGTATGAGTTTAGTATCACCTAGCATGTCGTTAGCTTATTTAAAAGTAATTGAAGCTGATCAGTTGCCTTGGCTCTTTTAATTAACATATTGCAGTAGTTGTAGGTGCTTATTCTGGTGGCATTAAACTTAAATTAAAAACTTGGCATACATAGGCCTATATTAATGCCTCAGTGTCGCCGCTTGCCAAAAGACGTCTGCTTGTTCTTTTCTAAATAAAATAAACTGTTTATATTGCATTTATGTGCACTAAACCAATTAGTATAAAATTTTGTACAAACAATATATATATTTTTTTATTTTTATTTATTTATAGAGGGTTTGGTCAGTAAGACCATGTCAACCTCATAGGGGCTTTCACATAAAAAAAACTTATCTACGCTTAATACCTAATTTAACAATTTTGTATAACCTCTTGGCCTCCCTGGACAAATCAAAATCAAACCAAAATCATTTATTAACAGATAACTGTGATCCATATTGTGTTAGTACAAAGGCATTACTTAAAACTAGTGCACAAATTAGTGGACAAAGGAGCAGCCAAGATGAAACAATATATTTTCGACGAGCACATAGAATCAGTTCAGTTTAGAAATACGAACTGTATCTTATGACACATGTTCAACCTTATCCATCCATTTTTTTATGGTACTGAGTGACGAGACGAGCAAGTCGTTCGCCTGATGGTAAACGCCACGCCTGCCTATAACAATTGCAGTGCCACCCAGAACTTTGAATACCCTAAAAAGTCTCATATTATTTCCAGTTGAGTTCAGCTTAGAAATACGAACTGTATCTTATGGCACATGTTCAAGTGTACCTATCCAACTTGCATGGGACATGAGATTTGATCCAATGAACTTGGCCGTGTGTAGAGTTACAGCTGCAAGTTTGATCAAGGCTCAGGTTATATGCACATTTGACAATAAACTTGAACGTGTGTGGCTGCGGTAATTACACCAGGACGTCTCAGTTCGTCTGAACCCGAAAAAATGAGTTCCTAATTCCATGAAGACAAGTCTGTGCCAGCTATACGTTTATATGTTTCAAATAAACTGATGCTTATAAGCATGAGAGCCTCAGCACCAGCACCCGCGTACAACCAGCCTAAACTTCAACGTGTCTGCTTTCTCGCGTGACACAACAGATAAACAATTCTTGCCGTTTGCCATTAAGGCTACTTACAGCCGAGAAAAGGAAATTAACGATATTAATCATGAGGGCCATAACGATAAAAAAGTATTAGCAGGTTTGGTAATAGGTTTAGTTTATAAGTAATGAATAAACGGTTTTATGGAAGATATTATTTATAATCTTAGAGAGCACGCTATTCTATTATCCATTTATTTTTTGCCATAATACGCCAGCATCAATAATAAAACATTTCCGTACCATGTCATAATAACGCAGTTTTTACAATAAAATTCCGAAATGTATAACGCAGCTCACAGAAAATTGAAATTGCGAAAAATATTCTAATGAAAAAAACATACATTACATTGAAGACAAAGATGCATAGAATATTCGGCTTCTTCTAAGTAGCCAACTGGCACATAATAATCAAAATTTATAAAATAATGTACTAACAAAAAGTCTACAAAAAATACCCGTCAGTTTCTTGCTGTATCTTCGACTCAGAAGACTACTCAGAGTGGTTCTTTTTCCGATACGTTAGTAGAGTCATTGTAATGATTGACGTTCATAAGTGCGTCTCTGATGACAAAATTGAATAAAAAACTTTTAAACTTTGAACCGTTTCAATAACAAAATAAAAAAAGTGCAAGTATTTCTTCCGTTTCTGGGTACTGCGAGACCATGGTCCTCGTAGTTCCTGGTTCTCTAGATACAGGCAATCGTAGGGACCTATAGGTTATCGATTGCGCTTTATTGGTTCGAAATTCAAATAGTCGATGAGATCGAATCAAAAAAGAGTCTTTCGTTACAAAATCTTTCATTCGATACAGGTGGGATCGACGTTGAGTACAATCGAATGATTAATCGTTCAATCATTGCTTCGAATAATCGCATTGTCAAAAATTATGATCCTTATTTAAGATTTAGATTTGAATGAGTTTATTATCCAAAAATCGATGCTCAGACTGCATGTATGTGTGTGTTTTTTTATCACTTAACTCCATAATAACTGAACGGATTTTGATGAAACTCGGTATGTAGTTAGGCGTCAAAAAGAAGTACTTTATACTATACAGCAAAAGCTCATAAATACTTACAAGGGTCTGAACGACGCAGCTGCTCAACCAGTTCCAAGCAATCGAGTTATCGTGCAGACTTACCTGAAATACAAGAAAAACCATTGATAAAGACGACCAGTTATTTCAAGTTGTTATAGGTAGGCTCGACAGTGAAACTAAACAGGTTGAGGACCTGTGGCGCCCGTGGGAACTTCTATTATAGAAGTAAAAGCAAGTGAGAGTGTTAACTACTCGTTAAGAAGTGTAATAGGCATTTGTTTTGACAGCCTTTGTGGTGCAGTGGTTAGGCAGGTTGGCCCAAATCTCATACACCACTGAGGTAACGGGTTCGATTCCCGCGACGGGATAAATGTTTGTGCACAAAAAAAAAGCACAAGTATTTGTTTCGTGTCTGGGTGTTGTGGGACCATGGTCCTCGTAGTTCCTGGTTCAGGGAATACAGGACAGGACAGATTCAGGGAATCCTTGTTAGGGGCCAGGATCTGTGCATGTGATCGTATTAAAAAAAAATTAATACGCATTTGTTTTTATATTATCAGCCCATCACGTTCCTACTGCTGGGACACGGGCCTTCTCTCAGAGAGAGAGTATGGGCCATAATCCCCACGCTCGCCCAGTGCGGGTTTGTGGATGTCACGTGTCCTTGACTTTGTGATGAATTCTTGGCCATACCAGTTTCCTCATGATGTTTTCCTTCACCGAATTTAGAGCGAGTGTATGTTTTTGTATTATAATCAACGTGAATTAAATCTTACTCAATATTATAAATGGCTAAGTCTTTTTGTGCGTTTGTATGTGTGTTTGTTACCACTTAACTCCATAACGACTAATCGGATTTTGATGAAACCTTGTATGGAGGTACTTTAGGTCCTGTATTTGGACATAGGATACTTTTAATCCGCGTGTGAAACCACGGGACGCAGCTAGTAGTGCAATAATGTTAAAATTAATTCAAAAATGACCCACATTATATTTTATTGATGAAGTTCGAAATGTTGAAAACAAGACTATATAGCTCTTTGGTAACAAAAATAATAAAACACACGAGGAAAATAACAAGGATGTCGAATTAATATAAAATGATATTGACATAAGTACCTAACATAATATATTATTATACAAAAAGGACCTTCGTAAATATGAAATACTAGTTGCGCCCCGCGGTTTCACTCGCGGTTTCTCTGGATAAAAAAACCTAAGTCCTTTTCTAGGTTGTAAAGTACCTACGTACCATATTTCATCAATACAGACAGTGTATCGTAGTACCTATACATACTTTAGTGCTACCCGTAAAGAACACAACAACAAAGTGTCTTCGCCTAAATAGAGACAGTAAGAATAGTGTTAATGGACACATTCTTAGTTATACTATACTTAGCAATTTAAGTCAAAGTTAAATTACTTATTAGTCTTATTAGGCTAGATTGTAATGTTAATGTAATGTCTTTTTGAGACAGATCATTAAGAAAAAAAAAATATTTCATCAAAATCTGTTCAGTAGTTTTTGCGTGATTGAGTGCCAAACATCCATCCATCTTCACAAACTTTCGCATTTAAAATATAAAAAGGATAGTAGGATAGGATATTAGTAGAAAAACATTTCTAATCGACGATGAATCGGAGTGGTTATAGGAGCGAGGAAAATTGCTCTGGTTATTTATGGAAACGAACAAAAACAACGCGCCGTATCTATTTTAATAAAAAACACGAAAAACCCTTAAGGATTACAATTAGGTAGTCTCTCGGTAGGTCTCTCGTAAACGGGAGGGCGTCTGGGTAGGTATCGCCGCCGCCGCTTTACCAGTTATTCTGCCGCCAAGCAGTAGTACGCAAGCATTACTGTGTTCCGGTTTGAAGGGCATTGTAACCAGCGAAATTACTGGGCATATGAGACTTAATATCTGATGTCTCGGGGTGATGATGCGTAATGCAGTGCTACGCAGTGCTTTTTATAATATTAAAAGTTCTGGATGGCACTGCAATTGTTATGGGCAGGCGTAGCGCTTACCATCGGGCGAACGACTTGCTCGTCTCATCATTCAATAACATAAAAAAAAAAAATACATGAACATAATATTCGTCGATAATTTCGTTCCTTTGTTTCGGGGACCTCGGAGGTTACGTCAGTCAGTTTTTGTATCGGCTCTATAGAATTTCCGTTCATACGGGCAATTTTAAGTACGCATCCAAGGCCAGGCGAAGATCGTTAAATAGAGTTTCGAAAAACAAAGGCGTAAATGAGAAGAGTTTTATGAAATTCGGCGAAGGTGTTGCAATTTGAGAGGCTGGCGTTTGGCCCCTATTGCACCCAATTTTAAATTAATGAATTGACCTCCCTTGTTGTTATTTTTATACTAGTGTTATTTGTCGGGCCATTTAATAAAACTAATTGTGATAAATAGGTTCCAATTTTTTGATGTTTATTTGGAGTTACTTGACGAGTTTCAATTTTCTTTATGATACTGTAAAAGAATGTGATAAATTAAAAAAATAAATCTAAAAACCACGCTTTCATGCGCCTTTGGAGGTTAGATCGGCATTGCATTGTCATCGAATTGTAAGCTACCCTGAAAGTTCAGCTCAAAAGCTAATCGGGAAGTGCTCGACATTTGAGTTGCAAGTTTCCACCCGGAACGGACGGACAAACAAGAAAGTGATTTAATACAAACGTAGTAATAAAAAAATATATTTAAGTTTCAATTTCAAAACCACCAGAAAAAGATAGCGAGATGATTTAGACGCATAACAAGAAAATTGGTATGAGGTGGCGCAGGAGCTACACACGTGGAATTAATTGAGGAAGGACTTTGGCCAGCAGTGGTATAGGACAGGCTAAGATCACACACCTTCAAAATACGCTGTTCATTTTAAGAGTTAATCCTGCTAATATTTTAAACGCGAAAGTTAGTAAGAATGGACGTATGGATGTACCTTTGTTACTCTTTCACGCAAAAACTACTGAATGGATTTTGATGAAATTTGGTATGGAGATAGCTTATACCCTGGATTAACACATAGGCTACTTTATATCTCTCGAAACCGCGGGTGAAACCACAGGGCGCAGCTAGAAAATAATGATTATCCTCAAATGAGTATTGGTCGAAGTATAAAATGTACATGCAATTTGCAACATTCCAGAGTTGATCATCATACAACAGAGTAAACATCAACTAGTTTTATAACCCATCTATCCATCGACATCATCACAAATCTAGCCTTAAGCCGCCATAAACTAACCGCGTATTTCTATAAATATGGATAGGAGAAGATAAATATGGATACACCTGAAGATACGAATGCTAAGTAACATTGTAATATTGAATTTAATGCGGATATCGTTATCATTTCCATAGCAATCTTGGTATCTCAAAGCATTAACTTACACGAACCTTCTGGGAACCTAGTACTAAATGTTAGCCTTAAGGACCATTTAGATAAATTCGTGCTACTGCTACTTGTAAATGTGGTTTTTATTTTCATGTTGTGAGCTTTAGAGTGTGTTTAAGTGGTTAAGCTTTAATTTCTGTTGAACTGACTCTAGAGACTTGAGTGTTTGTTTTTAACGTCTGTTCCAAGTGCAGATATATTTTTGTTATTTGTTGGTTGATATTTAAATTATTACTGTTTGTTGGTTGTGGTTGTCGCGTCGTTAAATGTTCTTGCCTGGTAAAGGTTCACTAATTTCAAGCGCTTTGATTGTTATGTATAGTATGTATGCATTTTTATTTACCCAGGATGGAACAAAGAAGTTATAGTCGTTAAGGGTAAGAGGTAGTTTATATGGTTTATGGTGGTTTATATGGTTTATATGGTACGTGTAGGTTTGCACGTCTGCGCAAATGTCTTTGTTCTATCTATCTTCAAAATGGCTGAACCAATTCTGGTGTGGTTTCTGGTAGAATCTTTGCATCTAATTATCTGTTATGGTTCTTAGTCTATATTGTATAAACCTCCAGCGGGCGCAGCGAAATGTCGTAGGGTTTTTAAAAATATTCATTTATGTCAAATCATCGCAGTGGAGATATTTTTTTGTAAATGTACCAGAATATTTTTTTTTATAATAAATACTAAGTTTAACTAAAACAAAATACAAAATAAAATCCAAGCCATTAGGAAACATGCCTTCAAAAGTTACGACTAATCGAAAAGCCATAAAACTGAATGACAATATTTGAAACGACTACAATAAACGCACTCTCAAAGACAACATTTATGGTCTTTATTCGAGCTATTGGCATTTATTAGACGTCCAAGTACATCCAAGTTTTGTACACAGCATCGGATCTTAGATATAGTAGCAACAGGTTCCGCAAGGTTGTTAAGTATGAGACTACAATGCCTACGCGACTTTGTATGTGCTCTTAGTTTTAAAACAATTCTAAACATAGGCTATGAAACCACAAAATCAGTACCAAAATCCGACAACAAAATGGGCAAGAGAGTGAAGAGAGAAAAAAAGACGTAGTAAAGTATTTCAAAATTACCTTGAATATAAAGTACTTCAAATTTTCATACTGGATAAATATAAATAAGCAGTTTTTTTAGGGAACCGAGTGATGATACGAACAAGTCGTTCGCCAGATGGTATGCGCCACGCCTGCCCATAGCAATAGCAGTGCTACCCAAAACTTAATACCATAAAAAGCTCTGCGTAAGACTGCATTGCGCTCATCACCCCAAGACACTATATATGAGTATCGTATGCCTAGTAATTTTACTGACTACAATACCCTTCAAACCAAAACACAGTAATGCTTGCGCACTACTGCTTGACGGCAGAATAACTGGCAAAGCTATGGTACCTACCCAGATGGCCTACCGCATACGAGAGTCCTACCAAGGGTAGAAAGCAATTACAAGAACCCAGCTTTTTAATGTGACAGTAGAATCAGTAACTTTTAAAGCAAATATTGTCGAAGTCAATATTCAATTTCAGATAAAGAAAAAAGTTAAGATAAATTGAAGACAGATGAAGATAAAGACAACTTGTCTATTCACGACAAAGGTACACATGACACAGAAATTACTGTTGCTACAGATAAAAACAGTTAAGAAATTGAAAGAGATAATAATCTCTCGAACACGAAGACAAATGATGAAAGAATCCAAAACACGTGAGATGAACTCTACGTAGAATTATAAGGTAATGTTGCAAGATTGGGATTGACGAATTTATGTTGTAAGACCTTGAATCTGTAGTAACCTTTAAACAGATGGACCACTTGCATATTGCCGTACCTACATATTCATGAAAATCTCGGGTCGGATCACTTTTATTATTGAACGCAACTTGACAACAAGTTCAACAGACTTACTTAAAAAATTCTCAGTATTTTTACGACTTTTTACTTTACGATATTTTTATGAAGAAAAACGCCATAAATTTCTTAGGGAAGATAAAATGTACAGTCTAAAATGTAGCGTGGCAGCATATTTTCGAGCATGCCTGTAATGTAACATTAACTAACCAACAGTAAGACACTGTTAAAATACCAGAATTTTAATGAAAAATACTGTAGTTATGTCTGTTCAAGCCAAGTCAAAGCTATTTAAGATGATTTGCATAAAGTACAAAGTTGCATAAACGAATTTCTACAAATGTTAGCAAAAGTCTTTAAAATAACCAGAACATAACCAAAAGGTAATTAACAAGGTAAACGTCTTAACAAATTATAGCTTTAGACACTGAAAGCAGACGCGACTAGTCGCCATTAATCAAAGTCAGTCATTTCAAACGGTGGGTTACACAATTCCATTTCTTTAAATAAATCCTCTATGACTACAGCGTTTTCAATAGTCGTCAAAATGTCTTGTGTAGGTTCGTTAGTGATAGAAATAGTATTCATTATAATAAGATTACTATTTACATCTGTTGAGGTCTTGCAAGATATTGAAGTTTACGAAATAACAATTACTAAACCTGCTATAGTATTTTTCTTAGTGTATTAATTTGAGAATCTTCAACGTTTCTGAAACGTTTTCAACATATTCATAACGTCAAGTCAATAGCAATACATACAATATGAGTCAAATCTGAGCCAGGTGTTCCACATGAGGACAAACATTGGCCGTTACATTCGAGGCTAATGTCACGAGCGGGGGTCATATATGGCCTTAGTGGATTCATCCCGGGATCTTTTACGATCCAAGATGCGAAGGGATGGAGGTGAGGGGCGTTAAATTTTTAGAGACCGTGAAATTAGTACGGGATGTCCCGATTGCTTTAGTCATTGTGGATGTTCACTGAGCGTTTGAGGAAAGGGTTACTTGTTCAAAAAAAACACATTAATTGCAAGAAAAATAAATTACGAGGTTACGGAACCTCCCACGGTCATTTCTATCACAGCACTCAATTTATTCAACAATTGTGAAAAATCAGCACCTCGTTTAAAAGTTACTTGTACTGTGCAGCGTCTGGGATTCCAACACCAGTGCATCAGATCCAAAGTTGCAAGTCATCGCGCGATCACGCGCCTAACGGAGAAACATAAAGCTACTTACTTTTACTTGCAGTAGAGTTACACATACCCAATTACTGTCATTCACAAAACGTCTTCGAAGCTGTTAAATGGCCATAAAAATATATTTAAAACCACCTTTTAAAGTTAACGAAGTAAATTCGCACCAATCAAAGACGAGACAGCTCAGTAAACATCTACCACCTTGAATCGAGCCCGTCTCGTCTCAACGCTGGATGAATGTAAAGTACTTTTAAAGAAAAGGTCGACACCACTATAACCCAGCTTAAAGCTACGGGCACAACTAAGCGAATAACGGAACGGCTGATTTTTTTATATAAGGCACTTTCTTGGCAAGGCGAATATTATGCTACAACCGCCGAGCTACTCCTACAAGGATCCTAATGTATGAATCTTTTTAATCAATATTATTGATTACCAAAAATCTCGACGTCTCCTGGATGCTGAAGGTAGCGCCTTCACAGAAATGTCATCAACATTTTATACTTGACGCACATTGTCAGATACAGTTCACACTACAAGAATATTTTTTTTTATAAATGGGTCACGTTTGACAACAACGCACCTGATGGTAAGCGTAGTTGCGGTCTAAGGTGGAGCACGTTTGCCCATGAGATGCCTTTTCACTCTTGTCTTAGATACCCAGGTTGTAATCGGAAGGAAATAAGTAAGAGAATAATTACATTCTTCTTCTTTAAAATAATTTTGACACAGGATCTTGTGTCTCTGAACTCAGCAATGCCAGCGAGAGAAGAAAAGGTATGAGAAAGTCATTTTATAGACGAGTCACGAAAGTTGCTCAGGTGTGCCAGAACATTACTTCACTTATTCAAGTTTATACAAAAGGAGCGACGGCCGTGTCTCATTCAGACGGCTCAGGTATTTTAGTTGTAAAGGATTTGGCGTGATTATTTTCATAGACAGATTTAGTTTGATTAAGTTTAGGTATCTGCGATAATTCGATCTCTGTAGTAAATATATTCTGTTTAAAATTGTACGATTATCTGATTATAATTATGATAAACTATTGCTTATAAACGATGAGATATTTCCACAAGCGTTCAATTTATCTTTGCAAAAACAATTAATTGGAAATAAAAATGTATTTCATCCATCTATACGTAGTATATGCTGACAAGCTTTCGCATTTATACTCAATACTCAATAGTTTATTGCAATCATATATGTATGCACATTTGAAGAGGTCTTATGAAAAGGTAAGTTAACATATATGACCCTGACAGGGTCAATAGGAGTAATAGGAACGAGCGGACCGATCCATTAAATAAACATTGGTATTTTATAGTCATAAAAAGAATTAATTTTATTAGTATATTGATTTAAAATATCTATTTACTTGTCATTAAAAAATTCGTGTAAGTTGTAGTAGCATTTGTTAATTAGGTATTGTTTTAATTTTTTTAGGAAAATTGATTCGATGTTTTCAACTTTTATGTTGTCTGGAATTTTGTTGTAAATTTTTATTGCCATGACGTTTGGTCCTGAGCTATGGATTTTTAGTTTCGAGGTCGGTAGCACGAGGTTGTGTTTGCTCCTACTTTCAAATCTCCGTACTTGGTCTATTCTTTTTTTAAACTGGGGGTATTTGCGTACAAATTTACATATTTCCATAATATATATTCCATATTTTACGAAGTAAGGCTTGCAGCTTTCCGGTTCTTTAATATTATTGAGGATACGTATACATTTCTTCTGGCTTATAAAAAGGTTATGCGCATCGACATTATTTCCCCACAGTATAATGCCGTAGGTAAGCCTCGAGTACACATATGCGTAGTATGCGCTCAAAGCTGTTTTGAGGTCTGTTGCTCGTCGTAATTCTCTTAACGCGTATGTGAAGCTCGACAGTTTACCTTTAATCTTTTGGACATGACGTTTCCAGTTTACGTTTGAGTCAAGTTCTAATCCTAGAAGGGTATACGAGTCTACGCATTCTATTTTGGTGTTATTATAATTAAAACTTATGTCAAGGGGGGTTTTTTGATACGGTCGAAATTGCATTATTTTTGTTTTAGAAAAATTTATGTCAAGATTGTGGTCAGTCATCCAATTCATTATAGTATTAAAAATGTCAGTGAGATTCTGTTACAAATATAAATTATTCTTACAAACTTATATGTATTAGAAATTATTTTCTCTACACTAAAATTAACTATCGAAATAGATAACTGAATAATCTTCAAACGAATGATGATAATATGCATTCTGTACAAAATATAACAAATGCCAAGCAAAAAACTCAAACAAGGTTTGTCGAAAAGAAAAAAGTATTAAGAGTGACGGTTTACTCCAATCTCAACAGATGGCGTACACGTCACCCTTGAGACCTTGTAGCTCAATCGGTCGAGCGCTTCCCGCGCTGAGGGAAGAGATTCAAATGCGGGTTCAAGTCCCAGCTGGTGGTCGTATTTCTTTTTTCCGAAAAACTTTTATTGAATACAAAATCATATCAGTAGTTAGAAATTCAAAGATTCTGGAATGGAGAAGCCACATAAAAATAACAATAACGTTAGAGTTTCTATCACTCGTGAGCATGCAAGTAAACTATGATCTAGTCCATTTAAATGCATAGAAATGGCTGGAGATCGTGCAAGACAGAGAGATAGCGCTTGCCTGCAAGATTTACAGTAAACTTTGAGCCAGCTAAAAATAAATAACAGGTCGATGTGTTTACTCAATGAAGTATGTACTCAATCAAGAAGAGGATCGAAGTAAGCAAAACCGTAACGGTGTCAACTTTGTCAAACTTTTGGTCGTTTGTAACCAGAAATCGGCTTTGGTAGGATTTATTTCTTCATTAATCACTACGTAATGTGTTCATCTGTAGAAGCATTCTTGTAAATGGTATTTGAGTTTGTGTCTTTACAATCAAAATAAATTAGTCAGTTGTCAGAGGTATAGAGGGTTTTGAAGCGATTAACGGTTTAATGCTAATACTTTATTTCATAATTGATTTAAAAGATAAAGAGTTAGAATGATTAATGAACTATTGTTTAATCATTAAAACATTTCCAGCCATAATTTTAGAATCAATAATCGCTCAACTGCAGTCTCTCTCTAGATCTATGTGCTTCATCTTAGGCCACATCATCGTTTCACATCGGGCGAGATAGTGGCCAAACATAGATCTATCAAGCGTAAAAAAAACACAAATTTTTAATAAATAAACGTACATCCACAGAATCAAAAAGTGATTTTAACCGCTAAGCAATAGTATTTAAACATTATGTTTGCACTATTTCAAGCGAAATTACTGGGCATTATTTGTTTGAAGGTGTTGTATTTAGTTTGAAGGTGACGAGCGCAGTGCTGTGCTGAGCAGGATTTTTCAAAACAAGATTACGGGTGGCGTTGCAACTGTTATGGGCAGGTGTTTCTCACCATCAGGTGGACGACATACCAGTGTTGCCATTACATAAAAAAGGAAGCTGAACAGCTGTTGTAAACTATTTCCATACATCTATTTTACTAATATTAAAGACGCGAAAGTTTGTGTGTGTGTGTGTCTGGGTGTGTGTTACCATTTATCTCCATAACGGATGAAGCGATTTCGATGCCTGATATGTAGATACTTTAGGTTCTGGACATAGAATATTACATCCAGGAAACGGAATCCTATGAACCGAGATCTACGCGGGCGAACCCGCGCGGCGTAGCTAGTTATTTTAACCCAAGATAACTTCTTAAAATTAGCTTATCTAATTGGTTTCAAGTACATTTAAAGCATGTACGGTTGTACGATTACCATTTACAACTTAAGGTCAGTCTTACCTTAGGTAAGCTTCACCTTCAAGATTATTGAGGCCATTGCCCTACGGTTATACCTCAAAGTTAGGTAGCAAAATGTTAATATATTGAAATGTATTATCCAGCATACCTATAAAATGAACACTAACAACTCCATCATTATCCGATACGCCAAAAAGCTTGAAGTCATTAATCTTTAGTACCTGGACCAGACGAGACTAAAATGGTCATGACAGTATTTTAGTTGCTATTTACTTACCAGCTGCCTGGTTGATGATAATGAAATGAGAAAACCTGGATGCGATCGATATAGGTAGAAAAATAGTTGCGTTGGTAAAAAACAGCTCCAGTACTGTTGGAAATAACGGTCGAGGAGACTTGTCCCATTCATCTAGGTACTAGAAAAAGATGACTGCCAAATATCATCCTCACTTAGTAGACATTGGTTTCAACGTTATAGTGCGTACTGCTAAGGAATGGAACTCCTTGTCGTCTTCACTGTTTTCTGATAACTACAATCTGAGTATCTTCAAGGTCAGAGTGAATAGGTATCTTCTAGATCTACGTGCTCCATCGGCCACTTCGTCGCTTAACATCAGGCGAGATGGTGGTCAAACGTAGGACTATCAAAATAGATCACAGATATAATAGAAAACTTAGAAGGTACCTAAATTACCGAGCATTATGAGATTTTGTCTCAGGATGGCGAACATTTTGCTAAAAAAAATTGCGGGTGGCGCTGCAACTGCAAACATCAGGTGAACAACTTGCTCGCCACTTAGAAACGTAAAAACGAACTAGACCCTTAAAATTAAGGATTTTTTGAGAGCTAGAAACTACAAGATCATAGTCCTTAACAATACCTAGATACGAGAGAGGAACATTCTCACTTTCTGCGGTTCCGAACTTAAGTTTTGTAATCAAATCAGCTGTACTTTCATTTCTTAACGGTTTCTTACGAAATATCCCCTTAGCAAAAAGATTCTCCGAAGAGCACGCAAGGTATTTAACCGGCGCGTTACGAGAGCTCGCACTATATACATCTGGGTCATGGCGCTCGCCATAGGGTAATCTCTAGCTCTTTTTGGAGAAATGTTTAACACGGTTGTGCAGAACAATTTGTATTACCTACGACGGAACGGAGAAGGTATTAATGTAATTGGATTGTCCGTGTTAATTATAGTAAAATAAATAATTAAATGCGTTTGGGGTAAGAGATAGCATGCATGTATGTGCGCGTTTCTATGTTGACATCTATCTTCAAAATAGCCGAACCGATTTCGAATATTTTGATACGGATTTCGGTAATAGCTAAAGATTTTTTCAGAGGTGGTACAACCTGAGTGCGCTTCGTGTTTAATTTTGTTTAATTTTTTAGATTTTTTTTTTAAATACAATTTCGTGTCTCAAAATGACACTTCATTAACATTACAATCTAGCCGAATAAGGCTAATAAGTAATTTGAATTTAACTTAAGCTGCTAAGTAGAGTAAAAAAAAATTACTTCTAATACCTAATTACCGGCCATAGTCGTTTCCAGTAATGTCATTGGTCAAGACGTGTCTCGACGTTATTAACGTCATCCATTTTCAAACAATTTTTTTTTATCGTACTTATTGATGAGTGTACTGATTTATGAGACGAGCAAGTGGTTCGCCTGATGGTAAGCGCCACACCTGCCCATTACAAATGCAGTGCCACCCAGAACTATTCAAACCTACAATAATATTTTATTATAACATAACATAACATATAACAAAAAGAAGCCGACTTCAAATCTGATATATCTTCGAAGTCCAAGGTTGAATATCGATGAAATTTATATGAGACCATCTTGAACCTATACTGATTCCAACGCAAAAATACGAAAAATACGGTTTATAAATTGACGGAGTAATCGCGTAACAAACATACAAAAAAAAAACAGTCGAATTGAGAACCTCATCCTTTTTTGAAGTCGGTTGAAAGGCACTGAGTAGCACCGTAGCACTGCATTGCGCTCATCACCCCGAGACATCAGATATTCTATTATGCCCATAAATATTAAATTCATATCACATTTACGTGTATAAGTGACGTGACGATGCGGATGTAGCATGATTACAGCTTGATTAAAAGTTTTTTTTTAACTTCTTCTTTTTTGTGTTTTAACAACTCTATATTTTTTTCTTTGTTACTTTATATTCTAATCGTGTTTATACGATCTGATGAACTTTGAAGCAAAATCACTCACCTTTAGCGATTTTTTTATAAATATACATAATTAATAACGAAATTACGTTCGGCACCGAAAATAAATCGATTCTAATTAATTCACTGGATTATCATAAATAAATCTTATTTTTCATCAAAGTAATAGGTGTCTGTTCCAAGGCGAAACTTCATGATTCAAAACGAAGAAATAAATCCTAAAAATCTTTTGCGCCTAACAGAGTCTATAATGAACTGTATATTTATTTACATACCATCTAATTAAATTATGGAATGCAATAAAGAATTGGAAAATATTTTTTTTAATTCTTTCTATCATCGGACTACAAGACGTACAGCAACGCGCAACCGTTTCATGGTGGACATTCCTCCTGAGCGCACTAAGCGCTTCAATAGCTATAATCTAAGAATCTTCAAGTCTCGAGTGAACAGGTACTATCTTGGCAAGCGTGCTAAATCATCCGCATCGTCGCTTACCATCAGGTGACATAGTGGTCAAACGCAAGCCAACGAGACATTATGAGACATCTATTATATCTACCTATTCTTATTTCATCTATCTATCTATTCTGGGCATGATGAGACTCAACAGCTAATTGTCTCAGGGTGACGAGCGCAGTGCAGCGCCGCACAGAATTTTGCAAAACAAAGTTCTGGGTGGTGCTGTTATTATTATGGGCTGCTTACCTTCAGGCAAACGACCAGCTCGTCTCGTCATTTAGTTAAAAAAAAGAAAATAGAAATAAAAAAATACTGCAGCGTAAACCGCGGGGCGCAGCTAATTACTTCATAAAGTTAAGAAATATTGACAAATGCTTGGAGATAAAGTCAAGCAAGAATAGACTGAAGTGGATTACCGAGGTCGTCTAAATCGCGACCGCTTTACCTTGTCCAAAAGTTCTCGCAGACTACTAAATTATTAAGTCTGGGCAAAGTCATTCTTCCCAACAACTGTATAAGATATCAAGCTGTGTCAGTCAAGTTAACCTTTAAGCGCCACGCTATATCTAGGCGATATAAATATGTTTTAATATATAAATATATTTTTCATTATAACTCTTGTCTATGATTGAGTAACCTTAGAATCACACTAATATTGTAAATGTGAAACGTTGTATGTTAGTGTATTTGTTACTTCTTCATGCTGTTGGGGGCAGGCGTGGCGCTTACCATCAGGCAAACGACTTGCTCATCTCAATACTCAGATCCATAAAAAAACATAGTAGCAAGCCGTGCACTCCACGCCGAGTTACGCAGTTTCATACGTTTTCGTCGGCTCAAGCCGACCTCGGCGTAGAGAGCACTATTTACGCAGGACTAAAACATAATTATGTATTTTTAAACGTACGTAAACGTACGTTTTTTTTATGGATCTGAGTATTGAGACGAGCAAGTCGTTCGCCTGATGGTAAGCAGCACGCCTGCTCATAACAAATTTCTGGGCATTATGCTAACTGCACCCAGAACTTTTAATATCAGACAAAGTACGGCATAGCACTGCATTGCGCTTATCACCCCGAGACATCAGATAGTCTCGTATGCCTAGTAATTTCGCTAGCTATAATGACCTTCAAACCGTAACAAAGTTATGCTTGCGCACTACTGCTCGGCGGCAGAATAACTGGTGGCAAACTGGTACCTACTCAGACAATCTGCCGCATACGACAGACCTACCACGAGAACAATTTAATGACATCTATGACTTGATAATGGAGTCAGGAGTGATAGAATGGGAGACATTCATGTTAAGGATAATTTCGCGCAGCTAAAATAATACTTTTACTACTTTTGGTAATTAATAATGCACAAAGTTTTTCACATACGCTTATTAAAATATCAGAACCGCTGCCATGCCGCTGGTTGATTTGTATAACCCGTTCACTCCAAAGCCGTCGCTACGACTCGATGTAAACAAAAACGGACAGATGTTTCGTGATGCAAACCTGAACGTGTTTGACTTGTTAATACTCTTTTTATGCTTACAATTTATAGGCGATAAGCGATCTTGTAGGAATGCACTTTATTTTATGGGAATGCTAAGTGCTAACGGACAGGAACTTGCTGTAATTTTGCAAAGACTCGTTACGGCCTAGGATAGGGCAAGAACTAATAATAAGTACTTGAAGTAAAAAAGTTGATTGAATTATTTAAACGAGGCAGCGAGAAAGTGACCGATTTTGATCGGTTCTGAAAAAGTCATAGTAAAAGGAGCTCTTACGCGTAGTGATTCAATGTATAATTAAGAATGTATCTTAGGAATGCAATGGAATCAGGCGTGACCTTGCGAATATTCATCTCAAAACTGAAACGCAATGAAAATATATAGTGTGATCCCACTGAATATTATGTAGGTTGTTGTTAGAATAATATAATTAAACCCTCCGCTTTTTTAATATATATGTATAGTTAATAATAAATATGGTAATGAGTTTAGTATTGTATATAAGAAAAGGTAAATAATGTATTAATTTAGTAAATAATGTTAAATGAAAAAGCCCTAACAACAACCCTCTTTGTACGACACGTGTTTCGCCGTCTGCACGAGGCATCATCAGGTGTCGACTCGCCGAACGCTGGAACGAGATTAATCTGCGAAATTTGTAATTTCTATGACGTCATAGAGAATCACATATAAGAATATATGAATGCGTTAGAGATATCGTTTATTAATGAAGGAATCGACGTGATTTCGAAGCAAGGAATCGCCAAGTTGTCATAGTGAATTGACGCCCTGGAGTGAGTAAGTACTAATGCAATAAACCATCACCAGTTCACCGCTTTGCTCTTATGACTTCGCACATCTTCCGAAGTCGCACGCCACATGGTCGCCTAGTTTTTTATGAAATTAAAAATGGCATTATGACGGATTCGTGTTCGTTTATTCGTGTTAATTATACCTACGTAGCTATATTTTGAAACCGCAATGGAGATGTGTCTGTGATATTTTTTTTTTTTTTATAATATGCATTACCTTTTTGACGCATACAGTTCAACCACAGAATAAATAATAGAATTACGATTTAAAATCATCACAGTGTAATGTGTTTTGTCTGTGATTGTTATGGGCAGGCGTGGCGATTCATCACTCAGTTCTATAAACATAAAAAAATAGAAAAGTATTGTTGGAGTAGGGGCCTAGAGGCCCGTACTCCAACAATGAAGGTCCGTGACCCAGCAGATGAAACCTAATGGCCTAATGATGAAACCCAACTTGCTCTATACAATAATAGGTACGTATCAGACGTACTTATAAACTGAGTAATTAACACAATCATGGTCGTCGCACTACCACGACTAGGCTGTGGCACTACTAACTATAACCTAATCTCCGTCACCGGTAAGCTCTACTCACACACAAACCCCCACACACATACAAAATCAACACAACCATTACACCTACGTCATCACTAAGCTTAACTCACACATGCACACTTCTTCACACAAGCACAATCCGTCAATCAACACATTGGCTTCGTGCTCCGTTGACACATTTCTCTTGACCCCGTGCCTCGTTTACTGCAGGCCACTTGCCAGGCCAGTTTGGATCTCTTTATACAATCGAAATAGCTGGAAATGCCATAGATACAGAGTTACTGCGTAAGATGAGACCTTTAGAATAATAAAAACATATTTAATGAGTTTGTACAAAAAATATTAAATGTCATCATTTTACTGTTTAGTTTTATTTCATCGCAAATTTGCATTATATATATATTATCTTAATAATATAGATGTTTAAAAATTAGGTATTTGAATATGACTTTCAAAATGTAAGTATAAATTATAAATGCGAAAGTGTGTGTGTGTGTGTTAGTGTTAGTTATAACTAAGCAGCATAAAGCTGTAAAGGTTTTGATGAAATTTTGTATGTAAGACAAAAGGATCCTTTTAATAACGGAAAAGAGAACAGTTCGAAAAACCAAACAAGTTGCAACGGCTAGTGGTAATAATATAATAATATTCATTATCGAGTTAGTTAACATTTAATTATAATAAATTAAAATATAATAGATGCAAACTGTGACAACGCCGATAAAATTCACATTGCATGATCATTAAATATTATCGTAATACTATTAATAGAATACAATTCATTTCAGACCGAACACCATGGTCCCACAAAACCCATACACGGAACAAATAAATAAATAAATAAAATACATAAGCCTTTTATTGAGACATTGCATTTCAATCTCCAGTAATTGTCTAGTAATAATTGTATTATATAAATTAAATAACAAACAGTGATATAAATTAAATGTATTTTAAATTGCAATAATAATAATTAAAACATGCATGTAATATTTTAGCATAAAAAAGAATAAAAAATTTGTTTTAAATTTAAATTATTTATTAATTAATTAAATTGTTTATTTTATGTTTCATTTTTCAAAAATTTTGCTAATTTAGGCACTATTTAGACCGGTCTGTGTGTCCTCTGGCAAAGGCCACTTTGCCACAAAACAAATACCTACTTGCCCTTTTTTCTGTTCACAAACATTTATCCCGTAGAGGTAATTTAACTCGCAACCTCCGAATTGTTATTTATTTATTTAGTTATGAGAAACTAGCTGCACCCCGTAGTTTCACCCGCAGTTTCCCAGGATAAAAAGTAGCCTCTGTGTTAATCCAGTGTATATACTATCTCCATTCCGAATTTCACTCAAATCTGTTAAGCCGTTACAGAGTGAAGAAGTAACAAACACACTTACATGCCTACCTACATTTCCGCATTTATAATATTAATGTCATGACTCGTTCAACCACTTCACCTTAGAAGCTGAGCAATGGTCTTTGAACCCTATACGTAGTAACATTCTAATATGGGCGTCTGACTACTGAACTGTAAAAAATAAAGTTAGGCGCTTCCAGCACGACCTACGTCTTTGCCGACATCAGTGAAAGTGCCGCAACCTGTCGGAGAAATGGCATGATAATCGCACGAGCAGCTTGCGCCCGCGCACGATTATGTAACATAACGTAAGCGATTCCAACTGACATTGAACTTTTGATGGAAGATGTTTGTTTATGACAGAGTGAATATTTGAAACGAGTACGGATTCCTAGTTTCGGAACAACATTTTTTTATTTATTGTTAGTCAATGTAGTGAAAAATTGACGTCACTCTTTCTTTGACCATTTTGCTAAAGGCGATAACTTTCTTATAATAACTATTTTCTAAATAATTTACCTTCTGTATAATGTAAAATAAATAAATAAATACGCCCAACGAAGACAAACATAGTTCCTGGCTCCTAATTAGGATTCCCTGTATCTAGGTAACCAGGAACTACGAGGAACATGGTACCACATCACCTAGACAATAAACAAATGCTTGCACTTACTTATTTTTTCTGAGCACAATTATTTGTCCCGTCGCGAGAATAGAACCCGCAACCTCAATGGTGTATGTGATTTGAGCCAACCTGCCCAATCACTATACCACAAAGGCTGTTTGTGAGAATTGTAGATGAAATGTGGAATGGTAATATGGAACGAACGCAATCAAAATCCGCACCGCTATAGTGCGAGGAAAGAGTTGAGACGCGCAATCAGCCCACGTCAGTATTTGTATTTTTTGTAGAGTAATACAAGAGCGAGTGTGGCTCAGCAGGAGCAAGTGCGATTTTTGATCCGACGCACCCGAGTTCGAATCCCGCTGGCCCCGCACCACTGACTTTCTTAAGTTATGTGCGGATTTAACACTCGCTCTAAAAACGGTGAAGGAAAACATCATGAGGAAACCGGCACGTGTAAGAATTTATCACGAAAAATCAAGGACAGGTGACATCCAACAACCCGCACTGGGCCAGCGTGGTGTATTATGGCACATACTCTCTCTATGAGGGAAGGCCTGAGTCCCAGCAGTGGGAACGTAATAGGCTGATGATGAATGCCACAGAATATATTAGTACAAGTAATACCGAGTAATTTTACAATAATTATATAGTTTCAAGTTCATGCGTCCCGCTCACAATCTCGTAACCCTCGTTTAAATACAAACGGTTATTATTTTGCAAACACCGTTGTCTACAACTGAGTGTAATTTACTATAATTGAAAAATGTATTCTTAGCACAGAATAAATAATAGAACTACGCTCTTAGTATCAACAACAGGCCTTCGCTGCAGTATTCTGTAATTTCCATTAACTCGCCAATCATTTCTTGACAGTAGCACATCTAATGGCCGCGGCAACAGCTGTGAAATTGCGATTTAAATTGCTGTTTGACAGCGATCAGGTTTTTTATGGAACTGAGTAATGAGGCGAGCAAGTCGTTCGCCTGATGGTAAGCGCCACGTCTTCCCATAAAAATTACAGTGCCATCCAGAACTTTTAACTTTTAATAGCACAAAAAGTACTGCCGTATACTGCATTGCGTTCATTACCCCGAAACAACAGATATTAACTCTCATATGCCCAGTAATTTGGCTGGCTATAATACTCTTCAAACTTGAACAAGGTAATGCTTGCGCACTACTGCTTGGCGGCAGAATAACTGTTATGATGACTCATCCTTCTCCACTTCCATTGGAAATAAGTCAAATGAACTGCATACAATATCACCTCTAATTATGCTGGTCAATCCCTCTCCACTCGGTGGTGCCTACCCAGACGGCCTCCCGCATACGAGACCTACCAAGACGACTAGAATATAAAAAAAAAAAAACAGCCAAGCGGGTCAGCACGGAATGCGGAAAATTCACGCATCATGCGCCCCGAAACGGGGCCGGGCATACCTCGCGCCAATCTCCGCTGACCGGCTCACCACGTAACCTGTGTAATACTATTAAATTATTCTGTAGTAATCCTATAACATGTTTTGTATATGTTTGCTACGCAGTCTAGATTATAGGAAATAATACTTTCGTATCTATATATTATTCTATATATCTTTGAGAAATTCAAGCCAAAATACACCACTTCTTCCACATGTACCTACATATATTCCACAAGCGAATTTCAGTAAACCAAAATTTTAAAAAACCCCGACATAAAAATCCTATAAAAAGCAAAAAAAGGCTGAATCGATTTTGATAAAACATGTCTAGGAAATACGCTAGAAAACCTCCTTTCAAATAAAAAACGCGGATCCAAATCGGTTCACTGGTTAAGCACTACGATGCACGGTGCCACAGAGAGACACACATAGTGGTCAAACTATATATAAACTATATATTCTATATAACTATATATAACACCCCTCCTTTCTGAGTCGGGGGTTAAAAACCAAAAACAAAACAATAATAAAAACCCATCAAAAATAAAAACGTTCAAAATTTCAAATATCTTATGGCCAGTGCGTCGGCAACAGTTTCCACCTTTGCTGCTATAAAGTTTGGTGCGAGTAATAACCTGACATAACGTAATTTCGTAATCTGAAAATTATAATAATCATACCATTCTAAAGCCATCGCTGCTTAGCGATAAAGATGCCGATTGTGTTAATATCGCTAAAGCATGTACTGTAAATGGATAGATAACGCTTTATAGTTACACGTACATCGGTTTTTAATGCAATAAATAGTTTCATATCTTTATTTATTATCTTTAGTTATCTGTTTATATACAAATCATTTTTATATATTATTTCTGCCTTATATTTATTGTTGTTTAATAACCGGCTACACTCACGAGAATAAGTCGAGACACTCGACCGGTGTTCGAGCGGTACAGACGCTCATCATCACGGAGTGTGCCTTATACTTTTTGTGTTTTATGTTTTTTTTTTTTTATAATATATCTTCGTCTGATTGTTAGTGATATCATGGACAAGGTTCCGACTAAAAACCTGTAGGTATTAAGGTTCTTAAAAATACCTTAGCGTATGCTGAGTCGGAGCTTTTCCTGACATCGCGCATCATTTCAATGTGTAGTATTTCTTGTTTTTCTTTTGTCTTTATTTTAGTATGTTCAGTGTAATGTTGTGTGATGTCCTTAATAAATATATTTCCTTTCTTTCTTCTTTTATTATATATGTTACTAGCTGCAGCCCGGTTTCACTCGCAGTTTTCCAGGATAGAAAGTATCCTATGTCTTTTTTCAGGGCCAAAACTACCGACATACCAAATTTCATCAAGATCCGTACAGTAGTATTTGCACGATGGAGTCACAGATATACATCCATCCTCACAAACAAAATCAAAATCAAAATCTCTTTAATCATTTTGGCATCACATACGCACTTATGAACGTCAAATTATCACAATGACTACCATTTTTTTATTAGTAGGATATGCAGGCTACACGACCAGTACCATTCCTTCACTAAGCAAACTCCGCACGCCTTGGGGTTTAGCTGAAAACCAGCGTCGGGTTTCAAAATACTGACACTTGACATTTGTGCTGACCAAAAATCCCTTTTGGCATCACATAATTATGTAGTAGTCATTTAAGCTTAATTATCTCTTCATACTGTTTATCTATTTATTTTTTCTTTTTGTAATTATGTTTTGTTTTCTTTCTTTATTTTGTTAGTGTATGACTGTGGTTGTCAAATAAATGTACTTTTTTTTTCTTTCTTTCTTTCTTTAAAACATTTAAAAAGTGGACATAGAAATCAGTGAAACTGTGTACGAGAATGTAGGGTCGGGAACAGTAGGGATCCATTGAAAATGTTACTCGAAGAAATGCCACAATCTCATACAAGTTTGACATGCGCCAGCGCACGATTTTGTAACACCCAACATAACGTAAGCAATGTCAACTGACATTGAATAATTTATAGGGAAATAACAACCTACATACATAAATAAAATATGTGATAACTATTTCCTACAGCGCTTTCGACATATATTTATATCTACGTAATTAGTGAAAGTATACCTACATAAGTAGGTTCCTAAACATTATATCAAACTAATGAGCTGATTATTCGTCATTAGTACGAGAGATGGACATCTCTATTTCACCAGGGCCCTAATTCACTATGACAACTTGGCGATTCCTTGCTTCGAGGTCACGTCGATTCCTTAATTAATAAACTACATCTGCGAAATTTGTATTCTCTATGATGCGTCATAAAGAATCATATATATGAATATATGAATGCGTCATAGATTTGTCGTTTATTAATTAAGGAATCGACGTGATTTCAAAGCAAGGAATCGCCAAGTTGTCATAGTGTATTGGGGCCCTGGTATGCAATACGCGTCAAATGCGCATATTTACCGATAACATACCTACTTTTCGGCACTATTTTATTCGTAGGGCTTTTTATTATCCGTATTCTTCAACACTATATTACGTACACACACAAAAGGTGTATCAACTTTTTTATACACCAATGTGGTCGTAAAGTGTTTCTGTACGTAATTTCTTTAAATGCCAGCGTACCGATCCTTTTCGTTGGCCTATGACCATGAAATACATAAACAAAAATACATACAAGACCATAAATTACCATAAAACCATTACGATGAGTCAACTTATCAACCTAGAGCTAGACTGTTTTTGCGGCTTATTTTTCCTCAACTCTCACTACCTAAGTTATGTCACGTGCTTTATATGAGATCATCATACCTATATAATAATATAACGAAAACCATATTATCGATTTTTAAGTTTTAGTAACTATAGCGTAGCGTTGGGTGTCCTGGGCCCCAATTCACTATGACAACTTGGCGATTCCTTGCTTCGAAATCACGTCGATTCCTTCATTGAGAAACGATATCTCTAAGACGTATTCATATATATGACGCGTCATAGAGAATACAAATTTTGTAGATTTCGTTTATTAATGAAATAATCGACATTAACTCGAAGCAAGGAATCGCCAAGTTGTCATAGTGAATTGAGGCCCTGAAGCAAGATGGGTCAGCGATATCATAAAAATTGCAGGTCGATCCTGGACGAGATTCTCGACCAATTTGTGCGATCAGTCTCGCCAATACAAACAATATTCGCATGTGAGTGGACGCATGCGCACGCGCATTGTGTAACGTGCCGTAACATGACATTGGGCGACGGTATGTAGGTTACGCCGACATCAGCACTGGTTATGCATGATTTATTCGTACTGGTCGCGATTAACTTTTTTAAAGGCTTAGTGGAAATTATAAGTTGGGTTTTATTTTTTAGAATTTAAACATGAGGGAAAAGGTACAAAAACAATAAGTTAAGTGTACTTATTGGCGGTTAAAGCGGATTGTTCCAGATGATATTTAAATGATGACAAAGATGCATGGAACATTTCGCTTCTGCCAAGTAGCCAAGTGGCACATAAAAACATAATATTGTCTAAAACAATCATATTGTAACAAAAAAACTAAAAAAATTCCATTCAGTTTTGCCGTCTCTTCTGGGTAGCGGTTCTTTTTTCGATACGGTGGCAGAGTCTTTGTAATAATTGACGTTCATAAGTGCGTTTGTGATGCTAAATTTGAATAAAGAACTTTGAACTTTGAATTTTGAAGACTTTTTAGTAAAAGCTCTCTCGCTTTTTCGCTGAAAATAGTGCCGTTCAACCAGGACCAAAATTCTGTTATTTACTGTCAAAATTCCATTCTTATGAGAGTATTCTATTAAATCATGTTGCAATAAAAATTGTACAGTTTCCGAAAATCTTTCAGGTGTTGCCATAGCAGCGCTATCAGAACACGAGTTTATAATATACCCGACAAGTGATCGAATTAAATAGTGCGATAACTTTCAATATCTCGAAATCGAACAAGGAATGCACAATAACCGGCCGGTAGAACGTAACTGGAAGTGTTGTTTTTTTAATAATAATCATGTACACAACATGGAACTTACATTGCCTTTGCGTGTTTTCTGTTCATCATTTGTTTCGTTTAAACTTTTAGATGACGCCTTGGGTAAAGGAAAACATCGTCAATCATGGTGCGAACGAGTTTGCCGTGGTTCTTTTGAATATTTTCCTTAAATGCATTCACGTGTTCGCCGGGGCAACGAACGTTTCACCTTTGTTTATCGTAGTTTTTTCTAGTTTTATTTACTCGTTTCTTTTATTTAAGTTGGTTTACACGTTTTGTGTTTTCAGCGCCAAGTAAAATGTGTTTTTATTTCAAGCAATAACTAATGAATAAGTAAGAGATTTCTTGGTTTCAAGTAACCATGATGATGTCAGTAGATATCAGCTTCCGGATACAAGCAAGATACACAATACAAGCAAGCCATACTATGCGAGCTTTAAATTATAACTCACTTCTTCTATGGTGCTTCAGTAAAGTAGTGCATTTTATTTGAGCTTTATAAACTTTTGGAGTAAACTAGAAAACGATTTTTTTGTTTTGTCTTCACAAATTAATATTTTTTACCTAAATAGACAAGCATTTGACCGCAGTCTCACCTGACGGAAAGTGACGACGTGGTCGACGATGGATCATGCTGGAGTAGAAAATAAAGATTCACTCGAGATTTGAAGACACCCAGAGTATAAGAATCGGAAAGACGCTGGTAAAGTGTTCCATTCCTTAGCTGTTGCTTGTTCGGGCAGGAGGAATGTAAATCATAAACGGATGCCGAGTTCCCGTATGTCTTTGTTATCAGATGGTAGAATGGAGACTTAAATTTTATGTCTTTTAGTCTTATTATTTTCCAGCTGTTTTTTAAAACAATTACAATTTTACCTACCATCTAACATCACACAAAAATAGAACTACCATTTTAACGACGAACGTTCGAAAGCCACAAAACAAGCGATCCTATTCTTGTCGGTCGTAAAAAGCTCGTTTATCTACCACTTGTGCGAATGCACTTCAAAAAGAATCAAGGCTAGGACTGAACCACTGAGTAACGCGACAGACGGCAAATGGCTGCGACAAACGGCACTCACACAATTACGTTTGTACTGGAACAGCGACATCTCAAAAGAGAGAGAGAGAGAGAGAGACAGAGAGAACGGGCGGTAATCCATCATTCGTAACTTTTTTTAATGATATATATGGATCCAGGTAATTTTTTTCTTTTACGATTTTGAGCGAGTATTAGATGCCCAAAATATATACTACACTATATAGCAGTATTAATTTGTATAATTAAAAATTTTAGCAGTTCAAGAACCGTGACAATAAAACTGCTCTATTAGTTGAGAATTTGTAAACAAAGTGCCGTCAGTCGTCTATTACTGCCGTTTGCCGCGGAGAATTGTACCTTTACAATCTGCTTCTAGCTAATGTCGGTTTAGTTGAATATTTACAATCAGTTTGAACGCTACCTAATGTTAGTTTAGTAGATTGATAAATAGTTGGCTTTGATCTTTAATTGAACGAAACTGATTTGGAATGTAATGACCACCTGTAGTTACTAGGTATGTGTGGTTATGCCGTTTGACGCTTATGTTTCGGAAACAGTTTGACCCATTTAGTTGGTATTTAATTCTGTATTAATAAAGCAAATGTACAGAATTAAAGTAAAAATCCAAATGATTTTAAATTGATCGAGCGCTTGATTACGTAATAACAAAAGAATTATGAATGAATAGGCTACATGAGTATCAACAAGTTAAAACTGGCACCAAACTGGCTGAATGGACAAACCAGATAGAAATGACCATTATTAAAAAGCTAACTGATTATTAATTATCTATAAAAATGCATTCTGATTAAATAATAGATAGACATAGAAATCATGCAGTGAGATCTTTAAGTGCTTTACTTCATGATGTGATGAACTGTCAAACCAATTTATGTTAACAATGATTTCGCAACATCGATTAATTAATAATTATTGAATATTACACTTGTTATATATCAACAAAAATATAATAACGAAGATTCATTTTTATCTCAATTGAGGATCTTGGCCAAATCGACCCATGATTAATGTTGGCACACAAAAACCATATGATGATAAAACGCAAATCGTGTCTGCAAAAAGCTTTTTGAACTCACGACACAAGCGTAAAAAGTTAAAAACCATCTTGGTAGAGCAGGAGCTAGCGACTATTTGTCACAAACAAATATAGCTTAAAGTATTCAGTGCTTATTATGCACTAAACAATCATAATAATTGTAGACTAGAAATCATGTAAGAGTTCTTTTTTAACATTTTTGATGTTTCTTGTAAGCCGTCAGGCTTAAATTTAAATATTGCAGCTAACAGAATAGAATCATTCACTGACCATAATATGGTTATTATGGTCACTGGAACACCGATCACGATCGTTTCAAAGATATCTCTCGGTCGGCATTTGTCTATGGAACTGTCTAACTTTTCTACTCAAAGTCCGCGTCCCAATCCCTATCCCAACCATGAACGCTAAAAATGATCGATATCACAATTTGAAGGATGCCTTCCAAATTTGAAATTATAAGCGATCGCTATCGGTGTTCCAGTTACCCGATTCCACTGCAGGTCTACTATTTTAGACAAGTCATAATTACACAATTTTAATATTACAATTATAGTACATTTTACACATTGAAATAAAATATTCAAAATCTATACTATACATTGCCCATTCGGCACATATGTTTATTATTTAAGTTTTTATTTTTTGTATTATTTGTTTGTCGTGTGCCGAATAAATGGTTTTTCTTTCTTTCTTTCTTTCTTTCATTAAAACTTCATAATTGTTTATGATGATATATATTATTCGAAATTAAAATAATAAATTTCGTACTTTAGATTATAATAAACGTATAAGTCACATCACAGTAGTGTTGGTTAAGCTGCTTTGTTAGCGTAAAGTAGCCTTTACTTAATTACTATTAGCTTCAATTTTAGCTGCTTAGGTTCCGTCATTTTTGAATAACTGTTGGAACTCCGGAGCCACACTCATTCTTAAACTAACTAATTTGAAATGGTTGCTAGCTCTTATCCCATAATTCTATTCTAAGTTATTGACACATTACTTAATTCTCGGATCGCGTGTCCAAGCGACGTTGAACAAAGGAAGTGGTGTACAAAATAAGGCGATGTCAAGCCGAGGCCCGCACAATCGGTGGGAATATAATTTATTTCGATATTTACATCGGTTTTTATGTGAAATATGATTTGCTTTGAAGATACTGTCGATTTATGTTATAACTGCGCCCTCAGTTTCCGCGCAGGAATTCGCAAAACCAAGTTCTGCGTGGTGCTGTTACTGTTATGGGCAAGCGTATTGCTTATCATCAGGCGAACGACCACTGTCACTAAGTTACATAAAAAAGTTACACTCGCATAGTCCCCGTAAGAAATTGTTCGCTTAAGCAGTTGGCTTGGTGGCCCAGTGGTTAAGGCGCCGGGACCGTATTCCGAAGACGCAGGTTCGATCCCTACTCGAGCAATATCATTTCCTTCCTCCTAATTACTTCGTCAATGATCACATTGATCAACCGATCAAGTCTAATATTACAATAAGCAACATATTCTAACATTACTGGTCAACAACTTGTAGCAGTCGTCATTTGTTTCGTGTAATATTTAAAACGGAGTTAGTTGTAACCTTTACATTCTCTCAAAGGACTTGTTAACAGATGGAGAGAAACTGTGAAACTGTTGTGTTTATTAACATTAATTCGCACCGGGGGATGAAACTCCGATATAAACCTGGGCGAGGGGATGTTTTTAATTAAAATCCTCAGCGAACAAAAATAATGGAATTTTAACAGATTTAGGAGGTTATTTGGGGGTTATGAAAGATAAAAATGCGGGAATAATATCTTTTGACTGCGTAGATTGGGTAAAATTTGAAATATTTTAAAGCCCAAATATTCATATATAAGTATGAGAACTAATGTTGGATTAATTAGCATTCGCAGCATTAACATTGATTAATATTAGGTAAAATTAGATTAGATTGAGATAGTGGTCAAACGCATGCCTATAATCAGTAAAAAAAAAAAAATTGAAATATTTTAAAGCCTAAATATTCATATATAAGTATGAGAACTAATGTTGGATTAATTTGAATTCGCAGCATTAATAAGCTGCTAAATTAATATTAGCATTAATCTAATTAATTGCAGTTGCGAAATTCGATGAATGCTAAAACTAATCGTTTAGAATGCGAACTGCGGCGGTCTTCTAATGCTTATGCCGTTGCGATTGCGAATCATATTTAATTCTTAAATTTTACGTGCATTAACTGTGAAATTTCATATTAGCAATTAGCATCGCAATAGCAAGTAGCACGCTGACGAGTAATATCTCAGCTGCTAATGAAAGAAGTGAAAAATAGCAATAATTTCCATTACTGATGAGAAAAGAATAAAAAAAATTGCTGTTAAAAATTCTGGGCATGATTATTGAATGTTATGAAAGGTATATAATTAATGGGTCGTAATAACCACATTTACACACTCGTTCTGAAAAAGATGACGGAAAACATCGTGAGGAAACCGCTGTAACTCGTATGTCCAAATACCATAAAATACGAAGACATGTGACATTTTCCATGCCTCTCACTGGCTGGCTCAGTTATGATTTCTCTCCGTTTCTATCCATCTCGCTTTCTTGGCTGACTCAAGTCTCCAGATTAGGGTGCCTGAAGTCCCAAGCTAAGTGCCTAGTGATGATAGTGACGATATACAGGGTGTATCAATATTTTGCCATCTTCAGAGTAGGTACCTTTTCCTTTGCAATGAGTTAGTTTTCTTAGGAAACATCTAGAGAATTTTGGAGAAAAAAACCTGTACTTTTGGAAATTTTAAAAAGCAAAACCAGGCAAAAATGTTCTCAAAAAAAAAAAACTACAAAGGCTTCATAGATCCTATTCCGCACTAGGAATGTTTCTTCAAAGAAACCCATCAAACCAAATACTTCCTTAGTTTAAAAAAATCTTTTTCCATACCTCCGAGAACAGGGTAACAGTTAACCACAAACACTCACGCGAGAAGAAGAAGAATAAGACGCCTATCTCTGAAGATGCCTGAATTAAATTCTCGACATAACAATATACATAGTTATACCAGGCCTAGCGCACTCCGCACTGTAGGTACGAAGCTACAAGTACATAGCCGGACATCGACGGCGGGTCGCGCGTCGTTACACGTGCCGCGTCAGAAGAGATAATAGCTATGCGATAGAGAGGCGATCTGTAGGTTAATATGACTGGTAGGTATGCAGCGCTACGCGAGCTGAATTGTTTTTTTTTGCGTCATAGCAAGAGTCGCTATTTGTTTAAATTTCTTTGCGGAGTGATGCTTCTGTCCCATCTGTGGTTATACTTAGTTACACATTACTATGGACTTCATACATGTTCTACTGCAGATTGCTACAAACACAGCTTTCAGCGCTAGCTTTGTGGCATTGTTTGAATAATCTGGATTCGGATCTAGTAATCCCGTGAATCTGCCAAATATTTGATCAGTTGTTACTCTATTGTCTGTCAACCTTGAGTTTGCAAGATATGTAGAAACTACGAGGACCATGGTCCCACAACGCGCAGACTCAAAACAAATGCTTGAGGTTTTTCTTCTTCTGATTGACAAACATTTGTCCAGTCGGGAGTCGAACCCGCAACCTTGAGATTTGAGTCAACCAGTCCAACCACTACACCATAAAGGCTGGCACACTGACGGCACAGCTAGTTAGTAATAAAGGTCTTTATATTGGCGACTGCAATTTGTAAAGTTTTCAAAATCAACGCATCTACTATCTCCTTACAATAGTATTATCATCAACATCATCATCATCAGCCTGTTACGTTCCCACTGCTGGGATACGGGCATTCTCTTATAGAGAGTGTATGAGCCATAACCCACCACGCTGGCCCAGTGCGGGTCGGTGGATGTGACATGTCCTTGAATGTTTGTGATTCATTTTTGGTCATGCCGGTTTTCTCACGATGTTTTCCTTCACCGTTTCTAGAGGGGACTGTTCAATACGCACATAACTTAAGAAAGTTAGTGGTGCGAGGCTAGCGGGCTTGGAATTCGGGTGCGTCGGATCGAAAGTCGCACGAGTTTCCGTTGAGCCACACTCGCTTTCAATCGTATGCAAACATAGTATAGGCCATAGCGGTCGCTAGCCCAATGCAAGTTGGTTATTGTCACATTGTAATGTCCTTGAACTTTGTGATTCTTGGACAAGTAGGGTTCCTCACGAACGGTGAAGGAAACCCCGTGCACCGTTTTTGAAGCGAGTGATGTCCGCAATATCTTATTACTTACAGCTGTGCCGACACAATTCTATAAACAAAACAACAACTAAACGAATTCATATTTGTAAGAATAAATATATAGTTTTACTCATCATCAGCCCATCATGTTCCCACTGCTGGGACACGGGCCTTCCCTCATAGAGAGAGGATGGGCCATAATCCACCACGCTGGCCCAGTGCGGGTTGGTGGATGTCACATGTCCTTGACTTTTTGTGTCAAATTCTTGGACATGCCGGTTTCCTCACGATGTTTTCCTTCACCGTTTCTAGAGCGAGTGTTATATCCGCACATAACTTAAGAAAGTCAGTGGTGCGGGGCCAGCAGGATTCGAACTCGGGTGCGTCGGATCGAAAGTCGCACGTGCTCCCCCTGAGCCACACTCGCTATACATATAGTTTTACTCGTGATATTCAAATGTAGGTACATAAAATATATAATTTATGCTACTACTTCTGTAATTGTTTTAAAAATAATCTTAAATCAAAACTATTTACTGGCAACCCGTTGTTGTACCAGTAAATAATTTTGATTTAAGGAGTCAGTTTTAATTATTCTTATTTGGTATTTCGAAAAGTTACGACTATAACAACAACATTAAATGAAATATTAGAAGTAAAATATTGCTTCAATATCCCTACTTAACCCCCAACGTCTCAACTAATTTCTTACACATAGACCGTAAGCTGAAGACGTAGCGACACATTATGTAAGTGAGGTGAGAAGTAGTGTAGGAGGCGTCAATCGTTAAGAATAAGATCAAAATGGTTTCAAGCTAGCTATAATATATATATATATTACTTGTATAAATAATAGTTTTTGCATAAACTGTGTTTATTTCACTAATCCTTGAAGACAATATAATCACACTGCGAGTGCGAATGCGAAAGTTTTTATGTGTTAGTGTGTTTGTTACCTCTTCATGCCGCAACAGCTGAACGGATTTTGATGATATTTATAATGAATATACGCTTATACGCTGCATAAGCAAAAGTATCCTATGTCTTACATAGGATACTTTTAGCCCCGGGAAACTGCAGGACGTAGCTATCATCATCATCATCATCATCAGCCCGTAGTCGTCCACTGCTGGACATAGGCCTCTCCTAATAAACGCCACTGAGCCCGGTCTTCGGCCTTAGACGTAGCTAGTAAGACAATAATTAATATGCAAACACCTTGAAGTCTAGAAATTCGTAACTATTATTGAACTTTTATCAATCCTACCAATTCTGTTATTTCAAACAACACCAATATTCTGAAACCACGTAGATTCCCAATAAACCTTTCCTAAATAATCTAAAGACCCACGTAAAACAATAACCTCTCCTCATCCTACTGAATCCAAAGCACCTTACCCTCCACGGCGGTCGCCTCCCACACCATAACGCGTCATACGCTGCGCCAGTGACCCAAATATTACCACGATTCGGAACGACCACCCCATGACGTAATGCTGGAAATGCCATGTTTCTTATACCTGGGCCAAATGATGATTACACTGTTTGCAACTGGAAAGAGCTAACGGAGCGGCAATATGTCAAGGGCTGTCCTGACCTTTGCAAGGATTCCTCTATCTAGGTCGGATTACGATAATGGTCTCTATAAATTTAACAAGGCAATTAAAGTTTGCTGAGCACGTTTTGTTCATTGTAATAGAACAGGCTTTAATTTTTATTTGCCGATGCTTTTTTTGTTGCCTCGCTTTCAGGAGTGTCTGTTTAGAGATCTGAGATCACAATGGAGATTCATGGAAGGAGATCGAAAGAGCTTTGCTTAGCATTTGAATCTAAAAATCTTGTATTTTTGAATCAATACATCATCATCATCAACATCAGCCCGTCATGTTCCCACTGCTGAGACACGGGCCTTCTCTTATAAAGAGAGAGAATGAGCCATAATCCGCCACGCTGGCCCAGTGCGGGTTGGTGGATGTCACAGGTCCTTGATTTTTTGTAAAAAAATCTTGGACATGCCGGTTTTGTCACGATGTTTTCCTTCACCGTTTTTAGAGCGAGT
The DNA here is from genome assembly GCA_951640565.1 of Petrophora chlorosata. NCBI lineage: Eukaryota > Metazoa > Arthropoda > Insecta > Lepidoptera > Geometridae > Petrophora > Petrophora chlorosata. Next base: position 3,354,508 of record OX621191.1, read on the forward strand.
GTTAAATCCGCATATAACTTAAAAAAGTCAGTGGTGCGGGGCCAGCGGGATTCGAACTCGGGTGCGTCGGATCAAAAGTCGGACGTGCTCCCACTGAGCCACACTCGCTCTAAATCAATACGACTTGGAGTAAATCGTAGTTTAGACCAGTCGTTTGATAAATGAAAAAATATTTTCAATAGATATCTCGTCCGTAACTCCAAGACGGTTAAGTAAAGTGTGCATGTATTTCGGCCAACTTGGTCAACCAGTCGCTTCTTGCACCGAAAAAAGAAGTCCCGATTTCAAATTTTGGCTGCGGCGAAATAATTTGCATACCCATAAAGCTCGCTAAAAATTTGTTTAAAAAGGACCGGAAAAGGATCTTGAGAAGTTTAGAAAAACAGGTTATATCATGGCGCTGTGGCCAACTCTGGTGTCGGAGTTTATAGACCACCCGAAAGCCGTTGGTCAGTGGAGCAAGGATACTACTCACCACTGGTGAACAATTATGATGATAGCAATCCTATTTAACTCCTATCGACTTACCGCCAACGCCAATCTTTTAAGTAGAAAGCGAAGAGGGTACATACCTGAAAACAAAAGAAAAAACCATTACTGAAAATAAAATAAAAAATTTAATTACTGTGCAAGCATTACTGTGTTCTGGTTTGAAGGACATTATAGCCAGCGAAATAACTGGCCATACGAGACGTATGGGTGAGGAGCGCAATGAAGTGCTACGTAGTACTTTTTTATGGTATTAAAAGTTCCGGGTGGCACTGCAATTGTTAAGGCCAGGTGTGGTGCTTACCATCAGACGAATAACTTGCACGTCTTTACTTAGTTCCATAAAATAATAACTAAAATAAACTGAAAAAAATTTTAACTGCTGTATTTCAAGGTGATACCTAACCTTTTTATAATCCCCCTCTATTTGTCGCTCCACCCCCGAATACATTAGCATATCCCTCGGAAAGCAATCCATATGAATTATTTAATTAATTCCCAGTATATTGTAATGCATTACTAGCTTCAATGGTGTAGTGGTTAAGCTGGTCAACTCATCAAATAAGAAAGTCATATACCACAGAGGTTGCAGTGCTTGCAGGAGATTGCGCATAGCGATAGCCGCCCACATACTCGTATGTACCTACTCTTTATTGACTATGTTGACTATTGTTTTCCTGTATGTTTGGTATTTAATTCAGTATTATTGTATTGTATTGTATTGTTGCAGATTCGATTTCGACTACGTTACGCCTGTAAATGTTTGTGCATAGAAAAAATAACATTTTGCTGAAATAATGGATGAAAGCTAGACCAAACGCATTTCTTTTCAGCACTCAAAGTTCAATTTGAATATAGGAAAGAAATGGGTAAACATACTTACCCTTTTTTCAGTCATGTTAACCATAAGTTACAATTTAACATATTTTATTTGTATCATGTGTTAATGACCTTTAAAAGTGCACTTTTGTGCCTATTTAATAAATTATATTTGACTTTGACTTTAAACTGGACACTTTGTTTAGGTGTATCTTTAGACAGTACTGCTTCTTTTATAATGTAAAAATGTATTTTTCAAAATTCTTGGACATGTGACATCCACCATCCCACATTGGTCAGCTATGGCTCCCTCTATGAGATATTCTGTTTCTGATTCGTCTGATTGTTCGTGACGTCATGAACAGGGTTCCGACTGAAAATAAGTGAAGATCAGTGCTAAGGGACTTAATAATATCTTAGCGTATGCTAAGTCGGAACCTTTTCCTGACATCGCGCAACATTTCACTGTGCTGTATTGGTTTTGTTTCATCTTTATTTTTAACCAACTGTTAAAAAAGTAGGAGGTTCTCTATTCGATTGTATTTTCAATCTTTTTTATTTTTTTATGTTTGTTACCTCTGAACTCCGTCATTTATGAACCGATTAGGAAAATATTTTTTGCGTTGGGTAGTATAGCTACGAAGTGGTCCCATAAAAATTTCATCGATATTTCACCTTGAACTTCGAAGATACATTGAAGTCGGTTTTTTTTTCTGATAAAATGTATACTTGTAGTATGTTCAGTGTAATGTTGTGTGATGTCCTAAATAAATGTGTTCTCTTTCTTTCTTTCTTTTTCAGGAGGCCCGTGTCCCAGCAGTGGAAACGCAATAGGCTCATGAGGTTGATACATTTGATTTCTTTACTCTGTGCTATTTTGTTAAACTGTGCTTTTTTACTACCTCGTACAGTGATACGAGAAAAAAGCCCTCAACTTGTCTCCTAGAAGAGCCATAATAATTTGAATTTATTTTTACAAAGCTCGTTATAGCACAGAGCAGTGGAAATGTCCGTGTATCTGTGTCAAGTGTTCCTGTTTTGTAATCATTGTGCGTCCAGTTTTTTGTGGTCACAGTGTATGAAGCAGTGGGACTACTTCGAACAGGTGACACAGTAATCAATTTGTTATGATAATCAGTATGTTGAGATGTAGTTACGTGTATACTAGGATTGTAAAAGATTTTCGGTTGATATTTGGTCATCATTGAGAGAGAGCATAAGTTAAAAAAATGTTTTATATAAGTATAAGTCTTTTAATTATAAGTCTTTACTACTATATGGAGAGAGGGGTCATTATCCTTATGATAAATGCCATAGCTGTCCAAATTGCCTAGTAGTAGCTCACAACTCGATGACAATGCATTTTAAATCCATTTATTAGCATGCAATGCCGACCCAGCCACAAAAGACGCATAAAATCTGTCACTTTAATCTTAAATATACATTTATAACAATACACCCATTTGTTTATGGTTGTCTTACTTATTTTTGTATACTGTGGTGGGATTCGTCAGGGCTGTCATTCATCATTTTATAGTGATGAGCGTCTGTCTTCGCTCGAAATTAATGGAAGAAAGAATAAATTAACTGACGCTGACGTAGCTAACGCAAATGTGTGAAGCACACATGCATTGTAAACAGAAATTAGGTTGCTTACAGTCATGGGCCCGCATAATTAATTTTTAACGAGTAAGATAAGTAAAAAACTGATAACCAAATGTTATTTTGCACTTGGTATCTACTAAACGATTTTTTATTCTATTTACTGATTATGTAAAGTCGAAAATGATACTTTAGGTTTGGATAGGGGTTAATTGGCTTTTTGAATATACGTATTTTTAGATTTTTTAAATTACGACAACGCGTAGGAAGATTGTCCTATAATAAATTTGTTACTAGACAATAGACATCTCGCAGTAAAATATTGGGCACTTTTGTCTCAAGGTTATTCTTATTTTTACTTCGAGTAAATCTTGAGTGTTATTTTTTTCACACGTTTCTAATATTTAAGAGGACAGTCGCGAAAGCAGTCCATACAAATTAAGAGGATTAAAGTCAAAGAAATTATGTAGACAAAGTTAGAAAAATAATGTGGGCCCGTGGTTTGGATTATAAATGTTGCTCACCCAAATTATGATAGATTGTAAATGTAATTTAATTTTTAACACCAATCAGTGTAGGCCCGTTGTCCCCGTAGGCCTTAACCCCGCTACGGGGACAACAGGACGGCGAAATTACTGGGCTTATGAGACTTAACATTTGAAGTCTCGGGGTGATTTATAAGCGCAATGCAGTCCTACGCAGTGCTTTTTATGGTAAAAGGCTCAGGGTGGCACTGCAATTGTTATGTGAAAGCGTGGCGCTTACCATCAGGCGAACGACTTGCTCGTCTCACTACTCAGTTCCATAAAAAATACACGGACAAGTATCATTAGTACCACAGCTCAATTAAAAATCAAAATAATTAATAAATCACGAAGAAGAGACTATTCTTAAGAAAGTTATTTAAGGTTTCATTCCAGTCGTTACGCAGAGATCTATTAAGGGCAGTATAAATAGAAACCCATTATGTGCGTCGTCGAACCGTTGCATTTCTTGTCGAATTCTATATCTGTGCGCCGCGAACGGAGAAAAACTTGAAGGAAATATAATGTGAGACATCATCATCATCATCAGCCCATCACGTTCTCACGGCTGGGACACGGGCTTTCTCCCATAGAGAGAGTATGGGCCATGATCCAGCCCAGTGCGGGTTGGTAGACGTCACAGGTCTTTGAATTTTTGTGATAAATTTATGCACATGCCGGTTTTCTCACGATATTTCCTTCACCGTTTTTACATCATCATTCATCATCAGCCCATCACGTTCCCACTGCTGGGACACGGGCCGTCTCTCATAGAGAGAGTATGGGCCATAATCCGCCACGCTGGTCCAGTGCGGTTTGGTGGATGTCACATGTCCTTGAATTTTTGTGACTAATTTATGCACATGCCGGTTTCCATACGATGTTTTTCTTTACCGTTTTTACACCGAGTGTTAAATCCGCACATCATAACTTACTTATGTTAGTGGCGCGGGACCAACGGGATTCTATCTCGGGTACGTTGGATCGAAAGTCGCAAGTGCTTTCACTGAGCCACACTCGCCCTCCATCAGTCGCCTCCACCAGTAAACAAGTGAAAAACTAAAACCCGACTACCGCATATAAATGCTTATTTATTTACATTCGGAATATTCTCAACAGGAACTTTCATTTAATACCAAACACGACAAGTTTATCAAATATTTTTTTCTTTATGGTAATATTGCTCGTAAAATCCGCCATATTGGAATTAGTGTGACGGCATACACTATGACACTAGACGTATCTTTTGACATGTCATCAAAGTGCGAGTAGTTTAGGAGCTACATTACATACACACATAGGTACTTGTTTACGTCCGTAGACCTTCCTTTTCCTTGAAAAATTAAATCGAATTGAAAAGATAAATACGTTTTATGAAACAAAAAATCCGACTTCAATGTATCTTCGAAGTCCAAGGTCAAATATCGATGAAATTTAAATGGGCCCACTTCGTAGCTATACTGAATCCAACGCAAAAAAAAATCCAAATCGGTTCATGAACGACGGAGTTCTGAGGTAACAAATATTAAAAAAAATAACGAACCTTCTCCTTTTTTTCAGTCGGTTAAATAGGGTCACGTCGTCAGGTTAATCAGACCAATACTATTGAACTGTCTATGTATATATAAAAAATATCATACGAAAATATTTCCGATCAGAAATCTTACGTTCATATTTAGTTAAAGACCACAGATACAAAAAGCAGATAACGTACAACACTGTGCGTGCTGTTACACATCGCAATATTGCTGACCTAGGGGCGAACCCCCAACACTAACTGAATCGCTGTCAGCAATATGCCTCCCTATATAAACTGGTAAATTTTAGTATTCAAGGCTTTTTTCCTTAATCGCTCTCAAGCGACCTGACTACGGACCTGGTCCTAGGCCTGCCGGTCAGCCTGGAAGAAGCAGTCAGGCAGAATAGCTGCAAAACTATTTTTATTGAATTGTGAAGTGCGGGAAGTAGTCAGTGTGTGCTAAAAATTGCGAAAACAAAATAAATGTCTGTGTGTACCTTAAAAGTTGTTTTTTTATAACAATCTAGAGGTGCCACACAACATTTTGGTGTCAGAAATAAAGGGGATCTAGTCCCTTGGCCGCCCTTCCTGACGAGGTCGTCCTGCTCCGCAAGGTCGGTTGAGGCCATTCACGTTGGCTTCATCGCACTGGCCACTTGCTGCTCATCGCCGCCCTGCCCTTCACGAGGACACGGGTGCTGTCCAGCCGCCTGCTGCCACCGACCCACACACGACGAGGATTGAGCGCCTGTGCTGAGGGTTCTCTGCCCGGCATCACGCCTCATCCTCCACTCGCTGCCGCTGCCGCCGCCGCTGCCGCCCGAGCTCCACTGTACTCGAGGCTTTCTGCCCGGGTGCCGAGCCAGCCCAGCGCCGCCGCCGCCAGGCTCCCCTGTGTCTGGTTCTCGATCAGACACCGAGCCTACCCGCTGCTGTCCGAGCCCCCTGTGCTTGGTTCACGACCAGGCGCCACCGAGCCGACATCAGCCCAGCCGAGAGGGATCCAGAGGAAAAAGTCAGGCAAACCCGGTGAATAACCGAGTTTGCCACACGCCAGCCGCACGCGCCGCAAAACGCTGACTAGCAACGGCGTGTCGGATGTCGACCTTCATCGCGGTCATCGTATCATTCCTGTGAGTCGTATTGTACATTTTTAATAACTCTATAATTATCGAATTTTTAACCTTGATTTTGTTTTTGCTATTTCTATTGTCGACTTATCATTGCAAAGATGGGCCACGATACACTTAAATCAGAAAGGATGTCCATTTCTAACCCCGTGTCGTCTGAAAATATTCAATTCAATGTCCTTATGAAATTTATAAAATCTTTTGACGGAGATAAACATAAGCTATCCTCGTTTATTAAAAATTGCGAAAATGCGATCAGCCTAGCTTCAGATTCTCAGAAGGATTTATTGTTTAAATTCATTTTATCTCAGTTAGAGGGAAAAGCGGAGTTGGCATGTTCCCTTAAAGTATTTGACAACTGGCACGACCTGAAATTGTTTTTGAAGGCCACATTTGGTGAAACCAAACATAGGGATCATCTATTATTAGACCTTCAAAATTGCAAATATAAGGCATCAGAAACGGTTTCACAGTACAGCCTGCGCTTAGAAACATGTCTAACACGCTTACAAACTGATATCGCTCATTCCACTCGAGATCCTACTGAAATGAAAGGTCGCATTGCCAGCACTGAAGACTTAGCTTTGCATACATTCTTGTTAGGTCTTCCAAGCCATATTTCCACCATTGTAAGATGCAGAAATCCTACTAACCTACACGACGCGGTCAGTTTAGCAATTCAGGAGGAGAAATTGCATAATTATATTCAGTCTACAAAAACTACTGAACCGAGGTCTAATAGGTGCAAGATCTGTGGCAAGTCAGGACACTCCGAAAGGAGCTGTTTTCAAAATCGGCGTCCTATTCACTCTCTGTCTCAAACGTCGAATCCTAAGCCCTCTAACTCTAGCTCACCACAGGGTCCACAGTCGAATAACTCGACTATCGTAACTTGCCGATACTGCAAGAACATAGGCCACGATATATCAGAATGTCGTAAGCGCCAGTACAATAATAATGCACGTCAACGACAACAACCGAACTCTTCTCATTATAGTAATAGAGTCCATAATTTCGAAGTTTGTGATGAAGTTGATAATGACTTAAATTCGAATTTAAACTAGAAAAGATTTCGGTTGCACGTCGTACGGAATCATCTACACAAACCGACGTGACATTTAATGTTTCACTTGGTAAATTTACTTCTATGTCCTCTGTATCTGCTAATAAACATCCTCTTTTCAGATATTCTAACTCGTCCCATTCTTATTCTAACTCGACTCAACCCTTTAACAAATCAACTCAACCTTATCATAAACCGACTCAATCCACTCAAACCTATGCTAAAGTGACTCAATCTAATTCCAGACCGACTCAATCGACTCAATCTCACCCTAAATGCAATTCTAACTCGACTCAATCTTATACCAACTCGACTCAATCTTATACCAACTCGACTCAATCTTATACCAACTCGACTCAACAGCCTCTAACTTTTACTAAATCGTCTCAATCTTATCTGAATTCGACTCAATCGTCTCTATCGTCTCGTTCTTCTATGTCCAGGTCATCTCAAATGATGAACCTTACTAAATCGTCTCCATCTACTATATCCAAGTCATCCCCATTGATGAACTTGACCAAATCGACTCAATCGTCTCTATCTCCTATATCGAATTCATCTCATAAGATGAATCCTACTAAATCGTCTCAATCATGCAATTCTAGTTCTTCTAAATCAAGAAGTGTTTCTAAGTCAAAGAAACCAAACTTGGCTAAACAAGCAAACCTTTCTAAGTCCACTGATTCTCATAAATCTTCTAAGTTCAATATCAAGCATTCACATTCAGAGCAGACAATTCAATCTCAACACCATGACTCTCCTATTACAACTCCTGATTCCAATTCCAAATCCTATCAAGCCATCTATGAAATCAGCTATAATAATAAAATCCACTTACCTCATGTTTATGTCAAGTCTCAATACTCTGATAAGCCACTAGTACTCCTTGTTGATTCTGGTGCGGCTATATCACTTTTAAAGAAGTCCTCCTTGCAAGCCTTGCCTGAATTGACACCAACTGTGATCAAATTCAAAGGCATTGACAAAAAGGCTGATTATACTGAGAGTTTTGGTCAATTTAAATTCGATATAAGTCTCTCAGATTACACTATTCTTGGTGATTTTAATTTGATCCCAGACTCTGTCGACATAAACTTTGATGGCATCATTGGCAATGATTTCCTAAAAACTAAAAATGCCAAAATTGATTATGAATCTAATATCCTTAAGATAGGTAACCATTCCTTACCTCTCCATTTTACCAATCCTGAATATACTATTCCTGCTCGCTCCGAAACTATAATTGAATGCAATGTCTCAAATCTTAGGATCAAGACTTTAGAGTCTCCACTGGTTTCATTGAAAAACTTGAGATCCAAGAAGGTGTATTCATCTCAAGCTGTCTCGTCTCAGTCAAATCTAACAATCACGTTAATGTCTCTATCCTGAATACCACTGATTCTGACGTCACTATCAAGTCTCTTTCTGTTGAACTAAATCCTTGTGACCTCCTTGACGAATTCCAAGTAACTCATATCGATCCCGTGTCTCAGACTCCTGATAGAATTAACAGAGTCAAAGAACAAATTAGATCTTCCCATCTCAATGCAGAAGAATCTCGAGCATTAAACGACTTATGTGTCGAGTACTCCGATCTCTTCCACCTCGATGGTGATTCCTTAACCTGCACCGAGACTCTTGAACACGAAATCAAAACTTCTAGCTCTCAACCAATTCACACTAAGACTTATCGCTATCCTGAGGTTCACAAAGAAGAAGTCAATAAACAAATTTCCAAAATGCTAGATCAGAAAATCATCAAACCTTCTAGTTCTCCATGGTCTTCTCCCATCTGGGTAGTTCCCAAGAAGCAAGATGCTTCCGGCCAAAAGAAGTGGCGCATCGTAATAGATTATAGGAAGCTTAATGACATAACTATAGGAGATGCATATCCTATTCCTAATATCACTGAAATCCTTGACCAATTAGGACACAGCAAATACTTTACTACCCTCGACTTAGCTTCAGGATTCCACCAGATCAAAATGAATGAAGCTGATGCTGCTAAAACAGCCTTCTCTGTTCCCAATGGTCATTATGAATATACCCGAATGCCATTTGGTCTTAAAAATGCTCCTGCCACTTTCCAAAGACTGATGAATACAGTCCTCACCGGTCTTCAAGGCTTGCACTGCTTTATTTACCTCGATGACGTCATCATATACAGTCATGATCTACCTTCCCATATTCAAAAACTTGAACTTGTGTTCAAAGCTCTGAGAGAACATAACTTAAAATTACAACCAGATAAATGCGAGTTTCTTCGACGTGAAGTCGCTTATCTTGGTCACATAATCACCGATAAAGGTGTCTCTCCTAACCCAGATAAAGTCAAAGCTGTTGTCTCTTATCCTGTTCCCAAAAATCCTAAACATGTAAAAGCTTTCCTTGGCCTTGTAGGCTATTACCGAAAGTTCATCAAGGACTTTTCCAAAGTTACCAAACCTCTTACCTCTCTTCTCAAAAAGGACGTTGAATTCGTCTGGTCTCAAGCTCAGACCCAAGCCTTTGAGACTCTCAAATCCTTATTGACTAATGCTCCGATCCTTCAATATCCTGATTTCTCCAAAGAATTCATCCTCACCACCGATGCATCAAATTATGCCTTAGGTGCTGTCCTTTCGCAAGGCGAAGTAGGTAAAGATCTTCCCGTCGCTTACGCCTCTCGTACTCTAAATAGTGCTGAAGGAAATTACAGTACTACTGAGAAAGAACTTCTAGGCATCATCTTCGGTGTCAAAACCTTCAGACCCTATCTCTATGGTCGAAAATTCAAAATTGTAACTGATCATCGTCCTCTTGTATGGCTCTTTAACTGCAAGGATCCCAGTAGCAAACTTGTTCGCTGGAGATTAAAACTTGAAGAGTTCGATTACGAAATTGTATACAAACCTGGTCGAATAAATTCCAATGCTGATGCTCTTTCACGTCCCCCTATCAATGCTATCAATGACATTGACATTGACTTAAACGACAACTTGACCTATGAACAATTCCTTAAAACCCGTTCCAGTCCTATCAATTTCGATACTCAAATCCTTGAACACAACCAAAGTCTCTTGAAAACTCCATGCTCTGCCATCGCCTATCCTACCTCAATAGATCTTGACGAATCAAACCCTTATTGCGAAGACATTATTGATCTTCTAGAAAACAAAGAAGAATTCAAAATGTCTGAGAAAGAATTACATCTTGTAAAAGTCTCTACAGTCAATAACAAGACTTTCTTCCATCTCTTTACTAAAGTCCATCATTATGATTCCGCATCTTATAAAGATATCTTCGCTGTTCTTAAAGAATTACGCAACCGAATCATTATTTTCCATCCTGAAATCAAAGAAATTTCCATTTCCGACTTTTCCAATCCCTTCGACAAACTGAGATTTACACTGATCTATGAAATTATAGCTTATCTCTTTAACAGAACTCAGATCAAAATCAATATCTATCATAACAAAATTCTATATCCTACTCCAACTGAAGTTCCTACTATCCTCAAAGATAATCATGATTCTCCTATAGGTGGTCATGTAGGTACAGCCCGTATGTACAACAAATTAAAAGATTTGTACTACTGGAAAAACATGAGATCTGAAATCGAATCTTATGTCAAACACTGTTCCCACTGTCAACGAAACAAAGCTTTAAGAGCTACTAACAAAGCTCCAATGGAAATTACTTCCACATCTCATGAACCCCTTCAACGTATCGCTACTGATATCGTCGGTCCCTTACCTGAATCTGGTCCTGAAAACTACAGATATATTGTAACTTTCCAGGATGATCTTACTAAATATTCAATGGCTTATCCTATTACGCATTCTACTGCCGAACAAACATCTGATTGTCTCATAAAATTCATTTCCCATTTCGGTATTCCTAAAACCCTCCTTTCTGACCAAGGTGTCCATTTCATTGCAGAAGTCTATAAACAAATCGTGTCTCTTTTTAAGATAAAACATCTGTTCTCTTCTCCCTATCATCCTCAAACAAATGGTGCTCTTGAAAGAAGCCATGCCACGCTCAAAGAGTATCTTAAATCCTATGTCAATGAAAATCAAAATGATTGGCACAAATACCTTCCAACAGCCCTTATATCCTACAATTCCAGTGTCCATTCCTCGACTAACTTCACCCCTCACGAACTACTATTCGGTTGTAAACCGCACATTCCTAGCTCCGTTTACGACATTTCCCCTGACGTCACTTACCCTGACTATGTTAAAAATCTTAAACATAAACTTACTATGTCCCGAAACTTAGCTCGTGAAAACATTATCCGTAGTAAAGAAAGGTCCAAAACTTATTACGACAAACACTCGCGTGACGTGTCATATAATGTTGGAGAAATGGTCTATATAAAGTGTCACCACAGACTGCGTAAAGCTTTGTCACCAGTCTGGAAAGGCCCTTACAGAATACTTAAAGTTCATAATAATCACAATGTCACAGTCCTTATAAATCGTAAACATGTACGCTACCATTTTGACGAAATCAAACTTGCTTACGATTCTCTTCCAGGGCCTTCGCGCCAGGAATAACATCATCTTCATCTCCGCAGAATCCAACGTCTCCAATCGTCAATGGTCCCGGTCTCTACTTTGATCCTATCGGCACTATTAGATACTCTAATGATTTTTATAACGTTATAACATTTTCAGACATTTCGTATTTCAAACCTCATATTGATGTCCTTAGATCCATTTTAGATACATCTAAAACAATTTGCTCTAATTACCCATCTTATCAAATGCGAACAGACTGCATTAATATTCTAAGTCCATTAGAAACTATGTTTAACAATGTTAATAACAATTTCTATTCACTGTCTCATCTTACATCTACTAACTCTACTAGATTCAAAAAATCTGCTTGGTTCGGTTTCGGAGGTCCCATCCTAAAACAATTATTTGGATCTCTCGATGAAGACGATGCCAAAGCATTTACAGATGCCATTAACAGTGTCCAAGATGACCAAAGACATTTAGCTGGTCTCATGAAAGACAACATTCACGTAATTGCTTCTACTATATCTACATTTAATCAAACCATTAACAAACTTAATGATAATGAAATGACTTTAAATGAGAACATGGAAAAGCTCAATAAAATCTTAGAAACTATTTCAGAAAAAACAAACAAATTAGAAATTAATACTCACCTAGCAATGACTTTTAGTGCCCTTGAAAGCTCACTAATGATTTTAAATTCTAACCTCAGAGATTTAATTGATGCTATTTTATTTGGAAAAATTAACATCGTTCATCCATCAATTCTTAGTCCCATCCAACTCTTTCATGAATTATCATCAAATTCTAACAACATTAATCGTAATTTTCCCGTCTCTATTTCAATTAACAACATTCATTCCCTGCTTGATATTGCCGACGTCGCATCCTTCGCCACTGATAATAAACTTGTTTTCGTCATTAAAATCCCTCTGATTCTTTTAACCGAATATAATTTACTTCATGTTTATGCGCTTCCAACTCCTCATGATATCAATAATCCCAACTGTTTTGCAATGATCAGTCCGAACAATAAGTATTTAGCGATAACAGATGACAAGTTAACTTATTCGATGTTCGACAATCTAAGTGAGTGCAAAGTGTTAACAAATAACTATTTCGTGTGCAAACTAAATAATATTCAATCAAGTGTTTCTAATCCCACGTGTGAAGTGTCTATTCTAACAGAACACATTCGTGACATTCCAAGTTCTTGTAATTATAAATTAATTATTGGCTCTATCGATATCTGGCAGAAAATAACCAATAATAGGTGGTTATATGTACAATCGGATATTACAAAATTAACTATGAAGTGTAAAGATTACATTAAAGATTATGATATCGTTGGTTCCGGTATCCTTACTGTTCAAAAGAACTGTAAAGCTTACCATAAATTATTACAATTTATCCCTTCTATTGAATACGAATCTCAAATTCATCTTCCAACTCCTAATTTCAATATCATCGAAGATGACTGCTGCTCAAAACTAAAATTTAATAAGAGCATTCCATATCTTACTCCAGTGAAGTTGTCACACATTAATCTCGATTCTTTGCAATACGCTTCGCATAAACTCGACCAGAGTATCGATGAACTGGACAAGATCCAGAACCAACCATATCACATAACATATGGATATTATTTTAGCATTCTTACTACTCTCCTTTCAATTTCAGTATTTTCATTTTTATTTTACAAACTCTATCGTTGTTTTTGTAGTAAGCCTAAAACTAGTTGTTGTGTACAGATTTTCAATAATTGTAATACTAGATCCAATACTCGTGTGAAGAGTAAATCCAGTATAGAAATGACAGACCTAGAAGTCACTTCAGATGACTCAGTGTCTACTCCGAGATCTGTGAGAAGAAATCTCGATCTCTAACTAAATCGTTTATTTTCTAATTATTCCATTTCTATAAATTTGCTAAATCATGATCCCAATGCTAATTCTATATCTTACCAAATCATGATCTTAATGCTAATTCTATTTCTAATTCTAGATCTTAATACTATTTCTAATTCTAAATCCTAATCTTAATTCTAATTCTTAGTTCTAAATCTTAATTCTAATCCTAGCTCAACATGTTAGATAATTATTAAATGGTAAATACTGGATCTACTTAATTTTGCTATATTCTACTATGTCTTAGATTTAAGTTTATGCTCATTTAAATTGTGTTTTATTGATTTACATTCTATTTCATATGTCCTAGATTTAAATTTATGCTTATAAAATTGTGTTTTATTGTTTTACATTCTATTTCATTGTTTTCTATGTCTTATGTTCAAATTATTATTGTTACTATTTCATTTCTAAATCCTAACTCTCGCACTTCACACCCCTACTATTTCATAATATCTACTATTTCAATTTAATTACTATTTCAATTCAATTTCTATTCCAATTTTATTTCAATTTTATGATTTTTCTATTACTACTCACATCCTATAGTATATTTTAGGATGTTCCGTCTTAAAGGAGGAAGGTGTTACACATCGCAATATTGCTGACCTAGGGGCGAACCCCCAACACTAACTGAATCGCTGTCAGCAATATGCCTCCCTATATAAACTGGTAAATTTTAGTATTCAAGGCTTTTTTCCTTAATCGCTCTCAAGCGACCTGACTACGGACCTGGTCCTAGGCCTGCCGGTCAGCCTGGAAGAAGCAGTCAGGCAGAATAGCTGCAAAACTATTTTTATTGAATTGTGAAGTGCGGGAAGTAGTCAGTGTGTGCTAAAAATTGCGAAAACAAAATAAATGTCTGTGTGTACCTTAAAAGTTGTTTTTTTATAACAATCTAGAGGTGCCACACAACAGTGCGCTGACGTCCGTCAGACGTAGATACACATAAACACATATATTTTGAGTAGGCACGATACAACACGTCATTGGAGCGTGTCTTCTCCGCGTTATGCAACACGTATCACCGTACGTTATGTACCATGTCGTAATCACTAATTTCACATGTACTGCATTTACTTCTCTCAAATACCTTGTTTATGAAATCCTTATAGCGACAAGGTTCTTATACGTATTATTATTTATTCTGTGGTAATACTGGACTTTATTGTTCTCAAGGTCGCGTCAGTTCTTTGTAACTATTATTACACCATTGAATCATTTGTAAGTTTGTTTATTAAATTATTGATATTGGTTGACTTGCTTGTCTTGTGTCTGTAGAATAGAATAGAGCGAGAGTGGGTCAGCGGGACCTCGTGCGCCTTTCGATCTGACGCACCTGGGTTCGAATCCCGACTCGGCCCTGCACCAATTACAATGATTATAGTTGTGCAGATTTTGCACGCTCGCTCTAAAACGGTGAAGAAAAAAACATCGTGATGAAACCCGCTTACGCGCTTTGGAGTGGTAGGCTCTGGCCGTGGTTGTAATACCACCCACCGAACAAAGCCATGCCGTCAAGCGACCTAGTCGTATTTCGGGATGATGTTCGGTGAACCATCGGGGAGACGGGTCTGAGCAGCCGCTCAACTGCCGTCTCTCTCTAGATCTATGTGCTCCATCTTAGGCCACATCATCGCTTCACATTAGGCCAGATAGTGGCCAAACATAGATCTATTAAGCGTAAAAAAAAAAAGTATCGGAAGAATAAGTAGACGGCGGTGTACAACAAAATTTGTTAATTACAACTAAATACCTACATGCTAATATTTACATTCTAATACACACAAACACAAAAATATTATTATTAAAATAAATATAATATATACTTATAAAATATTATTCTAATACATTCAATATAATACTTATTTACATAAAAATAATAATAGCAGTGTTATTGGTTGGAGGTTAGATAGTGAGCCTTGACCATTTGTTTAAAATATGTTAAAAGGATAGAATTGCAGTACCTAGGTTTAGACTGAGTAAAACGAATAAGTCCTTCATGGGCAATTGTGTACGTTTTTACAATAAAATTCCAAAATGTATAACGGAGCTCACAGAAAGTAGATTCAAATTAAGTGTGAAAAATATTCTAATGAAAAAAGCATACTATGCCGATGCATGGAACATTCCGCTTCTGCCAAGTAGCCAACTGGCACATAAGAAAAATACTATTGTCAAAAACAAACATAAAATATTGTAACAAAAGTTTAAAAAAATATGCCCCTCAGTTTCTTGCCGTATCTTCTGAGTAGTGGTTCTTTTTCCGATGCGGTGGTAGGGTCATTGTAATAATTGACGTTCATAAGTGCGAGAAGAACTTTTGATTGATTGATTGAATAATATTAATAAACATCTGTAATGACTTGGTCACAATGTCTGGTCTCTGATCATAGATTAACTTTACACAACGTGATGCCAACATGACGACATCAAATGAACACACGGGTATTTTTCAGGAATGATGAAAAAATATAGTGTTTTTTGACAGAGCTTAATTTTTTACAAGTTTTTCAACTTGCCATGTTTATTTGGGTCAAATCTTGTAAGTTAAAGAGAACCACTTCCTCTTATCCCACGGAAATTTTGCACACTTGTCAAAGTTCGATGACAATGCAATCAATATTATGTCAATATTATGGTATTATGGTACCATCAATATTATGGTGGCAGCCAGCTGATCTGATGATGGAGTCGGAAGGTGGGCAATGGAACTCCTTGACGGATAATCGTAAACTACTAGCGTTTGGGCTCTTTTTTATCTGCTCGCGGTTCCGATTACAAATTTGTTAAAAGCTTGTATTAAAAAATATATTTTTTAACAAAAATCTTGTTGCAATGGGTTTTTACAATGATAATTCGTTCTTCTTTAGAGTGGCACTCGCGTGTCCATTTTTAATAATCGGAACAGTCCTAGGTTACAGTGGTCAAATTACAGAGAAGCCAATAGAACGAATATTTTTTAGAAAAAAAGAACTGACTTCAAGACTAAACTTATATTTTTTGTTCAGTCATTTTTTCAAAAAGTGCTGAATCAATTTCGATAAACTTTAAATGGGACCACCTCTGAAGTATGACCTACCAAACAAAAAAGAATCATCCTAATCAATTCATGATTGGCGGAGTAATCGCGAAACAATTATACAATAAACACATACCGTTGAATTGAGAACCTTCTCCTTTTTTGAGTCGGTTGAAAAATTAAATATTGCACTTTCATTGAGACCTATATTTTCTAAGAACCTACCATCGCCTAGTGTCCTCAAGTTACAGACATCAGACATTATCAGAGCTATATAAATCAGCGATTAAAAGGAAGGGTCGATCCCGGAAACACCGGAACACGTAACCATCGGAATTCAGCTACGTTAATGACGTCATAAAACACACGTAACCGTTAACGTATTTATTAACTGTACGTACGGACGCAACGCGTGGGTTCACTTTAGTTATCGCAGAAGTTAATGGGTTGATTATTTATTGGAGTTTTAAGCGGGCGTAAGATGTTTTCTAGTCATTTAGAATGTTTTTCTTTTTAATATATAATGCGAAGTATAATAGATAATTGAATGGAGTCTTTGTAGGATCTGAAGTGTCAAGATGGCATATAGCCCAAAGTCGTTAATTAGCTGTTATTTATTAACAAGCTTACCTTAATACTTACACTACCAATGTACAATACACTATCTTTCCTTATAGCTTTGTTTTATAAGAAAGAAATAAGTAATAATTTGCGCAAAACTGCGCAAAACTGCACACAACACACAAATATACGGGCCCTTCAACTAAAAACAATCATCATAATGCGTCCGTGTACATGAGTGTTTATGTATGTATTATTCCTTATAGTTATGTATTATATAGAAATATTTATTTTATATAGGTATGTTATATATTTAGTTATTGATATTTATTTTGGAGTATACATATTAATTAATATAATACAAAACTGGACTGCCACTGACTGACTGTATGACTGACTGACATATAATTGACAGAAATAGAAGTGGTATTTGCCGTTATGGTGGGGGGGAGTGTTTGGTACCGTTGGATAGAGGGTGGTTTGAAACCAACCAGAAAAATCCGAAATCACCAGAAAGTGGTTTCCATGATGGAACTGCTCAGGGGATTTCGGAAACTATAAATCGGATGGGGGTACAGCTTGAACTAAATATGCCCCAAAACCTGGGCCATTTTTAAAAATTTGAAAAAAAAAAGATGGCCGCCATACAATAAAACATGGCCGCCATACAAAATATAAATGCAAATAACTTTTAAACGTTAAAAGATAGATATAGAGCGCTCGACCAAATGTCATAGAGGACGCCGGGGAAAATTTGGATAAGTTGGAAAAATTAAAAAAAAAAGAAAAAAATGGCGGCCATTTTGAAAGTTGCTCCGATCCGACTGAAATTTAGCATCGGGGGGTTTTCTGGGTCGTAGATTACGATTATGTAAAAAAAAATTGGGTACTGTTATTATTCAAGATGGCCGCCATACAAAAGTTTTTTTTCCGGACAAATAAGCCAAACAAAACTTTTGAACCGTAGTCGATTGGAAGCGTCTATAAAAAAAAAGCAACAACCGCCCCCCACGCGAGCTGCTTTAGCAGCTCGCGCACGCCACAAAATCACTTGGATTCCGCCATTTTTCAAGACGGCCGCCATACATAAGTCTTTGTTTCAGAACAACTGAACTTAAATAACTTTAGAACCGTAATCGATAGGGAGCTTTTATAAAAAAAAGAAACACCCCCACGCGAGCTGCTTCAGCAGCTCGCGCACGCCACACAATCACTTGAAATCCAGCTTTTTTTCAAGATGGCCGCCATACAAAAGTTTGTTTTCAGAACAAAAAGGGTAAACAAAACTTTAGAACCGTAATCGATAGGAAGCTTTTAAAAAAAAACAGCAACCTATTATGATTATAAAGTTCACTGACACCTATTTGCTCAAGTGACAGTTCTTTTTCCTCAAGAGTTTGCTGGAACAAAACTTTTAGGGTTAAGCTCACCTTTGTACATGTATTTTAAAATCCAAATTTTTTTTTTACGCTTATTAAATCTATGTGGCCAACCACTATCTCGCCTGATGTGAAGCGATGATGTGGCCTAAGATGGAGCACATAGATCTAGAGAGAGACGGCAGTTGAGCGGCTGCTCAGACCAGTCTCCCCTATGTTTTGAGAGAGTACAATAAAGAATACAAGAATAAGATTTATGCGACTTGCCCTTTGGCAACGTATTCCCTGAACTTCTGTTATGTTCTACTTTAGGGATTAACAGTATGTCCCCGTCGTAATGCCAATCTCTAATTAGTCGATAATGAATCCTAATCGCCACATCCCAGTCATTATTAATCCCCAAGATCCCCAATCGCTGCCGATGCCTGTAACAAGATTATCCAGTATCTCTATACTGGGTTCTATATATTATAATTACTAAGATTTTAAGATTCTCTCTATGACATGTTTAATAATATATTTTATTGTGTATTTCCTATTGACATGTAATTATTATCTAGACATTTAGTCTAAACTTTGTAAGGAAAAAAATTAAATATTGTACGTCCGTCATGGATAAATTGTTAACACTATAGCATAATGCAATTCTCACACCAATTTATACACAATTTCTGCAATAAATATTCATTTAATTTCAAATAATTAGGAAGAAGAGAAACGACATTGCTGGGGCGGCGATCGAACCTGCGCCTTCGGAATACCGTCCCGACGCCTTAACCACTGGGCCACCGAGCCAAATGCTCGAGCAAATAAATTTCTTCTATCCTGTTATATCGTCTTACGGAGACGATTTTTATGATCGCCTAGCATGCGCTAATGCATTCAATATCAGAAATTATTATTACTCTTTGCAAGTCTTTTTAATTTTCATTCATACATCACAATAATAATATGCCTGTACCACGGTTTGGGATAATAATTACTATCCACATACCCACCGCTGCAAGAAATTGGAAGGTGAACTTTTTTTTTAAGTAATTCATCATCTTAATATAAATTCATCGTGTTAGCCGTTTTATATCAATTAGAATAACGCTCACGAAACTTTTCAAAATATAATTCATCGTCATCATCAGCCTATTATGTTACCACTGGGACACGGGCCTTCTCTCATAGAGTACAGGCCATAAACCGAAACGCTTGCCCAGTGCCAGTTGGGATGTCACATGTAATGATCCTTGAACGTGAATCTTGAGCTTCTTTCGATGAAATTTCACCGTTTTTAGAGCGAGTATCATATTCATATTCAATCATTTATTGCATCATACATGTTACAGGGATCTTAAAAATTATAATACAGAGTCTCATATGTACCGCACTTTGAGCATAGCAATATGAGTAGAAGCGGACCGATATATTATTACTTTGTTCGTCAAAATTTATCCATAAAAAATTCGTCTCAACTATACTAACTTTTACTAAATAATAGGCTTTTAAGTTTAATTTCAAATATTTTGTCTTTTTTGAATAAGTTATAGTTATCAAAGAACATAACTTAAGAAAGTTGTTGCTTCACCAAGCAATTCGAACTTCGGTGCGTCGAACCGAGAGTCGCACGACCCGCCAAGCAACACTTTTTTTTTTTACACTTATTAGATCTATGTTTGGCCACTATCTCGCCTGTTGTGAAGCGATGATGTGGCCTAAGATGGAGCACATAGATCTAGAGAGAGACGGCAGTTGAGCGGCTGCTCAGATCTCCCCGATGGTTCACCGAACATCAACACGACTAGGTCGCTTGACGGCATGGCTTTGTCCAAAAAAAAAACTGGTTCTATAATCTATACCCATAATATTCAGTCATTAATCACAATCACGTCCTAATCATCACATCATAATCTTCACTAATATGCCAGATCTGCAATCATCTGCCTCGCTGGTTTGCCTGTAATCTGTTAATATTAACGTTATTAACTTTGAGACACGCCAAGCTAATTACTGTCCCAGATTGACTGACACGCGACTACAACGTATATTTATATATAGGCATTGTTGTAGCCGCGTAATTGATTTTTTTTACTATTTGCATTCTTAATTCAAATTATAGCGCGGTTTTCGAACGTACAAATTATCGACAGTTTTGGAGGGTAATTTGTAAAAAAGTTGTAGTTTAATATTCATTTTACCAGTGAGGGTAGTTGATTGTTGTTTACCGCTCGCTGGTTAGCCCACGGCAGTCTCGCCCTACAAATGAACTGCGGAGCACGCCTAGCTCGCAGCAGAACCTCGTTCGACCTGATGTGGAAGGTCTGAACCCTCAAATACGTAGCACAGTGTCGGCAGTGCCCCTCCTTCCTCTGGCATTGCTATAGCCAGTGGAAATCGCGCGTGTACTATTTGTGACTGGTGGAATTCTAGTGCTGGCCTGCGGCCATCTTCTCTGGACGGCGCCGTCCTCTTACGAGGGCCGAGTACGTGGAGATCGGTGAGTGGGCTTACAGCAGTTGGCTATTCTTTCACTGGTACTGATATTAATGAGCTATCGAAGAAAAATTAGTTTACATCGCTTTGAACCAGCCATATCGTCGAACACGTTCCCTGGATTCGCTGGGGAACGTACATTTTTTTTGGTCCTTCGACCCGTGATCCTTCTGGTTTTGAGGAACAGCAGCCCTGTCTCATCACCAGAAGTGAGTAAATTCACGCGTTATCTCGTAAACTGTCGATACTTGTACGTACAAACTCGTCGTATAGTAAATAATAGGTAGGAATATCGTTTTCTGCGCTTATTTATTATAATCTCGCTTTTTCGCATTCTCGTATTATGGCAAATAATAGGTAAAACTATGGTGTTTTGCGCTTATTTGTCATAAGGCAGTCGTGGCGCGTAATTTTGATAGGTAATATCGTTTTTCCTATTCGAACCGCACGCGATTCGCCATTCGTCGTGGTAAAATAATAGGCAAATCATTCGGATTTGCGCTTATTTTATCAATATCGCTTAGTATCGTCGCTAATTCGATGGTAAATGATAGTCAAGCACTCGGTTTGAGCTTATTTATCACAACGTTGTACATTGCTATAGGATAGTAATCTACTTTCATTCGTTTCATTTCGTGATTATTCGCACAAATAACTCGAAATATTTAGTTATATTTGTAGGCTGAGACTCATTCTAATCATATTTCGTATTATTCGCTTATTTTATACAAATAAATAGTATTTTGTATCATGCGGTTGGATGATGCGATCATGTTAATACGGTCAAATTAAGTGGTTCATCTCCGCCCTACACATTTAGCCATTTCGTACTTTCGAATTCGGTCGGATAATACCGCCGCACACGGTTAGGTGCAATTTATAGCTATAGCTTGTGATATCTTGTTCTCTCGATTATTGAATGAACGCATTCTTATAATATACATAGATATACATTGCTTGGAATCATTATTTTATTACCTCGCTAACGATACAATTCGGTTATCTGTTATTTGCAATAATAACAGCATAACAAATTTTTTCATTACAATTTATTTTGTTAGTTATTTGTTGTAAACAACTACAACTTATAATTATTGCAAGTTGTGTTTCCGTAATTTCGAACGAAAGCGAGATTCACTTCTTATCATTCTTATCAAATACAGTCCATTATAATAAATTGTCATTAATAGATATTCAATTGTTATTTAATTTTGTGTTGTTGTTTATTGTTCACAATGTCTAGTAAAGCTGCAATTAAACGTAGTTTAGAACTAAAGCGCAGCATTGCTGTTAAACGAATCGATGAATGCTTATCAGCAGGTTTGGAGGCGCAAGATGATACCGCCCGACTACCTATATTTCTATCACGGTATAGTCGGCTAGAAAGTTATTGTTCTAGTTTCGAATCTCAACATTTAAAGATTTGTTCCGAAATCACAGATACGCCGTCATTAGATGAACAAGATGAAATTCGACAAGAAGTTGACAACAAATATTTCCAAATTATAGAAATTCATTCGACACTTACTTCCGCTTCCGTAGCACATGGACCGGAACTAGAATCAAATAGAACCGACTTATCGGTGAAACTGCCTAGATTGAATCTATTGCACTTCAGCGGTGACATTACTAATTGGAGTACGTTTTACGACATGTACAACACGATGGTACATCAAAACAGAAAACTTTCTAATATAGAAAGATTTTCAATTTTAATTTCGCTTCTTTCCGGTGAACCCTTGCAACTGTTAAAGGGTTTTCCGCTTTCGGAAAACAATTATTTAGATGCTTATGCGGCACTAATTGATCGTTATCAATGCAAGCGAAAATTGGCCTTTCGCTACTGGGAAGAATTGCAGAAAGTTACGTTAAAGTCAAACTCCCCGCGTGAGTTACGTCGTCTCGTTGACACATTCAAAGAAAACATTGCAGTTTTAAAAAACTTAAGGTTGCCGGTCAATAATTGGGACTTTCCATTGTTTTATTTGCTGATAAATAAACTCGATGTAGACACGCGCCGTCGGTTCGAACTACAGAATGACAGCAAGGACATTCCTTCGTTTGACTCCCTTCTGGAGTACCTCAACAAGGCCGGTCAAGCGCTCGAGCTAGCCGAGCCTGAGGCCGCGCGAGCGCCGCGCGCCGCTGCCGCCGGGGCACCGCCGCCGCGCATCTCGCCCGCGCCGCAATACATGCGCGCTGCGCCGACTTCGCCTGCGCAACATTTTAATAATGCGCAACCCCGCACAGGCACTTATACCCCGCGTTATCAAGCGCCCTCTAAGGCACTCGTTGTTAATTCGCAGTCACAATCGAGTGACACTTGCATAATTTGTAAATCAAATCACACTTTGTGGAATTGTCCTACATATCGTAATTATACACCTCAGGATCGATACAATATTGTCAAGGACAATCATTGTTGCATTAATTGCCTTCGTCAAGGTCACGGATTTAAATCTTGCAAATCAACTAGTCGTTGTTTGAAGTGTAGTTCGGCTCACCACACAACTTTACATTTTGAAAAATCGCCTTTCTCTCCGCCGACAACGCTTATTGCCTCGGATGCTGCGTCATCATCACAATTGCCTACTGTTTCATCGTCGCAATCAATGCAAGTTGAACACAGTCAACAGACTGTCACTTTGGTGGCCGGTATGAAGCCCGCCACGCCTATATCGCTGTTGGCCACAGCTTTGGTCGAAGTCTTAGATAACTTCGGCACTTATCGAAAGATTCGCATAGTCATTGATAGTGGAAGTCAATCAAATTTTATCACTAAACAATGTGCACATCGTCTCGGACTTGTATTTAAGAAAACTACGACCACGGTCGAAGGCATTGGTCAGTCGTCATCGGTAGCGACCGATTCTACCGTGTATCGCATGCGCTGTGGAGACCGCTCGCCTGACATAGAAGTCGAAGCTCTCATCATTCCCAAAATCTGTAGTCAGATGCCCACTGATAGGATCGACATCGCTCAGTGGCCACAACTTCGTAGTATACATTTGGCTGATCCAGATTTCAACGTGCCTGCGCATATCGATGCACTAGTGGGGGTTGATATCTTCTGCCAAATATTCTTAGGTGAACGTCGCGAATGTGGGCCCGACGGACCCGTGGCGTTCAATACTAGACTCGGTTGGGTAGTGATGGGAAAAATCTCATGTGCACATTCTCCTTCGAAATCATCGTCGCTATTCTGTTCCTTGGACAGTTTAGACTCGCAAATTCGCAAATTTTGGGAAATGGATGAACTTCCCAAATCGTCGTCTCTCACTGAAGAGGAAATCCTGTGTGAGCGTATTTACGACACGACTCACACCAGGACCGTCGATGGAAGGTATGTTGTGCGCTTACCTTTCAAGTCGCCCGAACCAGTTTTCGGGGACTCTCGCTCCTTAGCTCTTCGTCGCTTATACTCCCTCGAAAAACGTCTTTCACGTGATCCTCAGCTGCGTGAGGATTACAACGAATTCATGAAGGACTATCTCTCGTCTCGGCATATGGATGTAGCTGAACCACTGACTTCAGGCCATCCATATTTTATTCCGCACCACTGCGTGTTGAAGCCGAGTAGCACCACAACGCGGCTGCGCGTAGTGTTCGATGCCACGGCTAAGTCGGCCGGAGCGACAGCACTTAACGAGCAGCTGCTTGTCGGTCCTCGTTTACAATCGGACATCGGTTCGATTCTTCTTCGATTTCGCTTACATTCGGTCGTATTCACTGCCGACATAAGGCAGATGTATCGACAAATCTTAGTCGCTGATGTCGATCGCGATTATCAACGAATTCTGTTTCGATTCTCGCCTGACGAACCTATACAGGAGTATCGCCTTAACACCGTTACATATGGAATGTCGTCGTCGAGTTTCTTGGCGCTTCGAACAATCTTGCAGGTGGCGCGAGACGAGGGAACCGATCATCCCCTCGCTGTCGCGGCACTCTCCAATGACGTGTACGTAGACGACGTAGTGACTGGATCCCACTCATTAGATTCGACTCGCGAGTTAATGAGCCAGGTCACTGAAATTCTTCGCAAGGGATGCTTCGAGCTAAGGAAATGGGCATCGAACTGTCGTTCTCTACTCGAACATATTCCTCCCGAGTATCGTCACGATACATCGCTGTCTTTCGACTCGGAATCTTGTCCTTCTGTTAAGGTTCTCGGTTTGGAGTGGAATCCCATCGAGGATGGATTTTCCTTCACTGTTACATCGCTACATGAGCAGTGTACCAAGCGAAACGTTCTCTCAGAGCTAGCTCGTATATTTGATCCGATTGGATTCCTCACCCCTTTGACTCTCGCTTTCAAATGCATTATCCAGAAACTCTGGAATCTTGGATTGGATTGGGACGATCTTGCTCCCAATGACATCGCTGAGACTTGGTCTCATTATCGCTCAGAATTCAGTTCCCTCTCATCTCTCGTTATACCTCGTTTCGTTCCGGGACTGAATTCCATCAAACTTGATATACACGGCTACTGCGACGCTTCTGAGCTCGGGTATTCGGCCGTCGTGTATTTTCGCTGTGAGCACAGTGACAATCGTGTCACTACTCACCTCATCTTTGCTCGTTCGAAAGTTGCTCCTTTAAGGAAAATCTCGATACCTCGTCTCGAACTGTGCGCCGCAGTTCTTTTGGCAGATCTCGTCGCACATGTCAAAGAAGTATTCGCCGGCAAGCTTCACTTCAATGACATTTATTGCTGGTCAGATTCCACAGTGACTCTGGCTTGGATTCAATCGCCATCATCTCGTTGGAAAACTTACGTGAGCAACCGCGTAAGTCACATTCATGACAAGGTTCCACCTCAACATTGGCATCATGTTCGGTCTTCATGTAACCCAGCCGACTGTGGCTCTCGCGGTCTTACAATCCCGGAGCTGCTCGATCATCCACTATGGTGGCATGGGCCATCATGGCTGTGTCTGGATGCCAGTGAATGGCCAATCTCATCGTGTATCGAGGAACTTCCTGACACAAACGAGGAGCAACGAAACTCTCATGTTTCACTTTTCGTCGCTGTTGATCAACTCGATCAATTCTTGGACAGGTACTCGAGCCTGAACAAGGTTCAACGTATCGTGGGATACGTACTTCGATTCGTATACAATTGTCGAAACCGATCTAATTGTAGATCTGGTCATCTTGTCGCTTCAGAGTTGAAGCAATCGCTATTAACTCTTGTTAAAATCGCTCAACACTCGTCGTTCTCACTTGAAATTGCAAACTTGAAAAAGGGTTTGCCTTTGCCAAAACCCTTGCAGAAGCTGCAACCCTTCCTGGACGGGGATCTCGTCAGGGTGGGCGGTCGCTTAGCTCGTTCGGGGCTCGATTACGATTGCAAACATCCTCTGTTGTTGCCTCGTCAACACCGCCTCACGTCGCTCATTATTGATCAATGTCATAATGATAATTTACACCCTGGACTTCGTACGCTCAGCTTCTTGCTAGCACAAACCTTTTGGATTTTGTCATCTCGTCGCGCTATCCGTAGTCGATTGTCAAAGTGCATACGTTGCTATCGCACTAACCCCAGGCCTGTCACGCCACGCATGGCAGACCTACCTAAACTTCGAGTTTCGCAAGTTAAGCCTTTTTCAGTAATTGGCATAGACTTTGCTGGTCCTTTCCCTACCCACATTGTTCGTTTTCGCGGATCAAGGACTTTCAAAACCTACGTTTGTTTGTTCATCTGCTTCGCGACCAAAGCGGTGCATATTGAGCTTGTCATTGGTTTGACCAGTGAAGCATTTCTCGGCGCTCTTCGCAGATTCGTTGCACGTCGTGGTCGGTGCCAACGAATTCACTGCGATCAAGGTACAAATTTCGTCGGTGGTTATAATAGTTTGGTGCCACTCATGCAACAAGCAGCCTCAAATGAGGCTATTGAATTCTCGTTCAACCCCCCAGCAGCGTCACATTTTGGTGGCCTCTGGGAGGCTAACATAAAATCATTTAAGACACATCTCGCTCGCGTAATAGGAAATCAGATCCTCACGTACGAGGAATTCTCAACCGTAGCAACACAAATCGAAGCGATATTAAACTCTCGTCCATTATGCGAAATGGGATCAGATCCCAATGACTTGTCGGTATTGACCCCCGGTCACTTTCTCACCCTCGAACCTTTGTCATCGATTCCAGAGTCAGACACTTCGAACGTTAAACTCACTTGTTTGAGCCGCTGGCAACTAGTACAGAGACTCCATCATGACTTCTGGAAACGATGGCACGTCGAATACTTACACACACTGAATCAACGTGCAAAATGGCTAACAGACTCCTCAGAGCCTAAGTTAGGATCATTAGTATTGATCAAAGATGAACAGCTCAAACCCCTTAATTGGTCGCTCGGACGTATCGTTCAATTGCATCGTGCTAGAGACGGTGTTTGTCGCGTCGCGACTGTCAAGACTCAGACAGGTCTATTGCAGAGACCTCTGGTAAAGCTTTGTCCTTTGCCCATATGTGATTAGATTGTAGTCTCATGTACATAGATCAGTTTTCGCGCTTAGCTTGCCGGTGCTTCGCGTTACCGAATTAGTTTTAGGTTGTTATTTGCTTATCGTTTGTTTAGTCTCATGCTAGCTTTATTAGCTTCGCGTTAACCATTCTCGTTTAGTTTTCGTTTTAGCTCATCGGAGCTTAGTGTTAACATTAGTAAGGTGTTAGTTAGTTTTATCGATTAGCCGCGTAGCATCGCTCTTTTGAGTTTTGTTTTGTTTATATATTTTCATGGAAAATACGTCGTATTTTGGTGGGCGGAATGTTGTAGCCGCGTAATTGATTTTTTTTACTATTTGCATTCTTAATTCAAATTATAGCGCGGTTTTCGAACGTACAAATTATCGACAGTTTTGGAGGGTAATTTGTAAAAAAGTTGTAGTTTAATATTCATTTTACCAGTGAGGGTAGTTGATTGTTGTTTACCGCTCGCTGGTTAGCCCACGGCAGTCTCGCCCTACAAATGAACTGCGGAGCACGCCTAGCTCGCAGCAGAACCTCGTTCGACCTGATGTGGAAGGTCTGAACCCTCAAATACGTAGCACAGTGTCGGCAGTGCCCCTCCTTCCTCTGGCATTGCTATAGCCAGTGGAAATCGCGCGTGTACTATTTGTGACTGGTGGAATTCTAGTGCTGGCCTGCGGCCATCTTCTCTGGACGGCGCCGTCCTCTTACGAGGGCCGAGTACGTGGAGATCGGTGAGTGGGCTTACAGCAGTTGGCTATTCTTTCACTGGTACTGATATTAATGAGCTATCGAAGAAAAATTAGTTTACATCGCTTTGAACCAGCCATTCGTCGAACACGTTCCCTGGATTCGCTGGGGAACGTACAGGCATAGTTCGACGACTGCCTTGTGGAAGACAGAAATAGTCATGATTCAATTCCTCTGGGTTTTCTTTTGTTCATAGAAAGATTGTTATTTCGAAGAATGTACAAAAAATACACTAGGAAATAAAAAAATATTATAAAAGGTGGCGCAGGAGCGAGACAGGTGGAAGGAATTGGGGAAGGCCTTTGCCCAGCAGTGGGACAGTACAGGCTAGTTAAAAAAAAATATAAATAATTTTGTCAGTTTGGATAAGGTAACTACTTAGCAATTTTTTTATTTACAGCTTTCCCCTTTCTTCCTATACTGGTTCCAAAGGTTGTTGGGAAGAAATTACTGTAAGCGATAAAACGGCCCATTTATGTTACAGAATGAAGATTTGTTATACACTGATTTAAGGTGAAACTAGTAGGTTATGTATTCTGATAACTTTGTGACCCTGAGAACAACTAAAGTAACCAGGAAAGTGTTACTTTTCCTTCTTGTTAAATAAACGCGGATATAGGTTTTTTACACTTAATAGATCTATGTTTGGCCACTATCTAGCCTGATGTGAAGCGATGATGTGGCGTAAGATGGAGCACATAGATCTAGAGAGACGGCAGTTGAGCGGCTGCTCAGACCCGTCTCCCCGATGTTTCACCAAATATCATCCCGAAACACGACTAGGTCGCTTGTCGGCGTGGTATTCTCTTTAAAGTGTTTCAACCTATAGATGTTAATGACAATATATATATATATATATATATATATATATATATGTTGGAACATCTATAGACCTTTTCTCTTTGAAAAAGGCTATTACTCCATTTCAAAATCATTCCACCACGATCGTCAATCTACATAGAAAACAATGTAAGAATTCCGTTTGTCGATACGGAAAGAGGAATGTATAATTACTATAGCTCGCCAGGGCTTTTAGCTCGTAAAAACTTGTGTAAAAATGTGACGTGAATAAATCGTTGACAACCGGAATCGGCTATTGTTGAAACCGAAACGAAAATAAATATTCTTTTGAACAGTTATCGCCTGTTTCTGTGAATAAATAGGCTGCGGACAGACGAACGAATAAATCGGAAACAGTTGTAAAAATGAGTGTACTAAGGGAGGGGCTAAAGAGACACGCTATCCCTTTTACACCATGTCATAATTAAATTTGGTGTTTATTGCATTAGCGTATGCTTGGTAAAAATTTTAAGATAAAAAAAAAAACACGTAGTAGAAATATGAAGTTGCTTGACTAGTGCTCGAACCTGCGTCTTTTGAATGAAGAGGCCTGCAGGGGAAACATGTAACTCGAACACAGATACCAATCGCTTTCAATTTCAAATTTAGAAGACGTTAGCTTTTTTAAAAATGTAATATCGATAGTTTTTTGCGATCCTGATTAGGATAAGTATTGGGACGCGGCCTTTGAGAAGAAAAAATCGACAATTCCACAGAAAAATCTTCTTCTTTTCTCGTATGGGTGTGTGGCCTTCCCAATACCGATTACAAGACATGTTAGAAAGCGATCGGGACCAGTGTTCGAGTTAGATGATTCCCCTACTGGTCGGCAGGTTGATCTTGGCCCAGTTATGGTCCTGGAATACGACCTTCGATGACCGTTATAAAAGATTTGTAGAGGTATGAGACAAGGCTGACGATAGGCTATAAATAATAACGCTTAATGATCACATACCTACATGTTCGTTTTTCCAATCATCGACGTTATACCGAACAACGTGGGGCCCCCGTCATTAAACCCCCCTCCTGCATACGCCCCTGTTGTACGACATTTAGACACGCCATAAATACACGTCGTTTCAAATCGGGTCATTACGAAAGAACAGACGTTTTATTTTTTTGTATAGAGAATATGTTACAAAGCTAAAGGGATTAGAACCGAATCGGTATTCGGTGTTAATTGGACCCTTAATATTGAAGCGGTGCTTGACGGCTAACACGTTATAATTAAAAAGAAATCAGAAAGCTCTTACGAATCACTTTTACGACGCGCTTGTACTAAAACTAGCCGATACCTGTGACTGTCCGCTTCGAATTAGGTTTATCGCTGTTCCGTAAGGAACTGTTCGTTTTCCGGGATGAAATGTATGTTATATTCTGTTCCAGGACCTAGATTGACTAAATATTTGACATTGACATGTGATTTATTTAATATTTTTGTTAGTTGTCTTTTAGTAGAATTGCAATTTAATATTATTATTTGGTATTATTTTCTATTAATTATGTACTCAAATTATTATTTTTTAATGTTAAGATAATTTTATGTATGCATGCTATTGTTAATAAATGTATCTAATATATAAAATTCTCGTGTCACAGTTTTCGTTGCCATACTCCTCCGAAACGGCTTGACCGATTTTGATGAAATTTTTTGTGCTTATCCGGTATCTATGAGAATTGGCCAACATCTATTTTTCATCCCCCTAAATGTTAGGGGTAGTCCACCCCTAAATTTTTTTTTAGATTTATATGGCAAAACAACGTTTGCCGGGTCAGCTAGTAATATATAAACATTGCAAATTAAAAAAAAACTTGTAAAAACTTTGTAATGACAATACTCTAATTAAGATAAAAATGTATTAGCAAATGCGTTCAAAATGTTATATTAACAGTCATATGCGGTAAGAGGTAAATAAGTTTTATTTTACGGTATAACAGAATATTACATGACAATTATTTTGTTGATGTCGTATATTATGAGTATGTCCTTGTCCCATAAAACCTTCACGCACATAAGATAACAGAAGACACCGGGACGTTGCGCGGCAAAAAAAATAAATTAAATTAAAAAGAATAGAATTCGAATTTTAAAAGTAATAAATAAATCACCAGCACCGTAACCAACGCACAATCGGAGTTACCCGTAACGAAAAAATAAGTAAAAAATAAATATCGTGACCCGATACGTTTTTTATCGTCCTCCATATCAAAAGCTCGGTAATTAAAAACATTTTCTTTCATGTCGACGTTTTATAGCAATCGAAGAAAATAACTCTTGTTCTTTATGTCCGAGAGATAGAGTTCAAAATTGAATTGTTGTTTTTTTAGTTCAAAAATACACAGTCACGGAGCGTCGATAGTAATAAACATGTGTAATTAATCAGGCATAGCTTTATTCACTGTCGGCTTTGAATAATAACGCATAGAACCGAAGCACTCGGACAAGAAGTCACTTAAACCAAGCCATTTTGGCTTACTTACGTACATAAAAGTTTTACGAAATTTCTACTTAATATCAAAAGCCTAATTCTGCTAAAAAAATATTCAAATTTCAGTTCCGACTTAGTGTCGATATGGTTTGGTAACTGACAAATAACGTCAAACGTCGCTCGAAATGCGAATGTTATTGTAATGTCGCCGAAAGTTGATCCAAGTTTAAACGGTATTCCGCTAGTACAAATTAATTAAAAAATTGGTATCCTCGGATGTCAGTTTGACGTTACTATATTACATCATACTGAGATCATATTGAGTCTAGACTGTAAATTTCGATTCGGTCAACTCTCATTCAACATCATTTAAATTTAGCGGAATTGGCCTACTGATGTTTTGGGGGTAATTATTATTATTACTTCTTTATTTCAGGTAACTTAAGAAAACAATTGTTACATTAGCGACTAAAGTAATTCTAAGACCCATATTATATGTATATACCTTACAGACTAACATATATATAGTATTATAGTATTAAAAACTATTTTCATTAAGCTACTACACAACAGGGAATTGTTTTCGCCTACGTTCCCTGTACCGGCGGTAGACTATTCCTGCAGGCCAGAGGTCCAATAAGATAATGAGCGCTATTAATAAGCTACGTAGCGTAAGCACTTTGCATGGTATTAAAGGTTCTGGGTGGCACTGCAATTGTTATGGGCAGGCGTACCCGCACTGGCCAGCGTGGTGGATCTCTTTCTATGAGAGAAGGCCCGTGTCCCAGCTGTGGGGATGTCATAGGCTGAAAATGATTATAAGTCTGTTCGTAATGTAAAGGGAGATGTAAGTTTCGACAACTTTCTCGAACGCCTACAAAGCGTAGAGTTAGGAGTATTTTAGACTCAAAGTATAGAAGTTTTGTGTTGGAATGCCATAGAATCTATAGTGGAATGTCTATTGATCTCTAGAACAATACACGTGATTGGGATTCACGATCAATGACTTGTGTTTATTTAAATTAATATAGAATTTCTCTATGGTATAAACATTCGATGACGTCATTATAAAGGTAGTCTATCTCAGGCCTAAAAAGCTGAGGGGCTATTTTGTAAATTCATTCGATGTAAAACTTCCCATCACGCACTTTACTGTAACGTAACCATGTGTTTTTGCACGTCCTGGATGACTGGTAGAAATTGCTATTTAGCATTAAGTCCTCGATGCACAAACTTTTTTGTGCTAAAGTATAAATAAATATGAAAGTTTTCATGAGTTTGATTCATTATAATTTTTTAATAAAACGGCTAGGACTTACGAAGTATCACAGAATACTAAGGGACAAAAGCATCACTCCGCCTCCGGAAAGAAATTTAAACAAATAGCGACTCTTGCTATGACGCAATAAAATTCAATTCAGCTCGCGTAACGCTGCATACCTACTAGTCATATTAACCTACAGAGCGCCTCTCTTTCTATCGTATTGCTCTTATCTCTTCTGACGCGGCACGTGTAACAACGCGCGACCCGCCGTCGGTGTCCGGCTATGTACTTGTAGCTTCGTACCTACAGTGCGGAGTGCGCTAGGGCCTGGTAGTATGTCGAATTAGTCGACCTAGGCTTCGAGCATACCCGATGCTCTTCTTCAAGGCGAGCTTAGAGCCGCGAGATCGCGGCGACCACTATATAGAGTCCTAGCCGTTTTATTAAATATTTATTATAAATAAATAAATAAAAATTAAATAATAAATAAATATTTTACACATTTGAAGTATATACAGTATATTCTATTATTTTATTCTTATCTAAGACTGATCGACCGAATATAGATTTATTTATTTTTGAGGAAACACAAACTGATCTGTTAAAACAACAAGTTTGTTAAAGAAACCGCAGGACAAAGTTTAGCTTATTACTAAGCTTTCTTAGCTTATAAATATTAAGAAACAAAACCGACGACAGCCAATTTGAGATTATCTTAATCTTGACTTCCTATTAAAGTAAAATTCTGCACTCTTTGATATAATTATGTAATGATACACAAGCCGATAAAATATAAACGTATGCTCGCCTGCCTCGCAGGCAGTATTCGAAGTCCAACAAGCCCACATACAGGGCATCCTCAAGACCGGACGGTCTTGAAGAAAACACCCTATACAATAATTAAATTATTTATTTATGTATTCATTTATTTATTTATACACCAAGTTATTATATTGTAGGTTATAGGCTCAGGGTCCATGACAATATTTATTATTGACTTGCGATTATTCTCAGAAAAATTAAATTAAAGGTTAAATTCCCTGATGTGAATAAGCAAATTAAAATATTCAATATATTCATCCTGGCCGGTTTCGGCCTTGGCGATCAGACTTCGTTCCAATACTAAATTATGAGCCGGGATGTTTATGAGAAAGAGTGGCCAGCGTTAAATGCAGTTATTGTCGTCATGGTTTCTTAGAACACATTTCTGTATTTCTTATATTTTTTTATGGAACCGAGAGAAGAGCAAGACATTCGCTTGATGGTAAGCGCCACGCCTGCCCCTAACAATTGTGAGAACAGTGCCACCCAGACCTTTGAATACTGTAAAAAGTACTGCGTAGCACTGCATTGCACCCGAGACCCTGAGACATTAAATATTAAGTCTCATATGCCCAGTAATATCACTGGCTACAATGATGCCCTTCAAACCAGAACACAGCAATGCTTGCACACTACTGCTTGGTGGCAGAATAACTGGGAAATTATAGTTTTTGAATTCCTCCACTGACCGGTCTTGATAAAACACCCCGTAATCCAACTAGATTAGCGATACACAACAATTTACCAAGCCAAGAATTTCTAGCAGCACTGCGATTATTGTGCACTATAGTAATCGTATGTCATACTCATAACATGCGATTTGTGTCACGATAACGTTAAAGTCAAGGTAAGAAATATGTTTTGATTGCACTGCAGGTGTCGTGAGCTTACGTACTGTTTATACAATTCCACTACGAGTATAACACAAACTCTAGAAGCACATGTTTGCATCTTGATTATGTAAATTTAGAAGCTAGAAACCGGTTGCGATAGCTAGAGAACAAGTCGCGCTATGATATTAGCTACCGGCTAAAAATATGCAATTATTCATTAAAAAGAATATAGACTTTGTGTATGCTTGTCTACAGGTATCGTAAAAGCTTGTCTGCGAATGTAAAAAACCTAAGGTTGACTCTGATTGATATATTTTAACTAAACGCGTTTTGCTTAATGGGCGGTGGATTATTATTTTTTATAATCATAAATTTTATGTATTATTTTATATTGGCCTATAAGCTTATGGTAATCCAAAGACAGCATGATTTATTCGGTTTAATGTATGTCTAATAAATAATATTTGTTGCATGGGTTATTTATTATTTTATTTATTTATTATTAGTTATTTCTTATTTATATGGGTTATTTTACTTTTGTAGTCATAATTATTAATTCAATAAATCAAGTACCCGCAAGTATTAAAAAAACTTATTTAAAAAATTATAAAAAAGATTTTTTTAGACAGTAAGGATGACAAATGTGTGGCTGCTATTACAGCACTGGACTTTTTTTGCATTCGCAATTTCCAGTTGTGAGATACGCAATCAACTTGCGGACAAACGCATACCTTTTTCTGTATTTATTGCAAACTATTGTAACCTACGATCCAAGTATTTTAACTTAGTGTCTATAAACTAACACCAGACGTTGGGTATGTGACTACTCTGTAATTAGCAAAAGGAAATGCCCTTTGAAGTTCTTTACGAAGCGTGGCTAGCATATTTTCTGGAAGACGGTGGAGCGATTAGAATAACTCTGTATTTAACCACTTTGGACGAAATAACAGTAGGTTTAGTTGATACAAACGGCCCATCCGATACGGGTCATTTACCAAGAGTATTTTTCTTAATGATGTCCGCTTATTTTCTCAATACAATGTTTTCTAGAAAAAAAAGACAATATTTTTTTATTGTTTTGTATTACACATTCGTCAAATAAGTATTTAATGTTTAATTGCACTGACTAACATAAAAAATGATCTACAAACTGAATTATTTGAGATTTTCTAATTATTTTCTTTTTATGCAACTGAGTGATGAGACGAGCAAGTCGTTCGCCTGATTATTGCTGAAATTGCTCGTCAATCGCACGCCAATCGATTTTTTACAGTGATTCAATCAATAACGGCGCGTTTCTCAACTCTGCTATTCTATTTGAATTGCTTTTTGACAGACTACTGTTACAAAATAGCCTCATGGGACTTAAATTACTAACTGACGGCAGGATATCAAGCAATACTTGACAAGTACACTGACAATGACTTTCTGGCTTCCGCATAATGTGCTAGAGTTGAACTACTGCTAATGTTGTTGACGCCACACTTTTTAGAAAACGACAACGCCGTACAAAAGCGATTGAAGTCGTTTTATTTTTGCATAATCTCCGTGCAAATAAAGGTGTGAGTGCAAGTATTTTAAACTTGTTGTAGAATAAAGAATTTGTTGACTAGCATAATGCAAGCATTGAATTTATTTCTAAAAATAGCTGTGAACGCATAATAGGTAACACCTAGTTTGGTTGACACGCGAACATTGAAAGTAATGTATTCTTCGAACAAAGTGACTGCATTTAAAAAAGGGACTAAACAAGGTGAAGAACAAATCTGGAAATGTAAGAAGTTTATATGAAACTGATGGTAAGTTTCTCGTATGCGATAGGCCGTCTAGATAGGTACCACCGCTTTGCCAGTTATTCTGTCGCCAAGCAGTAGTGCGCATGCATTAGTCTTTCGGTTTTAAAGGCATTGCAGCCAGAGAAATTACTGGGCATTGAGCTATTTGTCTCGCGACGAGCGCAGTGCAGTGACGCGCAGGATTTTGGCAAAACAAAGTTCTGGGTGGTGCTGTAACTGTTATGCGCAGGCGTGGTTCTTACCATCAGGCGAAAGACCTGCTCGTCTCCATCCGTTTTCTATCTAATTTTCTATTTAGCCGTTATTTCGCAGGATCCTACCACACTAACAAGCATAAGCGGGTTACCATTACTTAACAGTCCAATTAACAAAACACGTAACACTTTTATACTTGATCACAACCTTTCACAATAAGCAATCTCACGCATCCTTTGCGACTAAAATAAATGCCTAGATTCTCAATACGACATAGTACTAAAGCAAAGCGTAGTAGACAATATTACACTATTAGTTCACACGCACAATCGACGTTCATAAACAAATCTTCACTTTATTACCTTGACACAATAAAATTTTGTCACGCTTCTTTCGTTATTCATAGAAAAATTGAATTTTTTGTTGCGATAGAGTACTACTGAGATATGAATAGCAAGACAGAATTCGCATATATTTGCCAATTGTCTATCTTATAGATTCAAGGTTGCGTTTGAGCGAGACATTGTTCGGAGCTATTTTTTAACGTCTGAACGCGATTGTTTTTATTTCTGTATGTGTAGAATACTTTGACGTTAAATTATGGATAATTACGTTTGGTAATGGCAGTAAAAATACAGTTTTTGAAGTAAATAAACAGTAAAGTGAGCCGGTAGATACTATCTACGTGATTACCGGAGTAGCGGGTGAAGTGTAAACACTTAGTTGATAACAGACCCGTTGAATATTATTGTGCTTTATTCCGGCGTTCCTCCATCTTGAATAAATAAATATTCAAAGAAAGTTTAAAATAGAAGCAAAATATAAGAACTCTGTGGTTGTTCCAGATTATGACGACAGCTTGTTTAAAATTGTCGTAGTGTATTTATTCTTTTATCTAGTACATAATATGTTTACAAAAAGGATTTCATTGTTATTTATTCGCGCGGTTTCACGCGTGGTTTCCCTGTGTGGCTACTACGCTTTGCTTTAATACAGTACCTGGATGACCATCGGTATATTTTTTTTTGTTAAATGAAGCCTAGCTAAATCGATTTATCGCACCCGAAACCTCTGCATACTAAATTTCACGAAAATCGTTGGTGCCGTTTCCGAGATTCTGATTATATATATTACTAGCTGACCCGGCAAACGTTGTTTTGCCATATAAATAAAAAAAAATGTTAAGGGTGAACAACCCCTATCACTTAGGGGTATGAAAAATAGATAGTAGCCGATTCTCAGACCTACTGAATATGCATATCAAATTTGGTAAAAATCAGTAAAGCCGTTTCGGAGGAGTAAGGTAACTAACATTGTGACACGAGAATGTTATATATATAATGATGATGATTATATTGTGTTGTAGAACGCATACGTGCATATGAAAGAATCTCCTTATTGGTCACACAACAATACAAAAAGTTTAAGACGACTTAGCAATATAAGTGTCACAAAGGGCGGTCTCGCCGCTTAAAGCGATCTCTTCCAGACAACCGTGGATGGAGAGGAATAACCATATAAAGGCATAGACGGTGGCTTTCATGTGTTACAATAGTAACCATATATATATAATAGCAAATGTGAAGTTCTAAGTGGTTGCTGTGCCTTACTGAGATATAAATATAATAAATGATGATATAAGCTGAGATAGTGGTCAAACGCAAGCCTATAACCAGTATAAAAAAATATACAAGAATTGCTCGTTTAAAGGCATTAGGTACATGAGCGAGCGAGTGTGGCTCAGTGGGAGCACTTTCGATCCGACGCACTCGTGTACGAATCCCACTGGCCCCGCATCAATGACTTTCTTAAGTTATGTGCGGATTTAACACTCGCTCTAAAAACGGTGAAGGAAAACATCGTGAGGAAACTGGCATGTCTAAGAATTTATCACAAAAATTCAAGGACATGTGACATCCACCAACCCGCACTGGGCCGGCGTGGCGGATTATAGCGCATACTATAAGTCCCAGCAGTGGGAACGTAATGGGTTGATGACGATGAACACATACATAAGAATAGAAAAACTCTTTATTGTATACCAATTTAAAGAAATCGACAAAAACACAGTCCTTAACTATGGTAGTACAATGGGCGGTCTTATCGCTAGAAGTGATCTCTTCCAGACACACTTTACATGGACAGTATCGGAAGAAGTAAACGGCGGTGTACAACAAAATTTATTAATTGCAATTAAATACCTACATAATCATGCATACATGCTAATGTTTACATTCTAATACACACAAAAACAAAATTTGAAACAACTTGAAAACAAACTTTTAATAATAATTATTAAAAGTTTGTTTTCAATGCATCAACATATATGTATTTAATTTTTTGCGTTCAGTATTTGTCATTGCATGACTTGTTGGGTAACTTCCTAGCTTATTATTATTAACGTTTTTGCTAATTCTCACTTAGGTAGTTCTGTTTTTATGTATTTTTCTCAGCAAACTGGTAAAACCCCACATTAAAATGAAAAATAAAGAAGACCTTGCACAAACGATCGTGATAATAATATAAGTACCTACCTATATCATCATCATCAGCCCATTGCATTCCCACTGCTGGGACTCGGGCCTTCCCTCGTAAAGAGAGTATGGGCAGGCCTAGCGTATGAAGCTACAAGAACATGGCCGGACACCGACGGCGGGTCGCGCGTCGTCCGCGCACACGTGCCGCGTCAGAAAAGATAAGAGCTATGCGATAGAAAGAGAGGCGCTCTGTAAGTTAATATGACTGGTAGGTATGCAGCGCTACGCGAGCTGAATTGTCAGTCGCTATTTGTTTAAATTTCTTCTGTCCCTTAGTATTCTGTGGTATGAGCCCTAATCCACCATACTAGTCCAGTGCGGGTGAATGTTACATATCCGTAAAGTATTGTGACAAATTCTTGGACATGCCGATTTCCTTACGATGTTTTCCTTTACCGTTTTTAGAGCAGTTAAATCCACACATAACTTAAGAAAGTCAGTGGTGCGAGGCTAGCGGGATTCGAACTCGGGTGCGTCGGATCGAAAGTTGCACGTGCTGCCACTGAGCCACACTCGCCTACCTATATCATAGCGGTAAAATAAACTATCTACTGCCTGCGACTTCGAGCGTGTGGGATTGTTACCCCCGACGCATAAAGGAGGGGTGTTATAACTTTGACTACACTACTACTACTATTACACTATGTGTGTCTGTCTGTGGCACCGTAGCCGTACCGATTTGGATGCTGTTTTTTTATTTGATGTTTCATCAAAACCGGTTCATCCTTTTTTTTACTTTTTATTGGTTTTGTGTGTCAGGGTCCCTCGGCAAATACATGTTAAATTAGGATGACAATAAACTATTCTATGCCTTTCTCCGGGCTAGAGGCTATCTATGCACTAAATTTTATCAAGATCGGTTCAGCCGTTTCATTCGTGAACGGGAAACAAACAGACAGAGTTACTTTCGCATTGATTATTGTGAATGTAGAGGAATAGTATGAATCTTCGTATAACCAAAATTTCTGAATCGATTTCATCATAATTTTTTTGTAAGTACACTAAGTACAGACACACTTCCGGATTTATAATATTAGTATAAGTGTTTACAGGCGATTAGCTGAAGTGGCAATGGGCTGTCTCTCGAAGGACGGACAACCGCTAGAGTAGACGTGTCCTTGAGTGGAGACCGCGAATCGGCAAGCGTAGTTAGATTAGATTAGATTAGATAACGCTTTATTGTCACACAACAACATAAAATAATTACAAAACAATACTTAAACCTAAAGTGTTACAATGGGCGGTCTTATCGCTTATAGCGATCTCTTCCAGACAACCTTTGGATGGAGAGGACTCAAAGAAACTGTGAGGGACGGTGGTGTTGTGTATAAAAAAACTAACCAGTATAAAATAATAATATTATATACAGACTACATAATCATAATAATATATAATTAAATATAAGTGTAATATAGGTACAAAGGTACCAAAAAAAAATACATATTATAATAAAGTAAAAAAATAAATAAATATATCTATATCGTAGTGTAGGACGCCCACCGGCCAGGTGGAGCGACGACCTGCGAAAGTCGGCCGGAAGAAACTGGATGAGAAGAGCCGAAGACCGGGCTCAGTGGCGTTCAAAACGAGAGGCCTATGTCCAGCAGTGGAAGAATACATGCTGATGATGATGAAGACGAGGCGATTACACAACGTAAACAACAATAGGTTTACGCACACAGGTGTGTACAACACGAAAAAAATAATTATATAACATACGGTACATACCTACTATACATATCTACTGTTTCATGCTATCTTGACTTCTATTATTCTTATTAGAGGTACTTCATTATTATCAGATCTTAATCACAACAGAACAGCACATTTATATAACATATGTAAGTACCATCAAGGTATTCAGATACCTAATAGCATAAGTTCATACATATCATTGATATGTATGTACTTAGGTTAAGAAGATCATGAGATCATATCAACGAGACTTCATACAGTTTGAATGGGGCCAAACTTAATAGTCCAAGATCACACTGCATGGTTTACATGTCCATCTGTTTTTAAAATATAATATTTTATTAAAGATATTATTATAAAAAGACTTTACTATTATAAAAATAGAACTGAACCAATTCTGTTCATTGAAGGTATTTTTGAAAAACTAACTGGTATTGACTAATTAGAGAGTACTGAACAGAAATCTACGATTTTTAGAATTCTTAACTGTTTATTTTTTTGTCTAGACTCAAAAACTATCGAATGGATGCGGTTAATGCGGTTTTCATTGTTTGATAGCTCTGTGACATCGCAATACTGAGATATATTTATAAAAGTGTACGAAGTCATACAGGAAAAGCAAATTCTCACATTTATGGCTTCCGTAACTGTTAGCTAATTTCGAATGGTCCACGCGAACGAAGTCGCGGGCATAAGCTAGTAATTAATAAGAGGGGAATACGATTCTGCTGAATATTTAATAAAAATATAATTAGGTACTTAATTTTTTATGATTTAGAACACTTCTTTTAAAGATTTTAATAATTTTTAAGGATAAATATATTAAAATTACTTAAAACTTTAAGTTGCATTTTTTCACTTGGTCTCAACTTCTTGCCAACTAGGTGTTAACAATTTTATTATACCTTTTAATGTTGACGTTCATTGCACATATTATGTTTGATAATTAATAAATTATAAATCAAATTACACAATATTTTTCTGTACACGATTATACTGTAGCAGTAAAAGAGACAGCAAATTTGCATAGGCTAAAATATTCCAGCAGAAACGTCTACTATTATATATCTATAAAAACAGCATTGTGATTAAATAACAGATGGACGAAGAAATCTTGCGGTGGGATCTCCGACTATAAATCCCGGCACACTATTTGATAAACACCGCAATTGTAAATGTACAAGACGGACTCTCGTTTACATAAACGCATAGAGCGTATGTGTAAACAATCCTATGTTTATGGAAACCACTATAAGCATTAAGAAAATAATCAAAATTTCCACACCTATAGCTACACTATACTAATAGAAAACGACAACAGAACTGTCTGTAAATTGGAGATGATCCCAATTGTTTTAGGTACGCATAAATTAATTTGACTAAATAGTATGTCATTGTCCGTCTATTTTTTAATGTAATTGGGTGACCAGACAAGCAGGTTGATCACCTGATAGTAAGCAACACGCCCATAACAGTTGCAGCATCACCCAGAGAATTTCGTTTTGTTTGTATGCATCACGTATATTTCAAAGGCATTGCTCAGTTGAAAATTGGAAACATGTGAGATTGAAGTCAGTCGATAAAACCAGAAATGCCGGTAAATCTTGATTTCTCTGTAGTACGCGTATTAGGAAGGTCTTATTAAAATTGCCGAGGAAAATCACGCCTTTTGAATTTTGTTAACATGAATGAAATCACGGGCAAAAGCTAGTAGCCTATAAAACCTCGCATTCCGTTAAGGATAATGTTAGAAAATATTGTGATAATGTAAAAAGTTATTGCTGACAATAAAGCTGCCTTTCTGAAAGTGTTAAAGCTGTGCGAGCTTAATTTAATAGCATCATTGGAAAGGAACAATAGGCAGAGAAAACTGAACAATACCACCATGGCAGTGATGTACTCGTATTTCATAAAATGACGGAATGTGAATGAGGAGCTTTTAATTTTGCACCTTCATTGGAAAATAATAAAAGCCAGAGTTAATTTAATATTGAATACGGACCACCACGAAGACAGCAATTCCAAAACAGACATGCCTGTCATACAACCGAAGTAAAACTCATAAAAACTATAACAAAGAAAACCAAAAGCAATATTACTTGGCATTATGAGACTAATGACTCAGTGCGATGAGCTGCAGTGCCACGAGATCTTGCAAAACAAAGTTCTGGGTGGTGGTACAAT
Organism: Petrophora chlorosata; assembly: GCA_951640565.1. Lineage (NCBI taxonomy): Eukaryota > Metazoa > Arthropoda > Insecta > Lepidoptera > Geometridae > Petrophora > Petrophora chlorosata. The sequence goes on from OX621191.1 coordinate 3,397,337, forward strand.
TGTTATGAGCAGACATTCAAGACTTTAATAACTGTCATACTCGGACTCTTATAAAAAAACATATCTTCGGGCTTTCAAAGGAACCGTCTAAAGTAACGTCGTCTAAAGCACCCAATTCTAGCTGCGCCCCGCGGTCACACCCGCGTGGACAATTTACCAGAATAAAAATAAATAATAATAATAAATAAAATAAAAATAACATTTCAGGCAAAAACCCATATAAAAATGAAAAATGTATGCTTTGTCCTGTTTCAGGATCTAAAGAACCTAGTTACACAGTAATCCATCACAGTAATCTTTCCGTGATTGAGTAACAAACACACCTACACTATACAGACACTACACTATTTATATGTATATATGTATGTTTGTCGGAAAAACTGTTATGGGACTCAAATGGAGTTGAGCGGGACACCTGGCCAGGCTGAGTGACGACAGGTGGAGTAAAGTACTGACTGAATGGTGGCCAAGACAGGGCAACCGTAGCGTTGGGCGTCCGGAAGCAAGATGGGTCGACGATATTGTAAAAATCGCGGGCCGAACCTGGACACGAATGGCGCAGACTCGAGGCAAATGGCATGATATGAGAGAGGCCTATACCCAGCAGTGGGATGTACATAAAGGGCTGTGGATGATGATGATGTATGTTTATTATATGTAGTGTACTATCATTATTTGTAGGATATTATTATTTTAAATGTATAAGTATAGATAATTTTTGTGGATAAGTACAGTAAATTTTTCACTGTTCCTATAGCAAAACGGGTATCAGCGCCGAGTTGTGTAAAACTCTTGGCATTTTATGCTGAACTGAGCCCATTCAGCACACATATTTATTATTAAGTTTTTATTTTTTGTATTGTTGTTTGTCGTGTGCCGAATAAATAGTTTTTCTTTTCTTTCTTTTTTATCCGACACTGTCCCGAACTTTCAAATTTATAAAATTAGTAGCATATTTTATCTGTGTAATGGTTAACAGCCACCATTGCGTAAGGACGTGCAACTAGAAGCATTGCTGATCTTTTGGCAAAAGGGAGGGCTGACCCACATCGACATTTCACGGCACATAAATGTAATCCCTCAGTAACATTTATGATACAATTCAAGCTCAACAATTGTTCTTCACAATACATTTATCATTTTGAGTGTTTGTGGTGATAAGTCTGTCAATTCAACGTCTAAACGACAGAATTCTAGTCTTTAAATTTAGTTTGTCATTCAAACGTCTTTGTCTAGACTTGAACATGACAGTGTTTGTAATGTCCATTAGTCCATTTCAATTTTTACGTCTATAATGAACGCATGGACTAGATCTAACTACTAGAAAACAGATGTTTTGACAACTGGTATAATTGGTATATCCGTGGTTATCATTAATCTTTCACGTGAGAGTTAAGCTATTTTTAACGCTAGATCCATCTGGGTTTGAATGCAGGTCTTAAAGAAAATAAATTATCTTACGAATTGTCGTAGTTTCAAGTTTTGGAAATATCTTAAGCTGGTGGTTGTCTCCTCGTGAATATCTTCACTAGAGAATATATAACAAAATTAGCTTCCCTAAATGAAAAATTACATTATCTTGACAAAATAAACTCAGTCGTTTTTAATGTATGTTATGCTGGTCTTCTAATAATTTAATGTGGGTATGCTTTCATAACGGTACTATTCGTTCCGTTTGTTAACTATGCAGACCTTATAACTCTATTTTTATAATTAATTACTTTAAGTATGGTCATAATTACTTCTCTTATAAATAATTCTGGTTCAATAAAACCTACATAAACATTCAAAGTAATACGAACCGGATATTCAATCAGATAAATAAACATTCATTTACGAGGAAACCGGTTGAAATAATTTTAAATCCACTGTCAGGGTTGTCTTCTGCAGTAAACATATTCTGTAAACCGAATATATGGAACGAAAGCGATTAGTTTTTAAGCATCTTTTTGAACGAGAGCATTAATATTTCTCCGCGTAGTATGAAAAAGCTTGTCTGGCGCAGATGCTTCCACATATTTATTTTTGAGTCTTTGTGTACTCAAGATCGTTATCTAATGACAGCGGTGTGTTTGTCAAAAGCGCAACGGGGAACTTTACTATTTCTCTAATAATTTTTGTAGCATTCATACCAGGAAGATTAATAGTAAACGATTCGGTGTTACCGGAATCTAATTCCGTTTGCATTTACATAACATTTTCAACGTGATTTTCTCCAGTATTACCGATGATGCAATCTCCATAGAGCTAACGAGATATACGGCAAGATAAAAAGGGTCAACGAATTTGAAGAAACTATCCAGAATAGTTTTGCGATTTGAGTATCCGCCAAATGGTTACAGCAACCCGATGCTAGAAACTAATAGGTATACGATGCTATTACTGTTCGCGAGGACAATGGATCAGAACCATATATCTGAAACGCACAATTAACACATCTTTATTATTATCTGAAGAGCTGACGCGACATTACCACTGACAATAGCGGAGCAGCTGGAAACAACACAAATTATACACAATAAATCTACCAGAAACAATCTAGTCTACTTGGCAACACTGGGACATTTAAATTTTTTATCGGCCGCACGGATTTTGAAACAAAAGGTTTGAGTGCTTTAGATATATATATGTTGGTTTTTTTCAACGAAAATAAAATACGGAAAGTTAACGTTAGCCAAGTATCTGTCGCGGCAGTCGGATATGCGATGGAAATAGCCGGGGTTTCTAGTTCGACTTTACGAGTCAAAGCGACAATCGCTTGGTTTGCATTAACATTATTCGGAACGTCTTTTTGTCTGGCGTCTATTTTCGTTCGCTTGTATCCACTCTACACGTGTTGGCTGAGCGTATTGGAACACTGATTTCCTCGCGTTAGATTTTCATCTAGTATGTATTGAGAGATTGGTCGTAAAATCTTTGGTGCATGCAGTTGTGTCTTCACTTCCTCGGGTTTACGAGTGTTTCAGTAGGTAGTTTCGTACAATATTCGTTATCGTTTATGTATTAAAATTTGCGTTTATATTAAGCTAGTGATACATTTTGAAATCGTTCATGGTTACTAGAATTAAATTTAGAAGCAGTATTGTTTTTTATCATTACTTTTTTGTTTTTAACGGTAATTCTATCGTATTGATAGAAAACAATGTTATCGCCACATTTACAAGATATGATGATGAATATCATCGCGAGCGTTTTATAAAAAAAAACACAAAAAACTTAAAGTGACCTCTCTTAGATCCTGACATTATTCGATCTGCAATCATTATCATTTATGATTTGTTTCTCTTAATATCTGGTTATGTAAATTATACCTTTAAGCTTATGAATCGATTGATTGACTTGACAATTCTATTCAAATTTCTGATCATATTCATATCTCTAAAATAGGTATGTTTTCGATATTTAACTTTTGTTTAACAATACTAATTAAATTTTCAAGTCAGATTTAAACATCACTGTGAACTTTAACATTCAAACCCATTTCAATTTGGAGTCCTATTGTATCATCATACACAAACCAAGCCGCAGTATTACCTGTATTACAAAGGGAGCCTTTAGAAAGGGCCCTTTACGTCTCATATTCCTAACCCCGACCACAGGCTTTATGTTGTTAGCCCACGAGCCCACTGACGCAGTGGGGCCCTTTCCCTTGCGTGGCTTACAAACTTTGTCGTCCCACCGCAACAATTTATGATGGATGGAAAACGGTACATGGAAAATGCGGCTTTTACAATTCAGGATGTATATAAATGTGTGTAGGAAAACTCGTACAATTTATGAAGGTATAGCACATTGCAGTTTGTAGGTTAGTAGGCATTCTTATTTTGTCAATGATGAGGCTTGCACTTGCATAATCAATGTTGTTGACTGTCTGCGCTGATAGTAATTGTACGTAGCATGCTTGTTTAGAATTTTGAATCGTCTTGCGATTATGATATTTTTTGCAAAAGATCAGTTCGATCTACTCACGAGGCTAGCCTCTTGCAGTTCCAGAAACAAGTAATACCAGGCCTAGCGCACTTCAAACTGTAGGTACGAAGCTACAAGTACATAGCCGGACAGCGACGGCGGGTCGCGCGTGGTTACACGTGCCGCGAAGGAAGACAAGAGCTATGCGATAAAAAGAGAGGCGCTCTGTAGGTTAATATGACTGGTAGGTATGCAGCGCTACGCGAGCTGAATTGAATTTTATTATGTCATAGCAAGAGTCGCTGTTTGTTTAAATTTTGTAGAGTGATGCTTCTATCCCTTAGTATTCTGTGATAATACTAGTAAATAGTGTGTTATTTTAGGTTGTTTATGGCAAGTTTGTTTTGACTTTTATATTAATAGTGCATCAAATGATAATGACGTTAGTCGTAATTAACCATTACTCACCACTACAAAAATCTTAAGCTTCTTCAAATATTAAAACTAAATTTAACGTACCAATTTCTTGTTATTTATTGACACAGCTACTACTCAAATTTTCAAAAAACGCAGCGTCAAATCCGCAATCAAATTTTTGTTACTATACAACATTCTAATTTAAATTTCCAAACTGACACAAAGAAATTAAAAAAATCAATTGCTCTCTTTGCTGTTATCGTTTTATTAGCTTCCACGTTCTCTATGAATGTTGTTTCTAGAATTCAGTGTGCGTTTCTTACTCCCCAGTTATCTTCCATATAACATCTGGCATCATCTGTCAGGCTGAATTCAGGGGCTTTCGTTATTTTTATTGTTCTCGTTACGTTGCGTCTTGCCTCTGTGATCCACTATTTTCCTTGATATTACTATATTTTATTTTACGTACTGCGGCGTTATGTTCCATTTCGTTTTTAGACTTATTTATTATTGATTTATCTAATACAGGATTCTCACGGATATAGTGGGAAGACTTAAAAGAACAAAACCGTTTGAGTTAGTGTAGTGATGGTGTATTAGTGTAATGTAGTATAAGTGCTTCTTATAAAGAACACAAGAACAAAGTGTCTTCGCTTTAATAGAGACAATGAGAAAAGTGTTAATGGACACATTCTTAGTATTTGTTTATCTAACAGTTTAAGTGAAATTTAAATTAAATATTAGCCTAATTAATTGGCTAGATTGTATTAAAAATGGGGATCATAATGACTATGAAACCATACTAAAGAAAAAATATCTTTAATAGGAATTAGACTTTGTTATAATATTTTCGATATACAATATTTCAGGCCATACAGGAATACGTAAAGGACGTCCTATTCTAAATCAGTTGTAGTGATTAATTCCTAATTAATCTTTATTCCAAGATGTTGCAATAGTTGGAATAATTTAAATGATAGGTATGTATATAAATATAATTATTGATTACGTATATATGCTAAGTTCCTAATATAACCAACTCTGTCTACTACTATTATTACTGTCTGTATACTATTGTAAAAACACAGGCCGATCTTAGAAAGACGCTGTCTTTTGCACCACAGTTTTAATAACTAAAACAAAAAGCAGTTACAACAACCACATGTAACACAAAATTTTGCAATTAAAACATTTTTCATTTGTAATATATCTACTTTATATTCACCTTATATGAAATTATACGATTTTGTCACGTAAAATTACTTATTTTATACTTTAGGCGGCCTCAAACACGTTTCAATGTTACTAAATTGATTTTATGGAACAGTAATTCCGACTGGAAGAGATCGCTTTTAGCGATAAGTCCGCCCGGTGTACTATAGTTTGTAAGAGCCTTTCGTGTACCTTGTTTATTTCTTGTTTGGTGGACAATAAAGCATTAATTATTGTTATTAATAAATATTATATGTGGAGATACAAAAACAAATATTTTATTATACAATTTCGAGACAAAATAGGTAATTACTTTATTAATTTATGTATAGGTATATCTCTTTTCTCATTTCATTTCCACAAACAAAACATCCAAATTTATCAGTTCCTAAATCAAAGTAAGATCAACATCGATATAAGATCAATATTTTTATTTGTATATCGAGAAATCAAAAAATGGTAGTAAATATCCCGTTTCTAAATCACATTCTAATGTCAGTGACTATGAGAGTTTAAAAATATTCGCTCTATTTTTATACTTATTTTATTACCTTTCTTTACTTTAAATAATCATGAATTCTCAAAATGAAATATTTATCATTCCATGCCGAAACACACTTCTCCGCTATTCGCAACAAAATTATTTACGAAGTTCCAAAACTGTTTGTTATTTTTACTCGCAGAAACGTTTTGATCAACTTTGACCCGAAAGTTTCGCTTCTATCCCTTATTGCGTTTGCGAACATTTTCAGAGCCCAGACTCGAAAACGTAAATATTTTATCGCGACAAGTTTGGGGTCCATTGATAAAATATTCTAAAGATGACCCTTGTAACGTCTAGGGTAGGGTAGGTATATCTTGATGAAAATATTTGGGGTAAGAGAATTAATGGCGAAAAAGGTCCAATTGAATTTGTAGGTATAATTTAATAATTCAATGTAATCTGAAATTAAAGTTACTGTAAATGTAAATATATATGGCGGTCCATTAATTACTGGAATTGTTGCCAATATTAAATTTGGGGTATTGTTATCAATATTAAATAACAAATTATAATTAAACTTGGTATTATCATATTAAACATTATTTCCGATTACATCACACCATTCGAGGGCACTATCAAATAAAATCTAACATAGAAATATTAAAAAAAAATCACACGGCATTGATAACTATTTAAAAAACATTAGGAATTCCTATAACAAAATAAACTGACGTTTCCTGAATCCACAAAAAATATGAATAGCCGACTTACCGTATGTTTATCAGAGTAAAGGTATAAACTTAAAACAAAATCCGAACACCTTCCGCTTACAAATCACTGAATTTTCAAACACACAGCGAGTTTATTATATCTTAATAATTAATAAACGTCACACAATAACATTTACAACGCGAACGCGGTTATAAACTACAATAACTGAAGAGAAACGACCGAAAAATTCAAATATTCTCGTACGTAATTTTTCGCGGGAAACTCGGATAAAGCGGCTAGACGTGCCACCCACGCAACGGTTTAGACACTACTGGCTCGACGGATTCACCTGCAATGCGTGCGCTCTTCGCTGACGACAGAGAGAGACAACAGCACTAGCTAGTTTATGCGTTAGAGTGAGAGAGACGATGCACACGTGCTCATACCCACCTTGGGGGTAAAACAGTTTCAGGAAAGGGGCGCGTTATTACAATGCTGCGAATGAATAGCTGTGCTATGTATTTTGCATTATGTCATAGGGCTGCCATAAATGTCGTCGACCGGGACCTTCAGGGGCTTAGCGACAACCTGGGCCTCCCCCCGTCCCCCGAATAAACAAAGTAGTCTATAAAGTAGATCCATGAACGTTCAAATCGCAACGCTTTTCTGTTGCTTCGCAGAATGAAATAATCCACGGAAAACAAAAGAGCCTCGAAAATTATACGTTTTAATATCGAGGGATAATACTTTTTTGTTGTCGTAAATAATAATTCTTTAAAGCATTTTTTTATAATAAATGAGACAACCTTTTAAACTCGAGAAAATTACCCCGGAAACGTAAGTGAAGAATGTTCCAAACTGTCAATGTGTCATGTCGTCAATGACCGGGACACGTGTCCCGGTACACCGGGATATTTGGCAGCCCTACATTATGAACAGTAGGACAATGGCGCGAGTTATGCCTTTTGTTGGTTCTGAAACTCAATGTAACGTTTTCGGTACCTTATCTTCTTTCGTTAATGAACTATGTCTTCACACGGGGTGGTAAATTGTATGCTTTCGTCGAGAAATTTGATTAAAGACAATTACTCGTGGTAGGACTCTCGTATGCAGAAAGCCATCTAGGTAAGTTATTCTACCGTCAAGCAGTAGCGCGCAAGCATTACTGTGTTCCAATTTGAAGGGCATTGTAGCCAGCAAAATTACTGGGCATATAAGACTTAATATCTGATGTCTCGGGGTAATGAGCGCAATGCAGTGATTTTTATGGTGTTAAAAGTTGTAGGTAGCATTGTAATTGTTATGGGTAGGCGCTTAGCATCAGGCGAACTTGCTCGTCTTATCAAACAGTCCCGTAAAAAATAAAGTTATAATGTATGATGTGATCTAGTTCTTATAATAGTCTTTCTCTTTTCTATCTGCTGCGCTCAACATGGTTTATGATGAACTGTGTTTTTTTTTACCTACCATCTAATTACATTGTTGATTGCAATAAAGAATTGAATTAAATTGAATTGAATAAAATCTAGGTGTCTTCAAGTCTCGAGTGAATCGGTATCTTCTAGGCAAGGATTATCCATCGTCGACCGCGTCGGCACTTTCAATCAGTTGAGACTGCGGTCAAATGCCTGCCAATGCGGAAATAAAAAAGAATGTAAGGGTGCTGAACCTTGAAACGGGTGGAGCAAAACGTGAATACACGATGTAATAAAAAAGGTTGTTCAAATAAATAATATTTACTTACTGAAGACCCGTGCGCTTCGCTGGGAGTTTTAGGGATAGAAATGTAATTCTGAGCCAAAAGAGCCGCGACTCAGACTGCTCAGACATGCAATGTTGCATGTAAGCAATTTTATTTTATTTACTTTACTAAAAACTGTAATTAAATTCTAAATTCAAAATGCAAGTTATGTGTTAATATTTTCATATTTTCATTGTGTTTCAGATTTGAGATGTATTTCTGCAACGTCTCGCCTGATTACATTAGGTTCCTTACATGTGTAAATCAAATGCATAAAACGAATTTAATGAATTTGATAAAAAATCTTATCGTCTATTTTAAGCTAGATATTTGGCCTTTCCGAGAGAAAGAGACAGAGAGAGAAAGAGAGAGCAAGAGAATCAAAAGAGGCGGTTAGTAAAAGTTATCCGTTATATTTTAATTTTCTAAACAAGTTCCCGGACACTATTTTTATTATTATTTTTAATTTCAAAACAACAAGAGCCTTCCTTCATTCTTTTTCTTCTGTCTATGATGAATTTGTAAGCTTTCTATTCAAATGTTTGATGAATATAAAACACATTTATACTGTTTATTATAACTTTTAGTTTTGACATGCATACATCGTAGAAATCAACATCAACCAAAGATCAATACGTCCACTAGACCATAGATAATCTAGAGGTGCCGATACATGATAAAATGTAATAATTCATTTAACTTGACGCTTGAAACTATCCTTCTCACGATATACTCTACTAGCTGCACCGCGTGGTTTCACCCGTGTAGTATTAAGTTTATAGATGTTCGATTTTCCGAAATGAAAGTACATAATGTCCTATGCCAGGATCTAAAGTACCTAGATACCAAATTTCATAAAAATCTGTTTAGTCGGTATAGTCATGTGGTAACAAACACACACACACACACACATACACCATGACATACAAACTTTTGCATTTATAATAGTAGGATAGGATGAAATCCATGTCTTTGAACAAAAATCTATGTTATTCTTCAATATAAATTTAAATTCACTCATAAACGTTCAGACAATTGTTGTTTCTATAAATGCAAGGAGCAGAACAATGATTTTCTCGTGTAATATAATTTTCAACACGGGCTGTTGCCGGCTGCATAGTTTTCACTGTTATACTCAGTTCGAAATTAAACGTTCTGAGCATTTGCGGACTTCATTTAAAAGAGAATTGAAAGTATTTTAGACTAGTAGCTTCCCGCGGTTTAACCCGCTGTTTTCTAGGATTAAAATTATCCTACGTCCTTTTTAGGACCTAAAATACTACGTACCAAATTTCATCAAAATCCATTTAGTATTTTTGTGTGATTAAGTAGCAAAAGTCTATTCATCTATCCATCCATCCTATATTATGGCAAAACAGCTAAACCGGTTCCAATGAAATTTTGCACGTAAATACTTGATATTACGGAGTAACGTCATGGGATGGTTTTTCGCCGGGCCTAAGGCGGGGGAGTTCCCTTGGGAATACCGTAGGCGTACCCGCAAGCAAAGAGCCTAATATTGAACCTACTTAAATATTTAGTAACATTATTATTAGGTACTGGCCGATGACCGCGACTGCGTCCGCGTAGAATTCGGTATATAGTTATTCCCTAAGGAACTGTTTGTTTCGTCTTATTCTAAGACCTACAGTACCTACATACCAAATTTCATCCTACATACAAAAATCATACAGTCACTAAATGGTAAATGGCAAACCCTCACTATATGGCAAACCCTCTCCATCAAAAGGTTTTCTGGAAGAGATCGCTTATTAGCGATAAGACCGCCCATTGTACCTACTAATAAATTTTTTAAGTTCTATTTTTATTTGTTCTTGTTATGGTTTTTGTGTACAATAAAGCGTTATCAATCAATCAATACACACACAATTTCACATTTATACGAGTACAAACGACCTGGCCGGGCTTCGCCAAACCATCCTAAAGACGTTAATTGCAAGTTTTTTTACTGGTGGTGATTAAATTTTATTTATTTGGTTATATTTTGTTTATAATTATTATACTGTTTTATTTATAATTATGTGGCTTTATGAGACATTTTAGAAGATTAAGAATTTCAGTAAACTAAAATTTAAATAACCCACGACACAAAAAACATATAAAAAGTAAAACAGCTAAACCGATTTTGATAAAACATGTCTAAGAACCACCGCTAATAAACCTGCTTTCAAATAAAAAAAAAACCCATCCAAATCTGTGCTACAGACAGACACACATAGTGGTCAAACATGTAATGCCAGTCATTCCTAATAATGATTTATTTTTGACAAGATCACTATTATTTTCTTATAGTTTGGATATGGAAAAGTAAAAAAAAGGGGGGAAGGGAATTTTCTTTATTTTTATTATAATTTATTATAAATGTATTATGTATGGGGGATAGATATATTATTCAACCACAACCTACACAATATTGGCGGAATTACACGAAACATTTTCATTACTTTTCAGATTTGAGATGAATTTCCGCAACGATGCGCTTGATTTTATTAAACTAGATGGAAAAGTATTTTTTTTTATAAACCTTTGATTTGAAGTTTAATTTTGATAGCGATTTCTTCCCAGCAACCTTGGCAAATTACTTATCTGTTATAATCCATATAATCATTTAGAATTCTCTTTTCCCAAAGACATAAAATAGTTTAAAGTATTCAGTCTGTTCCCTACATTTTGTAGAAAACTGTCGTCGCTTCGGCTATTTTGGTGCGTTTTGTGCCTGAGCGTTTAAATGCTATTTATGTCATTGGACAGATGTTTTAGTGATTGGATATTTCAGATTTTTACTCGTTGCAAATGGGATTTGGGAGTTATGTCAAATTAGTTTCAAGATTAGTTCTTTTAAAACGAGGCGTCTTTTTAATAAAACGATGGTTGCACGTTAAGCTATCGATCCCGATTTTTTATGAAAGCGTGATGTTTGCCTGATGATAAGTGCCATAACCATTGTAGTGCCAGCCAGAACTTTTAATGCAATAAAGCGCTGCGTAGCGCTAATCACCCCGAGACATCAGATATGAAGTCTCATATGCCCAGTAATTTTGCTAGCTACAATGCCCTTTAAACCGGAGCATAGTAATACGTGCGCCTTTATACTTGGCGGCAGAATAACTGGCAAACAGGTGGTACCTACCCAGACGGCCCCCGCTTACGATAAACCTACCACGAGTAGGTTGGTTGTATCCAATGCAATTGTCGAACATAAAACAGTAACTCGTTTGACGTAAGCCCATATCGCCCGCATGCGGAAACCTGGTTAATGTCAATACATTTTGCCAAAGTCTATTGACGTGTCAACAGGGATTTATGTCACAGTTGAAAATATACCTGTGTTTGTTGTCCAATAAGATGACAGGACAGTAGCGACTTTAAAATATGATCGGGTCTGAGCAGCCGCTCAACTGCCGTCTCTCTCTAGATCTATGTGCTTCATCTTAGGCCACATCATCGCTTCACATCAGGCGAGATAGTGGCCAAACATGGATCTATTAAGCGTAAAAAAAAAATATGATACAAAACAAATCACTTATTTATACAACTGAGTAACGAGACGAACCGTTCGTTCACCCCTATGGTAAGTAACACGCCTGCCCATGCCTGCAGTTGCAGCACCTCCCAGAACACTGTTCTGAAAAATTTTGTGTGGCACTGCACTGCGCTCGTCATCCTGAGACAATAGCTTCTAAGTGGCGCGCATGCGCCACGCACACGACACAGTTGATTGTCTCAAGGCACAGATAATGTAGGATATTCGTTCACTTCACTTCTCTTCTTTTAGTTCTTGTTTGAATGGCATTGGTAGATTTTCCATATTATAATATTATTTCAACTTTATAATTTTTTTTGAGGTTTATGTTTGTTTTTATTCTAATGTAATATGTCTTCGTCTGATTGCTAGTGATGTCATGAACAGGGTTCCAATTAAAAATCAATGCTAAGGTACTTAAAGATACCTTAGCGTATGCTGAGTCGGAACCTTTTCCTGACATCGCGCAACATTTCACTGTCTTATATTTATTGTTTTTGTTTTATCTTCATTTTAGTATGTTCAGTGTAATGTTGTGATGTCCTGAATAACTGTATTTTCTTTCTTTTCTATTTTAAGTCTCTTTAAAGGCCAATAATAAAATATCAAGAAGAAGAAACGGAACGAATTGAAATTGATCTGAAACTTGAAAATGATATTCTAGGTCCTAGGGCATCATTTCAGAACCTAGTATATATGACAAAGGTAGTGCAATGCCACAAAAAAAAGGTCTTAGTGATGGCGTTGCAACTGTTATGGGCAGGCTATGCCTATCGTATAAAATTTCTATATAGAGCTTCTATAATACTAGTCTTACCAACTTTAACTAAACTTTCGGTCAGTTAATTCAACTTTGTTAATGGGTCTGCAACTCCTTCCAGTACAAAACAAACGACTAAAGTTGATTCGAATCCATTTCATTAACTCGCGATTATAGTTCCGTGCCAACCCGGAACCTGAATATTTGTACAATATATTAAGCTTTAGTATATTTCCTCTTGGCTTGTATTAAAATTTATTTATTGTTACTATATTTCTTCTTTCTGGTCTATAATTATTAATAACTAGCGACAGAGGAAGCCGATATTCGTATGTTTAACCGACTTCAAAAAGGAGGAGGTTCTCTATTTGATTATATTATTTTACGCTTGTCTCCTCAGAACTCCGTCATTTATGAACCGATTTGGAAAATTTTGCGTTGGGTTCAGTATAGCTACGAAGTGGTTCCATATAAATTTCATCGATATTTGACCTTGAACTTCGAAGATACATTAAAGTCAGTAATAGTTTTTTTTAATGCAATGGAATCAGGCGTGACGTTGCGGAAATTCATCTCAAAACTGAAACGCAATGAAAATATATAGTGTAATCCCGCTGAATATTATGTTGGTTGTTGTTAGTTCCTAACAACAACACTCTTTGTACGACACGTGTTTCGCCGTCTGCACGAGGCATCATCAGGTGTCGACTCGCCGAACGCTAGAACGAGAGACTAGTTCTAGCGTTCTCGTTCTAGCGTTCGGCGAGTCGACACCTGATGATGCCTCGTGCAGACGGCGAAACACGTGTCGTACAAAGAGTGTTGTTGTTAGGAACTAACAACAACCAACATAATATTCAGCGGGATTACACTATATATTTTCATTGCGTTTCAATAGTTTTTTTTCCAAAAAAAAATCTTTTTTTGGAACTGAGTTGTGGTACTAACAAGTCGTTCGCCTGATGGTATACGCTACGCCTGCCCATAACAATTGCAGTGCCCCCAGAAGTCTTAATACCATAAAACGCAACCATTACTGTGTTCCGGTTTGAAGAGCATTGTGGCCAGCAAAATTACTGGGCATATATGAGACTTAATATCTGATGTCTCGGGGTGATAAGCGCATGGCAGTGCTACGCAGTGCTTTTTATGGTATTAAAAGTTATGGGTAGCACTGCAATTTTGATCGGCGTGGTGCTTACTTATCAGGCGAACGACATGCCCGTCTCATCACTCACTTCCATAAAAAAAAAGTCAAAACATAATACATTCATATGACGTTTTAAAATATGACGAAACGAATTCGCCCCAAACAATTTTCAAAGGGCACTGCCACTTTATATGACAAGCCGATCCAACTAACCCTACGTAGGGTTGCCACTTACTAAAGTGCTGTCCTACTTACTACCCCTGGAGAATCGATCCCCTCGCTATAAGGTCCCTATTTCCTAACATTTTAACAAAACGACCGTACTATTTAAATAATAACGCGCTAAAACAGGTCAAGGTTCGCAGTCATTGTTTGGGGACTGACGTGACTTTTTTACAGTACAAAATTATGAATAGTATGGGTAATCAAATATGTGGGATTTCAAAACAAAGTTCTGGGTGGTGCTGTTATTGTTATGGGCTGGCGTATTGCTAACATCAGGCAAACGACCAGCTCGTCTAGTCATACAGTTACATAAAAAAAAGACGTGTGGCACTCGGAGACTGCCGCGGTAAAGCTATTGCATAGCATTCGGAGTGGGGGGTGTTAGGTTATTTTCGTTACGGAATTTCTGGATTTGGTCTCCACGCTCAAGGCCCGCGATAGAAGCTATGCAATAGCTTAAAAATATTCGAAAGTTTCTATGTAAGTGTGTTTGTACGTTAGTGGGTTTGTTACTTATTCACACTGTAACTAATATCATTTATAAATCATTTTGACACTGACATATGTTGACATTTCTTTTTGATCTCGAATTATGAACCAGAGTATAAGTGTGTTACTTATTTACGCTGTAACGGTTCAATGGATATGAGTAAGTAAGGAATGGAGATAGATTATATCCTAGATTAACCCATAGGCTACTTTTTACCCAGGAAACCGCCGTCGCTGCTCTAGTATGTATTAAAAATGGTTCATATTAAAAATAAACGCATCTACGGGGGCTTTTTAGGCATGTTATTTACTGCTACAAATTTACGTTTAGAATATACAAATAGATAACAGAAAAAAGTAGGTACTAGCAGGACTAGCGCACTCCGCACTGTAGGTATGAAGCTACAAGTACATAGCCGGACAGCGACGGCGGGTCGCACATCGCTACACGTGCCGCGTCAGAAGAGATAAGAGCTATGCGATAGAAAGAGAGGCGCTCTGTAGGTTAATATGACTGGTAGGTATGCAGCGCTACGCGAGCTGAATTGAATTTTATTATGTCATAGCAAGTCGCTATTTGTTTAAATTTCTTAGCGGAGTGGTGCTTCTATCCCTTAGTATTCTGTGGTACTAAAAAGATCATAGTCCTACACCACATGAAACACTGGTGCTTTTGCCTAGAACCTCCGTGTTACGCACTGCACAGTGGCTATCTAAACTAGTTCTAGTCTTGTCGTGTCCTTACTGTGGTTATTTGTATGTTCAGTATTTTTTTCATTAATTTTGGCCAGTCAAGGTCACCGCTTGATGAATATTTACTAAAAATTGTTTTTGTATCTTTAAGAGGATTTTGAACTGGGTATGTATTGACATCTGATTTGTACTCTGCGTACTCTTTGTACTGTTTCTGAGCATTCAAAGTTTTATGTATACACTAACTGTGCCCCGCGGCTTCAACTGCGGTTTCCCGGGAGAAAAAGTAGTCTATGTCCTTTTCCAAGACCTAAACTACCTACATACCAAATTTCATCAAAATCCCTTCAATACTTTTTGCGTGACTGAGTAACAAACATCTATCCATCCAACCATCCTCACAAATATTCGCATTAATAACATTAGTAGAATTGGATTTTTATTTGTAAATCAAGGTGTGCCTCGCGAAAAAATTTTCTTTAAATACTAAAAAATTTATTTGTCAAACTTGCTATGAAATGGTTAATTTCAAATGTCCTATTTTATATAATTACGTCAGGGCATGGGTCAACATTTCGAAATGTGATGTAGCCCTACTCAATATAGTGATACGATTGGTTGGAGAAAAGAAGGGCTTGACCTTACTAGTGGAATATATTATTAGGCTTTCCACACAAAATCATTTTCCTCAACATAAAAGGAGTTCTCTGTTAGACTGTGTTAGATCACAAAACAAATAATAGTGCTATTTATAGTTGGTAATAAGATAAGGCACGCATGGTCAAAGTGACCATACGCTTTGGCAGAACGCCTATGCTTACCGCCTCCTTTGGTAAACACTCAAAGATATAGTTATTTATTTTTGACATGGTTAAATGAAATAATTCGAATAATACTAATTTACTTGTTTATTAATCTCTGGCAATTGTATTATTTAATTGCCTGAATTGTATTAATCTAATATATAAAATTTTCGTGTCACAGTTTTCGTTGCCATACTCCTCCGAAACGGCTTGACCGATTTTGATGAAATTTTTTGTGCTTATCCGGTATCTATGAGAATCGGCCAACATCTATTTTTCATCCCCCTAAATGTTAGGGGTAGTCCACCCCTAATTTTTTTTTTAAATTTATATGGCAAAACAACGTTTGCCGGGTCAGCTAGTTTAATTATATAATGTGTGTTCAATAGTATTCATATTTATTTTTTAATTGTAATAATGTTATAATATTTGCACGCCAAATTGGCAAAGTACGGCATAGTTTCTACATCTGATTGTATTTAACATCTTCGTGGTACCTGTATTTTATGCAAATAAATAAATCTTGAATCTTGATGTGTTTGATAGTAAAAAAAACTATCACATACATAGATCCTGGCCCCTAACTAGGATTCCCTAGGGAGGAGTAACTAGGGAACCAAGAACTACGTGGAACATGGTCCCACAACACCCAGACACGAAACAAATGCTTGCGTTTTTTTTTCAATAGTGGCATTATCTTTTAAATATCCCTGTTCTAAGTGCATATTAGTGTAACTCAAACGTAGTTTTTGCAAGATTAGACACTAATGATCAGCTGTATCCTGCTTATTCATAAAAATTTGCTTTGTATTTATAATTATGTGAACCAACCTTGCTTGAAGGTTGAAATCGTAAAAAATACTGAAAGAAGTCTTTGAATTAAGTCGTACCATAAAATTAGTACTAAAAATAAATTAGGTGATTAAAATACAGTAAGAACCGGGTCTTTTTAACGTTAACATCAATATTAGGCAGATTTCGAGAGTTAACATTTGCTTTTTAGAATCCTATTGAAGATTAACTATGTTAACTAAGTTCCAAAAGTCTTGTTAAACAAATAACGTAAATTAATTGTGTAAATAAATGAATAAATGTGTATTTTTTATAAACCTATTGTGCCCCGGCAATGGATTCTACGAGCGAGCGAGTGTGGCGCAGTGCGAACACGAGTTACTTTCGATCCAACGCATCCAAATTCGAATCCCGCTGGCCCTGCACTACTGACTTTCTTATGTTATGTGCGGAATTAACACTCGCTCTAAAAACTGTGAAGGAAAACATCGTGAGAAAACCAGCTTGTACAAGAATTATATAACAGAAATTCTAGGATATGTGACATTCACCAACCCGTACTGGGCCAGCGTGGCGGATTGTGGCCCTAACTGAACTCTATGAGAGAAATCCCGTGTCCTAGCAGTTACGTTAAGGGCTGATGATGCTGCAATGAATGGTTTCTTCCATTTCCTTCCACCAAGTATTATTGTTTGTTTGTCTGTCCTTCCTTCAGCCGAGATGGATTTTAAAACTAGAATTTCACATAAACTAGTTCTAACTTCGTCCAATTTAAGTCCGGCAAAATCAGGTAAAATGCAAGCAGAGCTGTTGAGCGGAAATGTAGAAGTTTCTAGAGACTTACGCATATTCCTTCAGGTATCCATATTTCTGTCACACAATTGAGAGTCTTATTCCCGAACCGGAGCACGTTTCTAGTCGTAAAGAGTCGTAAGAGGCAAGACTTCCAATAACGAATTTTCCTTTGTTCAAAAGTTAAACATTTCTATCAATCAGAACAGGCGCAACTTTCCGCTTCGCAACACTTCGCTTAACATTAATCCACTTTGCTCCATATAGACAAATTCCGCTGCGTGCGGTTAAAAAACTGGCGGGGATTAATGGTAACATTATGTTAATCCACCCCCGCCTTATTCCTACACCCCTTCACCGCCGACCCCCATTGACCCACCCGTGATATAGCGGAAGTGTTTCGGTACGAACGACCATTCCAATTATGTGAATTAGTGAAGTGACGAAATTATTTTTGGGATATTTTGAAGAGGCGATTTTATTCGATTAATTTAATAAACAAATTAAGTCAGAATGAATTTGGATATTCTACTATCGACTTATCAGCCCCAATTTCAAACAAGCGAATTTCAATTAACTAAAATTAAAAAAAAACGATACACAATACCTATAAAAAGTAAAAAAAACGGCTGAACCGATTTTGATTCGCAAACTCAGTGGTTTATGAGATTTGAGCCAACCTACCCAACCACTACACCACAGAGGCTGACACATAAAGAGATATCCTTGAGTGGAGAAAGATACTCAAAAAACGTAGGATACCCTCGGCTTAGTGGATCGTCGATACATATACGCATATACGTAGCTAGCTGCAATACGATGCAATGATAAAAAACGTAGATCCCGCTGATCGATATTTGCTCTATCATGAAGTTTGTACTATCTGTTTTAGGGTCAAATATAAGCTACTAGTACATAACGATTATAGATAGGATTATAGGATATAGACCTTTTTAAACGATGCGAAATAAAAACAAAGACAAATTGTCAATGCATAAATACGTAAGACCGCCCATTGTTACACCATTGTAAACATTTAACTTGTACTTACCATCGGGAAGACGGGTCTGAGCAACTGCCGTCTCTCTCTAGATCTATGTGCTTCATCTTAAGCCACATCATCGCTTCACATCAGGCGAGATAGAGGCCAAACATGGACATATTAAGCGTAAAAAAAAAAACTTAACTTCTATGCTTAAGATGAATAATATGTAAAGTGTTGTATCTACGTAACGCGGTATCGGTGCAGTAAGTGCAGATTCTTGAAAAAGCTCAAAAATCTTAAAACCTAACAAAATCTTTCAAAATTTTCTGCCTCGATTCAATCTCCTTATTCCCGGGATAACACTGGCCTACTATAATTATGCAAATACCGTTTTTTGGTAGTATAGCTCTGATGGATCGCAGCCGACGCAGCTCATTTGTTACTCTGTTATTAGCGGGAACGGGTCTTTAGCTTTTGAAAACCTCAGGAAGGAGTGAAAATAATTCCTGCGGAGGGTAGGCTCCGTTCCGATAATACCTAAGAAATAAGTTTGTATTATAGCTGTAGGCACCGCTTGCTTGACTCAGTCTACACCTTACGTCGTTTGCTTCAAAACATATATTGTTTTAATTTAGTGACGTGACAAGCAGGTCTTTCACCTGATGGTAAGCAAAACGCCTGCCCATAACAGTTGCAGCATTACCCAGAACATTATTTTTCCTCATTCTACACCGGCACTGCACTCGTCGCCCTCGTAACACACAACTCGTAACAAAAGCGCGCTGCGGCTACAAATCGTTCGATCTCCATTGTGTTGATATTAGTGTTCAGTCGCTCCTATTTACAAACAACCAAGTTTCACTACAACGATGCTAAAACATCGAGTTCAGATTGTTCCGATTCTTTCACATTTTTCGGGATAAAGTTGGCCTACTATATTAAAAAGGTAATTATGCAAATACGGTGTTTGCAAGTGAAATTATACCTTTTTTGGTATAATAGCGTGCGGAGCTGATGGATCGTCGCGGCGGCAGCTCATTTGTTACTCTGTTATTAGCGTCAACTGGTCTTTAGCTTTCTTTTCTGGGTTCTGGTAACCTCACATTTTTGAAATAGTTTATTTTAATATCGCAATGTTTTCATTTAACAATCGAAGTCACTTGAAAGATGACATTGACAAATGAAATTCTCAGGATGACAAGCGCAGTACAGTGACGTGCATGAACTTTGTAATTCTAAGATTCATTTAATAATTTAGAAGAGAACGAGTCTAAAAGAGGGTAGATCGTTTTGTTTGCCCTTAGAAAAACCACCCACCCGCAAATATTTCAGGTCATTCGTGACCATGGCGCTTGTAACGGTGCCGAAATATTTTAAACTCAAAACAAATAATGAACGTGGTAAATATCCCGTTAATAATTAATATAATAGTAGTCAAGAAGAGTCTAACTTAGGTTAGGTGAGATAGCGGTCAAACGCTATAGATTTGGTTTGAAAAGTTCCAATAAAACTTTGCGCATATTTCAATAGACTAAAATCATGCTTTGTAAATTCTGACTTTAAAGAATTTAAATGAATTATAGTTAATTTAAATTACTAACAAAGTGCGAACCACCCCCGTCTTTTAGTTTCTTTAAGTCCTCTCTATCCAAAGATTGTCTGGAAGAGATTTCTTTAAGCGATAAGACCATCCATTGTAACATTTTAGTTTTTAATTTGTTATTTTTCCTTTTGTTGTAATAATTTCTGGTGGTGTAACAATAAACAGTTATCTAATCTAATCTAAAGTGTTAGTAAATTATTTTCAAAGAAGATCGCTCAATTCCGGAGTTGTATTTGTTAGATCACAGTCTACTAAGTCTATGCCTCTATAGTAATTATTACTGTGGTTAATTCTGATTATTTACTTAGTTCTATCCTGTTGCTTCAATAAATTTGCAAGAACAGTATCATTTTATTACGAGTAGTATTTGATATTTTAGTCAAACGGAGTACCTTCAGATTTCAACGTTGGCCTACTTGTGCATGCTGTTCAGCTGTAAGTAATAGTTGATAACCTAATAGTAGTAATGTTTCTTTAATGTCAATTGTGTTGTGAAACCCAATGTCCCACTCGAGTGCGCGATTACGAGTTGGGTCCACGTGACTCGTTAAGGAATTTTTTTAAGCAAGTTAATATATTAACTTTACCTTCTTTATATATTTATGAAAATATAATGCATGTTCGCAAAAACTTCCAAAAATTCAAAGTAAATAGTGACCATCATAACATAATCACTAGAAATAAGGACAGGATTGTTGTACCTAGATATAGACTGACTAAAACGAATAAGTCCTCTATGGGCAACTGCGTACGTTTTTATAATAAAATTCCAAAGTGTATAACGGAGCTCTCAGAAAGTAAATTCAAATTACGCGTTAAGAATGTTCTAATGAGAAAAGCATATTACACTGTTCCTAATTACATAGAAGACAAAGATGCTTGGAATATTCCACTTCTGTAAAGTAACCAACTGGTACATAAGAAACATAACATTGTAAAACCCCAAAAAATTGTAACCAAATCTCTAAAAAAAATGCCCCTCAGATTCTTGCCGTATCTTCTGAGTAGTGGTTCTTTTTCCGATACGGTGGTAGAGTCATTGTGATAATTTGACGTTCATAAGTGCGTCTGTGATGCCAAAATGATTAAAGAGATTTTGATTTGATTTGATTTGAGTGTTTTTATTCGGCTGTTTTAAAGTTTAAGGTTAAAGTTAAAGCTACTAGGTAATTGTAAGTGAGAACAATAAAAATTTATTTATTTATTATTTAAGCTTTTGTTAAGCTTGAATTGTCGTTCTATAAAATGAAGGGTTCCCTCTTCATCGACTTTTGACGGCCATTGTTGTCAAGTTTACGTGAATAAGTCAGTGTATTTTGTATTTTCGAACTGCTGAACAATCGCTTTTGTGCCGTTATTGGCTTTTTCGATAACTACGCAGTACTCCCTGTCAAATCGATTGTCAGTTTTTGGTTGCGATTTGAAATCACAAAATAGAGACCGTTCTTAAATCAAAGTTCAAAGTTCCCAGTTCTCGTATTATCCACCTTCAGTGCGAAATATTAAAGCGATTTGATCTATTAAGCCTCTTATGAGAAAACTAGATCTACTTTGAATGAACATTAAAAAAAACTCATTAAATCTAACCAATTGTTCTTCGTAAAAGGAACGGATCAATTAAAACAATTCATCCGACTTCATACAAAAGGAATTCTCAATTAAGCTTCTTCTTTTGTCCACCTGCAGTATTTTTACGCATTTTTCCGCAATGGGAATATTACCCGGACCCCTCCGTGCCGAAGCTGACCTACTTAGCTACTAAATTATGCAAATTGGTTTTTTGGTTGAATAGCGTGTGGCACTGATAGAATGATGCGGTGGCGGCCTATTTGCTACTCTCGTTAGTATACTGTTCACTTTCATAGTCGCACAATGGAAAAAGTAACCGCGAACTCTATACATAGTTTGTATAGCAATGACTTATGGAACGTCAAGCGCTTCTATAGTGTTACTTACTACCTTAAGTTATTAAGTTGTATATATTTATAGGTATATCTTATATATTTTGTATATTATATTATTATGTTTGCAATTGGTATACCTATTATATTATTATATATTTAATATACCTAGATGTATATGTAAGTAGGTAGTATACTTATGTTATTATAGTTTGTACATGCATTTGTTTATATTATGTCATTTATGTTGACACTCCCGTCTCTTACAGTTTCTTAAAGTCATTTCCATCCAAAGGTTGTCCGGAAGAGATCGCTTTGAGCGATAAGAACGCCCATTGTAACACTTTAGTTTTTAAGTTTTTACATTGCAAAAGAAATTAATCCGTATTCTTGTTGATATTGAACAGACCGAGAGCTGCAAACCCCTTTTTATAAAACTTAAAACCCTTCCTTGCATATATATTTTTTATCTGTTAATTAGCTTGCGTTTGACCACTATGTCACCTGATGGTAAGCGACGATGCGGTCGACGATCTAGCACGCTTACCAAGATAATACCCGTTCACTCGAGACTTGAAGATTCCCAGATTATAGCTATCGGGAAAGACTGACTCTGGCAGGGAGTTCCACTCGTTAGCAGTACGCATAATAAAAGTGGAAGCGAAGCGCTTAGTACGCGCGGGAGGAATGTCCACCATGAAACGGTGGCGTATTGCCGTACGTCTTGTAGTCCGATGATAAAATGGGGTTGGGAGAATTAGTTGGTGCAATTCCGACGCACACTCTCCGAAATGTATCCGATAAAAAACTGATAGCCTGGCAATTCTGCGTCGATGTTCAAGACTGTGTAGTCTTGACTCGAATAGCGCGTCATCACCAATGAGTCTCTTGGCTCGCCTCTCGATTGATTCAAGTGCCTCAAGTTGATATTTAGCTGAACCATCCCAAAGGTGAGAGCAGTACTCTATACACGACCGGACTTGCGCTTGGTATAGATTCAGCAGCTGTTCCGGTGTGAAGTAACAAGAAATAGAATATAATGGAAATTTGTCAGGAAATATACTAACTTTTTTAGAAAACGAGCTGAATTTCATAATAACCATAATCTGAGACATAGGAACAGGCTAATGTTACCGACCTCGCGAATGGCGCTTCACTCAGCTAGTCCCTTTGTGATGTGCATAAAGATATATAATAAACTTCCAGATTCAATAACAAATATAAAAAATGAGAAAACATTTTTCAAAAAGCATTTTTAATAAACAAAGCCTACTACACGATTAATGAATATATGAATGATACTTTACTTAAATAACTTATAATATATACTATAATACATACTTACTAAACGAAATGACTGTCCTCCTTTTATCTACACCAATTTAGCTGTGCCCAACAGGGTCCATAATGATCATTTATTTTTGTAACCTTTCACCTAAGAACTACATTGTGGAATGCGAATAAACTATATGAATATGAATAAGTTTGTCCGTTTTCTGGTGGTGAAACAATAAAGAGTTATGTAATCTAATCTAAGTTCTATATAAAATCCTCCTCCATGCGACGAATTCCACATTCTTCCATCTTTCTTGTGTGTGTATGTAGCCAATCCTGGTGACGCAGTTATACATAGACCGCCCGAAGTTCTATGAAATAGCCTAAATGACTATACACGCGGTAATGCCACACAAACGGTCAGCAATCCAAGTGGTGAACGCAGTGAGCTTTGCATAAACTAGTAGATCTATTCAGCTTGGCGAGCTTCGCTACCGGTGCTACATTCCTCATTGCCTAAGTTCGTGGCCCTCTTAATTCTGTACTCCGTGAAATTGAATTCGATATTTTTCCGAAATGTATGTGCTCAGTCCATGCTTTAGAATAAATCTATAGAGTTAAATTACAAACAATAAATAAGAATCCGACATAAAAAAAAAATCTTAAAACCACGTTTATATAGCTTTAGAATGCTTTGTCACGGAGTTGTGAGCTACCCTGAAAGTAAAAAAGTTTCAGCCGGATAGCTAATCGGGAAGTGCTCTAAATTTTAGTTGCAAAATTTCACCCGGACAGATGACAGACAAACAAGAAAGTAACTTAATAAAAGCGTGGAAATAATAAAACATTCTTTTTTTTTATGTAACTGAGTGACGAGACTAGCTGGTCGTTTGCCTGATGGTAAGCAATACGCCAGCCCATAACAATAATAGCACCACCCAGAACTTTGTTTTGCAAAATCCTGCGCGGCGCTGCATTGCGCTCGTCACCCTGAGACAATTAGCTGTTGAGTCTCATAATGCCCAGTAATTTCGCTGGCTGTGACTTGTCTAATGTAACGTGACAACGTAAAAATGTAAATGACTAAATAATAGTTGACCATTAGTTGAAATATCTATTTCAATAAACAGGCAACATGGGGGCGACGAGGCTAGTAGGTGACGTGCAGTACACTCGAACCGCGCACCAATATCGAATTGAATTCCAGCCTGTATATTATTTGCAACCTCCGTGGTATTCGAGTGATATAAGCTTGAAGCTTGCTTGCTTGTTGGCTACTCGTACCACAGGCTGTCAACAGTAAACGATGATTAGGAAGTAACAAACTTGAATCTAAACACGGAAAAATCCTTGCTGTGTTTTTTCTTCGCTAAATTTGTTCCGCTTGGAGTGTTCATGTTCAACCCTCACCCCTCATTGCCAAAATAATTAGCCGATTAATTAAATTTATTGTTCATTTAATTATATACCTACGCTTGCCTCGCAAAAATTAGTAATTATTTTGGAAGTTATTGTTTTGCTAAAAAGTGTTGTTATTTAGTTTATAATAATAAAACGGACTAAATTGCGCTAAAAACATTTGTTTTATTTACTTCGTTATTTAGTATTATAAACTATGTGTTCGAATCGCGAAAGTTTAAAAATACTAGTATTGTTATTATTACTGTCAAGAAAGATTTTGTTACCGTTTATAACTTGCGCTAAAATATGCTAAATATAAAAACACTTACAAAGGCTAAATTAATTAAATTGCATGTATCCGTCAGACTATATTTTCAAAGGTTATGTTATTAATCGCCAGATCACATATAATTCGTAGCTAAATATCTAAGTGTTCTGATAAAACAGTGCAGTCTGTCCTTTGTTACTTGCTCATTAGCGTACACTGCTATACAGCTATTATACAACCTCTGGTGTTAGAACTTTCAAAGTCAATGAATGAAGTTAACGAGCCTTGAACTGTTTCCGAAACAAAGACTGATTAAAGCTAAGCGCTTGAATTTTGTATATTGTAACGCCCTTTGTTAGCGTGAATATCAAGGTACAAACAAGGAAGGAATTTGCCTGAACGATCATCATAATCATCATCAGCCTGTACGAGTCCACTGCTGGACTTAGGCCTCTCCCACTAGCACGCCACTAAGCCTTATCCTTGGCTCTTCTCATGTAGTTACTGCCAGCCGCTTAACGCAGATCGTCGCTCCATCTGGCCGGAGGGCGTCCTACACTAAGTTTGCCAAAACGTGGTCTCCACTCTAGAACTTGTTTACTCCATCGGTTATCGGTTCTTCGACATATGTGACCAGCAGGGCAATCATGTATTTTTTATTGCAATCAATTTCATAAAGAGCCATATTATACAGTAAAATTGAATAGATTGGGCGTATACATAACAATTCATAGCACAATCTGGCTTTGTAAATTTGTCGGGTAACTGGTTGGAAATAAAAGATACATGATCGCCCTGCAGCCCATTGCCACTTCAGCTTACTTATTCGGTGAGCTATGTCGGTTACTTTAGTTCTCTGTCGGATCGCCTGAACTATATTTTTTGTTAAGTTAGAAATTCTTTATTGCAACAACAAACAACAGATATACAGCTTTTTTGAGCACTTAGTATCTAATTAAATCTATTATATACATAAGCAATGTACCTACAGGCAGAGTGCAAACGGAGTAAATTCAGCATGTGCTGTGATTATATCGTAGATCAGAACACAGCAAAGTAAGCTTTAAAACGCGTGTGCCTTTGTTCACAGTTTTGATGCAAGTTTAACCATGTGTTCAATGTCTTACCATTTATGACTACAGTACTGACAGCGCTGAGATGCGTAAAATCGACATACCTGAAAAGACAAAACATATATTAAAAGAAAAGCATAAATGTACTTGCTATAGCAATATATATATATATTCATAACTTTCAAATTTATTGCAAATTTGAGGACTAATAATAATATCATTTATTTGCCACAAAATTAAAAAACATTTTTAAACAACATACTATTTTGTAATCAGTAATTTTTTTTAAATAATGAATCAGAAAATGATTAGCAAAAATATACCATTAATATTTTCATAAAATAGAACACGTCCTACTATATACTATATAAATGCGCAAGTTTGTGAAAAACAATGCTTACAGAACGGATTTTGATGAAAGTTGAACTTTTGAATTACTAAATCTAAAGGTCTAAAAATATGACATAGGATTTTTGTCTCGGAATATTTTCCACGTGGTTAAATGCGTGGCGCCGCTAGTAATAAACTATATTTGACACAGTGTGAGAACTATGAGCAATTCAATGTTTAGCAGTAGTATTACATGAATAATAAATCAAAGATACAACACCATAACTTGTAACAGTGCGTCTATTGTTCGAAACCTTGTTTACGAGCCTACAAAGAGATTAACATCACGTAACAAAACGCCACCTGTTACGGCGTGGCTCAACGCAGAAACATTATTTTCAGATTATCACGGCCATTGAGTTGTCTCTGACATAGCATATACACAGTATGGACGTTGAAGTTAAAAACAACAAAAACACTATACAAATAAACATACAGTCGAGCGTTGGAAATTAGACGAACATGTACTCAATCAATAGTCCCTATCAACCTATCAATAGTAGGTAGTAAAACTCTTACCAAAACCAGTTTTGGAACGACACGTGTCTAAAATTTTAATTTGAATTTCTATTAGTACATTTGAATTTAAAAATAAGGATTTAAACTTTTTATAATTATACTAGCTTTTTCCCGCGACTTCGTCCGCGTGAACAACAGAATAAGCCTATTTTCTTATTTCTTACAAATCCATCTTAGCAAGACCTCCCCAGTATATGAGAGCGCCTACTACGAAGAGGTCAAGCTGTATTTTCATAGTCACCCTACCGATTTTGATGTAACATGCCAACAAAAATTTAAATGAAGAATTCCAAACAGCTGAACCTATAGTCAATTGAATTGAATATTGACGTGACTGTCGGTAATACAGTGCAACGGTATTACAGTACTATGGGGTTGGAACTTCATTACTGGAATGCTAGGTGGCGTTGAAGTAGCTAGATATTGAGATTTCTTGACAAACAATTTTTTTATCTTACGTTAAAACTATTTTTTTAATAAAAAGTATCCTATGTCACTTCTAATACCTCCAAGAATAAATATGTGTACAAAGTTTCATGATGATCGGTTAAGTAGTTTTCGCGTGAAAGCGTAACAAACAAACTTACATTCACATTTATAATATTAGTACGGGTATTAACTACAAAACGTTATGACTAGTTTGTCAGGAATTGTATCAAAAAGAGCATTGAGGCCATGAGTACATTGTATCGGCCGCCTCTGTTTGCGTGACCAAAATCAACCATTTCTTTATGAATACTCATACTGATATTACTGTTTCTTGGATTTGCGATAAAAAAGAACAATTAGTGTAATTATAGCAATAATTGTTCGTTCCATTGCCAAAGAAGTCTTATTGAGAACAGATCTTGTGTTTTTGAACAATGCAAGGTCAATGATGATTGCAGGAAAGACGATGCCGAGATAAAAGGCCTTTAAGTTATTAAAGTTATGTTGTGTTAAATTACGACCGAGGTTGTTTTTGATACAAGCAAAGATAAGTTCGAAAAAAAAGAGAGCGAGTGTGGCTCAGTGGGATCACCTACGACTTTCGATCCGACGCACCCGAGTTCGAATCCCACTGGCCCCGCACCACTGACTTTCTTAAGTTTTGCCGTTTTCCTTCACTGTTTTTAAAGCGAGTGCTAAATCCGCACATAACTTAAGAAAGTCAGTTGTTGTTTATGTGTGGTGATACATACATACTAATATATATATTTATACAATGGCAAAGTATATTTTTATACTAGAAAATCGCAGAGGAAATGGCTAACGCTAGTTATTTTATAATGAAAGTCAGAGGTGGAAAGGGGTAGTTGAAAACAAATAAAACACTCATCCAAGTGGGTATTAACAGTCTAATATTAGCAGGAAGTCATCATGTAGCCTATAGACAATACACTTATACAGACTACTGGCCTTTCAATGGTTCACCACCATCACCATCATCATTAGGGTACCTCCACCTACTCCACATGGCGACCTCTGACAGTTCCTGCATCACTTTAAAGTGTATAATGACAAAAAACGTATTAAAATCCATGTGATAGTTTTTTAGGTTTAGACTGAGTAAAACGAATAAGTCCTTCATGGGCATTGTGTACGTTTTTACAATAAAATTCCAAAATGTATAACGGAGCTCACAGAAAGTAGATTCAAATTGAGTGTGAAAAATATTGTAATGAAAAAAGCATACTATGCAGTTAGTAATTACATAGAAGACAAAGATGCACGGAACATTCCGCTTCTGCCAAGTAGCCAACTGGCACATAAGAAAAATAATATTGTCAAAAACAAACATAAACAGAAGTTCTAAAAAATATGCCCCTCAGTTTCTTGCCGTATCTTCTGGGTAGTGGTTCTTTTTCCGATACGGTGGTAGAGTCATTGTAAAAATTGACGTTCATAAGTGCGTCTGTGACGACAAAATTGAATAAAGAACTTTTGATAGATTGATTGATTGATTTATGCAACTGAGGATTAAGGAAGTAAGTCGTTCGCTTGATGGTAAGTGCCCTATCACTTCTTCAACTATTACTATGCCATCCAGAACTTTTAATACCATGCAACGTACTGCGTAGCACTGCTTTGCGTCACCCTGAGACATCAGATATTAAGTCTCATAAACCCAGTGTATGAATACTATGCAAATTCATATACTGACGCGGATGGCGATTTTATTTTTGCCGCATTTCTCAACCAAAACATAAAGATATATCTATAAAGCAATCGGTTTTTTCTCCCGATAGGGTTTTCCCTCTAATTCGCCCAGAAGAAACCTAATGAGCTGGCGTTCAAAGGGAACTCAACTTTCATTTGCATGACATAGGGTCTTCAATCAGTAGGGGTAAAGAGGACGTAGGGTTGATCCAAAGTCCTAACTAAATTATTTCTGAAAATACAAGTGCTTTTTTCTTGATGAATCACGTATGTATATGGTTTATCTTAGATATAATAATGTCAAAGTAATCAAAGAAAATAGAGACGCGGATCGCTAACTATGCTTTAAAGCTAGAATATAGTAACTGAAAAGGTTTCAGAAAATAGACGCCGCATAAATTGCAACAAAAGATTTAATAATAATCATAGCCATAATCCACCACGCTGGCCCAGTTCGGGTTGGTGGAGGTCACATGTCCTTGATTTTTTGTGATGAATGCCATTTTCTCAGGTTGGTTTCATTAATAATTTCTAGAGCGAGTTTTAAATCCGCACACAACTTAAAAAAGTCAGTGGTGCGGGGCCAGCGGGATTCGAACTTGGGTGCGTCGGATCGAAAATCGCACATGCTACCACTGAGTCATACTCGCATTCGCAAAGATTTAATATCCATCTAATAAAACAGTCCCGTGACTAACTGACAGACAAACCGGAGCCCGAACCAATAAGACAGAAACATGAAATTTGGAATATACGGTGTAGTATGAAGGTGCACTAAGATAAGATTTTTCAAAATTTCCACGGGAAAACGGAAAAACCGCGGGCGTACTTGCAGAGCGGGCTGGATATCCAAAACCATTAAAATTAATGAATCAATGGTAGAGACAAAAATTAAAATTGGATCTACGAATCTCGCTGTCATTTGAAGACCCAATATCGTTTGCATTTAAAATTGTTGACATTAAGTAAACGTATAATCATGTCTCACCATGCCATGTTATTGGACAATTCTAGCGTCTGATAACTTGTTCCTAAAGCACCAAGTATTATTCATATTTCTGTAAATGATACTATGACTAAAGAACATCTCACTCGCACTTTTAGTTTGACATTTTCTTAATTTTAATTTATACTTCATTGTTATATTTTGAGAAATTTTAAAGGAGTTGAAAAAAGAGACACCCCCGCAGGGTTTCTCGGTGCTCTCTTCTCCAGCGGGCGTATTTTTGAAGCACTGGTAGAGTCAGTCTTCGCATTTCTTTTTCGGGCCCGGATTTCTATTGGAGTAGGTATGGGAAAGAAATTGGTCATAAATGGGTTAAGTCATACTTAAGGCTTTTTTTCATCAATTCGTGATAACTTAAGTAACAATTTCAAATATATTTTAATTTGACTTTTATTATGTTTTTATGAGTGCCTATTTAATAAATGCTATTTGACTTTGAATAAAAAAACTTGTAAAAGGATGCCAACCCTAACTGAATGAGACATGATTAGAAGCTGTTACGATATCAAACAAGCTCTCTTGACGGTTCAAGGCAAAAAGTCAATTGGAGACATGTTGTTGAGAGCTCATGAAATGTCAAGGGGCTTATCCCGAAGGCTGTGCGAAGCGGAGTGGACCCTCGCCAGAAATTAAACCAATAGAATCGCTCGAAATCTGTCGAAAAATATCAAAAACGATACTTATTATTATAGTTGCTCCCTCGGGACCTGTTTGTTTTTCAGGATAAAAAATCTATATCTATTCCAAATTTCATTCAAATCTGTTTAGCCGTTGCGGCGTGAAGAGGTAACAAACACACTAACGCACTTATATAACTTAAGCCTTTGCATTTATAATATTAGTGTTACATGTTGATCTAATATATGGGAATGGCACGTTGGAGCCGCAAAATACACTCGAGAGCAATGAATCCGGGTCACTTAAAGAATGTTAAAAATCTCGGAAACTAAAAATGATAGGTTAATGCAATAAATTGTATTTAATAGACAATGTAATACTCCTTAAATGAAAGTAAAAAAAATATGAGTCACCATACATTTTATTAACACAAAATTACATAAAGAAAAAAACTGCTGATCTCTCCTTAAAACAAAAATAGGAAACATGAAATTTTTGAACTTTATTACGATTTTCTTGAATTTTAATACTTCGTATTGCCTCCTCGTGCTTCCATTACTGCGTTTACGCGGTTTGGCATGCTGTACACCAAGTTCCTTATACGATTTTGGGGAATATTCTCCCATTCCTCTGTGAGAGCAATTTTGAGCTCACGAAGCGTGATTGGGGGAGGGTTTCGTTGTTTTACGCATCTGCCTAGCTCGTCCCAAGCATGCTCGATCGGGTTGATATCCGGGCTGCGCGCTGGCCACTCCATACGAGTAATGTTCATCTCTTGAAGGTAGTCATTCACAATCCTACCTGTATGAGGTCGGGCATTGTCATGCATAAATATAGCATCCTCACCTAAATTGACCATAAATGGACCAACGTGATCATTGAGGATTTCTTCCACATATCTTACGCTAGTTAAAGAGCCGTTTTCTATGATCACCAGCTCTGTGCGACTTTCAGAAGAAATTCCGGCCCACACAAGTACAGACCCACCACCGTAGGCTACTTTTTCTTCGATGCATGCTTGCTTGAATCTTTCCCCTGGTCTTCGATACACTCTGTGTCTTCCATCGTGCTTGTAGAGCATAAATTTTGATTCGTCGGCGAACATAACTTTTGACCAATCTTCAATACTCCAATTTACGTGGCTCTGGGCATATCTTAGTCTCGAAATACGATGCCCACGCTCCAGTTTAGGGCCGTTTGCAGGTCTAAGGGGTTTTAAGTTAGATTCAGCAAGCCGACGTCTTACTGTCCATGCACTTGGGTTGCTTCCTCCGAGGCGTCGAAACTGATTGGTGAGTTCAGTTCCTGTGAGAAAGCGATTTCGAAGCATGGTGTTCACCAAGTATCGGTCTTCTCGTGCTGTGGTACACCTGGTTCTGCCCGTTCCTGGTCTGCGTAGGTTAGAACCAGTTTCTTCGTAACGTCGGAGAACTCTTTGTACTGTTGACAGCGACACACCGACAGTCCTGGCTGTATCGCGCTGACTCCGGCCGGTTTCCAGCATTGTAAGTATTCTGGTGCATTCTTCAGGCGTAAGCGACATAATTTCAGCTTGAATAATGAATATAGAGCACTATCAACATGGTTTATGTACCCACATAAATGACAGATTACAAACAAAAGCAAAACCAAATGCTGTAATTTCGTAGTTCCATCTTCGAAAGTGGCCCTTTTTCAAATTTGATTTTTTTATGATATAACTTTACAATAACTAAGAAGTTTTAATACCTTCATTTAAGGAGTATTACATTGTCTATTAAATACAATTTATTGCATTAACCTAGCATTTTTAGTTTCCGAGATTTTTAGGATTCTTTAAGTGACCCGGATTCATTGCTCTCGAGTGTACATTAAAAATAACAATAAAATGTAGGGTTTTCGTGCCGGTTAAAATTTCGTAGCCTATTTCTGTCACAGCTTATCGAGAGAGCCAGCTCGCAGTTACAAGCTGAAATCGTTAATATCTAGAGCATTTTCGAATAATTTGTGTTGGCCAATTTTCGTTACAAATTTGAATGTCGAAAGTTACGTACAAAATACCGAAGTTCCATCTTACAGTTCAAAATACCCGAAGTTATACGATCATCTTAAAAGCTTAATGTAGCGCTCTTAGCGCTAAGCAACGTTCACTGCGGTCGCCATTTGTATGGGTGACTGTGTGATTTTTATTCAGTGGTACGCACTAAGCCGTCGGTCCCGGTTGTTGTCTAAGGACAAGAGTTGTGAGGCCATTGCGGAGGTATTCAGGCGGAGGTCTCTAACTTCAACACCAGCTGACCACACACCCACAAAAGAAAGAAAGAAAAGCTTAATAAATACTAACTTTTGTACAAAATATGTGCAAAAAAGTACCCTATCAAAACATCGCTAGCTCACCTTTATTTTGATTGGTAACCTATCTAGTATGTAACCAATCAGTATGTATTATTGATTAGATCAGAAATCAAACGGAACCATCAAACTGCGAGCAAACTTTGATTGAATTCAGCTACTTTTGGTTTCCAAATGTGAATTCTTGTGAAACCTGTCTGGTGGGATGGGCTACAAGGAATAAATGATAAGAAAATCCTTAATTTAAGTTCACGAAGTCAGTTAAAAGTTGTTACTCACTAGACTCGAGTAAGACCAGCCGAAACACCACCAAAAGTGTTCATGTGTCATTTACGCTAAAGAAGACTTACATTTTTTTTATGGTATTATGCGTCACCTCATTCTATTTTAAGAATATAATATTATCACATATTATTTGAATTGGTTTATTTTAATGTAATTTTATTTGAATTAATTTTAATTTGATTTATTTAGTGTAATTTAATTTAATTTAAATTGGTTATTTTTTATAATTTTATTTGGTTTGCTTTTTTTTTCTTTTTTTTTAGTAATAATTAAGTAGTAGTTTTCTTTTTTTTTTAGTAATAACTTAGTAATAAGTAATAAATTTAGTAATAAAATAAAATAATAGTAATTATTTTATTTTATTTATTTTAGGCAAACTTACAGCCAATACATGCATATGATAATTATGTTTAGGATAACTAGGCCATAGGATTACAAGTTTTCACCTATATCTAAGTAAGAATTATTATGTTAGTTTTTTACGTATGAGCAGTAACGCACACATCTGTAGGTAACAGACTTAAAAATAATAATATTTGCAGTAATTGAAATAAATCTAAGTTTGAGAACCAAAGAATTTTGACACCAAGCATTGTTTAATTAAATGCACATTTTTCAAAAGGTTATTTATGAAATGTGGAGTTCTTTAAAAGAAAGTGTTCTGTTTGTAATTAGTATTTGCAGAAGGAACAACAAGGAGTGGTGTATACCGAGAACTGAAGGCTTGGAGCTCGTAAAGAAATTTATTTTATTTTTTTAAATTAATTTAGTATTGAATTTAACTTTAAATAATCTTGTATTAGGGGGGTTGTTGTTAGGGCTTTCTTTATTTAATATTATTTATTATTAACTTAATTAATACATTATTTACCGTTTCTTATATACCTACAATATTAAACTCACTACCATCTTTATTATTAAATATACATATATATTAAAAAAACCGAAGGGGTTACTTACTTACTATATATATAGATATATGTTGTTGTTATAATAATATAATATGTATGTAAAATGAATTAAGATTAATATATATATATTTTACATTTGCAATCAACCCCCATACATATTATATTATTGTAACAACAACCTACACAATATTCAGCGGGATTACACTACATATTTTCATTGCGTTTCAGTTTTATAAATAATCTATTAATAAAAAATGTACGCTTACGCTCATTATGTTCTTCTTTCGTGTGGGTGTGTGGGCCACCCTGGTGTCGGAATCATACAACAAAACAAGACAAGACGACAACCGGGACGATGGATTAAGAGGGTATGGCACAGCCGCGGCCAGCGAGCACTAGATATTTGAATAATGGTTTACAGTCTCGCAGAAAATGCGTAAATTAAATTAAATATATCAACTAAATAATAATAATAATTTAACCAAATTCGTATCAACTTCAGATTTTTGTTAAAATTAGCGTTCCGGGAGAAAACGTTTCTACCACACTAAATCTCAACCAAATTTGGTAATTTTGGTCTCAATTTATTAAATAGAGAATAAACAAGGTTCGTAGGTTTTCCTTTTTCTAAGTTTATGCCATTTTTTAAAGATAATAGCTTCCAAACTTCAAAATAATTTTCGAGTAAATATCGAGTTTTTGGGTCCATTTATTCAAATTCTATAGGAATTATCGAAAAAATAAAAACCTACAAACCTCAATAATGATAACATCTCTTACATGTCCAAATTTCATCGCATTCGGTTAATGTTTAGGAGTAGAAAAACATTTTCTCTTTTTGTATGAAAATTTCAGCGTGCCGTTTCCTCTTAAGGCGCCCTCCGAAGCACGTTAGCGCTCAGATGTAAATACCACACAAACGGTCACTCATAAAAGTTGTGACCGCTGCAAACGTTGCTTAACCTAGAAGATGTGCTACGAACGGCTAGGTGAGTTACGCTACAAGCGCTCAAAATGTTTACAATGTTTTAAACGTGAGGACCAACTAACTATGATGTAATTTAGGCCGTCGTTATTCCTCTCATTAAATAAAAAAGAGACGTGTGGCACTCGGAGACTGCCGCGATAAAACTATTGCATAGCATTCGGAGTGGGGGGTGTTAGGTTATTTTCGTTACGGAATTTCTGGATTCGGTCTCCACGTTCAAGGCCCGCGATAGAAGCTATGCGATAGCTTAATAAAAAATATCTGTGTTAATAAACGACAAAACACTATTAAAGTTACTAGTCTACTATTAGACTAATGAACAGTTATTGATACGAGGTTGTTGAAAATCCTATAAATCTATTCTCTACCAAAAACTTTAGTATGTCAAAGGACACCGCCAATCAGACTGAATTATCGATTAAATCAGAAATCAAACAGAGCTGCAAACTTTTAATTGAATCCAGTTACCTTCAGAGTCCATAGGCGAACTTCTTTAATAATTACTGTCTCCTGGATAGGATGTGGTAAAAAGAGTAAGATGTTGGCGGAATTTTGCGCTAATG
Organism: Petrophora chlorosata; assembly: GCA_951640565.1. Taxonomy (NCBI): domain Eukaryota; kingdom Metazoa; phylum Arthropoda; class Insecta; order Lepidoptera; family Geometridae; genus Petrophora; species Petrophora chlorosata. The sequence goes on from OX621191.1 coordinate 3,433,315, forward strand.
AATGTTTGTGAGCGCATTCGTGCCTTAAGTACATATGAGGCCTATAATCTGGATCTACTGAATTGGTTTAAAGATTTCTTGGATCAGAAAACAGACAGTGGCAAAGTTGCCAGCCAAAAGGTGTCATCATCTGCAAGTTACTTGCACTGTTGCAAATAGCAAGCATTTATATTTCATTTTTATTATTATTTTACGCCAAATGATCACATTCGTTGGTCCTGGTCCTTAACCCCTCTAATTAAAATATAAAAGAAACATCTTTTTGTGTAACTGAGTGACGAGACGAGCAGGTCATTCGCCTGATAGTAAGCAACGCGACTGCTTGCGCACTACTGCTTGGCGGCAGAGTAGCTGGCAAAACGGTGGTACCAACCCAGACGGCCTCTCGCGAGAGACCTACCATCGAACTATTTTCCATACAAAGTTTTGTTTTAATATTTTTGAAGTAATCCATACGGCATCGCATAACAATTAACTACGCACAGTTTAGAAAAAAATCTAAATTTTGCAGATAACATCGAGAAGTACTGTAAGATTTTATTTTCTACTGAAAGATTATTTTTTTTTATTTACCGATAATTATGATACTAAAAAATAAAATGTTTCGATATAGCTAATATGAAATAAAATTAATATTAATAAAATAAAATCTTGTAATATAGCTAATATTGAAAGATTTTATTATTTTCACTACCGGGCGTACGTGATTTAAAAGCTATATTTTTTCAGGATGACGAGCGTAGCGCAGTGCCGCGGGGGGCTTTTAAACAAAGTTTTAGGTGCTTCTGCTACTGTCATGATACCATAAGGTGAACGATCGCTCGTCTCGTCATTGAATGACATAAAAAAAGGTGTTGTTAAATCTCTATATGCTTTTGGTTTGTACCATATATTCATGGTGTGGGTAAGGTGATATCCCATCCTAGCTTTAACACCAATTAAATTCCTCGCCTGTCGATATCTTCGGGTTCTTCACCATTTTATTTTAAACTCTAATGACAGATTTTTTTCTTTTAATTTTGTAGATTCTTCGAAGCAGTTTTTAAGTTCAAAATTAAAATCTTTATATTATTAGTACTATCGGAGTCTTTAAGACAGTTAATTTGATGATATATTTATACCAACCTTGCGATCAATTTGAATAAAAAACATAATATAAAAAATAATACCTACAATCATTCATTAATTTTCTTGTTCTCTGAATGAATTTCACAAAGACAGCATTACGAATTTTGTGTCATATAAATAGGTAAAATAGCTACACTATTGCATTAGGTATATATACCTTTAATGATAGCTGTAAGAAGAAATAAATTAATAACTTAATGAACACCACCAAACACAAGAAAACAAACATATTTAATGAACAGGTGTTACAATGGCGGCCTTATCGCTATGTGCAATTTATAACACGCAATAACCTTTTCATCAATTCAAATACCACAACTATTAACATGTATAACTAGCGTCACCCTGAAGCGACAGCGTTTACTGGGGGCCTACTCCGAGTTGCTTTCGATTGTTCGTTCGAGCGGACTAAAAGAAACACTCTTATGCCTATTGCATAGCGCTGTCTCTTTCATCTGACAGAACGAAGATCGTAATTACTTTTTCAGAGTAAGGCCCCAGGCTCTATCAATGTTATATTGCGGAAATACACAATCTTCGATAGCAACACGACCATTCAACCGAAAGTCTGTGAAGTTCTGTGAAATCGTCAGTGCAAACACACTTATGTATGGCATCTGCAAATAGCCAATGGCACGCCTGCATTTGCATTACAGACCAATACTGAAACATTGTGTGCAGAACATTTTTTTTGTATGACCAATCAGCATTAGTGTACATTAATATGCAATTTCAGGTTGTTTGGAGTAAGCGAATCACTAAAAATCGGATCATAACTTTAGGTATGCTTTATTTAATAAGCCCGAGAGTATTTTTTTCTTAATGAAGTTTGTAACTAAGGCACCTCATTAATATTACGATCTAGCCTAATAAGACTTATAATTAATTTGAGTTTTAAACTGCAAAGAAGAGTAAAACTAAAAATGCGTCCATTAACACTTTTCTTACTGTTTAGGCAAAGACAATATGTTCTTGTGTTCTTTACGGGTAGCACTACTATACTACATACAATACGCTGTCACTTCACAACACTAACTTAAAAGATTTTGTCCGTTTGAGTCTTTTCACTTTTAATGTTTGATGAAATGAAAACGTAACGTTGTGTAATCTACATTAATCAACAACATTCCATTCCATTCCATATAACATTACATTCCATCAGTGTCAATGTTACGTAAACCGCTGAACGGGTTCGAAGTCGGCATACAAGTAATGTATAATCTTACCTATTAATATTTAGTTAAAACTCATAGTCCAGCCATTTCGTAGTTTTACCTGGAAAATTTTTCGGGAGTTTTGAAATTTGGAAATTTGATAGATTTTTATGTGCTCTTTTTACTGTATTTTTGCCACTCGCGCCGCCATTTTGGAAAAATGGCGCCTAAAAGCAGTTTTTTGACAATACCGCCTCTCCGACTTATTTTACGATAAAAAGTTATATATACACAATAAAAGTAGAGACAATTACCTACAATTTATGAATCAACCTTAATACGAGGTGGGAAAGTTGAAATTCGGAAAGAGGACATCAAAATCTATAAAATTACCAATTTTCAAAACTCCCGGAAAACTTTCCAGGTAACCACTAATTTTCGAACCAAATGAATGTACTATAAGGCAAAGACATCATAAAGGCTCAGAAAAACTCAGAATTCAAACGTTTCTCCTCTATAGAGCTGTTATTTTCTACGTAAAACGACGCGCCGATTCATATCGATATTTGAGCCACGATATTACGTCGCTGACGTCAGCATATGACACGTGACGTCATGAATAATGAGGTTTAAACGTCAACGCGCGATGTCAGCGCTCGCATGAGCGATGTCAAATGAGTTTCATTAATGAAATATTATATTGGGAACTGCTGGATTGCTCTGATTAATCACTCTTAACTGGACTTATATCAGATAGAAGTTAAAAGCTCATTGTTTGAGATCACACACATGTGCATGATAAAAAAAATATACTTTATAAAATATAACAGGAAATTGCGAACATGTTTGCTGTTTTTGTAAACTTCCAACACAGCTGAAATATCTAGATTTCAAAACTATTAAAAATTTAATTAAAAAGAATTGTGTAAAAAAATGTGAGTGAAATACTTTCGATTTCTTAAAATATACAATTACAAAATGCTTAATTGTACACAGAACAAAAGAATGAATAGGTGCATGAAAACAACTTACAAACTAAAGTACAATGGGCTGACTTATCGCTAAAAGCGATTTCTTCCAGTCAATCTTTTATAGCTTTTTTAAATTCAGTAATTTAATTTTAATATTACTTTTGGAAACTCTATTTAAGGATATCTAACAAAAAAGACGAAATCTATTACGGTTAGGGTATAGGCATCCCTTTTCAAACACTCAGCCGTCATCAATTCATGGTTGACATCCCTCCTGCTCGCACCAAGCGCTCTGCTTCGACCTTCATAATGCGAACGGCCAAGGAGTGGAACTCTCTGTCGGCATCTGTGTTTCCGGATAGCTACAATCTAGGTGTCTTTAAGACAAGAGTGAACAGGTTTCTTCTAGGCGAGCGTGCTACATCTTCGACCGCATCGTCACTTAAATTAAATTAAATTAAATTAAATTAAATTAAATTAAATCAAATCAAATCAAATCAAATCAAATCAAATCAGATCAGATCAGATCAGATCAGATCAGATCAGATCAGATCAGATCAGATCAGATCAGATCAGATCAGATCAGATCAGATCAGATCAGATCAGATCAGATCAGATCAGATCAGATCAGATCAGATCAGATCAGATCAGATCAGATCAGATCAGATCAGATCAGATCAGATCAGATCAGATCAGATCAGATCAGATCAGATCAGATCAGATCAGATCAGATCAGATCAGATCAGATCAGATCAGATCAGATCAGATCAGATCAGATCAGATCAGATCAGATCAGATCAGATCAGATCAGATCAGATCAGATCAGATCAGATCAGATCAGATCAGATCAGATCAGATCAGATCAGATCAGATCAGATCAGATCAGATCAGATCAGATCAGATCAGATCAGATCAGATCAGATCAGATCAGATCAGATCAGATCAGATCAAATCAAATCAAATCAAATCAAATCAAATCAAATCAAATCAAATCAAATCAAATCAAATCAAATCAAATCAAATCAAATCAAATCAAATCAAATCAAATCAAATCAAATCAAATCAAATCAAATCAAATCAAATCAAATCAAATCAAATCAAATCAAATCAAATCAAATCAAATCAAATCAAATCAAATCAAATCAAATCAAATCAAATCAAATCAAATCAAATCAAATCAAATCAAATCAAATCAAATCAAATCAAATCAAATCAAATCAAATCAAATCAAATCAAATCAAATCAAATCAAATCAAATCAAATCAAATCAAATCAAATCAAATCAAATTAAATTAAATTAAAATGCATTTATTTCGGGTTTCTGACGACCCATACATACAATTACAATTATCAATTCACAGAGCGAACAATTAATTATCAATTAAATACAAATGAAATAAAATTAAATTAGAAATTAAAAATGAATGTCAATGTCAATAAATTATAATGGTCAAAAAATATAATTATATGTATTTAAATAATAATTAGTCAAAATTCAATTTAATTGACAATTAATTATTCCTATATATTGGTATATGTCTACCCGGCACCACATGATACATGTTTGTCACAGCAGTGCCGAATATAGGGGCAATCCAGTCTCTCGGCTATCATCGCCAGGACTGCATTGCGGCTGACCCGCACCCTGCGCACCAGTGACGCGCACCTCTTGCGCATTGTTGCGTAGAAGCAATTGGTACGCGCTGCCGCGAACATGCCCGAGGCGCTGCAGAAACGGGGCAGCCGCAACACCGCCCTAAACGCGTTATTGAATTGTACGCGGAGAGCGCTGTATGCTCTCTGTGAATAGTTAGCCCACAGTGCGCACGTATACAGCGAAGTGCAGTACGCACGGAAAAGCGTAACCTTCACCTCAACTGAGCTCCGCGAAAACCTACGAGCCAACATATTCGCTCTTTTTGACAGCGCCCTCCGTTCCCGTTCGATGTCAACATTATCTTTGAGGTCAGCAGTGACTATATGCCCTAAATACTTGAATTGGTCCACTCTGTCGAGGGGGACGCCATTAAGACGCACAGGTGGCACACCTTGTTGGCCTTTAGCACCACCGGCCTCAAAGACCATGTATTGACTTTTGGTCACTTAACAACAGGTGAGATAGCGGTCAAACGCTAGCCTATAAATAGTAAAAAAAAAAACTGTATAATTAATTATAATGGCAGCTAGGAATTATATTACTAGTTGCGCCCCGCAGTATCACCCGTGTTGACAATTATCCTACGTCCTATTCTAAGATCTAAAAATATGGTCTGCAATGTCCTAACATCAGAAAGGCATTCGATTTCAATTAACATTTATTTTATTTAACCGATTCTGTTCACAAAATCAAATCATACCAAAAGGCAAACGACATTTCCATTCGAGTTCGTTTACACACGTAATCCTTAAAAATTACACGTTTCGAATAAAAAACACCTTTCCGATCGTTCCCTGAATGTATTAAATTTAATCCCACGGGATACGTGTGTACAAATTGTAAACACGACGAGACGGCAATTGGAAAATTACTGTTGAGAGAAAGAGAGAGCGATTGGTCTGTTGTGATATATGAAATGGTGGGCGTAGTTGCAATTTATAAAATTTTTGCATATTTACGCAAAAGCATGAAAAGTCGACTTTCGATCCGACGCACCCGAGTTCGAATCTCACTGGCCCCGCACCACTGATTTTCTTAAGTTATGTGCGGATTTAACACTCGCTCCAAAAACGGTGAAGGAAAACATCGTGAGGAAACCAGCATATCCAAGAATTGATCACAAAAATTCAAAGACATGTGACTTCCACCAACCCGCACTGGGCCAGCGTGGTGGATTATGGCCCATACTCTCTCTTCAAGGGAAGGCCTGAGTCCCTGCAGTGGGAACGTAATGGGCTGATGATGATGATGATGATGAGTAGTCGAATAATTTTAAATTTCAATTTAAAAACCTCTAACTATTACTAAAATATTGTTTTATCAGATATTTATTAAGATTGTTAAATCATTAAGAAGAAGGAAAATTATATTGCTCGGGCAGGGATCAAACTAGCGTCTTCGGAATACCGTCCCGACGCCTTAATCACTGGGCCATGGAGCCAGCTGCTCGAACAAGCAAATAAGTGACGATGTGGCCAACGATGTAGCACGCTTGCCAAGACAATACCTGTTCACTCGAGACTTGACTATAATATATTGTGCCAGATTGTAACAATCAGGAAAAACTGACTGCGGCAGGAAGTTAGCTCTACGCATTAGCAGTACGCATAGTAAAAATGGAAGCTAAAATGATTTTGGAAAATAAACTGGTAAAGTCACTGACCTAGCACATCGTATGTTTAAAAAAAACTCAGCATCTAACGCCACCTCACAAAAATACAAAAAGATAACGAACATCAGGTATGCAGTACTTCATTCTCAGTTTCCAACTAACGGACAGACATTATTTACGGCTTGTTTGTGTATAAATATGACAGTAAGATTTATTTGAAGACGGACAGTGCCGCCGAAAATATTTCAAACGTCTGAGCTAAGATAAGCCAGGTATTTTTAAAGGTATTTTGGAAGGTATTCCGGGCGGAGGGTCCGATAGGGTTTAACGGGTTCGGTAAATCATGAACGGTTTTGGCTGTTGATTTAACCGAGCGACAGAATCGCGTTGTAAGCAAACACGTTTTTTTTATAGAACTGTGTTATGAGACGAGCAGGTCATTCGCCTGATGGTAAACGCCACGCCTGCCCATAACAATTGCAGTTCACCTGTGCTTAATACCATAAAAAGTACTGCGTACCGCTACATTGCGCTCATCACCTCAAGACATCAAATATTAACTCTCATATGCCCAGTGATTTCGCTGGCTACAAAGCCCTTCAAACTGGAACACAGTAATGAGCACAACTACTTGGCGGCAGAATAACTAGCAAAGCTGTGGTACCAACCCACACGGCCTCCCGCATACCAGACCTACCACGAGTAATTTATTTCTAAAAACGTTTTACTTGTACCTAAATTACACGATGTTCCTGTCACATAGCTCATCAGTTCAGATCATTCACGAAAGTCTTTGAGACATCTTCAAAGAAATCGTTTATCTAAAAAAACGTCTCGGTAGAGGTGAATGACCACCGCCTACGAGCCGCTACGCAGCCTACGCATGGCTACGAACTGCAAGTCAAGAGCCCACTCGTAGCAAAGTGCTACGGAGCTACGAGAGAAAAATGCAACGTTTCCTTGGAAACGAGCAGTGCCTAAGCATCTTACCGTCACTTTATTTTTATCATTTTTCCTATTGATGCAGCAGGGATTACATTTTTATTGAAAAATATTGCTCATTTTCTTCGTAGAATATTAAAAAAATAGCTACTTTTGACCCCTTTTCCTCCCTTTTCTTTTTAATAGGACTTGAAAGCAAACTTCGGTTTCCTTTTTATGTTTTGCATCTATGACGCTACACTTTGAATTGCAGAGTTCTGTACTGTGTTCATCACCCTGATATATAAGATCAGATTTCTTTTACAGAGAATTACAACAATAATTGAAATAGGTATAAATAAATAACGCGCAACGATCACATACGTAGATGTTGGTTCTTCTAAGGAAACAAGAACTACGAGGACCATGGTCTTACAACACCCAAACACGAAACAAATGCTTGCGCATTTTGTACACAAACATTTGTCCCGTAGCGGGAATCGAACCCGCCACCTCCGGCTATGAGATTTGAGTTGAACTGCCCAACCACCAAAGAGACCTGAGAATATGATTTGGTATGTAGGCACTTCAAGTCCTTGAAAAGGAAATAGGCTACTTTATCCCAGAAAACCTCAAACGAAACAACAGGGCACAGCTAGTGTGAATAATTTTCAATAGATGTCGCGCCCGTCACCCTAAGATTGTGAAGAAAAGGTGTGCAAATATGTATTTCGACCGTCGGTTGGCTGCGGCGAAATATTTTGCATACCTAAGAAGTTTGTCATATATAATATGCTGGTTTGTAGTAAGGTATTATTTTGTAAGACTTTTTATTATAAATGTTGCATCAATTAATTCATCGAGAACCGTCTAGACAAGCCTAATGGGTTGTAAGACATTACTACTACGAAAGCGAGTGTGGCTAAGTGGGAGTACGTGTGACTTTCGATTCGACGCACCCGACTTCGATTCTAACTGGCCCCGCACCACTGACTTTCTTTAGTTATGTGCGGATTTCACACTCGCTCTAAAAACAAAATAAAAGCTCGGTGAAGGATAACATCGTGAGGAAACCGGCATGTCCAAAAATTAATCACAAAATTCAAGGACATGCGACATTCACCAACCCGCACTGGGCTAGCGTGGTGGAATATTGCCCATACTCTCTCTACGAGGGAAGGCCTGAGTCCCAGCAGTGGGAACGTAATGGGCTGATGATGAAGACATTACTAACCAAATACATTAATTAATTACGCTTGTTTTGATAAATAAAGAAATAAAACATCAGAAGAAATTTTCATAATCTGCTGAATTTAGCCAAACAATAGACGGCTTACGCTGAGCTTCGCTGAGTAACAAATTAATCATCAAAATATCAAACGAAACCACTCATAACACAGCTCTCATGACAAATGTGTCCGTGTGTCAGACACATCAACTCTCCGCCTACATCCGCATTTATTGAAATAAAAATAAAAAATACAAACAGTAAGGAAAATAACGCGGTTTTTTTTCACTAGTTATAGGGTTGCGTTTGACCTCTATCTCACATGATAGTAAGCGATGATGTGGTCTAAGATCTAACACACTCACGTAGAAGATACCTGTTCACTCTCGATTTGAAGACTCCCAGGTTGTAGTTGTCAGGAAACACGTGAAGCAAAACGTTTTGTTCATACAGGAGGGATGTCTACCATGTATGGATGTCGCATAGCCATGCGTCTGGTTGTCCTATGATGGAATGGAGACGGTGGTATGAGGTCATGTAATTCATGTACACTCTCCAAAGACTAGAAAAAAAAAACTACGCGCATTTCGAAACTGTTGCGAATTCTGACGCCTCATTCGAATTGTCCATGGGTCTCGTAGAGTTCATCAAGAGTGTAGGTATTAGAGCAGGAGTCACAGTTTAGCTGGTGTGTCATAGTTTGCACATTTACTCGATAAATGTAAACTGCTTTTGACCGGCTGATGTAACCCCATTTGTTATCTCAGGTCACATTGATGTAATCTCAAGTTATCAGCACAGCGGCCTACCTAGATTCACCTTTATTCATCGATTATGTGTTTGTCATCACAAAACTCTTCAATTAATTGAATAAAATTTTAAATTGATGTCAGCATTCCAATATCGATCTATTCACAAGCAGTCTGGCTGCGGCGAATACAGCCCTAACGTCGTCACTATCTAATCGTTGTAATTTGTAAATGGCATTGCATGGTGCCATCTCGCATTTCTTATTTCTTTGTTCATTTATTTGTAAAAATCCTTCATTTTCTATTTAATTGTTATTTGCGGAGGCTTTTAATTGGCTTTTATTTTATTAATTTGTCAAACTACTTTGTAATAATAGCTATTAGCCCCCGCAAAAAAAATGCGTTTGGAGATTCAAGCAACACACGTAAATAACTAATTGTCCATACTGTTTCTCCCTCTGTATTGAGACAATCCAAAGCTTAGACAGCGCCACTGGAAAAACTAAAATAAAACTGGTTTAATGATCTATTGTATAAATGAATTTCTTTATTCATTCTTTCTATTACTTCGTTTTGAGGTTGACAGTCATAGGACAGTTTTAAAACAAAATGATGAATCCCTTTTACAATAACTGAAATTCGTTTGTCACGAGTAACATTTCCAGTGACTGGCTTAAAATAACGATGTCGGCAAATGTATGCCTCCGTGATGGCTTTTTAATTAGGCATTTTACCTATTTCCTGGAAAATATGCTAATGTCGACTAAATAGTCTCCATGTTGTGACATGGGTTTACTAGGTGGGAGGTTTCAGGTATGCGAGAGGCCGTCCGGGTAGGTACCACCACTTTGCCAGTTACACTGCCGCCAAGCAGTAGTGCGCAACCATTTTATTTAATTATTATATGAATGTGTATCACTATGTGCTATAGGTATATTTTAATGTAATCCTGCCATTTTATATTTATAAGCGTTTTTGAAATAACTTATTTTGTTTTTTTTTATTATTGTGTTTCGGTTTAAAGGATTTGTAACTAGCGAATTTACTGTGCATTAAAACTAAAGAGCTATTGTTTCGGGGTGACGAGCGCAGTGAAGTGCCGCACAGATATTTTCAAAACAAAGTTCTGGGTACTGTTGCAAGTGTTATGGACAGGCGTGTTGCTTACCATCAGGTGAACGACTTGCTCATCTTGTTACTCAATTATAAAATGCACGAAAGGAAGAAGTCTATCAAAGTGCAATGAAAGTCTCATAAATCACGGAAAACCATCAGTATTTGCATCCATCTGAAACGCTTGATCAAACATCAATAAAGATATCGCAAACAAACATCAAAGCAACCGCTGGAATCTTTCAGACCGCCGTAACAGAATCCACATTAACCCGTATGTACATACGTTTACATGTTGTCTACGTCATCAATACGTAGTTTCACGTGATCCCATTCAGCCACGTTTCCTTCGCGTGATTTGCTCTTGGCATAAAAAAATTTGGGCCTCAGTCCAAGTCTAGTAGAGAAAAAAAAGTTTCTATAATATATACAAATAAATAAATTAATGAGTCTGTTTGTGATTTAAGGATCAATAGCATTATTGCTCGGGCAGGGATCGAACCTGCTTCTTCGGAATACCGTCCTGACGCCTTAACCTTTGGGCCACCGAGCCTACTGCTCAAGCAACCAAATTTCTTCTATCTTTCTTAAATCGTCTTACGAGGGCGATTATTTAAAATCTAACCAATAGCAATAAATAGTAACTAAATATTTTCCAAATGCGTACATACCATTCGTAATTTTTTTTTATCTGTTCTTTACTCACAGCGATCTGTCCTACAGATCTGTTTGAAATTTTAATTATATTTTCGAACGGGCGAAGTCGCGGGTGTTAACTAGTAATATGTAAATCGGTGAAATCGGTGGACGTCACAATTCCATTGAGATGAGATCGCGTACTGTTATTTTGTGTATGTTTATTATAATTAACGCGTAAGAAAAAAAGTTACGAGCTTTCATACATGGTGATACCGCAACATCCTGTAGTATTTTTAATAATTCTACTGCCCGGTTCCTATATCTAAGGGCGAGTTCCAAATAGCGACCGCGTCGATCATTACAAGCTTTTATTTAACTTGCAATGTTTGTTTGTTTGGGTCAAATCTTTCAAGTTGAATTAGAACCACTTCCTCTTATCCTACAGAGTTGAAATTTTGCATCATCGTCAAAGTCCGATGACAATGCAATATTATGGTGACAGCCAGCTGATCTGATGATGGAGACGGAAGGTGGATAATGGAACTTCTTGACGGATAATCGTAAACTACTAGTGTTTGAGCTTATTTTAGTCTGATCGCAGTACCGATTACGAATTTGTTAATAGTTTGTCTTGAAAAATATATTTTCAAGATAACCCCCTACTTACTACATGACAATATGCAATGGAAAAACGATTTTTTAGAAACACCAACCCGTCAAAACGTACCCCGAAAGAAATCGTCTAAAAACCGCAAATCTGCTGTCGGCCACTCGCCTTGAAACTAGGTCGTGACGGCAAGTCTTTACTTAATAGGACAGTACCATGGCTCTTTTGGTTGATTATGGTTGTTGATTTTAACAGACTTCAAAAAAAAAAGGAGGCGGTTCTTAATTCGATTGTATTTTTTGTAACTTTAGAATTACTTTAAAAATAATAAATCATGACATCAAAGTCAAACTGTAATGTCATCATACTTATCATTATCATCAGCCGGAAGACGTCCACTGCTGAACATAGTCCTTTTCCATAGATCACCACCACGAGCGGTTGCTCGCTGTATGCATCCAGCGGTTCCCCGCGAAGCTCACCAGGTCGTCGGTCCATCTTGTGAAGGTGAGGCATCCTACGCTTCGCCTTCCGGTCCATGGTCACTCCTCGAGAACCTTTTTACCCCAACGGTTATCGTTTGTACGAGCTTTATGGCCAGCCCATTGCCTCTTCAACTTGCTAATTTTGAGATCTATATATGAATGTCGGTAACTTTCGTTATTTTGCAGATTTCTACATTCCGGATCTTATCTCGCAAAGAAATCCTAAGCATAGCTTTCTCTCTAGCTCTTTGAGTGACTTTGAGCTTATGAATCAGGCCCATAGTCAACGAATTCTGATATCATCAAAGCTGCTGCTTTAGAACGCAGTACCCGTCGCCGTAGTCGAAATCGGCATGAATGACATAAAAATTACATTATCATATAGCGCGCTTGTTTGTGTGCGTGCCAGCGTCTTGTTTAAACCTTTGACACTGTTTAATTCAAACCTAAGCCTGTTAATCTTTTGGATTCAAATGGCAAAACCTTTTCAGGCGGCATTAACTTGGATACGAGTCATCAGAAGACTTACAAAAATACAGGTTTCATTATTATAAACAATGTTGTTAGCTATTTATAAGGAAACAAACCTCATGGTTCTTCAATCTAATTCTGCGTTATTGATCGAAATTCCATGATTATGAAGAGACTCGATATTTTCATAAAAACATGAAATACAATTATTGTACAATGTTTAAAAGTGGTGGTAGGTTTCTCGTATGCGAGAGACCGTCTGGGTGGGTACCACCGCTTTGCCAGTTATTCAGACGCCAAGAAGTAGTGCACAAGAATTACGGAGTTCCGGTTTGAAGGGCATTGTAGCCAGCGAAATTACTGGGCATTATGTGACTCAACAGCTAATTGTCTCAGGGTGACGAGCGCAGTGCAGCGCCGCGCATGATTAAGCAAAACAAACTTCTGGGTGTTGCCGTTATTGTTATGGGCTGGCATATTGCTTACCATCAGGCAAACGAGCTCATTTCGTCATATAGTTACTATAAAAAAAAATAGGATCATTTTCCTAGAACAAAATATACCTATGTAATCTAAAACCTATATTTTTTTGGACACGACATAACACACGATCTAAATTTGTAATTAGGTCTCGTAACAAATTCTGCGTTAAACCGTCCTAAGCTGGCTGTATGAATTTTAAATTTGGAACGTGATTTAAAAATAAATAAAACGTTCCGAATTCAAGCCGACTAACCCACGCGATTTAACCTGTCATGGCGGCGGGTTGCAACGTCGGTGACGTCTGAAAGGATTATGGGTTGTGGAGGGTAGGATTTGTCTTTGGAAGACATCATTTTTTTATTACCCAAATTTATATTCGTTTGGAATGGTTTTGAAACATCGTCCATTTTCATAATTACTATGAAAATTATGTTGTAGCAACTATAATTGGACATCTCTTATTAAGACTGCAACTCAATACACCATAGACCAGTGTACTCGCAATGCTCCCAACCGCCAGAAATGGAGAAGCATTGCGATAGTAGTAACCCTCGCTAAGGAAAACCACGACGCTGAAGACTCACCGCATACACCATCTATTACATCACAACCACTCTGACAAGAGTGCCCGACTAATAAGAAGAGAAGAACTTAAATTGAAATATTATTTAAGTTGAGTCAATTATGTTTATGCTATCACCAAGTATCAAAGCGTTTTGCTTCAACTTTCATAGTGCGAACAGCTAAGGAATGGAACAACTTACCAGCGTCTGTTTCACGATTCTTATAATCTATGTAAGTGTCTTCAAGTCCAGAGTGAAACGGTATATTCTAGCAAGCATGATCCATCGTCAACAGCGTCATCACTTTCCATCAGATAAGACTGCGGTCAAATGCCTATCTAGTAAATTTCCTATCTGGTAATAAAAAAATACCATGATTGATTGATTGATAGATAACGCTTTACTGTACACCAAAAACATAACAAGAACAAATAAAAATAAAACTTAAAAATTTGATTAGTACAATGGCGACTGCCTTATAAATTCGTAAATCCCAATTTTTTTATTGTTTTGACAATGTTGCAGTCAATATTTATAATCCCTAACCCATATGATATTAACGGCGCATATAATATATATTTGTCACAATATATTAAATTATTTTGACTCACAAACTTTTTTGTTTGGTGATTTCCAATCACCAATTAAAACTTACGAAGTATAAATGGTATACCCCTATCTCTCACTCTGAACCACGCTTGAACGACTCAGTAAACTCAGTAACCTTTAACTGAAATAGTTCGTCCCGTCCAATAAAAATACTGTACAAAATAAATAGTCACAAAAAGAAATAGCTTAGAGTAGTAAACAGTATTACACGCTTCATATCACGTCAAAGAAATATAATAACAGTACAAGTATAACAGTATGGAATCTCGGTAGTATTAGGTTTAGTTTACACTGATCGTGTCTACGTGGAATATCTAAGTGGGACTAGCCGTGCTCGCTCGTGATCACACTAATCACATCACACTAATCATATCACACTAATCATATCAAAATAATATTATAAGTGCGAAAGTTTGTATAAGTGTGTTTGTTATTTCTTCACGCTGTATCGGCTCAATAGATTTGAGTGAAATTTGGAATGGAGATAGCTTATACCCTGGATTAACATATGGACAGAGGATGTCTCAGTGGAACTAGCCGTGCTCGCTCGTGATCACACTAATCAAATCACACTAATCATATCAAAATAATATTATAAGTGCAAAAGTTTGTATAAGTGTGTTTGTTATTTCTTCACGCTGTAACGGCTCAATAGATTTGAGTGAAATTTGGAATGAAGATAGCTTATACCCTGGATTAACATATGGACTTAGGATGTCTCAGTGGAACTAGCCGTGCTTGCTCGTGATCACACTAATCACATCACACTTATATTATAAATGCCAAAGTTTGTATATGAGTGTGTTTGTTAATTCTTCACGCTGTAACAGCTCAATAGATTTGAGTGAAATTTGGAATGATGATAGCTTATACCTTGGATAAACACATAAGACTTTTTACCGCGGGTGAAACCGCGGGGGCAGCTAGTGTTTAATAATTATCAAGCATTAAGCACTATCTAATGCTTAACATTATTTTTATTTTTGTACATGGCCAAACGTTTAACCAGTCTGTTGTAAAAAATTACTACTACTAAACTAGAGAAGTATACAATAACATTTAATGTAGAAATAGTTCCTTTTTTTAGGGTTCAGTACCCAAAGGGAAAACGAGACCCTATTACTAAGACTCCGCTGTACGTCTGTCTGTATGTCTCTCCGTCTGTCACCAGGCTGTATCTCATGAACCGTGATAGTTAGACATTTGACATTTTCAGAGATGATGTATTTCTGTGGCCGCTATAACAACAAATACTAAAAAACAGACTAAAATAAATGTTTAAGGGGGTTCCCATACAACAGACATGATTTTTATGTCATTTTTATAGATCCAGTAAAATAAACTTAAATTTTGAACGACGTGAAAAAGAAACATTAAAAGAAAATGTCACACTAAGCATGGATGAGATTTAGTCTAAAATTTGTTTGGTTTAGCAATTTGCTTTTGACTTTTAAAATAGCTAGAGTATATACTGTTGAAGTAATTGTACTGTGGTCAACCTAAACTTCAGTTTCTCCTTTGAATTGAAATACCCAGTTTGACTTCCAATAATTCCTTTCAATGACCAAATACGAATATAGTGAGGCTGTATATGCTGTATAGGCTTTCAGTGGCTTATTTGAAAAGGGTACGTCCCGAGAATATCTGTTAAATGTCTATAAAAGCTCTTTTTAATAGACAATATGCGGAAAATGGGCTCTAAAAAGTTATTTATTATAAGTAAAAGTTATTTATGTATATATAAATATTTATATATATTTTTTCATACATTACGTAGTAAGTAGGTACTATATTTTACTAGGTACATTAAATTTTGTAGTTTAAAACATTTGTAAACAACCTGATGAGCGCAAACATATTCCGACATGAAAATATATATTCGGGTACTTTTTATGGTATTAAAAGTTCTGGGTGGCTCTGCAATTGTTATGAGTAGGCGTTTACCATCAGGCGAACGACTTGCTCTTCTACTCAGTACCATAAAATCTATATTATTATATTTTAAGCCTTAGGAGCTGGATAACCTCTACGTTTACGTGATGGTGAAGCCTAAAAATAATTAGAATTGCTCATTTTATAGTTAGAAGCAGTCTTCCACTAAACTGCGTGCTCGACAGGGTGAACTGACCTTAGTGAACTGACTACAAATTGAGCATCTGTTGTATCTACCTTCATGAAGGAATGGTTTAAATAAATAAATAAATTCAAGCAAAGTGATAAAACAAATGCCACGGCGCATAAGTTTCTCGAATCGCTTCTGTAATTACAATAGACTGTAGTTTCACTACTGTTCTTCGTTAACTGTGGTCCGGCTAAACGATCTCGGCAGTTGAAAAGTTTTACGTAATACAGGTTTACCTGTTGCCTGGACTTTACACTGTTGTCGCTCGGTTGGTAGTAAAATCCGCTCACCGATGAGATTTTTATCCGGTATAGAAGTTTTTTTATCCGGCATAGAAGTTTTTATCCGGTATTGGCGGCATATGGGAAAAGTTTTCTTACAAAGCTCTTGCGGCCTAGTTCCGCATCCTCAGAGAGAAAGTGAGGAAGTTTATTGGGTTTTAATGGTTTTTCTCATTTTGGCCAAGTAACGCTTTGGTAAGACTTAAACTTAAAACTGTTTTTTTTTTTCACAATAATGTTATAGGTGCTAAAGTTTTTATTTAAGTGTGTTTCTTACTTCTTCGCGTCGCAATGGCTGGGGGATTTGGATGAAATTTAGTGTGGAGATAGGTTATATGCTGGATTAACTCATAAGAAGTAGGAACTTTGTTTATTTATAAATGTTCAACGTTAAAAAAAAAATCTGTACATTAGGTATATAAAATACATTTTACACAAAGGATAATTTTTATCCCGGAAAATCTATCAGAGATTTTTTTTGCATTTTATTTATTTGTTCCAAAACATATTTGCGGTTCATTAAGATAAAGTTACTAATACTACAGAATAAAACAGTATAGGAACTCTGTCCCCCGCACTAAGTCTCTGTTGAGCCTGTACAGCGGGGTCACAGTGGATCAATCCGGACCTACCTCCATTTAATTGCGTACATAGTACCTAAGTAGTTACGTTTAGAAAACAGTTCTTAAGGTCGCAACTATAAACCGAATTCTTCGCGGCCGCGTGGCGCAGCTAGCGCTTATAAATCTGTTTGTCGAAAATGAAGAATAGGTATAGACCTGTTGGTGTGTCTGTTTCAGTGGAGATTTACCACCGCGGTTGAAGCCTACCACTCCAAAGAAAACTATATACACTTTTATGTGGTTTGTACATAATTTTTGAAAATTTATTAATGAAGGTTTACAAGCATAATATACTCATACCCATGAGATGTATCTTGGACAGGATTTTACAGTTTCGATGGACTGGTCTTGAAATCTTATCATTCAAATCACAATTCGAATCGTTTTTAACCGACTTTAAAAAGGAGGAGGTTCTCAATGGTGTTTTTGTTTCGTATACATGTCAGTCACTCAAACGGCCTCAACGGAAGAGCAGCGCTAGTCGCACGACCGGCACATCGCTGAGTTGAGGCCGGTTTGCAACAATTTCCCATTTTATTTATGTATTCTGTCACAATTTTAATGTTTTTTTTGTTTTCTGTTTGTTTTTTTTATTTCATATGTTTATAGTTATTTTTTTTTAACTGGCGTATGCCTTTATTACTGAAAACAAACGTTAATAATATAGTTAATTAATTGTTACAAATAAACGTTTCTTTCTTTCTTTCAATTCGACGATTTTTTTTGTATGTTTGTTACGCGATTA
The DNA here is from genome assembly GCA_951640565.1 of Petrophora chlorosata. Classification (NCBI taxonomy): domain Eukaryota; kingdom Metazoa; phylum Arthropoda; class Insecta; order Lepidoptera; family Geometridae; genus Petrophora; species Petrophora chlorosata. The sequence goes on from OX621191.1 coordinate 3,451,476, forward strand.
CTTCGCCAATTATGAATTGATTTTGATGATTATCTTTATGTTTGGTAGATCATACGTGAGAGGTGGTCCCATATAAGCACTTTTTGTAACAAAATACAAAAACATATATAAGTTTAGTCTTGAAGTCGGTTCTTGATTTTTCTAAAAATTAATTTTACAGCAATATTCACAATAAATACAAAATAGCTTCACCATATTCATTTTTTAGTTAATTTATTTATGACATTGTAACTTTTAGCATAGACATATCGTAAGGGCAACGCACAAACAATGTTACAAACATTACAGGCGAGAGTGGGCGTTACGACTTCCCAATCGTAAAATTATGTGTCCCGTTACAATTTCGCGGAAAAAATATAATATCTACTCCGTCCGCTGTAAAATCCATGTTAACCACGATTCAATTTCTTCAGAGTGGTTGCCGTATAATCTGTTGTTGTGTTTAGCTTATACTGTCCAATTAGAATTACTAAGCGTTCGCAGCGGTCACAACTTGGATGGGTGACCGTTTGTGTGATATTTGCATCTGAGCGCTACAGTACTTTGGACGTTAAGCCATCGGCCTCGGTTGTGGTCTTAGGACAACAGTCGTTAGGCTATATCGGAGGCCTTCAGACGGTCGAAAAACTCCGACACCAGGGGTTTCTTTGATTTGCAATGCAATAATAATAATCTTTATTTCGACAATATTAAGACTCTTAAACTCTTTTAATTTAGGCAATTTTAAGGCATATTAAACCTTACAGACTAACATAAAAACAATATATATAAAAGTACTACACCCTTAAATCTGAGGGAATTTCGGTGACCACACCTACTTGCCAAGAATCCAGACTAAAGAACACCGTCAAAAGAGCAGAATTATCGAGACCTACCAAACTCAAATTAATAATGAAATAAAATACGCCCAACGATCACATACATAGATCCTGGCCCCTGACTAGGATTCTCTGTATCTAGGGAACCAGGAACTATAAGGACCATAATCCCAAAACACCCATTGTCACTTATTTATATTTAAGAGCGAGTGTGGCTCAGCGGGAACTCGTGCGCCTTTCAATCCGACGCACCTGGGTTCGATTCCCGAGTCGGCCTTGCACCAATGACTTATAGTTAAGGGCAGATTTTGTACGCTCGCTCTAAAACGGTGAAGGAAAACATCGTGATGAAACCCGCTTACGCGCTTTGGAGTGGTAGGCTCTGGCCGTGGTTGTAATACCACCCACCGGACAAAGCCATGCCGTCAAGCGACCTAGTCGTGTTTCGGGATGATGTTCGGTGAACCATCGGGGAGACGGGTCTGAGCAGCCGCTCAACTGCCGTCTCTCTCTAGATCTATGTGCTCCATCTTAGGCCATATCATCGCTTCACATCAGGCGAGATAGTGGCCAAACATAGATCTATCAAGAGAAAAAAAATAAAAAAATATTCGATTTGTCTTCTAGTTTACTGTTTTTTTTTCTATTTTTAAGAACCCCCACTGCTGGGCAAACGTTACATTTCTATCCACGCATACCGATCTCTCGCTATGTCAAGCTATTCCTTGGAATGCATCGAGATCATCTCGCCAGCGTTTTCTCGGCCTCCCTCGGCGCCGTCGCCCATCTTCTGGCACCCGCTGCTACGAAAGTATTTTTCAACTTCCAGAAGACGTGGAAATTAGGAGTCGCATAGCATTATATATTAAACACGTGTAAGTAGGTGTTTTTAAAGTTATTAAATGTTATTTATTATTTTTACAGGCGACCGTGACCGCTCGCTTTCAGGCGGACCCATTCGTTTGCCACTCATATAAATTAAAATAAAATACTAAAAGATACAGACAGTGGTATTCATAAAAATATGACTCAATTTTCTAGAAAATAACAACTCTCCTTAATGAATCTAATTTCTCCGGTGAATTTCTGAGAAAGTCTACTACAGATTAGACATGGTAACCATGACTTATTTTAGTGATTGCGATTATTTTTAGCTATACCTCAAATCATTAAGACGTCTGGCCGACCTCAAAGAGATTTTATGGATCGTTTAGCGGCAGCCGATTTGTTCACAATGATTTATTTTCGGAAACGCTGGCGTTTCAGGTTGAATTTATTTATTTGAACTAGCTTTTTTCTCCGACTTTATTCATGGGATAATAAATGACCAGCATGTATGTACCATGAATGTGGTAACTTCTTCACTTCTTCAAAAAGGTGGTGGTTCACAATTTGACTGTATGTTTTGTTTTGTATATTTGTTACGCGATAACTCCGCCAATTACGAATTGATTTTGATGATTCCTTTTTTTGTTGGTAAGTCATACTTCAGAGGTAGTCCCATTTTATCGAAATTGAGTGAGCACTTAAAAAATAACAACAAAAACCAAAAATATAGATATAGTCTTGAAGTCGGTTTTCGTTTTCTTTTTTCTGAAAATTATGTAATTAGTTTATATTTCTTTGTTACAACATAGTACTTTTGTGGACTTTAGTTAACTGTTTTATGTTTGACGATTGCGTTGAATATGCTCTTATTTCAAAACAATCCAAACTGTCACCCATTCAAGTAGTGACCGCAGCAAACGTTGCCTTACCAAACGGATCTGTTATGAATGGCTAGGCGAGCTACGCTACAAGCTTACTGTACGCTACTGTGCTTTGGAATAAGCCGTCGCCGTCGGTGCCGGTTGTTGTCTTTGGACAACAGTCGTTAGGACATGTCGGAGGCCTTCGGGCGGTCTAAAAACTCCGACACCAGGTTTGGCCACAAACCCACACGAGAGAAGAAGAACCATTTCAAGAATGTCTTGATTAAATTTCCATAATATTTTACGTAACTTATGACAGACAGATGCCCCTTACAATTCGGTAATTCATAATATCAAATGGACTTTATGATCCATGTCATGTTTTGATAGAATGTACAGGCGCTTCTGTAGGTAGTTGTCGGTTTCATTCATATTTAAAAATATTCATATTTCTTTGAGAAATATAAATTTTATCTAATTTAATGTCGTTGACCAGGAAAGTAGTCGTTAGACTAGACAGATAGTAATAATAACTGAAATTATATTCTGGTACTTTTTTCATTATTTATTTAAGAGTGAAATTAAAAGCCGGCTTGGACAGGGTTTTTTTTAAGGAACTGAGTAATGAGACGAGCAAGTCGTTTGCCTGGATGTAAGCGCCACGGCTGCCCATAACAATTGCAGTACCACCCGGATCTTTCAGTGCTATAAAAAGTACGCTCATCACCTCGAGACATCAGATTAAGTCTCTTATGCCCAGTAATTTCGCTTCCCTTCAAACCGGAACACAGTAATGCTTGCGCACTACTACTTAGCGGCAGAATAACTGTCAAAGCGATGTAACGACGCGATGTAACGCGACGATGTTGTCGGTAATGGAGCACATATGTATGTAGATTTATAAAAAAAAGATGGTAGGATCGGACGCCTATCGCAATTAGAAGAGTTGTACTTATCTCTAAAACGGTGAAGGAAAACATCGTGAGGAAACAAAATATTCAAGAATTTATCACAAAATTTCAAGGACATGTGACTTCCAACCCGCACTGGAACAGCGTGGTGGATTATGGTCCATACTCTCTATGAGAGAAGGCCCGTGTCCCAGCAGTGGGAACGTGATGATGATGATGATCTTATCTTCAGCCCATTATGCTCCCACTACTGGGACACGGGCTTTCTATTGTAGAGATATTACTTCTTAAATAACTAGCTATGGTGGTACTTTACCAGACCCCTTTGCCCTTTCAAAATGCTGGCCGGAGCAAGCATTCTTAGCAAACAAGCGGCTAACGTATTCAAATCCCAAACCAAATCCATTCAACACTAAGACAAAGCAATTCCGGACAATACATACCAATACATACAACACACACATTCCAATACCAGCTATAAAGGTTAGCTCATAACTCCGCTGAAGCACAGAACGGATATTGAGAGGCCTTTGTGTGCCCACCATTGGTCAAATAGAACAGATAATGTGAGGCAGAAAGGGGGGTTTGTACAGGTGGAGCACGCACACATGTAAGCAAACGTTTACACGATAAATGAACGATACGATCGGTCTATTTCCGATTCAGTAATGGCTTGTGGAGGAACCATGTTTGGGAATCACACTCCTTAAGATTGATCTATACGAATACATTGGTATGTATTTCTTACTAACTGCGCCTCGCTATTTCACCCGCGAGGTCAATTTTCCGGAACAAAAAATATCCTATTCCTAAAAATTCAAATTGCAAACTTCTGTGCTCGTTCTGCGCTCGTCGTTCTGGGATGTCCAGATCAAGTCTCATAGTCCGCTCATTTCGTTGGTGACTGGGCCATTCATACCAGAACACAGTAATATATGCACAAGCTGCTTTAGCAGCTCGCGCCCGCCACAAAATCGCTATTTATTGTATATATGTGAGTAAATTGGATTGATATGGCTTTCAATTTATACAAAATTTATAATTTGTAAAATGGTTTTCATTCTGGTTCTCTGTTCGATTGTATTTTTTTAATATTTGTTACCTCAGAACTCCGTCATTTATAAACCGAATTGGAAAATTATTTTTGTGTTTAGTTCAGTATAGCTACAAAGTGGTCCCATATACATTTCATGGATATTTGACCTTGGACTTCGAGGAGACATTGAAGCCGGTTTTTGATTTTTTGTAAAAAATAGTTTTTAACCATAGTGTTGGATTGTAAATTAAAAATACAAATTCTACGAGTACATGTGAAAATAATGCTTGACAAAGGCAAACTTGTTCTCAAATTTTTTAGCTATGCTATTGTATGTATAAGCTGTTTGTTTTTCTAGAATAAATAAATAAAAAAATACCATTACGACGGCATATGATACTGGGGTGGTAAATACTTTCAACCATCTCCCCGGTATCAAACTTGTCAACCAAGGGTGTCGCTATTCGAAGGTTTAATGGTGTGTAACACTCCACATCTGATCATGAGAATTGAAGTTGACCTACTGCTCACATTCATAATGTAACAGCGTTAAACACCGCAACTTTTCCTACACCCTAAAACCAACCTTATCATCTACCTATAAGACACAACATTACTTCAAACCTCCATATATATGTTTCAAGAGATTGCCTGTATACTTTCAGTATTTGATAGACATTCATTAGATACGTAATTGTTCCGCCGAACGATCTCGAACGAAAGGATGTCCGTTTGGTTACCTGCCCAGTCTATTTCCTCAAGTAAAGAATTTTGCCGTTTCGGTATATATTTTTATCGTTATTGGTGTATACTTTTTATCGCTTATTTTTCTTTATTGATCTTGGACTGTTTGGAACGTAGATAATTGTTTTTTTTAAGCAATTTCGGGTATGTGACGACAGAACTAGGAAATAACACTTGTCAAATGATTTGCAACACATGAAAGCAACATAAAATCTGAATTTAGGAACGTACATATATCTAGTCTTATCTAATACTCACGCTTTAACCCGTTTATTCGCGAATGGACCAGTCGGCGCAATAAACAAAACTCAGAGACAAGCGAATTTCAGTAAACTAAAATTTTTAAAAACCCTCGACACAAAAAACCTATAAAAAGCAAAAACGGCTGAACCGATTTTGATAGAACACCGCTAAAAACCTGCTTTCAAATAAAAAAAAACTGCATCTAAATCGGTTCATCCGTTTAAGAGCTACGGTGCCACATACAGACACTCATAGTGGTTAAACTTATACCACCCCTCCTTTTTCTTATAACATCGCCATCTTGTCCTATAACAGCGACTCAACGGGTTATATTGCATTATAGCAGACTTGAAAAATGTATTTTTCATCCCATCTATTCGAAAAGGACGACTTGGTTCGCCTTTATGTGCACCCAAAGGTGGTGTTTTCTATAAGAAACTTTTAGCGGGCAGTAATGAGTTTTTAATCCTCTTTATAAGTGCGCCGCAATTATCTTTGCCGCGCACTTTTTGAATTTGGAACATCTTAGTGTTCAGCATCAAAGAAATCGAACGCAAATATTGTTTGAATAAAGACTGGCTGGTACGACGGCCCATAGTCACAAATGTAAATATAAGTTTTTAGTTGTTTTAATAAAGGATACTATTTAATTTCAATTTAGTTGTTACTCTATGTTTTATTAAATAATAATATTACAATAAAATATGAGGCGCTTTTATTTTCTCATAGTGGGTGATGAAAAGTAGAGTGTATCACTCGGGCGCAAAATATATTTTTGGCTCGGGCGACGTACTTTGAATCCCTCGCTACGTTCAGGATTCTACTAAAGAATCCCTCGCTACGCTCGGGATTCTACTCTAGAATCCCTCACTTCGCTCTGGATTCAAAAAAGCGCCCTCGCCGTAAAAATATTATTTTGCTCCCTTATGATACAATCTACTAATATATACGAGTAAAACCATGAAAAGCTCAAAGAATGTTGTACTTATCTCGAGGTGTGGCAAAATTTTGGGATCCGGGATTTGCGATCCCTCCTTTTGACCCTGTATTTACATTCAAGCAAATAAAGTAGGTATATTCTATTCTATAGTTATAAAGACACATGTAACCATAAACTTTCTCGCCAACAATGGTGTTTGCACTCATCGCCACTTTGTGACATCCATATTTACTGTACCCATGTAATATAATACTGTCCTGTCAATATAACAGCTTGTTCAAAGAAACACTATGCTTTTCAAACAAAGCTCTACCATATTGGCACTGGCTTCTTATAGTATACGAAAAATATAAGTTTGTGAATGTTGTAAAATATATAGTGAATGTTAACGACGCGCCTCCTTGCTGAGCTATAATTTTTTTAACATTGAAGTTTTTAAGTTTTGAATGTAAATTTTGCTTTGTCACCTGGTGAAAAATGTTTGTCTGCTACGGGCGAATAAAAAAATTTTCATCTCCGTCAATATCGAGTTTTTTATTATTTGGACCTGACCGATCTATAGCTTACAGTGAAGAAGTATGTAGGACCTGTAATAAGATAAAATAATGATATTAAAATGTTTATTGTTTTAAATTGGTCTTAACACATCTTTGTAATATAAGAATGGGTAATTACATAATACAATAGTGTAGCACATATTTTCAGACTTGTGTGTGTGTGTGTGTATTTTTTTTTATGTAACTGAATGACGAGACGATCTGATCGTTTGCCTAATGGTAAGTAATACGCCAGCCCATAACAATAACACCACCACCCAGAACTTTGTTTTGCAAAATCCTGCGCGGCGCTACACTGCGCTCGTCACCCTGAGACAATTAGATGTTGAGTCTCATAATGCCCAGTAATTTTGCTGGCTACAATGCCCTTCAAACCGGAACACAGTAATGCTCGCGCACTACTGCTTGGCGGCTGAATAACTGGCAAAGCGGTAACCCACCCAGACGGCCTCTCAGTTCTTCTCAGTTTCTTGAAGTCCTCTCCATCCAACGGTTTTCAGGAAGAGATCGCTTTGAGCAATAAGACCGCCCATTGTAACACTTAAGTTTTTAAGTTTGTTATTTTTCTTGTTATAATTTTTGGTGGTGTAACATTAAAGAGTTATCTAATCTAATGTATTTGTAATCCAGTAAATTGGTGTAGATTATTGATCTGCTTGTTTGGGTTTTAAACAAGCTTTTTACCATATGCCCATCCTGGCACAAAAACCTCTCGTGTCGGTCATCAATCTTAACTTGGAAACGTCGAGTCATGTATCGGGAACATACCGAAAAATGCCTCGGACATAACGAAGAGAAATCGCTTTCAATATCGTAAATCAAAGCGTATTGAATTACTGTCCGGTGCCGGGGTCTACTGTTGTGTCTGGGTTAGAGGTGCCGCGGCGAGTTTGAAATTTTAATGAAATTAAATAAAGAAGAGGGTTATCGATCCACTTTTATTTTGTGGAAGTGACGTCCTTAATTTTAATCAGGTTTTAATCCCCGTCGCAACAAAAGAGTGTTATAGGTTAACGTGTGTATGTAGCTGTGGCCTGTAGTCTGTGGCCTCGTAGCTCCCAAACGGGGAAGCCAAATTTGTTTTTTTTTTGTTTGATGGGCTAGTGTTCTTTTTTTTAGTAATCTGTTCAGTCGGGGTTCTAAAATTTGTAATTTATAGTTATGTAATTATGAAATTTCATAAAAATATTTAGTATAATTCCGCCGAATACACAATTTTTAGTTAGTTGAGATGAATTTCCGCAAGTCTCATCATCATCATCATCATCATCATCATCAGCCCATAACGTTCCCACTGCTGGGACACGGGCCTTCTCTCATAGAGAGAGTGTGGGCCATAATCCACCACGCTGGCCCAGTGCGGGTTGGTGGATGTCACATGTCCTTGAATTTTTGTGATAAATTCTTGGACATATCGGTTTCCTCACGATGTTTTCCTTCACCGTTTTTAGAGCTAGTGTTAAATCCGCACATAACTTAAGTCAGTGGTGCGGGGCCAGCGGGATTCGAACTCAGGTGCGTCGGATCGAAAGTTGCACGTTCTCCCTCTGAGCCACACTCGCTCTCTAGCCACACTCGCTCTCTAGCCACACTCGCTCTCTAGCCACACGCGCTCTCTGGCCACACTCGCTCTCTGGCAAGTCTGATTTGAGTATTTTTTTTTATTTTCTTATTCGAAAAAACAGAAACTTCGGTTAATCCCATTTATAAAACGTGAAGATATAATTTAGTATGGAGTTTGTAATGTATACTATGAATGAAAACTCTGCATATAGCGAATTTATATGAAGGAAAGAAAATTATTTAAATTCTCACAGCGTTTTCTTTAACTCGTCGGTTCAGGAGCTTACCTGAAACAAAACAAAACAGAGAAATATAAGTTTTTATTGCGAATAATATAATTATGGTAGTTGCGCCACGCGGTTCCGATAGTGGTTTTCCGGGATAAGATGTAGTCTATGGGTTAAGAGGATATGGCTCAGCCGCGGCCAGCGAGCACTAGGTATTTGAATAAAGGTTTACAGTCTCGCAGAAAATGCGTAAAATAAATTAAATAAATAATAATAATAATTTAACTAAATTCGTATCAACTTCAGATTTTTGTTAATTAGCGTTTCGGGAGAAAACGTTTCTACCACACTAAATCTCAACCAAATTTGGTAATTTTGGTCTCAATTTCTTAAATGAAGAATAAACAAGGTTCGTAGGTTTTCCTTTTTCTAAGTTTATGTCTATTTTTAAAGTTAACAGCTTCCAATCTTTAAAAAAAAATTTTCGAGTTAATATCGAGTTTTTTGAGTCTATTTATTTAAATTCTATAGGAATTATCGAAAAAATAAAAACCTACAAACCTTAATGATATAATGATAACATCTCTTACATGTCCAAATTTCTTTGAATTTGGTTAATGCGCCCAGGCCGGCCCAAAAGGAGATGGAGGGACGATCTGGATGCATACCAAGAAGGTTGGTGTGAGGTGGCGCAGGATAGAGACGGCTGGAGAGACTTGGGGGAGACCTTTGCCCAGCAGTGGGACAGCATAGGTTAATATATATATATATATATATATTGGTTAATGTTTAGGGGTAGAAAAACGTTTTCTCTTTTTGTATGAAAATTTCAGCGTGCCGCTCCCTCTTAATTCAGGGTATACTAGGCTATCTCCATTTCGAATTTCACTTAAATCCGTTCAGCGTGGAGAGGTTATAAACACACTAACACACTTACATTACATACAAACTGTCGCAAAGGTATGTATATTCACACTAATTCACATTATAATAGTGTGAATTAGTGTGAATATACCTTTGGTGCTAGTTGGGACATCAACTAATTTCAGATCAATTTCCAGGACGTTTATGTGGGTTGCTTGATGTAATTCTTTTTTGGGAAATACCCTATTAGATTTAACCTACTTTCCATTGTCAGTAATATGTTCGAGAACCACGAGTAACTCCTCACAAGTCAACAGATGGGCCGTCATTCGTTCTAGCATTTCCAATATAGGCAGCGTTGTACGAGTTGTTTCGCTTCGCTGGTCAGCGCTTACTTGCCAGTTATTTGTCTAGCCGATATGAATGACTCTGAGCTTTTGATGGAATGCACTGTAATTTTATTGTTTACTGTGATGACATGCGATATATCCTATAGCTTATGATTGAATTGAATGCCAAACGGGAGCTTGAAACTTGAATCTCTTTTGTGTCTTTTGTGACAAAGGTGTCGCTATCTGAAACTGAAGCGCACTCTCATAGATGTCTGTGTATTCTGCCCGTTCTAACTTACGGTGCCCAAAATTAGTCACTGACCGAGGCATAACAGTCTTTGTTCGACACCCAGTTGGAGAGCGTGGACTGTATTGTGATGTGGTGCGATGGTGGGCCGGAGAGAAAAACACACTTTAGGAATATAAATTATTAAAGGTTTATTCGAGGCTACATACGTCTAACTAGCCTAGTTTACATGGAAGGTGTGGGGCGGAAGACTTATGGCCAACCGTATAAATACATTGCTATTATTGATCAGTATTGACAACATTAATACAGAAGACATGCTCGGCAACTATATAAAAATAAAGTTTTGTTGGGTTGCCAACAGTCCTAATTCAAGGTCAAGAGCGCTGAATACTCGGAATGAAAAGGACCGACCAGATCCGAAACACAACGCTGCGTTCAAAGACAGGCATTGCTGACGCAGGCTTTAAAAGTGCAAAGCTAAAGTGGGACTGGGCGGGGCACGTGGTTCTCATGCATCCGGAGAGGTGGGCAAGAAGTGTCACTCAACAGGAGCCTCAAGACGGGCAGAGACGTCGGAAATGGTTTGACGATTTTATCACCTCAACACCTGTAAAATAATTGTTTTATGTGCAATCTTTGAAAATTGCCTGCAGCTCTTATTACATTTACCGCTTGTTGTAAACGAAAAGTTTCACACCTCGAAACTTCAACTTTAAATCCTTAAATTCTCGGCGCTGCTCCCACTAAATATTAAGAAACCGAATCTCGACAAGACATTCAACTAGGTCACAGTGTAAGAACAGAATATAAAGTCCTTATAGTGCCATTATGGTGCCATTATGGTGCCATTCTGACTTGATCAAGGTGTGGACGCGTTTTGTGTGCTCCTAAAATATTGCTCGTAACTCCACGGCATATTCGCCCATATTCCATATGTGATTTAACATTCATAGTGGTGTGCAAGTGAGAAAGGATCTCGACCATCTCTAAAGTGCATAGAACGATAGCAACCGCACGCTGCGTGCCGAGGTAAGCTCCACCTCACCTCGAGTAAACGTGACGGGCTGCGGATTGGAAATAATTCATCTCTTTCGCACGCCTAGCTACCAGCGGCCGAAACCTGTTGTCGCACGACTACGGCCGCCTACTGCATGCGTGAGTCTCGCTATCTGGTATAGCTACCTACTTATTACACAGTGCGCGCACGCATTAAGTATACGAAATGGTTAATAACTGCTCTGCATGTACGAAAACCATTCGATCTACACAACATATACAATGCTCCAAATGCGACAATTACTTCCACGCCATGTGTGTAAACTTAACAGATATCAAAAAAATCTCAGAGGACGTAAAGTCCGCCTGGTCTTGCCCACTTTGCCAGAGCAAACAACCTAAGAATGATAATACGAACACACCAATACGGGCGGCCGCGCTCAGCGACGAGCAGCGTGCCAATGCTGTGCCTCGCGAGGGAAACCGTAACATTAATGCCCCAGCCTGCTCGCCTTCTATTTCAACAGATACTGACCCCCTGTGTATCATTGCCTCAGAAATGAAATTAATGCGTGAGGACGTAGGGGACATGAAAACTCAAATTAAATCTCTCACTGACCACATTACCTCGCGGTTCGACGAGTATGGGGCTAGATTTCGTGTACTAGAGGAAAGGGATGCCGAACGCGAGGTCGAGCTCAGCACACTGAGAAACGAAGTAGCACAGTTACGCGAGCAACTGAACTCCAGGGCCCAAGCTGGACTTAAGAACGAACTAGAAATAGCAGGAATCAGCGAGACCGCTGATGAGAATCCGATGCACATAATTCGTGTCACGGCTCAAAAAATCGGAGTGGCTATTGACGATCGTGATCTTGATTACGTGACGCGTGTAGGGCTCCGCCCGCGTCAGTCGGAGGGAGACGCTGTACTCCCGAAGCTACCTCGACCATTAGTCGTAAGATTTGTGCAAAGACAGAAAAGAGAAGAGTTCTTGAAAGCGGCTAAAGGCCGACGAAACCTATCTAGCACGGACATCGGAGTTAAGGGGGCTAGCGGGAAGCTGTACTTTAACGAGCGTTTAACCCTAGAGAATAGGCAGTTATTTCGGACGACCCGACAGCGCTCTAAGGAAGCGGGCTTTAAGTTTTGCTGGACCAAAAACGGCACCATCCACGTGCGCCGACAGGAAGGCAACCCTGCCATTGCAATCAAAAACTCAGAAGACCTGGAGCGCGCCCTGGGCGCTCACTCATCGACCTCAGTGCAATAAACAACAACTAAGATCTCACGAAGACCTCTTCGTCCCACCGAAAACTATCTTTTATATACTATACTGTTTTATTTTAGTGTCTTATATTATTACGTATTTCACACATACACTTAAACAACTTCCACACTTAACACTTACAAAAACAACAACATACACTCATTTTCATTTGCACAAACACTCATTTTCACACCGCGCTTCTCTCATTGCCTACATTTACATGACTTCGACTATCTTGGTTAAAATCAACTATATAAATATGACATACTGGATTCTGTCCTCTAATGCATCACAATTTTTATTTTACAATGATGGGTTTACTTAATTTGACTAGCGAAGTTGATGAAACAATCTCTATTGACTGTCATAATCATGAGTCTGTCGAATCATGTAAGGTGTTTTTTAAAGATAACCCTGGATACAACTTTAAGATTATCTCACTAAATATAAGAAGTCTTCAACGCAATTTTGACGTTTTCGCTATCACACTAAAACGTTTTAATACTGACTTTGACGCTATTATACTGACGGAGTGCTGGTTGTCAGAAGGCACAATGATTGACCTTCTTCCTGGTTATAACTCGTTTCGCTCACGTAAACAACTTAACAAAAATGGTGGAGTAGTAATCTTTGTCAAAACCTCATACAGTTCTACGGCATCAGAACCTAACATTACAGACGCGGACTGTCTGCTAGTAAATGTGGCCAACAAAACTGTAATTTTAGGAATTTACCGCTCTCCATCCATCGCTGTCATCGATCCGTTCATTAGTTCACTGGATTTGGTTTTAAACAACTTAAGCGGAAAGCCGCAAATTTTTGTCTCAGGCGACATGAATATTGATTTATGTCACTCTAACAGCTCTCAGGTGTCTGACTACCTTTGTTTAATGGCGACTCATGGTTTACTTCCTGCCATTACAAGTCCCACTCGAGGTGAATCCTGCTTAGATCACATCTTCATAAAATCTGCATCAAGGGCAACTGGTCTGGTATGCAAATCTTCAATTACAGACCATGATATCGTCATAGCCGGTATCACCCATAAGTCGTCAATCAACTCATTAGTTTCTCGATTTCGCCTGAAGATGAATACTGACGCGGTGGTTTCGGGAATAATTAGTACTGACTGGTCTCCAGTTATCACAAAACTGTGTGTTAATTCCGCAGTAACTGCTTTTAATGATACCTTAGCCAACATCATACATAAAAACACACAAAAAGTAAAAATTGGAAGAAAGATGGTATGTATGAAGCCCTGGATCACACCAGGACTAATCAGGTGTATGCGTCACCGAGACAAACTGCATCGCGAGAGTAGAGCCCACCCAGACGATCTTCAACGCCATAAAATTTACACCAGATACAGAAACTTCTGCAATAAACTTCTTCGGAAAATTAAAGCACAATATTTCAGCCAGCAACTTGAACAGAATAAAGACAATCCTAAAAAGCTGTGGAAGACAATTAAAAGTATATGCTACACCTCAAACCGCAGTTGTGACTCCAGTGAATTGTTAAATACTCCTAACAACACTGTAAATCCCCTTGACTCCTGCAACCAGTTCTTTGTCACCGTAGGTAAGAAATTAGCTGATGACATTTTGTCCAAGCTAGCAAAAAATGAGGAATCACTTATTAAATCACACAGGCCTCGTTCATCTGTTGCATACTCGCTGTTCCTTTACCCTACAGATCCTTACGAAGTCTCTAAAATTATATCTAACCTCAAAAATGACAGTGCTCCTGGCCCTGACACTATAACTGTCTCAATAATCAAAAAGTCACTTCATGTTATCCTCATACCTTTAACACACATTTTCAATCTTAGCCTAGAGTCTGGCATATTTCCGGAATGTTGGAAGGTCGCAGCCGTGTCTCCCATACACAAAAATGGTCCCAAAAACACCCCAGACAACTACAGACCTATTGCCTTGCTTAGTGTTATTTCTAAAATACTCGAAAAACTAGTTAACATAAGACTTACTAACTACGTAGAAAAATACAAAATTTTGTCTGATAGACAATTCGGTTTCCGCAGAGGCAGATCCACCGAGGACGCTGCAACGACTCTTGCCGATCTGGTATCTTCCTACGTTGATAATGACGAAAACTGTATAGGAGTGTTTCTGGATCTGGCGAAAGCGTTCGACACGGTCTCGGTGGGGCTGTTGCTGAGGAAATTAGAATCGATTGGAATTAGAGGAGTGGCCCTTGAGTGGTTTACAAGTTACTTGTCTAATCGTAAACAGTACGTTAAAATAGGTAACTACTCTAGCGGACAACTGCCAATCAAGTACGGTGTCCCGCAAGGTAGTATACTCGGCCCAACGCTATTTGTTTTGTACATCAACGATATTCTTAACAGCAATCTAAAAAACGCAGACGTTATAACCTACGCAGACGACACTGCAATTTTATTTCACGGAGACACGTGGGACCGAGTATTTGGCCTGGCAGAGGACGGTCTTTCGGTCATTGCTAAAGCCCTTGATAATAACCTCCTAACTCTGAACACCAAAAAGACCAAGTATATAGCTTTCTCCAAAACTTGCGTGACCCAGCCCCCCACAAGCAAAACTCTAAAGATTCACTACTGCACTGAGAACCCTCCAATTCAGGAGTGCTTATGCAGTTCCATAGACCGGACGACTTGCATAAAATACTTAGGCGTGACTCTTGACGAGAATATGACTTATAAGCAACACATTACTGATCTATCTGCCCGAGTACGGAGACTGATATTTGTCATGAGAAACCTTAGAGATTGCACCCCGTTACCTTTATTGAGACAAATATACACTGCGCTATGTCAATCCATAATTGCATACTGCATCACCATATGGGGCAGTGCAGGCAAGTCCTCCTTCATTAATATCGAAAGAGCACAAAGAGCACTATTAAAGGTTTCACTACGAAAACCTTTTCGTTTCTCAACCGATTCACTCTTTGACGAATTTAAGGTGCTGCGTGTTAGACAACTTTACATTTATAACGCCGTCCTAAAAATTCACTTCAGCTTGAAAAGTCGCACTGACTACGAAGGAATAATGAGTAGAAGAGCCTTCAGGATTCCTCTTCCACAGGCAAAATCTCTCTTAGCAAGACGTAGTCCGGCCTATTCTCACCCAAGCACTTACAACAAGGTTAGCAAACAGTTCGAATTTAACACTCATTCCAAGTACACATGTAAAAAATCGCTCAGAGAATGGCTACTTAAACTAAGCTATGCCGAGACTGAAGATCTAATATCTGCCTAGCGCGCACTCACACGCCTCACTTACACACACTCACTCACACTCACCCTCGCCACACTCACATTTCATCACGCTCAGACTCACACCCTCACACTAACTCAATATCTATCAAACTTTACATTAACAATAAATATATACATACCATAGTTATTATACCTATCCCACATTGCCATTTGTCAAGTTTTTCAATTACTTTGGTTACAGTATTTTAAATTTGATTTGTTAAAATTGCACTCGACTCCCAAGACACAAGCCTCGTGCTTAGTTTGGGGTTCGCTGATAACTCTATTTTTTTAGATAATAAGTATTCTGTCCTATTTGTAAGAAAAAATTGTAAATTTTCTTTTGGCAATAAATAATTATCTTATCTTATCTTATCTATCTTATAATCAGAGACATTTGAGCCGCGCGCACCAGCGCTCGTAAGGACTAAATTTGGGTATGTTAGCTAGGCATATTGGTCCCGCAACTCTCGGCTACTTCTTTGATCTCATTTCAATATTATGAATTAAACGATGTTTTGACTCCAATGATTACCATTGGACATTATAGTTTGGAACCTAGAGCATAGAATAGATAAAAGCAATACATGCACAATTTTTCAATACTTTGATACAGAAGTTCAGAGCGAGTGTGACTTAGCGGGAACTCATGCGCCTTTCGATCAGACGCACCTGAGTTCGAATCCCGACTCAGCCTTGCACCAATGACTCATAGTTAAGTGCAGATTTTGCACGCTCGTTCTAAAAAGGTGAAGGAAAACATCGTGATGAAACCCGCTTACGCGCTTTGGAGTGGTAGGCTCTGGCCGTGGTTGTAATACCACCCACCGAACAAAGCCATGCCGTCAAGCGACCAAGTCGTGTTTCGGGATGATGTTCGGTGAACCATCGGGGAGACGGGTCTGAGCAGCCGCTCAACTGCCGTCTCTCTCTAGATCTATGTGCTCCATCTTAGGCCACATCATCGCTTCACATCAGGTGAGATAGTGGCCAAACATAGATCTATTAAACGTAAAAAAAAAGTAGATAGTGAACCCAAAGAAAACTAAAAAGTGAAACGATCGGATAACATAATAGACGTTGTGACATTGTAGTTGCGTTTATATTGGTATCAGAGAGTTAATCAATCAATCAAAAGTCATGTCAAACAAATGCTGTCCTTATCTAGCATGTAAAATGCTATAAGTGTACCTTGCTTGCATAGTTCAAAGTCAAGTTTTTATTTTTTTTGGAACTGAGTAATGAGACGATCAAGTCGTTTGCCTGATGGTAAGCGCCGCGCCTTGCAATCGCAGTGCCACCCTGAACTAAAAAGTACTGCGTAGCACTGCATTGCGCTCATCACCCCGAGACTCAAATTATGCCTCATACGCCCAGTAATTTCGCTGGCTACAATACCCTTCAAACCGGAACTCAGCAATGCTTGCGCACTGCTGCTTGGCGGCAGAGTAACTGGCAAAGCGGTGGTACCTATCCAGACGGCCTCCCGCAAAAGATAGACCTACCACGACTGAAAGTGAAGTATTCGGCAAGTATCTCACCACATTCACGAGGACAGAAGAATCAGCTCTTAGTTACGTTTATCAAACTCGTTATGATTTAAAAACTGAAACGCAATCAAAATATGTAGAGCAATCCAGCTGAATTATTCAGCGGGATTACACTACATATTTTCATTGCGTTTCAGTTTTGAGATGAATTTCCGCAACGTCACGCCTGATTCCATTACATTCGTTATGATTTACTTGTCATTGGCTAAATTCACGTGCAAAGCCATATAATAAAAAAAAACACTTTCTATCTCGACCATAAACATACTGGGAGCAGACTTTAATAGCCTAAATGAAGAATGTATAAAGAGATCAAGCTTTAGAACTGCTGTTAGTTTTCATCATCATCATCATCAGCCTGTTGCAGTCCACTGCTGGACATAGGCCTCTCCAATTGCACGCCACTGAGCACGTTCCCCGGCTACTCTCATCCAGCTGCTGCCAACCATGAAGATCGTCGCTCCACCTTGCCTGAGGGCGTCTTACACTACGTTTGCCAATTCGCGATCTCCACTCTAGAACACGTCTACCCCAGCGATTATCGGTTCTGCGTCTAATATGGCCGGCCCACTGCCACTTCAGCTGACTAATTATGTGGGCTATGTCAATGACTTTGGTTCTCTGTCGGATAACCTTTTAGTTTTAATAAGAATTAATTATTTGTAAGTCAAGCTAGTAGTATTATTTATTCTGTGGTTAAGCTACGTTACTGCGAACATTCAGCACTCAAGTCACGGGGGAGCGGTTGTAGGAACTTGGGAACAGGCGACACTTGTACACAAAGGGGCACCGCGACAAAAGGAGCCTTAATCGAATTCATTCAACTTCAGACGCTTCAGGGGACATTAGCTTACCAGAGAATATTACAAAATTAGTCGACGAGTTGCAGTAATGAAGTCTAATAAGCTGCTGTCTTTTATTTTTGTTTTTTTTTCATTAACTAGCTGCGCCCCGCTGTTTCCCGGAATAAATAGTAACCTATGTGCTATTCTAAGTCCTAAAGAAACTACATACCAAATTCCATTAAAATCGGTTCGGTAGTTTTTGAGTGAAAGAGTAACAAACGTACATCCATACATTCTTACAAACTTCCGCGTTTATAATATTACTAGCTGCGCCCTGCGGTTTCACCCGCGGTTTTCCGAAAAAGCCTACGTGTTAATCCAAGGTATAAGCTATCTCCAGACCAAATTTCATCAAAATCCACTCAGTAGTTTTTGCGTGAAAGAGTAACAAACATACATCCATACATTCTTACAAACTTCCGCGTTTATAATATTACTAGCTGCGCCCTGCGGTTTCACCCGCGGTTTTCCGAAAAAGCCTATGTGTTAATGCAGAGTATAAGCTATCTCCAGACCAAATTTCATCAAAATCCACTCAGTAGTTTTTGCGCGTTTATAATATTAGTAGGAAGTAGGATTTACAAGTTTTAAATCTGAACTTTCTGATTATCGGATTCTGTCATAGCTTTTTTAAGGTTGCAGTGGCATCACGCACGGAGGAAATAGGACTTCCAGTCTTACTTTAAGCGATAAGACCGCCCATTGTACTATCATAGTTAAGGGCTGTGTTATTGTCTATTTCTTTAATTTGGTAAACAATAAAGAGTTTTTCTATTCTATTTTATTCTACTTTCTCAGTGGGGATTTTTTTTTATGGAACTTAGTTATGGGACAGGTCTAGTGGCAAGCGCAACGCCTGCCCATAACAATTGCACTGCATTGCGCTCATCACCTCGAGACATCAGATATTAAGTCTCATATGCCCAGTAATTTCGCTGGCTAGAATTCCCTTCCAACCGGAACACAGTAATGCATGCGCACTACTGGTCAGGTAGAATAACTGTTGGCAAAGCTGTACATGAGACTTCAAAATTACCTTTGCACCCTTTCATCGTATATCATAAGGCGCTACAGCCTTGGTTCGGCCTGGTCAAGAATTTGTCTCCAGATAAGTCTGTTGCCTCTGATACCGAACGTTTTCAGATCTTGTTCTACGCCCTTGTAGCCTTTCTCCTTCTATATATTTTATTGATCACCATGTTCTTCAACTTTTTCTTTCTATATAGACACCTCAGTTAGCTCCTAATCGTGAAAAGGAACATTTAAAATGACAGGGTTAGGCATTAGAGAAAATACTGTAAGTACTGGTAGTGGTAAGTCAGACACTTAACAATAAAAAAGTATAGATGACAAAGCACAACTTGTGGAGGGTTGAGTTACTTCCATGAGATAATTAAAAAAAATAAGCCTTTATTGCTGTTTTACACTTTTTCAATAAAAAAAATCATTGATTTAATTATCGGTGTTCGGCGCACTCTTTTCCGAAACAGCTTGTCCTTCGACAAAGACCTCCTCTAAAGATTTCCGTGTAATACCTCCAAACAAATCCGGTTTCTCAGAATGCTAATCTACACTTCCTTTTCAATCCTTCTGAATTCATCGATCGATGGCACCAAAGAAAACAATGGTTGTCAAATGCGAGCAAACTTAAACTAATTAACCAAACTACCCAATCTTGCCCTGTTTCAACTTAATAGTAGGACAGTAACTTGCCGACACTTGTCTACAGAAGCGCCGACACCGAGAGGTTTAATTGAAATACTTAATTGGATTCTTTAAGCGTTTGGTTTTTAAACAGTTTGAGGTGGTTAGCAGCTGGTGTCGGTGAATTACACCTATTTGAGGATAAATAAGAGAACAAGACTTTTGCAGAATTGAAGTTTATGTTACATACTCTCTCTAGGAGAGAAGGCCCGAGTCTCAGCAGTGGAAACGTAATGGGCTGATGATGATGACGAAAAAAACTAACATGACGTATCATTTTTAGGGTTCCGTACCCATAGAGTAAACGGGACCCTATTACTATGACTCCGCTGTCCGTCCATCTGTCTGTCTGTCTGTCCGACTGTCACCAGGCTGTATCTCATGAACCGTGATAGTTAGACAGTTGAAATTTTCACAGATGATGTATTTCTGTTCCCGCTATTACAACAAATACTTAAAAACAGAATAAAATAAATATTTAAGGGAGCACCCATACAACAGACGTAATTTTTTTGCTCGTTTTTATAGATAATGGTATGAAACCCTTCGTGCGCGAGTCCGACTCGCTTTTGGCTTGTTTTTCAGTATGTTTCTGTTTATTTCTTGCTTAATAACAGCCAACAACCTCTGTGGCCCCGCACCACTGACTTTCTTAAGTTATGTGCGGATTTAACACTCGCTCTAAAAACGGTGAAGGAAAACATCGTGAGGAAACCGGCATGTCCAAGAATTTTCCACAAAAGTCAAGGACATGTGACATCCACCAACCCGCACTGGGCCAGCGTGGTGGATTATGGCCCATACTCTCTCTATGAGAGAAGGCCCGTGTCCCAGCAGTGGGAACGTGATGGGCTGATGATGATGATGAACCTCTGTAGTGGTTGGGCAGGTAGGCTCAAATCTCATACACCACTGAGGTTGCGGGTTCAATTCCTGCGACAGGACAAATGTTTGTGCACAGAGAAAAAAGCGCAAGCATTTGTTTCGTATCCAGGCGTTCTGGGACTATGGTTCTCGTTCATACAGAAAATCCTAGTTAGTCTGGGACCTATCATTACGAACGAATTCTACAAGACCAATCTTAATAAATATTTTTGCAACTGATTCCACTTTTGCCAGAAATTCAACCACCAAGCAGTAGTGTGCACACATTTTTGTGTTCCAGTTTGAAGGGCACTGTTTTAAGTAAAATTACTGGACGTTATGAGACTTAGGAACTATTATTATGTCAGGGTGACGAGCGCAGTACAGCGCTGGTCAAGAGTTTGCGGAACAGTGCGGTTTTGTTGGCTCTGTTATTTCTGGGTGGTGTTGCAACTATTATAAACAGGCTTGTTGCTTACTATCCAGTGAACGACCAGCTCGTCACACCACTTAGTTACATAAAAAGTCGTGGCGTTTAACATCAGGTAGTTTCGTTAAAGCCGTAGGGCAACGTCATTTAAAAACATAGCACACCAAGCATCGTGACTCGTCAATCTGCAAAATTACAAAACGTGCCTTAAATCAGCACGCCAAGCACGCACCTGCCAAATAATATTATCTTCAAATAATATTTCAAAATCCTTGATGAAGGCCAATTCGTATGCATCATACGCCGTGTTTACCCTTTCTGTTGAAACAGGGGTTCGGGGGAAAAAGAAATACATTCTTATCTCTGGAGTGTCAGATAACATGTTCTAGCATTAAGTACGACCCACGATGACTGGTACTGCTACATCAGTAAAGTAAGTGAAATAAACCTAGATTTAGACGAATGTAACTTATAATAAATCTTAGAGTTGGTTTCGACCGTTTCCTGTACTAAAGGAAAGGTCCTAAGTTCAAATTTTCGCTGCGGCGAAATATTTTGCATACCTAAAAAGTATGTCGAAACTATCGCCATTTATGAGTTACTAGATGCGCCCCGCAGATTCACCCGGTATAAAAAGTAGCCTATGTCCTTTTCCAGGGCCAAAAGTATGTACATACTAAATTTTATTAAAATTTGTTCAGTAGTTGTTGCGTGATTGAGTAACAAACATCCATCCATCTAAGCGAATTACAGTAAACAAAAATTTTAAAAAGCCCCCGACACAAAAAATCTATAAAAACTTAAACACAGCTGAACCGATTTTGATATAACATGTCTAAGAACCACCGCTAGAAAACCTGCTTTCAAATAAAAAACCGCATCTAAATCGGTTCACCCGTTTAAAAGCAACGGTGCTGCAGACAGACACACAGTGGTCAAACTTATAACACCCCTCCTTTTTGCGTCGGGGGTTAAAAAGGCATCTGGGTGGCACTGCAATTGTTAATGCAAAAATTGGATAAACCTATCGTCAAAGGCTACTAATGTAAACACACCACTAAAATCTACAGATCAAGTATAAAGAACACGTTTCCAAAGCCATTCCGTTTGTTTTAAAACTTTAGACGTAACGATTGCAACACAAATCGAAACAGAACTAAGTTTTAATTAAATTTTGAACCTTCCCAGCGTTGCAAGTTTTTCCATACTCGATCCGCACACACAATACAATACAATGACTAACAAACACAACACAATACAATAGCATTGTTTATTTTTAGATTAAGCGGAACGATGCAAAACTGCAGCTATTTCTACGTCAAGTTTTGTAATAATTTTGCGACATGTAGGCTGTTCTTGTTGGCTCTGAAAACTCATTTTCATTCCATTTAGTAAGTAATCTTTAATTAGCCTAACATGCATAGGTTGCGAGTTCAATTCCCGTTACAGGACAAGCAGTAGTGCGGAAGCATTACTGTTCCGGTTTCATTGTAGCCAGTGAAATTGCTGGGTATATGAGACTTAATATTTGATGTCTCGGGGTAACTTAATTATTATTCCTACCCTATTTGTAAGCCTTACAATAAGTTTCCGAGTGCTCTGATATTAAATTTTTTTGTACCAACATTTCTAAATGAATAAACACATTAATATTATTAATAATAAGCGCAATGCAATGCTACACTGTACTTTTTAGAGTTTTAAAAGTTTGGATGGCAATGAAATTGTTATGGGCAGGCGTGACGCTTACCACTGATGATAAGACGAGCAAGTCAATTCGCTCAGGCAAGCGATTTGCTCGTCTCATCTATACTCAGTTCCATAAAAATAAAACATGTTATGAACAAATAAAAAATACTATGTATTTATTTGTATCGTGTCTGGGTGTTGTGGGACATGGTCTTTGTAGTTTCTGGTTCTCTAGATACAGTTGATCCCAGTTACGGCCCAAGACTTAATTTATCGTGACAGAAGGGTCATCACCATCAGCTCATCATGTACCCACTGCTGGGACATGGGCCTTCTCTCATAGATAGAGTAGTAAGGGCCATAATCCACCACGCTGGCCCAGTGCAGGTTGGTGGATGTCACATATCCTTGAATTTTCGTGATTATTTCTCGAACTGTTTTTAGAGCAAGTGTTAAATCCGCACATAACTTAAGAAAGCCAGAGTGCGGGGCCAGCGGGATTCGAAATCGGGTGCGTCGGATCGAAAGTCAGACGTGCTCCCACTGAGCCACACTCGCTCTTGATGTCAGACAGAAGGGTGTTTTTGTGACACAGCATGAAAAGTTGGATTGGCCAACTCACTCCAATCCTTCCTCAAAACTAATCCGCTACAGTACTAACCAAGTTACTGCAACAATAACCGTCCTCGTCCGTGTCCGCTCCAGTTTCAAGCCAACTTATTGTTGCAGCTCAACGCTTAGAAACAAACCTGCGATGGTGAGTGAAAACTTTAACTCACTGCAGCGAGATAAGATTACTAATGAAGTTACGATGAGACAGGACAAGCTGTCTTCGCTCCTTCGAGTACGATTAGATTATGTTAGAGTAGCCCCTTTAACTTTAATGACCCTTTTGCAAGTAGCAAGGAAGCTTGTAAATGCACTTGGAATAGGTTTTACTTACATATTATTGAATTCTCTTTTTCGTACATTGTATTAGTGCCCACTAGTAAAACGTGGAGTAGTTCCTATAGAGTCCATGTTATCTAATTTCACGTTTATAAAATGCCCATCGAATCCCAAAAATTGTAACTGGACAAGTCTGCCGCATGTCGAACGAGCTAAACTTACCACAGAGTGAGTCCCACACAACGTCAGACGACAACGCGGCAGGCCCAGACGGAGATGCCGGGATGAGACAGACTCTTACTAGAAGGATTGGCCGCAAAAAACATTAAACCGTGAGGAATGGAAATAGAGAGGCCTTTGCGCTGCAGTGAGACGACCACGACTAAAAATAAAAATAAATAAAAGAAGAACCCAAAATGATTAAGATAATTGATAAGCCATGCAATAGGGTAGACAAATGGGAATCTGTAGACATGAGAAACTGTAGACATAGGAATCTGTAGAAGTGGGATATTATAGAAATGGATACCCCTTTCTATAATTTCCATCAATGGATTCTACCATGGTCGAAACCAGTGATTTGAGACTGTATGTACCTAAGCACTGAAGTCATAAAGGCATGGATACTTGTGTGAGGGTAAGTCCAAATAATGCATATGTGTTATAAGCTTGCGTGCTTTGATTACTTGTATGTGTGTTGATGTGTTTGTTACTTCTTCACGCTGTAACGGCTCAACGGGAGTGAAATTTGGAATGATGACAGCTTATACCCTGGATTAATACATAGACTACTTTTTATTCCGGAAAACTGCGTGTGAAACCACTGGGCGCAGCTAGTAAGAATATAACAAAAGAAACATCCACAGCCTCAAGTCAACCAATGGGCTCTACCTCAGTGCTTTTATGGCATTAAAAGTTCTGGATGGCACTGCAATTTTTATGGATAAGCGTGGCGCTGACTATCAGGCGAACAACTTGCTCCTCTCATCACTCAGTTAAATACAAAGAACCATTAACATTCACCTTTGTTAGGAAGATATACATCTAACACAACTTAGAAATCAATTTTATGAATAGTAAACCCTCCATATGCAACGCAGAAAGATGTTCCTCGGCAGTTCCATTTTCCAAAGTAAACATTAACTTTCTCGACTCAGCAACAAGATATTACCGAGGCGAACTAGTAACTGTAACGTGCAAAATGTTCAAATGTGTATTAGATATAGTTGAATTGCTGGGATACATGGAAGCACTCTTCGTCAGTCACTACTTCACGTTACTGAAAACTGAAGGATTCCCTTAATATATTATATCCTTCTGATATTATAAATGAAAGCTTTTAAAGATGGATAGATTTGTAACTCAATCACACAATAACTACTGAACAAATTTTGAAAAAATTTGGTATTTAGGTCCTGGAAAAGGACAAAGGACATTTTTATCCCGGTAAACCACGGAGTGCAACTAGTTAATAATAAATACTTTTTTGTATATATTCGTAAAATATTACTATATTATTTTTTATTTTTAACCAGTTCAAAAAAGGAGAAGATTCTCAATTCAATTAAATTTTTATAATGTTTGTTACCTCAGTACTCCGTCATTTATTAACCGATTTGGAAAATTCTGCGTTGGGTTCAGAATAGCTACCAAGTAGTCCCACATAAATTTCATCGATATTCAACCTTGGATTTTGAAGATACATCAGAATAGGGGATCGGACAGTAATCGAGAAAATATCTAAAATGTAGTTGGAACGAATGTTCGTCGAACCAGAAAGATCATTCAATCAATATTTTTGTGAAATAATAATGATTTATATTTTTAAATCAATAAATAAAATCTAATAATTCTGACATTTTTAATCTGTTCTTCATCTCAAACGAAACAACAATCACAGCGCATGACGTCATTTGAAGGTTTCTCCCGATTCCTTTCACGTGTTCCACCTCACCTCCTGCTCCACTTCATACCAGTTATCTTCGTCAAAATAAGGTCTAAATCACCTCGCAATCTTTTTCTGGTTCAGCCTTGCCGTCTTTGTGCCTTTTCAGAGATCCATTGTGTGGAAACGTTTGTCCAGCGGTCAGGAAGCATACGGCGTGACCCGCTCAATACTATTTGAGGCTGGCAATCTTATTGCCTACATCTGTTATACCTGTTTTGGTCGTATTTTATCTAAAAATGTAGGTATACAAAATATCTACTCGAAAAATGCATGGAACATTCCGCTTCTGCCAAGTACCCAACTGGCCCATAAGAAAAAGAATATTGTAAAAACAAACATAAAACATTGTAACAAAAGTTCTAAAAAAAAATGCCCTTCAGTTTCTTGCCGTATCTTCTGAGTAGTGGTTCTTTGTCCGATACGGTGGTAGAGTCATTGTAGTAAATGACGTTCATAAGTGCGTCTGTGATGCCAAACATGAATAAAGAACTTTTGGACTTTTTTTGAACTTTGAAAGAAGAAGAAAACTGATTTAAATAAGCTCAGAGCAAAATAAATGACGTTTCTCAAACACTCATATGAGCTCTAAAACTCTTGCGTCGTTAAATGCCAGTGCAGCTATTGCAAATGTGATTGCAGTTGAGCAGTTCCCTACACTTGTTGCTGTTTAGTCGAGGAAATGGAGCTTCCGGTTAAAATGTTTCGGTAAAGGAGAAACTCGGCCGCGGGCCAAATCTTCAAGGGTGGCCTTTTAAATTGGTGTTCCGAGATGTGCAACTTTTTTGTTTATCGAAGAAATGAATGTTGGACATATCTCATTATCCTTACAATACTGATGTCTGTTCGCGTAGAATTTGGTTTTTAGCTGTTCACTAATAAACTGTTCGTTTGTCCGGTATGAAAAGTATCCTATGTCCTATGGCAGGACCAACAGTATCTATGTACATACCAACTTTATCAAAATCCGTTTAGTCGTTGAAACTAAGTGGCAACAAACACACATATGTGACTTTTATAAAATTTGTTAGATCTACACTAAAATTAGTAAACTCGCCCTGATAAAGAGCATCGGACATCGGCATGCATCAAACCTAGGTCGACTAATTCGACAAACTAGGTGCGTCCTAGGCGTTTTAATTTTTTTAACGCTTAATAGATCTTTGTTTGGCCACTATCACGCCTGATGTGAAGCGATGATGTGGTCTAAGATGGAGTACATAGATCTAGAAAGAGACGGCAGTTGAGCGGCTGCTCGGACCCGTCTCCCCGATGATTCACCGAAAATCATTTCGGCTTTGTTCGGTGGGTGATATTACAACCACGGCCAGAGCTTACCAAATATCTTATAATGAACCAAACTCATAACTTTCTTATTAAGATGAATATATGAATATCTACCTAAATATGGTGCATCATCATTTCATCACACAATACAATACAAAAATGCTTTATTGTACACCACAAAGAATAACAAGTTGCAGAAATGGGCTTAAAAACTACATACACAATATTTAATTTAAAGAAAATTATGAAGGATGACAACAAAACCACTGGATGAAAACAACTCGAAGTAGAAATTCTAACTCAAGGCGATGTTCAAATGCCAAAATAGTATCAACGCCTAATGCATATTTTAAGATTGGAAGTATAAAGCTGTTTCGTCTGTCAATAAAATTACTTGAAGTTACACGATTGAGTGTAAAATTCATGGAAACCTTTCCTTTCCGCAAACATCGCACCTACGGGAAAGGAATCCACAAAATATGACCGCGTGTCCCTATATATTTGACGTGACAGCGTGACAGTCAGGAGAAATGACGGAGACGTGCCAACGCCGTCGGCAAGCGGAATTGGCGCCGTCACGTGAGCTTTGACGATTCACAGTAAATGGATGACGAATTTGGTCTCTCAATTCGCGTTACAAATTGTAACATTTGGAACATGGCTCCAGTAAAACAATATAATAAAAAACGCTTTATTGCACACCAAGTAAAAAGAATCGATAGGTACATGAAAACAACTAACAAACTAAAGTAGAATGGCGGACATATCGCAAAAAGCAATCTATTTCAGTCAAGCTTTGGATGGAGTTAACGAACGGAGTGAAAGAGGTCGGCGGTACGAGTATAAATAAAAATAATATATATATATAAAAGACATTCTAAGTTACTTCTATATGTGATGATGATGATGCATTTCTAATCGTTTCCGGCTACGGCGACTGACTAACGTTAGGTTACTGTACGTTTTAATGCACTCACATGACTGACGTACCCAATGACTTCTATATGTGTAAGGTCATCGAAAGCTGGGTTCTTATCCCGTCTGGAGTCGTTTTGGATACCTTAGCTAAAATTTTAGAAGGTTTCATTTGATCATTAAGTACCTACTTTCATGTGTGAGTATGAGCCAACCATAGTGTCGGCACAGATTACTAAATAAGTGTTGGTAAAAATAAATATTCATTTGGATTTAGTTTTTCCTATAGCAGAGTGCAATGGTGCTGCAAAAAATAAAGCAGAAGGTGGTAAATTAAAAAACTAAATTTGTTGGAGTTACAGACCGCCTAAAGGCCTCCGAGGTGGCCTAATGACTGTTCTATCCTAAGACGACAACCGGGACCGACGACGGTTGAACGTGCTCTCGGCGGAAGCACAGAACGCTCAGATGTAAATACCACACATACATTCACTCATCCAAATGCTGACCCCTCCAAACGTTGTGTTTGTTGCTAGCAAATCTGGCTTAACGAAGTAATCTAGAAAAGCCATATTTTTTAAATAATTTTATTATAGAGATATAATTTGTAAAGTATAGTCGCCTACACTAAGATGTATACACAAATAATTTTCAAAATGATGTCACAGTTTTAAATTTTATAAAAATGTACGCGACAAAATTCGCAAAAATTATGTAACCATGCTTTTGTGTCATAATGTAATACATTTTCAATAAAATAATGTAAACCACACTAAGTCAGACACATTTATCTCAGATACATTTATGATGCATAAATGTATCTGAGATGCGAATTTTGCGAATTTTGTTGTGTACATTTTTATTAAATTTAAAACAGTGACATCATTTAGAAAATTATTTGTGTATAGGTACATCTTAGTACAGGCGACTATACATATAATTTTAATCTTACCGTGCTTTGCTATGTGATAACGTCGAATTTGGCACGCCGCCACAGAATCAATTATGGAAAATACGTGTAGACCTTTGACAGGTAAGGTTGCGATGTAGCAGGCTCATTACTTGATGCAAAGGCGATTTTATGCACGACTGGAGTTAGAGAAACTATGAAGGTATATAAATATAATTTGTTTATTATGTTCCTTTACGTCAGCCGCATGTCTGTCGAATTTTGGGCCAAAAGAACAACCGAATGGGTTCCCAACAATGGACGCAGACAACGCGGCAGACCAAGACGTAGATGGAGAGACGAGCTAGATGCATTCCTGTTAGATTGGCCAATTCTATCTCAAAACCGCGAGAAATGGAAGGAAAGTAGGGAAACCTTTGCCCTGCAGTAGGACAATATAGGCTGAATATAATAATAATAATGTTCCTTTAAGGCTAGGCCGTAGTAATAAATTATGATATGATAAGGTCCTTAATAATTAAATCCTTACCTTCTTTTTTTTAAATATAACAACGAGACGAATGTCGTTCACATGATGGTAAGCGCCACGATTGCGTATAAAAATTGCAGTGCCACTCAGAACTTCCAATATCATGAAATGTATTTTATAGCACTGCATGCGTTCATCACTCCGAGACGTCAGGTATTAGTCAAAATTGAAAAAACATAACCTTATTGTGGCTGAAAAAAAAGGTAAGCATGTCTACCCATTTCTTTCCCATACTCAAACTCATTTACTATCCACATACAAATAAGGGATCATACTTTTATAATAATAAATCATTAAATTATTACCTCTCGCAATACGTACATTCTTAGTGGTAGAGATATTAGGAATAAACTTAAAGCTAATACCTAGAGACTGGTACCTGAGGTAGGTTCTGAAGAACCTGTATCTAAATACAATCTTACCGATATTAAAAAATAATAAATTTCAGACTAATTTTATCCATATATTGTTAGTAACAAAGATCTTAAAAACTACGTTAGTAGAACATTGCAATTAATTGTATTTCAATAAATTAAATTAAATAAAAAAAATTAATTAAAATTTAATTGTCACTTTGTGGAGACATGCAGTTGCCTTAACCTCCCCAGTAATGCTGACTCCGGTCTCTCAGCAATAAACAATTGTCTTTCCGAATTCATTTCAGATGTAAACAAACCGGTACTCGATTTAAAAAAAAATGGTATTGCACATGCAGTCAAATATAAAACAATAATAACAAAAATCCCCAGTCCAAAGACATTTGACGTGACAAAACGTAAAAGGACGTGACAGACCGCGAATGATGGAAACGTGCCAAAAAATCACACGATGGAGCTGTCAACTGAACTGGTATTCGTGTCACCGATTTTTGACAATTCAAATCTGATGTCGAGGTCGAGACTCGAGGTCGAGTAGGAAGGAGCGTCGACTTTTGAGGTGTCACTTTTATGATGAGCAAATGTGGTGTCGGTTTGCATCTAAATCAAAGCAGATTTTTAATAATTCCAACCATATTCCCGTCATCTTTTGGAGACAATGCTGTTGGACTCCACTTATACCAATTATTGTCTTTTTTTTTAAATGAAATGTAATGAAATCATTTATTTGCAATACATGTTGGTTGTTAATTTAAATATGATTAGATCCGAAACACATAGTCAATTAATAGTCATATTAATAAGTGACATGCAAATATAAAAACATAAAATAACTGTTTAATAACATTTATAAGTAAATTACATTATTATTATATTTAATTTACAATGTCAAACATAAAATTATACACAATTGAATTAATTTACATAATATGGATTTGATTGCAATAATATGTCAATAGTATATAATAAAATATAGTAAGTAATATCAATCAAATCATATCAGTCTGGGTATAACTTATATGCTGGTGTGCGATTTTTTAAAAAAGTCTGTCTTGGAGTATAGGTTCTTTTCCAAAAGCCATTTTTTAAGTTCTCTTAAAAATTTATTTGTTGGCAAGTCTTTAATGGCATCTGGTAAGGCGTTAAATATTCGTCCACACATCGCATAACAATTATTTTTGTACAATGTTGTATTAGGAACCTTTGGTTTGGTTTTCTATTGAGAATTGGCTTGTGTATGACCACTATGTCACCTGATGGTAAGCGACGATGCGTTCGACGATCTAGCACGCTTGCCAAGATAGTACCTCTTCACTCGACACTTGAAGATTCCTAGATTGTAGCTACCGGGAAAAACTGAATCTGGCAGGGAGTTCCACTCGTTAGCAGTGCGCATAATAAAAGTGGAAGCGAAGCGCTTAGTGCGCGCAGGAGGAATGTCCACCATGAAACGGCGGCGTATTGCCGTACGTCTTGTAGTCCGATGATAAAACGGTCTTCCCTTCACTTCGAATGTAACTGAATACCTTTAGTTGTAGCTCTTATAAAGCTTATACTAGACTATATTATATATAACAGGAGACAGACAGATAGTTTTCCAGCGAAATTACTGGGCATATGAGACTTAATATCTGATGTTTCGGGGTGATGAGCGCAATGCAGTGCTACGCAATGCTTTTTATGGTATTAAAAGGTCTGGGTGGCACTGCAACTGTTATGGGTAAGCGTGGCGCTTAAGATCAGGCGAAAGAATCGTCAGTATCATCACTTAGTTCCATAAAAATCCATCCGTTTTCTTATTCGTGAAGAAGCAAATTAGAGCATGTCTGTTGGACTTTTGGTTGGAGTAACATTGGTCCGTCCCCCGGACCATTTTAGCCTTTAAGTTTTAAACTTTATAATTTTAATTGACACTGACTAAAAGCACAAACCGTGCGTAGCCAAAAACAACGAAACTAAAAACCGGCCAAGTGCGAGACCGGTTCGCGCACGAAGGGTTCCGTACGATTATCTATATAAACGGCAAACAAATGACGTTTGTTGTATGGAAGCCCCCTTAAATATTTATTTTATTCTGATTTTTAGTATTTTTTGTTATAGCGGCATTAGAAATAAATCATCTGTGAAAAAATTCAACTGTCTAACTATCACGGTTCATGAGATACAGCCTGGTGACAGACGGACGGACAGCGGAGTCTTAGTAATAGGGTCCCATTTTATCCTTTGGGTACGGAACCCTAAAAAGCACAATCTTCTACATTTACTGCTACTAAAATCGACACAAAAACGGCCCTAGATAAAATATCTTGATGTACCCATATCATATTTTGATATAGTCATAGAATACATTCGAGTAGAGATCTAATTCTATCAGTATTTCTAGGGCTTAGAAAGGAAAGGCGTTTGGTATCAAACGGAAATAACAGATTCCGGGGTTAGCAGTCTGCGGCAGCGGCGGTCAAGTTACGGCCCACTTAGATTTTATATGCGGCCCTAAACATAGCTCTTCATTTCTACATGTATATTTTTAACATAATATCTAAGCCTGCACTCGTTATTTAAGAAAATTGTGTTATAAGAATTTTGATAGAATTCGATATATAGTTAAATTACGGCCTGAAATAGAACTTAGAATACTTTCATCCCGGAAAAACGAATAGTTCCTTAAGGGACAACTATAAACCGTTTTTTTTTAATTATATCAATTACTAGCTGTTGCCTGCGACTTAGTACGCTTAGTTAAGTAATCTAACCTGTTCCCGACAATTTCCCATCTCACCCTAATCCCGCTCTTGATCCCGCTTCGCTCCTATCCCGATCCCGTCCCCATCCTATCCCTTCACTGTCCCACTCCTACAATGCCTCCTAAAGTGTTTTCTGTATATTTTGCGTGATTGAGTAACAAACATCCATACATCTAACCTCACAGAAAAAAATATTATGGTACAGAGTGATGAGACGAGAAAGTCGTTCACCTGATGGTAAGCGCCACGCCTGCCCAGAACAATTGCAGTGACACCCAGAACTTTTAATAGCATAAAAAGCAATGCGTAGCACTGCATTGCGCTCATCGCCTTGAGACATTAGATATTAAGACTCATATGCCAAGTAATTTCGCTACTACATTCGCGGCTACAAGAAACTCTATATCTAAAGGTTACTTTGTGGGCAATGCTAATGATGGACTACGCCGCCGGGACCAGCCTAAAAAAGTGGCTGCCTGCCCTATGTGGTAAGAATTTTCAAGTGTAGTGTTTCTAAAAGGTTAAGAAGGTATATGTTGCTCGAGAGATTGCTAGCGTTTTGTTTATTAAAAGCGTGTCAGAATTTAGTTTTCGACTAGAAATTAATTATTTTATAGAAACTAATTAATTAATTAATTTATAGAAGAAAATACAAAAACCGACTTCAAGACTATAGCTACCTATATTTATTATGTTTATTTTTTCATAAAGTGCTAATTCATTTTCGATAAAATTTACTTGAAACCACCTCTGAAATATAACAAACCAAACAAAAAAAGAATCAAAAAATACATTCATAATAATAGGCGGAGCAATCGCGTAACAAACATACAAAAATAAACACACAGTCGAACTGAACCTCCTCTTTCGAAGTTTCTTTCTCTTTGATGTCGGTTAAGAAACAACTTAAAATGTATAGAAATAGGCAGACGCAGACAACTCTTTTATTAAACACTAGCTGCTTCGCGCACTTTTACCCGCGTAGAATTTGGTTTATGATTGCTCCCTCGGGAACTGTTCGGTTTTCCAGGATGAAAAGTATCTTAAAGATGATAGAAAACATTTTATTGCACTTGAAAAGAGAAAAGAACATTCAGTTGGTAATACATAATTTCCTATAAGTCAACGGCCAAGGCGTGGAACTCTCTGCCGGCATCTGTGTTTCCGGATAGCTGTAATCTGGGTGTCTTTAAGACAAGACTGAACACTATAAATATAAACGGCTACACTCACGTTATGATTGTGTAGGAATAACTCCGACCAGGTTTCGGACAATTAGGGCGCAGACTGTCGTCTGCGCCGCGAATCCAAAGCGTAAACTCCCGGAAGAAGGACATCCTAATTGTCCGAAACCT
Organism: Petrophora chlorosata; assembly: GCA_951640565.1. Classification (NCBI taxonomy): domain Eukaryota; kingdom Metazoa; phylum Arthropoda; class Insecta; order Lepidoptera; family Geometridae; genus Petrophora; species Petrophora chlorosata. The sequence goes on from OX621191.1 coordinate 3,485,209, forward strand.
GGTCGGAGTTATTCCGACGATGATAATGAATATTTCGACTCACGATAGTTTCCCAACTTAAAGAGTGAACAGGTTTCTTCTAGGCGAGCGTGCTACATCTTTGACCGCATCGTCGCTTAACAACAGGTGAGATAGATATAAAGTACAATAGGCGGTCTTAATTAATAATTCATTTATTCATTGCATTCATGTACATTAACTTGTCATATAATATTGGTAGGTTAAATAACATGGTAGGTTTGGTACATGAGCCCTGTAAGGGCGTTTGCGAGAAGTACATTTAGTCATATTAGTGTATTTATTTTATTTAAGTCAGTTTACTGTCAGTGTCACGGAGTTGAGTCATTTTTATGCACATGCTTGTCTTATCGCTAAGCAGTCTCTTCCAGACAACCATAGGGTAAGGAAAGAAAAATTTTAAAGACGATAGTGTACAGTAATAAATTATTTTTCAAAAAAAACTAAACCGACTTCAAAACCACAAATGGCACTCAAAAGTAAAAAATAAATTAATATAATTATCATAAGCGCTACCCACTCATATATTTGAAGTCGGTGCCAGCCAAGTGTAATAGGTAGAAGATAAATACTATGTATATAGTAAGTACTACTTGTAGGTAGTATTTATCTACTACCTTTTAGACTTGGCTGGCACCGACTTCAAATATATGAGTGGGTAGCGCTTATGATAATTATATTAATTTATTTTTTACTTTTGAGTGCCATTTGTGGTTTTGAAGTCGGTTTAGTTTTTTTTGAAAAATAATTTATTTTACCCTTTTTAGTGAAAAACAAGTTTTAATTAAATTAATTCAAAAAGTTTTTAAAGACAAGCTTTTGTGATCTAGAAGCCACATCATGATGAAGTTTAAAACGGGCTATCACAATTAAATGCATGTACAAAAAAATTTCATGTCTGTCCTATATCTCTGTTGAAGAGTTCCCTCGCCGGAAGTCAATCCTGGGTGTATCTGCCATGTCATGATGGAATATAGAACAGGCTATTATGGTTAAATCCATTTACGAAATGTTGTGTCTGTACTATTCACCGTTGAGGAGTTCCCTCACCGGAAGTCAACCCTGGGTGAAGCAGGTGAAGCAGTCGATTACAAATCTCCACCTTTAGAAAGTTGGTTACGAAAAAAACAAGAACCGACTTGAAGATTAAACTTATATTTTTTGTTTTTGCTATTTTTTTCAAAAACTACTGAATGAATTTCGATAAAATTTATATGGGACCACCTTTGAAGTATTACCTACCAATCAAAAAAAGAATCATCGAAATCAATGCATAATTGGCGGAGAAATCGCGTAACAAACACACAAAAAAAAAATAAAAAAAAAAAAAAAAAACATACCGTCGACTTGTAAACCTCCTCCTTTTTGAAGTCGGTTAAAAAGTAGGACAATTATTAATTATCATACACTTAATTCTTATGTCCTATTTCAAGACCCAAAGTACCTGCATATCAAATTTCATTACAATCTATTCATTCGTTATGAAGTTAAGTTAACAATCACACACACGCCCTTACACACACGCACATCGCACACACATACAGACTTTCGCATTTATAATATCAGTAGGGTTTTAGTATTTCAACTTATACATATATACTTATAAACTTTATGGAGGACGTTGCGAAGTTTGAATCCAGCCTGAGGTCTAATTTTCCCTTTCTAAAAGTTTCACCTTATGTTTCCATCATACAGGATTTTGTAGGGAGGTATTATAATATCTGCCTCACTGCTCTAAAATATTTGCAACATGTTTATACATAGTTTTAATAGTCGGAACAGGCAAACAGTTCCGGATTTCGGTTAACCACAGAGAGTTCCTAAGCTATTATATTTGCACCAATATTCAAATAAACACGTCGAATTTTGTACAGTCAGCAGAAAAATCATAATTTTATTTTATTTTCATTTTCTTTATTTTGTTCGCCAACAGTGGTTACAATGTTTCTTGTGCTAAAGACAAAGATTACTTTAAAAAAAAAGACGTGTGGCACTCGGAGACTGCCGCGGTAAAGCTATTGCATAGCATTCGGAGTGGGGGGGTGTTAGGTTATTTTCGTTACGGAATTTCTGGATTCGGTCTCCACGCCAAGGCCCGCGATAGAAGCTATGCAATAGCTTAAAAATGCTAAATGCACTACCAATTAAAATTGAGTATGTAGATACTTTAGGACTTGGAATAGCACATAGACTACTTTTTATTCCGGAAAACCTCGGGTGGAACCGCGGGGCGCAGCTAGTATTATAAACACGAAAGTTTGTAAGAATGTATGGATGTATTTTTATTACTCTTTGACGCAAATACTACTGAAAGGATTTTGATGAAACTTTACAATAATATAGCTTATAACACAGAATACTAAGGGACAGAAGCATCACTCCGCAAAGAAATTTAAACAACGACTTTTGCTATGACGTAATAAAATTCAATTCAACTCGCGTAGCGCTGCATACCTACCAGTCATATTAACCTACAGAGCGCCTCTCTTTGCATTCTCATTGCATATTGTACTTTTCTTTTTCTTTTTGTGCTCGAATTTTTGCAAAGAATATTTGCAATTTTGTATGGGTCAATTATTTTACTCTTTTATTTTTAAGTGATTTAGCTAGTTACATTTTTTTTTTTAGTTTCAAATGTTAATTTAATTTAAGGCCCGGAGGATCTACGTAAGTGCCACTTCGGTCCGATTGAACATATATAAGACGCACTTTACGTGTATGAGAAGGGTATAATATTAAATTTATCTAAAGGTGTACTTATTGTTGCTACCGAGTGTACACGTGAAACACGCTGAAAACTGGAAAGCCGCAGATATTCATTAGTATTATTGGAATTGTAACATGTATAGTAGAGACAGTTGTTAATTTTAACAAAAATAGTTTCGGAGAGAAGAAAAAAGACGTGTGGCACTCGGAGACTGCCGCGGTAAAGCTATTGCATAGCATTCGGAGTGGGGGTGTTAGGTTATTTTCGTTACGGAATTTCTGGATTTGGTCTTCACACTCAAGGCCTGCGATAGAAGCTATGCAATAGCTTAAAAATTAAATTACTTGGGCAAAGAACCTACATCTTCAAAATACCACCCCGACGCCTTAACCACTAAGCCACCGAGCTATTTGCTCAAGCAACGATTTCTCCTATTCAAATATGATAAACCCTGTTTCGAATTTCATAGTATTATATTTTGATACACATAATTTGATACGTACATTCTTAAGCAAGAACTGCATTGACTGCGTTGCCCCTCATTTTTTGAACATAACAGGTGCGGTTTTTTATTTCCTTTTCTTGGTATGCGGAAAAAGAGCAATTCGCATCAAGTGGTACCAGTTCGCAGTCACGCTAACGTCGCGGGAAATGGCAAGGAAGCCGCAAAAATTACTAAAAAATGCAGTTGTAAATTATAATTCAAGTTTCGATATACTTCTTTTTTCTAGAGAATGCCTAATTTCTAAACTTTTTTAATGACTGGATATAAAACCTTTTTTGGACAAATTACTATATTCCCTTGTTAATGGGTATCGTGAAAATGGCGATGTATTTGTGTAAGTTGATGCCAAATACAAGCTTTTCACCTGTTTCCTTCCCTCCTTAACAAGGGGTAAGAAATAGGCATATAGCAGCAGCGTGCATTCATATTACACCCGGAATAGGGACAGAAAGTTTGTCCCTATTCCGTCTGTCCAAAAAAGGCTGTACCTCGTACACTTACTAAGTCTTCTAAGACATCGCATGTTATTTTATTTTTATTTTGTTTATTTATGGTTTACCAACAATTATTACATTAGTACATACTTTAATAAATATTCAATAAATATAATTGCTAAACGCATATGGGCCCAACTATATACAAAAAGCTACCGGACCAGATCACCGCAGCTCCAAGTTTGAGCTGCTTTAAATCTCGTCTGAAAAGGTGGCTTATCGAGAATACGTTCTACAGCTTCGAAGAATTTGTAGAACATATATTATGTCTATTATTGAATTTTATGACTTTATACGTAGTGACATTGAATGTTGTATAAATAATTGTACATTGTTTAATTTGTTACATTGTAATATAAAAATTATTATTTTATTTTAAATCTGACTTGTATTAATCTATATAATAAAAGAACAGGGTTTTTTTCTACAATCATCGCACAGCCGAAACCGCTTAACATAGCAACCTGAAATTTGGACCACGTACTTTACAAGTAATGAAGGCGTCATTTAAGAACGGATTTTTCGAAATTTGACCTTTAAGTGGGTCAAATGGGGTCATAAAGGATGTATGGGGAAAAAAAATTCTTTTGTCGCACGGTCACGAAACTTTGGCAGTATACTATGCAAAAGAAATAAAAGAGCACGTGTATCACAGTTTTTTGAAAATCAACCCTTAAGGGGGGTTTAGTGTGGTTTTTTAGATTGGAATGCGGAAACTATAATGTATGCTACGGTGATTGTTTCTTGACCAATAGTTATCAAATTTTGCGGGAGCATTAAGCATCTAAATACTAGGAACTTATTTTCGGCATTTTTCGAAATTCGACCCCTAAGGTCATTTATTGGGGTCGCAAATTTTCCATGGTGTATGTTTTTTTAGTAAAGTTATGAAACTTAGTCAATTGACTAAACATAAAAATATAAAAATATATTTTCAGTAATTTTTAAAAAATCAACCCTTAAGGTCATTAAATAGGGCCGCAAAGTTTGTATGGACTAGGAGTTTTTATTAGTGGGACACTGTAGCTACAGTAAAGAAATAGGGTAAATCAACTAAGTTTGATCAAGCTTAAAAAATAGTTTTCAGCGTTTTTCAAAAATCAACCCCTAACAGGGTTAAACGTGGTGGTAAAGTTTACATAAAAAATCTTTGTTTATAGCGATGAAACTTGGTACACACACCTAACAAATATTATTAAAAGGTGATTTACAATTTTGGAAAATCATCCCTTAAAAGATTTAAACAGGGTGGAAAGTGAAGATTATTATTTTTAAGCTACAGCGATGAAATGTGGTACACGTACTAAGCCAATGAAATTATATATACGTATTTAACCATTTTTTTGAAAATCATCCCCTAACAAGCCTAAGCGGGGTGGTAAAGTTTGTATAGAAAATCTTTGTTTATGAAGTTTCGTGGCTATGATAAAACTTGGTTAAAGAAGATAATTAACACGTGATTAACTATTTTTGAAAATCATCCCTTAACAGGGTTCAACAGGGTGGAAAGTGAAGATTATTATTTTTAAGCTACAACGATGAAATGTGGTATACGTGCTTAGCCATTGAAATTATAGATATGTATTTCACATTTTTTTTAATCATCCCCCGACATGCCTAAGCGGGGTGGTAAAGTTTGTATAGAAAATCTTTTTTATTTATGAAGTTTGTGGTTTTGATGAAACTTGGGACATAAACTAAGAAAAAAAAAGATAATTAAAACGTGAAGCACAATTTTTTAAAAATCTACCCCTAATTAGGTAAAATAAGGGTGAAATGTAATTATATTTTTTTAAAGCTACGACGATGAAGTTCGGTTCATTTACTCAGACAGATAAATTTTAAGCACGTCTTTCACCATTTTGCTGAAATCATCCCCAAACCAGTTCAAACGAGGTGGTTAAGTTTAAATGAAGAATCTTTGTTCATAAAGTTATGGCAATTAAATTTAGTACACAGAGTAAGCACAAGAAATAAATTTAAACGTAATTCGCCATTTTTTGAAATCATCCTCTAACAAGGTTAAACAGGGTGGAAAGTATCAAATTTTTTTTAATGCTACAATGTTGAAATTTACTATAAGTACTCAGCCAATAAAATTATAAACACTTATTTCACCATGTCTTGAAATCATCCCCTAATAGGGTTATACAGAGTGGTAAAGTTTGTGTGGAGAATTTTTGTTTATGAAGTTGTAGCAATGAAATTTCGTATACAGACCAAACAAAAGCAATAAATTAAAACGAAACTCGCTATATTAATTAACCTCTAAAAACGTTAAACAAGGTGGATAATAATTTTTTTTCTAAACCAATGATTTTGAAATTCGGTACGTATATACTAATCGAAGATACTATACGCACATGTTTCACTACTTTTTAAACATCTTAAAAGGTCTAAACGGGATGGCAAATATTTGTGTGGAAAACCTTTGTTTGTAAGGTAAAAGCGAAACTTTGTATTATAGACTAGGCAAAATAAATGATTTCTAACGTTATGCAGTTTTTTGCAATTTCCTTATTCGTACAGGATTTTAATAGACTTTTAAAATGCAACATTCAGAAAAATAAGAAATACTAAAGGTGTAGTCAATCGAAGATTTACAAATATTCAGCAACTTTTGTCATTGACCGTACGTGTCGCAGGGAAATGAGGATATCTGGGATTTCGCGATATTCCTAGGGATACGACAAAATCATGGTATAATCATATATGGTAAGGACCACTTCTCCGCGGTCCGACTAGCATTTACCCCTAGAGTGTATATAAAAAGCGCGGAGCCAGGAGCTCGCGAGGAGTTCCTGAGCAGAACGAGTGCGCAAGGCCAGAACGAAGCGAGGGGGAGAGGTGGCGAGCGTAGCGAGCCGGCGACCTCCCGAGTGGAGTGATGGTCGAGTGCGCGAGTGAAGCGAAGGGATGACGAAGCGAGAGTTCTGGCGAGAGCCTATTTATTAAAACTGTACGTCGTATCCCTAGAGATTTCGAGAAATCCCTGGTATCCTCATTTCCCTGCGACATACAATATTTTTTCTGGAGCTACGACGATTGACTTTTGGCCAAAATACTTACATATACTTAATCGTGAAAAAAACTATTGACACATGTATTATTACGATTGTTTTGAATACCATCCCCTGATAGATTTAAACGGATGGTAAAAATTTGTAAAGAAAATATATGTTTATAATGTAAGTATTCTGTCTATTTAAAACGAGATAAGAGCTGAAAGAGATCGGAATAGAAACGAGATGAATTCGGGTTAGGATTGGGATAGAAGCAGGACAAAATCGGCATAGAAGCGAGAGCAGCCGGAAATAGCCAGGAGCAAAATGAATGATTTTATTAAGCGTACAAAGTCGCGGGCAACAGCTATGTATATGTAAATAGGAGATTGAGGTTTCAAAGATTTCTGTAACTCAGGCTTCATGTATGTACATGGCGCCGGACCGGCGCTGCCGCCGCACCGCAAACTCATGTAAATGATTACAAACCCGGACCGAGACCACGTGCGCCGCACCGTCCGTCCGTTTGTACGTATTACTGGTATTACGAATCGTAAAGGGTCCGTGGCGGTTCCCCCCCGACGTTTCATTTCCACCCGGTTTCTATAGTCTGTAATATGTTTCAAACTACTACGCTAGCGTTTTGTACGTTTGATACTTGGGCAAAAAACTATAAACACATGACTCACAAATGAAGTTAGGGCCGAAAAATTTGGTAATTATATCGGGACCGGAGTGGGATTACAAAGGGACAAAAAGGGGATGATAACGGTATAGGAGGGGAACTATAACACGGTAGGAGGTTCGCTAGGGAGGACGATAAAGGGTTAGGATCGGAATATGATTGGTAGCAGAGTAGGACGATAATGATATAGGAGCGGGACGGAATCAGGACCAGAGCATTACGGTAACGCTATAGGAGTGGAAAGATAACGGAGTGGGAGTGGGAAGGTAACAGAACAGAAGCGGTAAGGTACGGGAACGAGATAGGAGCGAGACGGGAACTGGAATGTGAATATGATGGGACGAAAAATGTTCGGATGCAGGATGAATACTCCACTACGCGGACGAAGTCGCGGGCATCAGCTAGTGATACCAATAAATTGAATATGATTAGGTTTTTTATGCCGCTGGCAAAGAGACAGCAAGTCATTCGCCTGGTCATAAACGCTACGTTTACCTATGATAATGTCAGTGCCACTAGGAACTTTTAATACCATGAAAAATACCTAACACCTATATAATAAATAAGTGTGTGTGTAAGAATTTCTCCCCTTAGCCCGCGACGGTCGTAACCATGCATAAGTAATGGGTTCGTGCCACTTATGACAAACTAGCTGCGTCCCGCGGTTTTATCTACGTATAAAAAGTATGTGATGTGTTATTCGAGGGCCTGCAGTACGAGTATCACTATACCAAACATCAAAATCCGTTTAGGCGTTGCGGCGTGAAGGGGGAACATACACACATGCATACACAAACTTTTCATTTATAATATTAGTGTGATTAGTGTAATAATAATATTAGTGTAATAGTGTAATGTTAGCGTTATTAGTGTAATATTAGTGTAATCAGTGTAATATTAGTGTAATCAGTGTAATAATAGTGTAATCAGTGTAATGCAATGGAATCAGGCGTGACGTTGCGGAAATTCATCTCAAAACTGAAACGCAATGAAAATATATAGTGTAATCCCGCTGAATATTATGTAGGTTGTTGTTAGTTCCTCACAACAACACTCTTTGTACGACACGTGTTTTGCCGTCTGCACGAGGCATCATCAGGTGTCGACTCGCCGAACGTTAGAACGAGAGTAACGTAATCAGTGTAATATTAGCGTGATTAGTGTACTATTAGTGTAATTAGTGTAATAGTGTAATATCAGTGTGATGTGATTAGTGTGATTTTGGTATTTGTCTGAACTTAAACAACTGTAGTAAGTATGTTGGATATTTGTATCAACGGCGGTATTTAATCTGGCAGCTATTGTGTATTTCGCACTTTCATGTGGTCACACCTTAACACACCCGGGTTCGGGCAAAACTCTGGAATTGTTTTCAATTTCAATATTTACTGACTGAAACAGTTTAAGACTAAACGAAAACCAGTTTGAAATAATAGTGTAATAAAACAGACAGCTTTGAGGGTACGAGTACGAAAACAATAATAAGGACGCACTTTGAATTTGTTTGAAAATAATTTTGCTGTTCGAAATAAAAGTCTACAATTTTAAATCTCGTTATTCCGACACCATCATAACGTGAGTGTAGCCATTTATATTTATAATGAATTTTAAATCTATCAATTATTGTCAAGGAGAAATATAATTAGCACATACGCTACTTTTATCCAGGGAAACCGCGTGTAAAACCGCGGGCGCAGCTAGTATATTATAAATCTTTTAGTATACCTAATCGTCGATCAATATAATACTTCAGTATGTCAGGTTGGCTAAATTTGGCAAAGACAAACCAGAGCGGCGCACTTCAATAATAATACGATCGGGCTGGAATCCAACAACTTACATAAAGGTATTAGTGGTAGATGGGTGTAAAGGTAATTTCTAGATAAATTAGCAGTTAATAAACGGAACAACTCATCTATTATGAGTTATCAACTGAGATACGCATTAGGCTTACTAGACTTTCTTGCATAAATCTTCTACTCTCGTATGTCTCTCGGGTGTGTGGCCAACCCGAGTCTCGGAGTTTTTAGACCGCCCGAAGGCCTTCGACTGGATAGATCAAGTATTATTTAAGTGATCACGTGTGTGTGTTATGACGCTGCCGTCAGCTGTTTATATGATGTAACTGAATGACGAGACAAGCAGGTTGTTCGGTAAGCAATGCGCTTGCTCATAACAGTTGCAGCGCCACCAAGATGTTTGTTTTGCAAAATCCTGCGCGGCTCTGCACTGCGCTCCTCTCCCTGAGACAATTAGCTCTTAGGTTTCCCATAATTTCACTGGCTACAATGTCTTTCAAACCGGAACATGGTAATGCTCGCGCACTACTACTTGGCGGCAGAATAACTGGCAAAGTGGTGGTGGGTGGCCCTCTGAACTGCGTCATGACACTTACTTCGAAAAAATATATAGTTTGACAAGTCATTGTTTCGAATGAACATAATTCGACAAGTATTAGTTCGACAGAAAATACTTCGATAAAACAAAAAATCAATTTGCTTTCTGGGGTTTCACTGGCTGCTGCCGCGGCACGCTCGCTTTGCTCGCTCGGCTCGCGTGATTTGTCACTGCTCTAACATAACCTGACCTAGTCTTTGACGTTTGTGTTGTCGAAGTATTTTTGTCAAATTAATACTTGTCCAATTATGTTTAGTCGCGACAATGACTTGTCGAATTATATTTTTTCGAAGTAAGTGTTGTGTCGAAATAAAGAACTGTCGAATTTCAGAGAGACACCGAGCGGTGGTACTCACCCAGAGGGCCTCTCGCATAAGACAACCCTACCATCAGTCAGCCACGACCATAGAGAGATAAAATATATGCCTAACGTATGTTGTACCCCTATAATTTATACAAGTAAAGCTACCACTATAAAATACATTACATATTCACCGTCAAAGTTGTGACACAGTACCGAACTTTGTTACGCAACTCTGGTACAAGTTAGACAGCAGATTTCTGCTACAATTGATTGATTTTCAATGACGCGTTTGAGAGTGGAGAGACATTTTGTGGACATAAATGTCGAAGTAGGTAGATATCTACTTACATATACCTATATCTACCTACTTTGTATAAGAGAAACATTTTATACTAAGTCATAGAATAAAATAATCGTACAAGTACAGAGGGTTCAACTCCCTTAAAGATAGTTAAATAAATAGCGACTCACGCAATGACGTAATAAAGTGCAATTTAGCTCGCGCAGCGCTGCGTGCCTACTGTTATATTAACCTACAAAGCGCCTTTCTTTCTATCGCGTAGCTCTATCTCTTCTGACGTGACAAGTGTTATGATTGTGATGAATAACTTATTACCAGGTTATGTACCAGGCTAGGCCGTCATTTGTCACAATTAAAACCTTTTAAATTATATTTGTTATTCATTTTAAAAAGCAAAAGTTACGTAAATATTAGCACGAGCCCCGCAGCCATGCGACGCGGCACCGCATAAGGGGCCGCATGGCGTAAGCTTGGATTGAACCTACTTTACGGAGTGAGACAGGCCAGACTAAGGGGCGTTCAGAAATCACCCAGTGAAGGTAATTATTACCCTAAGGCCGTTCAGAAATCACTCACGTGAACTTTGACATTTACCCTGAGCCGTTCAGAAAACCAACGGGGAGAGTAAAAATGTTCACCTGACAGTTGAAAATATTAACCGTAAGTGAACGTGTTTTCTTTTCTGATAATGTCAAAGCCAAGTAAAGTTGATAAAATCTTGATATAAAAATAAGAAAAAAAATTCTAATTACGTCTTCTGTGATCACACACAAGGAAGTTTTATAGATTTCCCCACAATAACTTATTGGTGTTAATTATCACCATACTGATTATATAACATAACACGAGTTCAATATTAATCTAAACATCAAACAGATCCGACAAATCATTATAAACAATTGTAATTGCAATGCCAACCAACCAATTCCAGTTTCAAACCAGTTATTCGTGTTACCACATGCACGCGTATTTATGTGATTTGTATTGATGTTTGTATGTTTGGTTCGGCTCTTTTGATGTGTACGAAAATATACGGAACAGATAAAGCTAATTGCGGGCTGATTGGTTTATTGGATTCCGATTGGTTGTTGAACCCTAAAAATATCCTTCTGTATTTTTAGAGAGTATTTTGGTGCTTTCGTTAACAAATTACCAAAACGCCTTACATACAATATTTCTGTAATAAAAAAAGAAAGACCATTCTACGTTACTTAGTTTGCATCAGGCGCAACTTTTGGTTGACATATTTTTATTATTTAACATATTTTTACTTGTGGTAGGTATTTCGTATGCAGGAGGCACGGGGAGACCGTCTGGTTAGGTACCACAGCTTTGCCTGCTATTCTGCTGCCAAGCTACTGCTTGGCAGCACTGCTAGTAATGCTTGCGCGCAGTAGCGCGCATTACTGTGTTCCGGTTTGAAGGGCATTGTATCCCGCGAACTTACTAGGCATATATGAGACTTAATATCTGATGTCTCGGAGTGATGAGCGCAATGCAGTCCTACGCAGTTCTTTTTATCGTATTAAAAGTTCTGGGCGGCACTGCAATTTTTATGGGCAGGCATAAAAATTGCAAAAGTTCTGGGTGGTGCTGTTATTGTTATGGGCTGGCGTATTGCTTACCATCAGGCAAACGACCAGCTCGTCTCGTCATTAAGTTACATAAAAAAAGGCGTGGTTACCATCAGGCGAACGACTTGCGTATTGCAACTTACTTGCACACAAAAAAATTAAATTCACGTCATTAATATTATTTGAATTCATATTATAAGTCTTATTTGTGTTATTTTTAGTTTTGAGTTTGCATCTATCCTATTGTCGGCGTTGCGCTTCCGGACGTCCGTAGAGAGGATGCAAGCTCAACTAATTCACACAAACATCAAAATAATTTCGCAGATTCCGTATCGGTAAATCGACCAAAGCGGCCTTAATTAACCGATTATTATTGATGACGATATATGTCTATTGTGCCAAACATTGCGAATGGTCACATTTTTGTCTAGAACATTGAATGGAAACCTTCGGGTCTTTAAATTGAGTTACTAATGCTGGAAATATAGCAATCACCTTAATTCCCAGTTTACTCGAGGTGTCGAAGTTATTACTTCACCCCTGAAGTTTATAACGTCGGGGTAATGCTAACGCTATCGCTATAAATACATAGCAATAGTTTGTGAAGAATTCACGTTTTCTAAACGTTATTTTAAAACTATTGGGCTTTATTACAAGGATTAGTTAGTTAATTCAGTAAAAGGTTACTTGCAAAATTACTGGGCATAAAAGACTCAATATCTGATGTTTCGGGATTACAAGCCAGTGCTACGTAGCGCTTTTCATGGTGTTAAAAGTTCTGGGTGGCACTTGCTAAGACAAAGAACTTGCTTGCGAAAGACTTGACCTTTAAATAGTATAAAACTTTTCAAAAAGATAATTTTTCAAATAAAGTAAAATAAAAAAATAGTTCATGTTCTCATTCTTATTTCTGTTTCTCCGCTTACTTCTTCTAAACCACGCAACGAATTTTGATACTTTCACTGTTATTTATAGATTTTTTAACGGAAGGGAAATATTTACAATACATTCTAATTAAGTTTTTGTAAAGTAGAGAAATTGTAATGTTTTGTAATAAAAAAGTCGTCAAAAAATGACACAACCTTAGTAAATCGAAGCCGGGCGGGTCGCTAGTGGAGCATAACAACAACGACCTATTTCCTACAAAGTTTGTCAAACACGTCCAATCAAAGTTACCATAAAAACTAGAGTATAAAACCGTAATACATCACATAAAAAATATAGGGGATAAAAACGGTCATAGTAAAATGGTGACGTAGTAAGTACGGGTACAGATTATCCGTTTTACATCGTAAAACTGGAAGGGTACTTAAGAGTGTAGTCAAAGGGTATAAACGTTGTTAAACGAAACACTTAGCGATAGGCTTTTATTTAGTTTATTGGTAGAGCGAGTTAAAAAATACTAATTTTATCATTGGTAAGTAATGTTTGATTAATTAGCATTCGCAGCATTAATAACCTGCTAAATTTATATTAGCATTAATCGAATTAATTGTAGTTGCAAAATTCGATGAATGCTAAAATTCATCGTTTAGCACGCGACGTATGGCAGCATACGTGCGCCTTCATTCCCACATGAATGCAAACTGCGGCGGTCTTCTAATGCTAATGCTGTTGCGATTGCGAATCATATTTAATAATGCTATAATATTAGTTAGATTAGTAGGTTTCTGAATTTTTTTCCGCTATGCCTACGTATCCTTAGTAAAAAATAGAACTTACGGTGTCAAGGTCGTCGGACCCTGGCTGGCACGACAAAAAATTACGCCCCGGAATTTCTTTTCTGGCATTGAAGGTAGATTATAATTGAAAATCAACCGAGCGTTCCGGATATTACTTCGATGGAAACACACAAAACTTTTTTAATAATTTGTGTAGGTAATTCAAAAAGCTCTGTTCAAGTTTTTGTTCCGATCCAAGGCTGGAACGGCACAAAAATTCAGAGGCATTATAAAACCGTTTTCATTGAAACCGCAACCCTTTCGAGAGCAAACAAATTAAACTACGTTGCAACTTTCCACTGCATTTCTGATTAAAAAGGTTTTTAGACGAGGTCCAAGTCGGACTTAATGTTCTTTGCAATAAACGGTATTTTCCTGGAGTTGTCCAAGCTTGGTCGTTAGGCTACTTCTTTTGATCTGCATTAAACGGTAGAGATTAATTATTCTGGTTTTATCCAGTTCTTTTTTATTATTAATTGGCTTGGTTTTGACTATATCACCTGATGGTAAGCGACGATGCGGTCGACGATCTAGCACGCTTGCCAAGATTACCTGTTCACTCGGGCCTTGAAAATTCCTAGATTGTAGGTATTGTAAAAAGGAACGTGAAGACTGACTCTGGCAAAGAGTTCCACTCGTTAGCAGTGCGCATAATGAAAGTGGAAGCGAAGCGCTTAGTGCGCGCAGAAGGAATGTCTACCATGAAACGGTGGCATTTATTACTAGAATTGTTTTTCATTCTTAGATGTATGAATCTATATTAATATATTATCGTCTATATCTTATCTTCTTCTTATTATTATTATTAAGAGGTAAAGTTGTAAGTATGTATGTTTGTAGGGGGATCTCTGGAATTACTGAACCGATTTTGAAAATTCTTTCACAAATAGAAAGCTACGCTATTCCTGAATAACATCCTACTAATACTAATATTATAAATGAAAGTCTGTGATCTATTAATTAAAATTAAATTTACTGAAATCTAATTCATTCTATTAAATTATTTTTACACTAATTTAATTTTTATTAGTACTATAATAAAATCACTGCACTATCGTAAATTTGCTACAGTAAACTATTTTTAATGTACCTTTTGTTCTTATGTTCTGAAAATGGAGCAAAATTATTTCGCTGGATTGTATATATCAATTTGCCATTCCGCATTCCGGCCAAACTCTCTTGTTCACATATCTAGCTACCGGGGAAATAATCCAGGTAAAACTTATGGCCCAATTTCTTAATGGTTCCTGCTAACTTGTTTGTTTACTATCAAAGAAGAGATTTAACGTTAAATCACTTCGTAGAGATTAAAAGTAAATATAAAGGTGGGTAGTCTGAAAATAGGTATATATTTTTTTTTTATGTAACTGAATGACGAGACGAGCTGGTCGTTTGCCTGATGGTAAGCAATACGCCAGCCCATAACAATAGCAGCACCACCCCAGAACATTGTTTTGCAAAATCCTGCGCGGCACTGCGCTCGTCACCCTGAGACAATTAGCTATTGAGTCTCATAATGCCCAGTAATAACTTAACTAACTAACTTAATTAACTTAATAACATTTCAAAGTTATCAGAAATCTTGTATAAAAGATAGAACAAGCATAGAAAACGAACTATAAAATCAAGCAGTGAAGACAAGATTCGCTTTTAGACTGTCATCATCATCAACCCATTATGTTCTCACTGCTGGGACTCGGGTCTTCGTTCGTAGAGAGAGTATGGGCCATTATCCACCAAGCTGCCCCAGTGCGGGTTGGTGGATGTCACATGTCCTTGAATTTTTGTGATAAATTTTGGATATGCCGGTTTCCTCACGATATTTTCCTTTACCGTTTTTAAAGCGAGTGAAATCCGCAGAACCTAAGAAAGTCAGTGGTGCGGGGCCGGCGGGATCTGAACTCGGGGGCGTCAGATCTAAAGTAGCACGTCCTCCCACTGAGCCACACTCGCTCTTTTAGACTGTCAGTTGGTTTCAAATTAGTGAACCAATATGAAGTGATCCCCGTCTATCCTCGCTTTTGAATGAGTCTCTTACTCTTTAACCGACTTTAAAAAAGGAGGAGGTTCTCTATTCGGAGGTTTTTTTTATGTTTGGTACCTCAGAACTCCGTCATTTATGAACCGATTTGAAAAATTATTTTTGCGTCGGGTTCAGTATAGCTGCGAAGTGGTCCCATATAAATTTCATCGATATGTGACCTTGAACTTCGAAGATACATTGAAGTCGGTATTTGTTTTTTTCTAAAAATTTATTATTTAGTCGCTTTTAAAATGAGATGCGACCAAATTTAATACAGCCAACGTATTTCAACGTAGCTCAGGAAAACGATGAATTACCGAGCTTCGGAGGGCGCGTTAAGTCGTCGGTCTCGATTGTAGTTGTTAGACCATGACGGAGGCCTTTGGGCGGTCCAAAAACTCCAATACCAGGGTTGGTCATACACCCACACGTACGAAAATAATAAGAATTTGTCTTTTTGCTTTGTGCTTTAGAACACAATCATGATTACTTTTCCTATAAATTTGACACAGACCGCACCTTCAACGGAGTGGCTAAGATATTATAAACAAAACAGGCAGCAAATTTGAAAAAAAAAAAAATATGGTAAAGAAACAATTCGACTCTATTTAAGTTAAGTATCAGTAAGTAACTAAAGCCTTCACGAAGTTAGTACGATTTTCCTTACCGTTACGTTGCACGAAAACGAAATATAATAAACTATTACAGAGACTTCCAAGTGCAGACCGAAGCGAAACTTGCAAGAAGAAATACGCAAAAAGGGAGGCGCCTGAGTAAGTCTGCGGTTGTACAGTCAGCGACATAAGTTGTTGAACAGTTTTGAATCTTTGATTGACTTGTTTGACACCTTCAATAAATGTCTATTTTCAACCGACTTGAAAAAAGGAGAAGGTTCTCTATTCGATTGTATTTTGTTTTGTATTTTATTTAAATATTTTTTTGTGTTTGTTACCTCAGAACTCCGTCATTCATGAACCGATTTGGAAAATTATTTTTGCGTTTGGTTCAGTATTGCTACGAAGTGGTCCCATTTTCATCGATATTTGACCTTGAACTTCAAAGATACATTGAGTTCGGTTTTTTGTTTGATAAAACGTATACTTCTTAACGAATGGTGCTTTTAAAAAGCATGTTAATATAATTTTATATGTTATTTGGATATTTTTGGTGTCATTGTCAATTGAACGATTGTAAATGTTCAGCTACTTATGTCGCTGACTGTACGGAACTTTACAAACTACCAGGGTAATAAATGTAAACTCACTTTCTGTACTTTACGCCGTTGCTGTAAGGCGCAAAATGGGTTGGCGATAAGGGCTGTACTTACCACCTTTTGTAGTGAAAGTTTGGTGTTGGACGTTCTATCTAGAGATTTGTTGCGAGCACTTAGATTATTCAGTACATATGAATAAAATATGTTGATCATGAGTAATCAAAGAAAAATAGTTCTTATATTCTTTATTATATCACTGTCAGAATATTTACTTCGTGGATTATAAACTACATGTACAAAGGCGAGCTTAATGTAATGACATGAATAACAGATATTATTTTAAAAGATTGCTCTAGTCTATTTGAATAAAGTTCTTTCACAGTAATTGGTAATAAAAAAGCACTATGTTTTTATTTAGCTAAACATATACTTGGAAGAAAATAAACTAGAGTCATTTGCTCCATGTCTAGATGTTGTAGGACCTTTGTATATCTTGTAATTTCTCAGTGCCCAAATGGAAATGTATCTTAGTTAGGGTGCTCTGTGGTATCAGAGAACCTTTGTAATTGTTGGGCTAAATATTTTTAGCTAGCTCTGAGGGAAATTGAGTTTCATACGTATGTGGTTAGCTTATTTTAGAATGGACAATATTTTTATAGGACCCGAACAGATTAAATGCAGTTTTGGTCAGATGTTGGTCTGTATTAGCATATAATATAGCAGAAAAATGCGATCAATTTCTTAGGGGTCTTCGCCTTATTCTCTCGTGTGGTTGTATGCCTAACACTGGTGTCGGAGTTTTTGGACCGCGCAAAAGTCTCCGACTTGGCCTAACGACTGTTGTCCTAAGATAATAACCGGGACCAACGGCTAAAGGCCTATTTACACATTTCAGTGACGACACAGCACCGGCACAGTGATAAAACGTCGGTATCAGTGAAAAAAATATTATTTCATATATTCTCTATAAACGCGTCCACACTTGTCAGTGTCAGTTCCGTCACAGTATTCTCAGTGTTAGTGCCGGTACCGAGAAGCACGGAAGGAAAACTTTACGCTTAAATCTTATTAAATTAGACCCCTAAACCATTAAAACAAGATAGGTTAACGGTGTATTTACGAAAATATATTAATGTATTACAAGCAACAAATACATTAACACATTATATGTTTTATGGCTCAATATATTACCGTTGATTCTCAACTGATCTTATAGAAAACGACGGGAGCGTAATAAATAAAATTAATCGGTGGTATTTAAATATTTATGTTTGAAGAGTTGCATCGCAAGCGCGAGATGGATCGGCAAACAAAGTGAAATCTTAATTTAGATATTATCTAATCAAACACAATGGAATTTTCTCATTTCCGGAGCACTGGTAGTCAGTTTTCGCATGTCATTTCTGAGCCTGGACTTCAATTTGAGTATAGTAAAGAAATGGGTAGACATACTCACTTATTTTGAAGTCATGATAAAAAAAGTTAAAATGTTTAACATATTTTTAATTTGATTTGTAATTTTAGTATGAAAGTTTTCGTGAGTTTGATTCATTATAAATATTTAATAAAACAATTGATTGATTTGTAATTTGTGTTTATGACGTTTAAACATGCATTTTTTGTGCCTATTTAATAAATATTTTTTGATTTACAAAAATAAAGACTAAAGAAAACTTACCTATATATCTGTTTCCATCCAGTTTTGCAATACTCGAGTTTTCAGTTGAACTACACTACAACTGTAGAGAGAATGTAGTACGTTTAATGTAGATGTCGCTGTCTTACCTGAAACAAGTGTGAATTTGATTTTAGTTAGGAATAATGAACCCTTAGTGCCTCCGCCGACGTCAGACTTTTTGCGGGTCCGATAGCCGGTCCGATCTTTTCACCGACATTTGTCACTTCATTTGTGAACGACTTATTGTAGGACGTGTGCGTTGCAATATGAAACACCGTATGTTTAATTTTTATCGCCAAAAAATATCGGTGACTAATTGTCTGACGTGGGCATAATAAAAATATGTAAATATATTAGAAACGGACTGTTTTATATAAACCTAATTGATGCCCAGCCGTGGAACAGCTTAAAACGTCATAGTCCGGGAAAATTAGGCGTTTCACCTAGGAATGAGAGAAAGTCAGCTATAAACTTGTATAAACCTTTATTTTGACACCCTAAAACTTGTCTCAAAACCTATTTATCGTAGGGTGTTCGCGACTACAGATATTCTAAGGCCAAAAGTAAAACAATCGATATTTTACACATATCTCGTTTCCTATGGGTTTCAGGCTATTTGTGTTTATAATAAATATGGTAGAGAATTAAATTCTCTATAACTTTTGTTTAAACATTTTTTTAATATCTTCAACCGTTTTCGAAATAGAGGGCAGAGCGCGCGCAGCTCACCAAAATTTCAACCGTGTTTATTAAGCATTTCTATTTTATTTTCTTCGGAAAAGTAACAGCTAGTTCAAAACATTAAAATTACTTAACTTATGACTAATTATAAGTTTCCACTTTTAGAAACTAAATAGTTTATAACATTGTACCTAGTTGACGGACGCGTACAAAACTAATGATAAAAGTTAATCATCTACAATGAAAGAAAATAATTTATTTTAATTTATTTAAATACATCAAATACATCACTGCTGGAACACGGGCCTTCTCTCATAGAGACAGGACCATAATCCACCACGCTGGCCCAGTGCGGGTTGGTGGATGTCACATGTTCTTGAATTTTTGTTATTAATTCTTGGACGTACCGGCTTCCTCACGATGTGTTCCTTCACCGTTTTGAGAGCGAGTATTAAATCCGCACATAACTTAGAAAGTCATTGGTGCGGTCAGTTTATAAACTTTAGTTTAATATACTTCTACAAACTGATTTTGTCTGTTTACTTTGGCGTATAATGGGCGCAGTCCTTTATTGCTAGTATGTTTACATTACACGCACAGTGCTGCATTATGCGTATTCCGAATGTTGCAATGTTTTGATGATCTTCGGAAAGTGAGTAATGTCTTCCGTTGGAACAAATAATACATACTTTGTATTTTATGAACGTGTGGCTTATACCCGCGACTTCGTCTGCTTGAATCAGAATTAATTATTATTATCATTTATTATTTAATCTTTATTTCAAGCGACATTAAAATAATTTTCAGGTGTTATATTTAATGCAAGAACTGTGCTTTTCAACCCTAAAATCCTACTATTATTATTTTATTTTATTTATTTTACACAGATTAGATTAGATAACACTTAATTGTCACACAACAACATGAAATAATTGCAAAACAATACTTAAAGCTAAAGTGTTACAATGGGCGGTCTTATCGCTTATAGCGATCTCTTCCAGACAACCTTAGGATGGAGAGGACTCAAAGAAATTGAATAATAATATTATATATAACAGCAATAAAAATATAATAATAACAATAACAATAATATATAATAATAATATTGCAATATAATATATAATATTGCAATATAATAATAACAGCTTATTGTCTCAGGGTGACGAGCGCAGTGCAGCACCGCGCAGGATTCTGCAAAACAAAGTTCTGGGTGGTGCTGTTATTGTTATGGGTTGGCGTATTGCTTACCATCAGGCAAACGACCAGCTCGTCTCGTCATTCAGTTACATAAACAAAAATGCAGACTACATAATCTTAAAAATATAATATAATTAAATATGTATAAGTGTAATATAGAGTACAAAGGTACCATAAAAAAAAAACCGGATATATACATAACAGGCTTAAGTTATCATAATATAGGCCAATGATATATCTTCCTAATTTTACCTGTTTTGTTCTTAGTGCTCTCTATGGAAGGATTTAAGTATGCATAAAAGTAGGTATGTATGAATGCGAAAGTTTGTGAGGATAGATGGATGGATGTTTGTTACTCAATCGCTTAAAAACTACTAAACAGATTTTGAAGTAATTTAGTATGTGGGTACTTTTGGTCCTGGACATGGACATAGGCTACTTTTTATCCTATGAAACTGCGGGGGAAACTTCGTGACGCAGCTATGTCATATGACTTTATAATTTTATAAGAATCTGCTTAGCAAGTTTGTCATTCTAGTTACTGTCAAAAAGCAGTCTGGCTCGCGATATAATCATAGTAAGCGTAACCAATAGTAGCCATAGATAGGCATATACCTATCTAAAGCAAGGGGAACCTTTGTAAAATTGACTGGCTTTGCTTCTGCACTGTCTTTGTTTACTGGGTTCCTTACTGAGTTAAAGACACTCTAAAGAGAAGAGAATTAAGACTCTACTATCCGTATGAAGGGCAGTGTACCAAGCCAAATTACTGGGCATAATGACACGATAAGAGCTGGTCGCAGGGTGACGAGCAGTGCTATTCTACGTAGGATCGTTGCTCGTTGTAGGTCAAACGAGTTGGTCGTCTCATTGTTCAGTTACATAAAAAAAACAACCTGCAGTGAAATCGCTTAACTCGCACACCGATCCCGATCGCTTTCAAACATGTTTTGGGATCGGTATTTGTCCGTGGAATCGTCGAACTTTTCTACTCAAAGTCCGTGTCCCAATCCCTAACCCAATCATGATCGCTAAAATGATGAACATTCCAGTTTGAAAGATGCTAACGTCTTCCAAATTTGAAATAGAAAGCAATCGGGATCGGTGTTCAAGTTACTCGATTCCCCTGCTGCTTATCTCGCCAATTAGTTCCATAAAAATCAAAATATATTACGTTCTAGTGACCATATTAGATACATCGTAGTTCACATGTTAACAAGTTAGTGTTGCACACCGTGGGACTTTCTCAAAATTAATTCCACCTAAGTAACTCAAAAGATAGACGATAGAGTTCCCTTGCGAGTGTCTAAATTGTTCACGCCAGAATTGCTCTCTCAAGGGAGACTCTACAACGATCTACATGCGCGCTACGGGTACATAAATGTGATATATAGGGAGAGTTCACTGCGCTGCAACAGGCGGCCACAAGAGCCTAGACGGTATACCTACCTAGCTACCTACTCAGTAAGTACAGTAATAGTTCAAGTTCTTTATTCAGTTTTGGAATGACAAACTTATGACATATTGACAGCTTCTGTGGTATAGTGGTTGGACAGGTTGACTCAAATTTCATCATTACTACTGAGGTTGCGGGTTCGATTCTCGCGACGTGACAAATGTTTGTGCACAGAAAAAAGCTAAAGTACTTGTGGCGATCGTTTAAAAAAAATGTTCAAAAAAAACTTATGAATCTTATCGGAAAAGAACCACTATATACTCAGAAGATACGGCAAGAAAGAAGGGGCTTTTTTACCCGTATTCATGAACAATACTTATTAATACACTCGGCTAAGTAAGACACAGTAACCAATCAGACTTCACATTTGTACTTTTCATCCCGAAAAAACGAATAGTTACTTAGGGAAAAACGGACTTTACGCGAACGGAGTCGCGGCTAGTCCTTCCTATCTTATCCTACTTCCTTCTATCCCTCTTCCTACTATCCTACTTCCTATTATCCCATTTCCTACAATCCTAGTTCCTTCTGTCCTACTTTCTACTTCCTACTATCCTACTTTCTACTTCCTACTATCCTAGTTCCTTCTGTCCTACTTTCTACTTCCTACTATCTTACTTCCTACACTATAATATTAAAAATGCAAAAGTTGTTTGTTACTCAATCACAAAATCAGATTTGTGATGAAATTTAGTATACAGGTAGAGGCTGAAAAAGGACATAGAATACTTTTTATCACGGAAAACCACAGGGCGCAGCTGGTACCATATACGAATAAATCAGACCAACTTTCAGATGATGCGCTACGTTCCTATGAAACTTTTCCTGAGTTGTTGTTATATCTATAAAATGACAACACAATGCAATATGAAATAAAAAGCATATACACAAAATAGCAAAACAAATATATTTTTTTATCAAAACCGTTAAGACTTCTAACATCTATTTTTTCCAAACACGGTTCGACTCCTTTAAAATTTTATCCTGATAGTCCGACGAGAAAATCTCACCCTGAATATTATAAACATAATGGTGCATAAATCGTCCCTGCAACAGGCGCTCTACCCGCGGCAGCAGCGTCATATCATAGCGGAGAGATGGGTAACCCTTTTAACTGACTTCAAAGAAGTATATACATTTTATAAACAAAAATCTATTTCAATTCTGATGTATCTTCGAAGTCTATGGTCAAATATCGATGAAATTTATATGAAACCACTTCGTATCTGTAATGGACTTAACCCAAAACGAATTTTCCAAATCAGTTTATAAATGACGGAGTTCAAAACTCCGTCATTTCCGTCATTTTCGACTGGATTTATTTTTTTTGTTACCTCAGAATTCCAGTTCTCTGATTTCACCAGTCATAAGGGCGTACACACACACAAGCTCTGCCGTACGGCAATCGCGCAGATTTGCGACGACGCGGCTCGTACGCTACGGCTTTAAGCTTTACGGTTACTGCCCGGTTAAAAACCGACCATTACGCGAAATAACCGTGTACACTACACGACGAGTGATTTGGGAGTGTATGGTGATTGCTGAGAATTGCGCTGTGACTAAGCAGCAGAGCTCCGAAGCAGAGTTCCGTACCGAAAGGGTAAAACGGGACCCTATTTCTAAGACTCCGCTGTCCGTCTGCCTGTCTGTCTTTCTGTCTGTCCATCTGTCACCAGGCTGTATCTCATGAACCGTGATAGATAGACAGTTGACATTTTCACAGATGATGTATTTCTATTGCCGCTATAACAACAATTACTAAAAAACAGAATAAAATAAATATTTAAGGGGGCCATACAACAAACGTGTTTTTTGCCGTTTTTATAGATAATGGTACGGAACCCTTCGTGCGCGAGTCTGACTCACACTTGGCCGGCTATTTTAATAGCTGGAAAGATAGGAAGCAAGCAGCTTTAGTTTATTTAAGCTAAAGTCAAAGCACTGGCTCGTCGTTCAAACCTTTTACAGCTATGCAGGATTTATAAAAATGAAGCAATTATGACACATTTTAAATTCATGACATGATTAATATACAATTGAATAACCTTTTTCTAATATATTTTTTATTAATATTAATTAATGTGTTATTATTTACAATTTTATGTACAATAATGTATTTTATATTATTTATTTTTTTACTTGTGTTCGAAAATATCAATAAATGATGATTATGATTATGTTTGGGCAATATCTCGCCTGATGTTATGGCCTAAGATGTCTTAGATAGAGATAAGATGTCCTAAGATGTGTAAGAACGTCACGTTATGGCCTAAGATGGAGCACATACGAGTAGGTCTAAAGTAAGACGGCAGTTATGTATTTGTGTGCTACCCGTCTCCTTGATGGTTCACCGAACACCGAACAAGACGGTCGCTTGACGGCTGGGTTCTTTCGGTGGGTATTACAGCCACAGCTGGAGCTGCCTACTTCAAAGCATTTAAATTTTTATTACTATTTATTTTTATTACTAGTCATAAATTATTAAATAATTAATCTCAATATGTAGTTTTAATGACAGTACATATTTACAAAACACATACAAGTTGGTACTGTAGCTTTGTTTAAAATATTACGACTGCCATCGCTTCCGCAACCGTGCATAAATTGAAAGCCACTAATCAAGCTACAGCTGCCGACAAACGAATTAGTACGGCTATTGTGTACGCGCCTTAAGGCCGCACATTCGGACACGCGTTGCGGGCAACGTAGCATGCGTGCAACTTATTAATGTAAATGCACCAAGAAAATGACAATCTAAATATATTTATACAAGAAAATATAAGACAATAAATATTTATAACCTGTCTTTTCTTTATTCTTTATAGACACGTTTGAACACTACCTCACCTGATGGTAAGCGACGATGTGGTCGACGACGTAGCACGCTTGCCAGGATAGTATCTGATCACTCGAGATTTGAAGGTTCCTAGAATTATTCCCGAGATTCTGTATTTGTAAATTTTATTAAATAGACTCTCTCAAGACAGCTATATTTATAATACTACTACTATGTTAATATACGTTGGAAGCGCCCGCAGTATTATCAAATGTGATTATTTACGCCAAAGTAATCATTGTACTGACGAATCCCTTCATCACAACAGACGTAACTTTTAAGGTCAATAGCGACAAATTTCCGCAAAATAGACCTTTTTCAACACGAGCTCATAGATAATACTTGTAGAAGCTGAAGAAATGAATAACGTTTTTTGCTATGAGAACGCTGCACGCCACGCGCTTCTAAAACTATACCCTAACCCAAAACTACTCTAGAACTCTACCATATCACTAAAACACGTTGACTACTAAATTAACGCTCCGAATAAATTCAACAAAGCCAAACTAAATTTAATTATAAAACGGAATTTCGATGGCGCATTCAAATTTAACAAGATAAATGTAAAATTGATAAAACCTTTACCTCACTGCGAATCAATTGTAAATTGATATCAAATGGAACGAGAGCTGTTTGGTTAATTTTGAAAAGCCGCTTTTAAACTGATACTGTAAATACATTATAATTATTTTATTTTATACAAATATTCATTAAATATATTGAATAAAAACATTTCAATATGTTGAATTTATTTGAAGCATAAAATTGTGGTGTTGATGAAAATAATTCACTTTAAGTAAATTTGAATACACGAAATTAATCTGTTTTAACAGTTTCTGATTCTGAAACGATTCTGAAACGTAACGCAATGACAATTCGAAAAAATATTCGGAATTCGGTCGAGTGCCTCGACTTTTACTCGTGAGTGTAGCCGGTTAGTAAATCAAAAAATGACAATTCAGTTGCAAATTATTTATTAACTGAATCAACTGACCAAAAATGGAGCAAGTTCTCAAATCGATTGTATTTATTATGTTTTTACCTCAGAACTCCGTCATTTATAAACCGATTTGGAAAATTCTTGCATTGGGTTCAGTATAGCTACAGTGTGGCCCCATATAAATTTCATCGACATTGAACTTCGAAGATACAATCATAATTGAAGTCGTATTTTTTGTTATAAAATGAACTATTTATTTATTCAGTTTTAGGAAGACTATCGACTATTTACATCGATATAGGCACTTAAATATATAATACTAACGCCATTTAAAAGTTTTCACTATTAGCAATAAGATTGTTGAATGTAACGAATTAATATTAAGCTGTATTATAAAATGACTAGCGGTTTTGTGAAACAGCGGATTACACAATCCAACTATATACGACATATACAGTAAATATGACAGATTAAATAATAACAGTATAGCAACTCAGCAAGAAACTTCCCCGATTAATTTATACGACACATTCGCAAGTCAAACTCTTCAGATTACGGTTATTGCACTTCAGAAACTGTTCAGTTGTTCACTCATTCCTTTCATAACCGTTCGTTCTCAAATGCTAGGGTTTTGATCGTTATCAACTAATTACAGCATATTAGTTTACGAGTTGGGTCCAAATTTATCTCGGCATGTAACTTGAAATCAGACGAAGAACGAAAGTTAGGGACGTCGGAAAAACTGTTATGGGACTTGAATGGAGTTGGACGGGACACCTGGCCAGGCAGAGGGACGACAGGTGATTGATTAAATGATAACGCTTTATTGTAAACCAAAAACATTACAAGAACAAATAAAAATAAAACTTCAAAATTTGATTAGTACAATTGCGGGAGGTACTGACTGATTGGTGGCCAAGACAGGGCAAGCGTAGCGTTGGGCGTCCGGAACAAGATGGGTCGACGATATTGTAATAATCGCGGACCGAACCTGGACACGAATGGCGCAGAGACGAGGCGAATGGCATGACATGAGAGAGGCCTATACCCAGAGAGTAAGACGTAAAGGGCTGTGGATGATGATGATAATGATGTAACTTATGGCAACCACTGTGTAATGTTTCAAGCCCAGTTACGGGGAAAATGCTAAGCTTGAAGCACTTCACGACTTTACTTGATTAGGATTTCTTCGAAGTTTTCGGAATAATTTAGCGGCACGTGGAGTTTCTCTAAGCGATGTACTTATCTTATTTCGAACCTGAAAAATCTTTCACCTCGGTGACTCAGAGTGTATCATTTGATTATTAAAATAAATTCTCAATTCCTAATGCACCCTCGCCTTAAAAAACGGTGAAGAAATACATCGTGAGGAAACCGGCATGTCCAAGAATTTATCAAAAAAATCAAGCCACCAACCCGCACTGGGCCAGCGTGGCGGATTATGGCCCATACTCTCTCTATAAGAGAAGGCCTGCTGTCCCAGCAGTGAGAACGTGATGGGCTGATGATGATGATGACGATGACCACAGGAAAAAAGAAGCAAAGAATATTTTGTTTCAAACTTTTTCGCAAAAATCACACTTGCGAGGAATCGCGAGCACACGCCAAAATTAACACGAGTTCTGCTCAAGCACTCCCAGTTTATTTAAATGAGCAAATAATAATGCAGCGCCAAATCGTGCAGGCTATTAACATCTTTGTTGTAAATGTTGTAAGATTGATTATGCTTTGACTGCGTTTAATATAACGGCGAAATTGTGGGATCAGTGGGGGACAGTGATTAAGGTGCAATGAAACTGCCGTGTTGATGGGTAAATTGGACTGTGTCTTGCCAAAATGTGTAATTGCATTGCTCTTTATTGTGTGATATAATGTATTAATTACTTTATTATGTTGCGACTGCAGCCGAGTTTATACCGCGTTTTACACATGTACTCTCGGTCTTGTAATAGTTGCACTTTTTTATATCAACTGAGAGAAGAGACGAGCAAATCAGTCACTTAACGGCAAGCCTGAAGATAACAGTTACAGCACTATGTGCTGCCCAGAACTTCGCTTCGCAAAATCTTGCGCGACACTGCACTGCGCTCGTCACCCTAAGACAATGGCTCAGTCTCATAATGCGCAGTATTTTCACTTGAAACAGTGCCATTCAAGCCGAAACAAAGTAATGTTTGCACACTACTGCTTGGTGGTTTATAATGTTCAAGAATTTATCACAAAAATTCAAGGACATGTAACATCCACCAACCTGCACTGGGCCAGAGTGGTGGATTATGGCCCGTACTCTCTACGAGGAAGGCTTGAGTCCCAGCAGTGAGAACGTAATGATGGGCTGACGATGTACAGCATTTAATTAAATCAGAAACTTGAGTCACTCATAGATAGTACACTAGTCTCCGTACCGGAACACAAGTCATCGTAAATATTTACGCGTCTCTTCCTCGTGTTTGAACTTACGATATCCGACATGTGGAATATTATTTCATTGCTTCTGAGATGTGTGGATGCGGCTTTTGTTTACATGGATGTGTAGTCTCCTTTATAATGAAAACTTAACTTCGCAATAAAAAATAAATGAAATTTATCAAAACTCGATGAACTTTGGTTTGAAGGGCATTGTAGTCAGCGTAATTACTGGGCATTATGAGACTCAACTGCTCTCGTCTCAGGGTGACGAGCGCAGTGCAGCGCCGCGCAGGACTTTGAAAAATAATGTTCTAGGTGGTGCTGTTATTGTTATGGGCTGGCGTATTGCTTACCATCAGGCGAACGACCAGCTCGTCTCGTCAGTCAGTAACATTACAAAAAAACTCGTCAGTATTTACAGTACGAGGCTAAGTATAGATGTTCTAAATTCCTATGTAGGTACATACTGATTTGTTAATGCAAGATTATTGTTCTGGTGCAAAGTTTATGATTTTAACCGACTTAATTTGCTTACATGCGAATTATGTAGGCTACAGGCAGGAGGATGCAAGGAAACCAAAATGCTTTGGTTCTAAATTTAATTAAATATAAAAATTACATTTTAAGTTTCCTACATGCTAAATAACCTAATGGGTGACAACGGTTCGATGTGAGAACCAGAAGTGACGGTGTGGGGGAAAGCTATATAATGTAAAAAGGTAGAAAGAGAGGGCATGACGTGCTGCGTCGGCGCCTTTGGACTCGCTCTTGCGGGCACTTAGTATGCACCACGACGTCATACGTAACATGCGCAAATAGCTATATAAACATTTTATTACAATAAATTATAGTCAAAACAACGCTCGTTGGGTTTGGTTAATCTTCTACGTACCTAGCTTTCCCTCCTAATACCAACTTAAACTACTTTAAACACCCTACACCTATCTTAAAACGGTGATAAAAGCTTTGGTTATATTGTCTATAATGTAAAACGGTATAATGAAAATAGTATTATATGTTTGTCAAATAATTAGATTTTCAATTAAAATGTTTTTACTATTATTTATGAAATTATTTCTATTAGACAGTTGCAGATGCATAATATACATAAATACGTTTATACACGTGTATAGACAAGTTTATATAAATGGAATTAGACCGTGATAGATAGGAAAATAAATTATTTTCCAAAAAGAAACTAAACCGACTTCAAAACCACAAATAGGCGCTCAAAAGTGAAAAATAAATTAATGTAATTATCATAAGCGCTAGCCACTCATATATTTGAAGTCATGCGAACGATCGACTATTTGGCGACGTCAAACGTGGAATTACTGGGTCATCCGCCGTATAGTCCCGACCTCGCACCTTGTGATTTTTATTTATTCCAAAAAATAAAAGAAAAACTTAAAGGAAAACGTTTAATGGACGCTGAGGAAGCTGTGGCAGCGTTTCAAAAGGCCGTCGAAGAGACCCCTACGACCCCCGAGAGAGACGGCAGTTGAGCGGTTGCTCAGACCCGTCTCCCCGATGGTTCACCGAACATCATCCCGAAACACGAGTAGGTCGCTTGTTTGAGCAGACTGAATATTCTACAGATAATACAACCGATACTCGTCGTCTGACAACGTGCCCAAAATGCTGGCGGCGTTGCCTCGCTGAAAAGCGATGCTGATTCTTTGGGCAAAATACACGCTAGCATTTTGGTCACGTGCGGACTCCACCAGCCGCCCCAACACATACTTACATACAAACTTTCGCATTTATAATATAAGCGTGATTCGAAAGCAAAATAGAGGAGATTATATAAAATTGAAACCCAAACAAAGCGCTTCCAAAGTTTACCTCCCTCACCTGATACAATGACACCCTCGCAATCACAATCCCAAACAAAACACCATAAAGTAAACAACCATTTTCTAAATTTCAGAACACGCCGCCTTATATAGCCACCGTGTTCGTACATATTTTATCTTTATATTTCTATCACTCGCCCGAAGCAAACAGCCTTAATTTACGAATGTAAACCAGTAACGAGGCGCAGGATTAAATTGGGTGTTTTTTTCTTACGTAAAAAGGCACCTATTTATTTTCATCAAATCAGTTAAGTGCAACTCGTGCTCGCGCATTGAGTGTTCCGTATAAAATACCGAATTTTCATTGGTACTTATTGTTGTATGGTCTTAACAATATCTAATATCCTAAATTAGTATTTTATCCTATCTTAACGTAATTATAGTTCGATATCAGTGCTAAGGTACTTAAAAATAGCTCAGCGAATGCTGAGTCGGAAGCTTTTCCTGACATCGCGCACCATTCCACTGCGTTGTATTTATTGATTTCGTTTTGTCTTTATTTTAATATATTCAGTGTTATGTTGTGTGATGTCCTGAATAATTGTTTTTCCTTTCTATATTATAAATGCGAACGTTGAGGATAGATGGATGTTCGTTACTTAATTGTGCACAAACTGCGACTAAACGGATTTCGATTCAATTTGGCATGTGGGTACTTTAGGTCCTGGAAATGAACATAGAGTTATGTACAATGAATTATAAGATACAATCGGCATTTATGTTTTCAGTGGGTACTGGAAGCTTCTCTTATCTGGTCGCAAAAGTTTTAGTGCCACTCATAGTAAAACAGAAATGGTAATAACAACTAGGATACAACTCATATACCTACCCATATTAACAAATTCAAATAAGCCACCTCGAATAAAATTTTCCCACACAATCACAATCCAAAACAAAAACACAAGCCATTTATAAACACAATACAGTGCCGTATAAAGTCACCTTATTTGTATAGAATTTACAGCGTCGTACAACTGAGGCGAGGAGAATTCTAATTTACAAACGTAAACCAGTAACGACGCTACGTACGATTGAATACGGTGTTTTACACCCTTATGTTTTGACTCAAAAGAAGAATACCCAAAACCTACTTTTTTCAAAATGTATTTAAAATCGGAACTTATATGTCAAAGACTATCTTAGCTTTTTTTCAGATTTATTGATTTTAATTTAGTTTTAATATTTAATTTAGTGTTTTTAATTGATAATTAATTGTTCTTTGTTTTGTAATGTAAATTGATAATTGTATGGGTCTTAAGAAACTCGAAATAAATGCATTATATTTTATTTAGCAAGACCTCCCCTTTATATGAGAGCGCGTACTACGAAGAGGTCAAGCTGTACCTTCGTAGTCACCCAACCGATTTTGATGTAACATACCCTTTAATCTAAGTTGAGACTAATGTTACCAAACCCTGAAAACCACATTAAAATCCATTTCGGAGTCTATAGATAACCAAAATACAAAAAAACAAACGGACTAAGAATCTAAAAACCGTGGATTAGTGTTGAATAAATAAAAAAATAATCGGTCACACTTGGTTTATCAAAAATATCTTCAATGTACAAAATCAAAATCTCGTTAATCATTTTGGCATCACAGACGCACTTATGAACGTCAAATTATCACAATGACTCTACCACCGTATCGGAAAAAGAACCACTACTCAGAAGATACGACAAGAAACTGAGGGGCATTTTTTTTTTGAGATTTTGTTAAACTTTTTTGGGTTACAGGTTTTAAATACGCCATAAACCACAAAACGATTGCCAAGAACAAATTTTTCCGTTCAAAAACCGATAACTTCGCATCCCATAAAAACGTGACAAAATACATTTGTAAGCTGTTCCGGGAAAGTTACGACAACACACGCAGATTCAATGACATAATTCGCATAAACATTCAGGTTTCACGGACGGTCCATTATGCCACATTACGTCTTTTCACAGATCGGTCAAATGCGGCCGCGGGATGCCAGTGACGGAAGTTGAGAGAAACGGGTGACGCACACAGATAAATACGCGTACCTGATTGAAGCAAATGTGTAATTTGGTTCAGCGAAATTACGAGGCATAAGAGATTTAATATCTGATGCCTCGGGGTAATGAGCTTAATACAATGCTACGCAGTGCTTTTTATACTATAAAAGTTTTGGGTGGCACTGCAATTGTTATGGGCAGGCGGGGCGCTTACCATCAGGCGAACAACTTGCCTGTCTCATCACTTAGTTTTATAAAAAAGGCATCCTAAGGTATACCTATACCTACGTATATTTTCCTACCTGAAATCACACAATGGGACACTTGCTTTAAACATTGTTAAAATATATTGCAAATGTCAAGCTTCTAGACTTGTATATGTTAGCTTCTGTGGTGTAGTGGTTGGGTAAGTTAGCTCAAATCTCATACACAACTGTTTATTGACTTTGTTAACTATTGTTTTGACTATATGTTTGGTATCCAATAAAGCATTATTGTATTGTACGAAAAAAGAAAGCGCAAGCATTTGTTTCGTGTCTGGGTATTGTGCGACCATGTTCCTCGTAGTTGCTGGCTCCCTAAATACAGTGAGTCCAATGTTGGGCGTATTTATTTATAATAATTATATATAACTGTCACTCCTTTATTCATTTCTTTTTTTCTGGTTAATGGCTTGCATTTCACTACTATCTCACCTGATGGTAAGCGATGATGTAGTCTAAGATGTAACATGCTCGCCTAGAAGATACCTGTTCACTCTCAACAGGTAGGCCATATTACAACAAACTTCAAATGAAGGTGTCTTTTTACAAAACGTTCCGACAGAGCGAAGCGCTCGATAACTTTAAAGTGCGTGAGTTAGGACTCTGCCAGTACACTGTGTTTGCATGAACGTCATATAGCCGCGCTATATTTTGCATTCTGTACATCATTTTGTTGAATTTCTTGGCTTGAGACGCTGCTTCTCTTTGATTTGAATGTAAGTAACTGTTGCCATTATTTACGGAGATGAATTATATGGTGATTATAGAGATATTTAGAACTTCAGACACAGCATCCAGAATATGCAGTTTAAGAAAAACCGTTGCTTTTTATCTTATTAAAATTGAAACAAGGTTTTCCTCAGAGCGAGAAGTGCTCTGCCCAATTGAGCTGCGGTGGTCACCAAGTCGAATTTATCGAATATTTTCTTTTGTTATTTAACTGTCTTAAGGGTGACCTGTTTGAGTTTTTCGCTTGCCATTGTTAATGCTTCATAAAAATAAAATAAGAACTTAATAAAATGATTAATTTGTGAAACTTTTCATACAAAATAATATTAACTAGCTATACCGCGCAATTTCACCCGCGTAGTTTTCAGATTAAAGTTGGTTTGCTTCCTCGGCCTCTATCCTATTCCAGGATCAAAATTACTTGCATACTTAATTTCAGTAAAATGTGTTCAGAAGTGGGAGCGCGTACGACTTTCGATCCGACACACCCGAGTTCAAATCCCGCTGGCCCCGCACCACTGACATTCTTAAATTATGTGCGGATTTAACACTCGCTCTAAAAACGTTGAAGGAAAACATCGTGAGGAAATCGGAATTAGTCACAAAAATTCAAGGACATGTGACATCCACCAACCCGCACTGGGCCAGCGTGATGGATTATGGCCCAAATGAGAGGACCATAATGGGCTGATGATGATGATGTGTTCAGTAGTTAAGGAGTTAAGTACCGAGTAAGAAACACACACACATACATGCACACACAGACTTTCGCATTTATAATATTAGTTGAATAGGTTTTGGAAAGGGAAAGTTTCACGAACAGTTCAAACCTGGTTCAAACAGACATGTTTGGAAATATCTGCTTGGAGTGACGAATTTGATCTTATACTCAGAGAAAGAGGAATATGGATACAAAACGAAGAATAAAAAGAATTAACATTAATAAAACACACACTAAATGTAGTGTTGACCTAAGTAATATGACATGATCAATACAATCTAACAATGTCAATCAATAATCTAGTTAATTAATTCAATTATACCTCTGTTAATACGTAGTACTATTAGGTACCTATTCTGTGTTATTAAGGCCAGGTCATATTGTTCTTGGTAAAGCAATATACAGGCCAATGTAACAAGGCCAATATGAAATGAATACTTTAATTTGTAATTAGTTTTAAAAGGTAATTCATGTGTAGTATTTTTTGTTAAAACTAAGAAGCAGATATCACAACTGAAACAAATGACTGCGCAGGTTTTGAAGCTTTGAAAATAAAACTGCACAACTGATATAGGTAAAGCTGGGCGAATCTCAGAACGTGTCGACACAAATGAACCAATTCATTTAAAACCGGAACATTACGTCACGTCATTTTGTCGTATTTCACCATTCATCGACGGCAGTATAAAGTAACATACAATGTCGCTTTATAGACGTGCTTCCGTGGAAGGTTAACTGTGCAATATTGTCGGCGACAGTAAGTGCCGAGGCGGTTGTAAATCATTGTAATGTTTGGTATATTAATATACACAAAATATATGTTATAGTAGAATTGCTGATATATTATAAGAAAAGAAGTTTTACGCGATGCGATTACGTTTGTTACGCGATTACTCCGGTGATTCTTTTTTGGTTTGGTAGGTATACTTTAGAAGTGGCCGCATATGAATTTTATCGAAATTGATTCAGCCCTTTTTGAAAAACCCAACAAAAACAAAAAATAAATGTATAGTCTTAAAGCTGGATTTGTTTTATTTTTCTAAAAAATAGTTATTGCATACAATGATGCCTGGTACACTCCGCTTCTGCCAAGTAGCCAATTGGCATAAAAAATATAACGTAACAAAAAAAGATGAAAGGATTTGTTAGGGATATCACTGTTTGAGGTACGGAACAAACACAAATTTTGAATATGCAGAGAAATATATGTAACGACGTTTTAATTCCAATATCTCCGATTTTCTGTTAAAAATGTACCAAAATTTTTCAGATTTTTTATTTATCCCCGAGAGAGAGACGTGTTTCATTGCTAACGAGGATAATTTATACACATATACTTCCTTAATATCTTTCAACCGACTTGAAAAGGTTCTCAATTAGATTGTTTTTTTTTGTTGGTTACCTCAGAACTCCGTCGTTTATAAACCGATGAAAATTCAGTATAGCTTTAAGGTGGTCCCATATATTTTAATCGATATTCGACCTTGGACTTCGAAGATGCATTATTAAAATCAGTTTTTTGTTTTAAAATGTATACTTGTAAATGTATAACTAGAGATAAGTATACTTTTTGGTTTTCACGTTTGAGCTGAGTTGAAATAGGGTTTGAGTTCCGGGGCGAGATGGTGAATGCTAGCGCGACCCCATCTCGCCCCATCTTGGCAGAGGACTGCTCACGGGAGGTTTTTAGTAGGTTCGAGCCCCACACATCCCGTTCTGCCACGGGAGTGGAAGTGTGACGGCATTTTCCCCCCTCACAAAAAAAGGGTTTCAGTTACCGTTTCACTTATGGGAGAATGACCCTCGAGTTAAGTTGTATTTAACAGGTAACATAATAAGAATAAGTAGTAGAATTCAGCCTTGGTTGTATTTACCACCTGGTGAAAGCCAGAGATATGGAGAATGGGTTAGAGTGGCGGGGTAGGTGTGGCAGACGCTTCGCCCTCATACGATTGAACAATCGTATTTATGTCTACGGCGTAGACGTACTAGACGTATTATATCTGCCGGAGTTCGGCGCACTGAGTCGATTCCGCACTTCAGTGTCATAACCATGTCGTAACTGATTCAGTAATCCATTCGTATTGCCTTATAATAAGGTATATTTTTAACATTTATGAATGGCGTTTATAACTATTCAAACTAGTAATAAATTTGACGAAATAGGTGCATTAATTTCTTTGTATATGATGTTTCGTTTACGTGTGCCATTGGCGACACTGGTTTTCCTACAAAAATGTGTTACCCACCATTCTAACCTATTCTCCAATTCTGAAGCGCTCGTAGCGTAGCTGCCTAACCGTTGTTAAGATCTTCTAGGTTAAGCAACGTTCGCTGCGGACACAACTTATTGGTAACGATGCGTTGGTTGAAGCTTAGCTTCAGAGTCTCGAGCAACAACGTAAAGTTGCCAGCCTGTCAGTATTTTACAGGATACATCACGGTGAGTGTGCGATGGAATTACATGAGTTATTTCCTCCATCTCCTTTCTACCATCGGACAACAAGACGTAAGGAAATTCATCCGGCATCCGTTTATGGTTGACATGCCTCCTGCCAGAACAAAGCGTTTCGCTTCAACTTTCATATAGAGAGCAGCTAATGAATGGAACACCTTGCCAGCGTCTCTGTTACCCGATACTTATAATCTAGGTGTATTCAAGTCTAGAGGGAATCGGTATCTTCTAGGCAAGCATGATCCATCGTCGACTGCGGCGTTACTTTCCATCAGGTGAGACAGCGGTCAAATGTTTACCTATCAAGTAATAAAAAAAACTTGGATGGGTGACCGTTTGTGTGGTGTTTACATCTGAGAGCTACCGTGCTTCGGGCAAGTTAAACCGTCAGTGCCGGTTATAGTTTGACAACAGTTGGTAGGCCATGTCAGAGGCCTTCGAGCGGTCTAATAACTTCGATACCAAGGTTGGCCACACACCCACACGAGAGAAGAAGAATTTCTCTGGTAAAAGCTTATGGATAACGTAGTCGTGTTTCGGTATGATATTCGCTGAACCATTAGGGCGATTCAGAGCACCCTCTGAACTGACGTCGTTCTATAAGAAGCATTAGATTTTCTAGTATCGTCACGCATGTCACGTACTTTGAACACATCGTCACTATGTCACTATACCCGTCTACATTATAGGTGAGATGACATACATATATAGGCAGTCAATCAAATTCTAAGTTGACGTGCATAGCAACGGCATAGATACGGCGCAATTGTGCCTACACAATATTGATTCAACGCAAAGCTAAATAATCGTGCGAACCACAGAAGCTCACACTACGCAACTAGCGTATTGTGAGCTTCTGTGGTACAGTGGTTGGGCGTGTCAGCTTTTATATCGTTGCGGGTGCGATTTCCGCTACGGGACGAGTTCCACCAGATTTCACCACAAACAGACAGACAAACAAGAAAATGACTAATAAAAAAGTGGTAATTACATTTTCCAACGATATTTAGCTTGATGCTGCCCAAAATACTAAGTAGCAAAATATAAAAAAATTCGGCTGAAAATTTTCCGCACGCTTTCATTATCTAAAAGCATCATGTTTATTTAAACCCCTGTAAAGTACGAATATTAAGATACTAACGAGCAACCTTTCCCCCTGAAATTTAACACAGGCTTCCCGCAATTTAATATACATTTTATGTTGAAGGCTTTCGCCCGCGGCTTGACTCGGGAAGTAATATACATCCGTAGGGTGTGTGTTAATCATCGTTTCTAGCGAACACTATGTACTTATTCCATGTTGGCCGTTTTGTTAATATTATAAAACAGTCGTAAATTCTCACTGCATTGATAGAAAAGCTGCATCTTCTGTTAACGCAAATAAAGATTCTCGTCTGTGGCACGTGGTCTTAAGACTCAAAAGCGGGTCCACATCGGCCGATCCATGTCTGCTTCAACACGCGCGGCAGAATCACGATACAAATGCGCGATCGGTGTGGATGCGACTCACCCGATCCAAACGAGAAAAGAAAGAGGCAATACGAAGTAACTAGAAAGTAATCTGTGACAACGACCAAACCACGCAAATGTTTGATCGTAGATTAACAATTGCACTCCCTTTAGTACACCTACCTCATCTTGGAAAAAGTAAAAATCCTAAGGGAACAAAGTGTGTTGTAATGGTCATTTAGTAGACGAAATCATTCGCGTACAATTAAGTTTGTTTACTTATTTATCCCTGAAAATCACGGTAGTGCTCAGTATGGGTAAATACCACTTAAACGGTCATCCATCCAATTGGTGGCCAGCGAATGTTGGTTAACCTAGCAGATCTGCTACGAACTGATAGGCGAGCTTAGGCTACGAGCACTACATCACAAAACAATGACTCATCATCATCATCATCAGCCCATCACGTTCCCAATGCTGGGACACGGACCTACTCTCATAAAGAAAGTGTGGGCTAACCCATGGGCACCACGCTGGCCCAGTGCGGGTTGGTGGATGTCTATATGCTATATAGAATCAGATATAGTCGTATATTGCATCATGTAACACCACGCTAGAGAAGCAATTACAAATACCCCAAAATTGTTAAAGCCTGAAGGCTCAACTTACAGTGGCGTGTTTACATCGCGGTATAAGGTAATGAACTAATTTGTCTTGGCCATAATGGAGCCTTTAAATCTGGCCTCGGACTGGAAACGGTAGTCATGTTAGCTAGTAACGACGTATTATGTAGTAGACGCGTATTATGTTAAACATAAGGATTTTCCTAACAAATGCGAGGGACGGCATGTGGTTGCCGTTTGTTTACCTTTGAGAGTAGCTATTATTTACGAGGATCGTTGTAATTATGCAAATGGAGGCTTGGGATTTCAATGCGTTGGCCTATGAGGCTCTAAGTCTATAAGTATTACAGTTATGGGGTATATATTCGTAGTACTATATATAATATAGATAT
This sequence comes from Petrophora chlorosata, assembly GCA_951640565.1. Lineage (NCBI taxonomy): Eukaryota > Metazoa > Arthropoda > Insecta > Lepidoptera > Geometridae > Petrophora > Petrophora chlorosata. Next base: position 3,523,818 of record OX621191.1, read on the forward strand.
ATGTTTTGTTTGTGTTTTTTTTAAATTATCACGAAATACATGAATAAATAATTAAAAAAAAAAAAAATATAGATATATTAGACGTTACTAGATAGATTACTAGATTTTTCATGCGACTCCGTCCAAGTAGCTTTAGATTTATATTTACTACGAAGGGTACTGTTCGTTTATAATGTTCGTTAATAATAGCTTATGTCCTATTTCAGGACCTAAACTAAATACAACCAAATTTCATCCAAATCCGTTCAGTCTTAAAGAGCCATGTGGTAATTAATAAAAAAATATACACACACAATTCCCTCTCACACACCCTCACACCCTCACATTTCACTTCGCATTTACAATATTAAAGGATTAGCAGGATGAGGGTTATCTATCTATGCATCTATATATAACTTTTCTTAGTTTTCAGGAGATACGACCGGACGAAACAAAAATCCAATTCCCACTCATATATCACAACCAACTTTCAATATTGAAATGTAATTTAGTAACACAGGTGCTTGAGCCAATTTTCAACTTTCTATGTCAAAAAGTTATGGAGAAAATCAGTTGTGACAGCATGACAGACAGACACCGGAGTGAATCCTTAAGTGCTTTCTTTTCATTTTTTATCGGAATGCCTAAAATAGAGACGGTAAAACGTTTTTTTCAATGTGAGATGAATAATGAAGACAAACGTTATCAGATTTTTATTTTATTAGATTAAATCAAATCATCAAATCATCATTTATTTGCCAGAATGTAGTACAAAGCAGATGGTAATAATAAGAATTAGATTCAGTACATCCTACCATAACAATGGTGTGCAAATATAATATTTTTAAATTTAATAGCAAAAATATTTAAATAAAATGAAATTATGGATTTAAAATTTCACATCACAATCAATTAAATAATGTCAAGTTTTATAATTAGTTACTGCAAAACTTTAAAGAAAATAAATATAAATTAAATGTCAGTTAAAAAAATATATGATGAAACAAAGATTGGAGTCAAGTATATTTAGCATTAATTATTAAATTGAAATTTGAAATTTTACTGCGCTAAGCAATGTCACATTTCATAATTATTACATAAAATGACCTCAAGCAAATATAAATAATGTACATTTTAATGTGAAATATTTAAAAAACAAGATCATTTATCAAATCGATTTTATACTAATTAAAAATCGATTTTATACTGATTAATTAATCATTCATATTTGTACTTTTTTGTATGTCATGTATTCATTTTAATCATAAAAGCATTTTTCAGCAAGCCATAATGTCAGCTTTCTTTTGAAAATTGTCAGCGGAAGGTCTTTAAATATATTTGGTAGAACGCTTGTGCACTGCCTCCGATCCGATCTGAATCCGAACAAGACTACAATGTATTAAAAAATAATTTAAGAACCACGTTTTTATACACCTTTAAAAGAAATATTGTATCGATACTTCAAAAACCCCCGACACAAAAAACCTATGAAAAGTAAAAAGCGGCTGAACCGATATTGATAAAACATCTAAGAACCACCGCTAGAAAACCTGTTTTTAAATAAAAAAAGCCGCATCCAAGAACTCTGAAGCATTGCTGTGTTCCGGTTTGAAGGGCATTATAGCCAGCGAAATTACTGGGCATATGAGACTTAATATCTAATGTCTCGCGATGATGAGCGCAATGCAGTGCTCCGCAGTGCTTTTTATGGTATGATATAATAGTTCTGGGTGGTACTGCGATTGTTATGGGCAAGCGTGGCGCTTACCATCAGAGGAACGACTTTATCTTCACATCACTTAGATTAATAAAAAAACACAGACCGTGTTTACATAGATTCGGATCAGACGTCATGTACAAACAGCCTTAATGACACGTTTCTGTTGTCGTATTGAGGTTTCCGATTTAGTATTTAACAAAGCTCGGGAAAGGATTACCGTAGTTCAAAAAAGTCTCTTTGTGTTTTCCAATTCAAAAAGGGAATGCAATAATCCGCTTATTAAATACCTTCGTAAATAAAACACTCAAACGTTTACACGGTGGCAGCAGAAATAACAATGCAACTCGGTTGGCTAGTCAGGGTTGCCACTCGACAATTTTGCCGACATTTTTGTGGACAATTATCGTCTTAAGGTTCCACTAGTTTATAGCAGCCGCAACAAACGCGGAGTTTGAGTCTGATTTATATGAATTCTTATTAGTCGCGCAGCAATTTTTACATCTGTCTAGGCCAATGCTTGACCATGATCTCACCTGATGGGAAGCGACGATATCGTCGTAAATATCTATTCACTCTTGCCTAGTAAAAATGTATTCTCTCTTGATTTGAACACGCCTGGTTGTACTTAATAGGAAACACAGACGACTATTATCAGAATTGATATAAAACGGCTAAGACTCACTGTGTCGTCGTTGTGGAGCATTTCACCATCGTGGAAACCGGTTCTCAACATGATCAACACCAGGATTTTACTCGAGTGCGAAATGGACACAATTAGTGCAGTGTGCTTAGGCCCTAATGCAGCAGACATTAGTAGCGACAGTGATGATTCACCCACCACCGAGCGCAAGAACATCGCCGAGCGGGCGCGAACTCCACCGACGCCGCCCGCCACGTCTGCAGAGCCGCGCACGCGCCGCCAGTTACGTGCGAGCGCTCGCTCATAACTCCCAGAAGAAGGACTTCTAAAATGTCCGAAACCTGGTCGGAGTAATTTTCGACGTTTACAGTGAGTCTTAGCCGTTTTATATCAATTATGAATAATAACACTCACGAAACTTTTCAAAATCTGACTATTATCAGTACCGCCGTTTCAATCCGATTTGTAGTTGGTCCTCACATCTCATACCTATACCACTGAGTTTACGGGTTCGATTTCAACTAAGAGATTATTGTTTGTGCACAAAAAAGCTCAATAATTTGTAACGTGATCTAATATGTGTATCAGGATCCGATGTGTATGATTTTCGGGCGCAAAAAAGGTGAAAGAATTTTTTTGTTTTTGAAATACTATTACACCTCTACATCCGGGTGAAACAGATAAGCACGTCTGTCAACGTTGCAACAATCAGCCAGTTTTCACAAACTGCTTAGCTATACGGTCTTAGCTGCTAGGGGCCTCCCTTTGATTCTGACAATCCCTTTGACGGCGACGTATCACTATACTCTACTAGGTATTCGGTATCCTTTTTGCTTCTTCACCCAAAGCTTTAATAAAAGCTAAAGTGCATAGTTCACGTTTGAAAAGTCCGGGATGGACTGCGACCCCGTTAGCACCGCTATATGTAAGTGATAAGCCATTCGCCGAGATAGGTTTTGAAATCATAATGGCTCTCGTCCCAAGCCAGGGAGGCTCGTTAGCTAGTCATACATCCATTGTACTTACATTACACTTCTTACATTATACCTACTTTAAGAGGGGTTTAACTTCGTACACTGAATATATTTGAAACTTCTAATCTATCATTTTAATTTTGCGAGATTGATTACAGTTTTTTTTCGGTTACGCGTAGTTCGATTTAGTAGGAAGTAACAATTTTTTTGTAGCCAATAGTTTAATTAACAATCTAAGCAAAGTTTAAACATAACTGATTCCGTTAAACTAGATATTTATACCAAAATTTCAGCGAAGGTACAGTAGTCGTAGTGGACGAGTTTCCCATAACTTGTGCCTTAAGTATGATCAAACTTTCGAAGCTTTGCTTATACCCAACCCCTGTCAATTGCTCTAAATCGCTGACCGATCCCAGGCAATATGCATGTGGTGTAAATAATATGGGTATATTTTTTATGATGATTCGCCACATGTTAACTATAATAGACTTAGAAATTATTATAACTTTTAATTCTGTATTTACAAGTTAATTAAAACATATCTATATAAAATTGCTTAAATATATATACAAAAAAACTTAAATATATATACAAAATATAATAAAATTATTCTAATACTTTTAATTATGTCACTTTTAGTATGTTTGAAAGACGATGATGACGATTTTGACGAACAATTTTAATTGATTTAAATTTTTATTAAAAATAATTATTTCATTTTTATTATACTTAATTAATTTGACAGCCATTTGACCACAGCTGAGCGTGATTATGAGCATAACGTCTTGCAACCCATCGTAATTAGCCAGCTGAGAGTAATACTCGACGGTAAATTTAGCACAAAAAGATTAACCTGGTAGGTAGGTATATATTACACAAAATATATTTTGAATTAAAAAAAATACTACTAAAATCACATAACTTATAAACAGCTGGACATATATTCAACAAATATAAGAATCACTCCGATTAAAATACCTTTAATCGGAGTGAGAGAAAAAACTGCATTGAAACCGATCCATCCGTTAGTTCTCTCTCTATAAGATAAGGCCCGTGTCCCAGCAGTGGGAACGTGATGGGCTGATGATGATGATGAGACAGAGGCGTCTTATAACACTCCCCTTTTTGTGTCGGTGGTTCAAACTACCAGTTGTCAACCCTAGTTCCCGCAACATTTCGCGTTTCCGTCTCTCGCTGAAGAGGCCAGCCTTGCCCTCCTGCAACTCGAGGTTAATGAGCACAGTTGCGCCATTTCAGCTGCCGAGCACTTTTTTATTTAGCTAGAAGAAAAAACAAACATTTGAAGCTCGAGTGGAGTTATTTAGCTGAAGCAAGGAATATATTGTCTATTGTCTTGACAGCCTCTGTGGTGCAGTGGTTGGGCATGTTGGCTCAAATTTCATACGCCATTGAGGTTGTGGGTTCGGTTACCGCGACGGGACAAATGTTTGTGCACAGAAAAAAAAGCACAAGCATTTGTTTCGTGTCTGGGACTATGTTCCTCATAGTTCCTGGTCGGGATCTATGTATGATCGTTGGGCGTTATTTATTCATTGTGAAGGAAACAATTACAGTTCCTTCATACTCCGCATTCTTCATGCTATTATTATCATCATCAGCAGCCTATATGAGTTCACTGCTGGACATAGGCCTCTCCCATATCACGCCACTGAGATCGAGATCTTTGGCTTTTTTTGCCAGTTATTGAGCCGCCAAGCTACTGCTTGGCGTGCGCAAGCATTACTGTGTTCCAGTTTGAAGGGCATTGTAGCCAGCGAAATTACTGGGCATTATGACACTCAACAGCTAATTGTTTCAGGTTGACGATCGCAGTGCAGTACGGCGTAAAACAAAGTTCTGGGTAGTGCTGTTATTGTTATGGGCTGGCATATTGCTTGCCATCAGGAAAACGACCACCTCGTCTTGTTATTCAGTTACATAAAAAAAGCAACTCGTATATTGTCGCTCCATCTATGTAGTAGCAGGGCGTCCTACACTACGTTTGCCGATTCACGGTCTTTATTCTAGAAGAAGTCTGCCTCAGCGGTTATCGGTTCTGCGGCAAATATGACCAACCCACTGCTAGTTCAGCTTGCTAAGCCGCTGAGCTGTTGGTAACTTTAGTCCTATGGCGAATAATTTCGTTCTGGATTCGATCTCTCATGCGTAGGAATAATTAACATGCTTTTGCAGCATTTATTCTTCAAACTAAGTTAAGTAATGACTGATGATGATACATTGATGCTGGTGATGATAATGATGATGAAGATGATGATGATGATAGTAATGATACACTGATGATGATAATGTAGACTCAAATTTTCTCAAACAACCGTTTCAAAATAGATGACATTTATTTTGACACTATCTTAACCACGCGGGTTCACTCGCCTGGTCAATTTGCCGGGATAAAAGTATTCTGTATTCTGTTCCAGAAACTACAAACAAAATTGCATCAAACTCCATTAAAAAAAACCCAATTCCGTATTTCTTATCTTTTGTGTATGCCCATGCATAAAAATATGTCTTATTTAAATCGACTGAGGTTTTTTGTTATTGTCCTTTGAATGATGGCCACAGTCTCTGAAGACCTTTGACATTCAAGAGTCGCATTAAAAAGAAGCTTAACTCCCGAAATAAACAGGTCCGTGTCCAAAAAACAAGAACGACTGAAAATTACACGTCAAATTAAATCAAACAGAAACTTTTCGCACAAAGTGGTTTTGTTTTTGAAACATGGCCCTTATAATCTGTCTGGACCCTTTGTACTTTGTATGCTATGAACGTACATAATAGGGTGGCCTTTTTCAGTATTACAGTCCTTTGTAAACATTGGGCGCGCCTTTTAATATACTGACTTGGGTGATAATGTTTTTTCGATCGTAACGATCTGAAATGGTTATTAACCATTAGTTTGTTCCTTACTTTTTTTCTTTGTATCTTGCTACATGGCGATCTATTCCTGGAACAATAGTCTAATTTACCGGTAGGGTTCCGTACCCAAAGGGTTAAACAGGACCCTATTACTTAAGACTCCGCTGTCCATCCGTCTGTCTGTCTGTCCGTCTGTCACCAAGCTGTATCTCATGAACCGTGATAGTTAGACAGTTGAAATTTGACAGATGATGCATTTAACAACAAATACTAAAAAACAGAATAAAATAAATATTTAAGGGGGCTCCCATACAACAGACATGATTTTTGAGCGCGTTTATCGCGAACTGACTTAAGTAGTAATTAGTTTTCTCTATGTACCCACATAGATTCTGATAATGTATGATGTTTTCTCTATGTACCCACATAGAGAAAACATCATACATTATCAGAATTACCTAACTAGTACTTAAATCAGATTTACCTACCTAGTGCCTATTTATCGCCAAGCGACAAGTCCCCAATTCTTCGTACTAAAAATAACTCTCAGCGTAAGGTGCGAGGAAATCCTGAAAATAAAACTGCTCGTTAACTGTACGCGCTGAGCCGTTAAGTCTAACGCGCTGAATGGACCCTTAAGTCTAAACGTGAATTAACCGGTTCAGGAATACGGGCGACACGTTTACAAACTTTGAGACGTGGAATATAGGAAAGGACTTTTTTTTATTATTATGTCGAATGACGAGACGAGCTGGTCGTTTGCCTGATGGTAACCAATACGCCAGCCCATAACAATAACAGCACCACCCAGAACTATTGTTTTACAAAATTCTACGCGGTACTACACTGCGCTCGTCACCCTGAGACAATTAGCTATTCACTCTCATAATGCCCAGTAATTTCGGTGGCTACAATGCCCTTCAAACCGGAACACAGTAATGCTCACGCACTACTGCTTGGCGGCTGAATAACTGGCAAAGCGGTGGACTTCTGTGTATAATCATCATCAGCCCATTACATAAGGCCATTGCATTCTACACGAGCAGCCTGTGGGTCAGTTACACGCAAAGATCGTTCAATGCCTTGCGAGTCCAATACAATAATGGATTTAGAATGTTGTTGGGGCTGCCCCGCTTCTGCAGTGCTTCGACAATGTTTGCGGAGGCGCGGGTTGATGGCTTTCATGCCATCCTGCGCAAAAGAACCGCCTCTCTGCTGCACAGGATGCGGGGTAGCAATAACAACATTCTACAAATGATTGCAGGAAAATACGATTCTTGCATCATGAGGGCCTTCCTGCGTGTTCTGGTCGGATAGAGCCTCTATCTGAGACGCTATCTGGCAGGACACTCATAGGGATGCCTTCTTTTAAACTTTAATTTAAAAAAAAAATGTATTTACTAACATAGCCTAAAACGCGACGAGCTAGAGCTTCGCTATAGAAAGATGTATTGGCTACTTGGAAGACATTCTACGTTGTCAGTGCACAATAAATTACTATTGTACAAACAAGTCCTCATGCCAATATGGACTTATGGAATCCAATTGTGGGGATGTACCAATCAAAACAACGTAGCAATAATTCAACGATTCCAAAATAAAGTACTCAGGGGTATTGTAAACGCTCCGTGGTATATTAGAAATGACGACCTCCATCGGGACCTAAATATGGACCTCGTCACTAGTGTAATTAATAAGTATGCCGAAGCTCATGAATTTAGGCTTCACCATCACGTGAACGTCGAGGCTATCCAGCTCCTCGACAACACAGACCTAGTGAGAAGATTAAAAAGGACAAAACCTTTTGAGTTAGTTTAGTGAAGTGCCAGTGAACCGTAGCATAAACAGTTAGTGCTACTTGTAAAGAACACAAGAACATAGTGTCTTCGCCTTAATAGAGACAATAAGAAAAGTGTTGATGGACATATTCTTAGTTTTACTCTACTTAGCAGTTTAAGTTAAATTTAAATTACTTATTAGTCTTATAAGGCTAGATTGTAATTCTAATGGCGGGTCTATACTTGAGCCGTCATTACATAAAAAAAAAAAAAAACTAACATAGCCTAAGAAATTTACTAACAAAAATAGATCTTTTATCTAAATAAAAAATTATTATTATTATTATTATTATTACATTCCCACGGCTGGGATAAGGGCCTTCTCTCATAGATAGGTTATGGGAATCTATCACGCTGGCTTAGTGCGAGTTGCTTGATGTCACATGTCATTGAATTTTTGTGATTAATACTTGGACATGCCAGTTTCCTCACGACGTTTTCCTTCACCGTTTTAAAAGCGAGCGTTGATACCGCACATAACTTAAGAAAGACATTGATGCGGGGCTTGCGGGATTCGAACTCCGGTGCGTCGAATCGTAAGTCGCTTGAGTTCCCGCGCTTTAAGAGGATATGGCACAGCCGCGGCCAGTGAGCACTAGGTATTTGAACAATGGTTTACGGTCTCGCAGAAAATGTGTAAATTAAATTAAATAAATTAACTAAATAATAATAATGATAATAATTTAACTAAATTCGTATCAATTTCAGATTTTTGTTAAAATTAGCGTTTCGGGAGAAAACGTTTCTACCACACTAAATCTCACCCAAATTTGGTAATTTTGGTCTCAATTTCTTAAACGGAGAATAAACTAGGTATGTAGGTTTTCCTTTTTCTTAGTTTATGTCTATTTTTAAAGTTAACAGCTTCCAAACTTCAAAAAAAAATTTTCGAGTACATATCGAGTTTTTTGGGTCCATTTATTCAAATTCTATATGAATTATCAAAAAAATCAAAACCTACAAACCTCAATAATGGCAACATCTCTTACATGTCCCAATTTCATCGTATTTGGTTAATGTTTAGGGGTAGAAAAACGTTTTCTCTTTTTGTATGAAAATTTCAGCGTGCCGTTCCCTCTTAACGCCCAACGATCACATACATAGATCCTGGCCCCTAACTAGGATTCCCTGTATCTAAGGAAACAGGAACTATAAGGACCCAACAACCAGACACGAAACAAATGCTTGCGCTTTTTTGATAGAGGAACGCATGCTCAAATTATGTCTAAGGTTGAATGTAAGAAGAATAAAATTCCTCTCGAAATGAAAGCTTTCACACTTTCTAAACTTGACTTCCTGACGGTAGTAAGCATTGCCAATACAATCTGACGCCATTACTCCTTACAATTTCTTCCTGTGCTGCAAGGTGAACTTTTTGTGCAGCCAACGGTCTTTTAAAGGGCTCGTTAACTTCGCGCACTGGTCCGTTAAATTTAATTGCTAAGTAGACCAGCGACGCAAAATAAACAGTTCTCTACGTGTAGGCAAAGAGTCTAAGGACACAAGTTAAACGCGGTTTGTACAGGCCCTTTAAGTTTCTTTTTACTTTTCCTATTTTTTTTTATAAATACACCCGATGATAACAATCGGCATTGTAGCCAGCGAAATTACTGGGCATTATGAGACTCAACAGCTAATTGTCTCAGGGTGAAGAGCGCAGTGCAGCACCGCGCAGGATTTTGAAAAACAAAGTTCTGGGTGGTGCTGTTATTGTTATGGGATGGCGTATTGCTTACCATCAGACAAACGACCGGCTCGTCTCCTCATTCAGTTACTTAAAAAAACATTGATCCTGGCCCCTAACAAGGATTTCCTGTATCTAGGGAACTAAGAACTACGAGGACCGTGGTCCCACAACACCTTCAATCGTGGACTTCGAAGATACATCAGAATTGAAGTCAGTCTTTTTTTATAATAAAATGTATTATTCAATTTGAAATCCCTATTCGGGGAGCCAGAGGAATCACAACTAATAATATATTAAAATCCCACTCTTGTTTCATAATGTATTGAAGTCTTTACGATTATCTTCGCTTCTTACCTTTAATCTTACATAACCTTTACTTAACCATTGTTCCAGAACGAAATGGGAATAATTTTGAAAGTAACAATGAACATTTCTCATACAAACTCATACGGAGAACTAATAAAAAGCAAAGTTTTATTGCAACAACCAGCTGCGAAGAAAACAAATTCCCCACGGCCTATATATGAACTTGCAGGGACAAACAAACATACGTATAAAATCAAAGTTATTGAAGTACGCATATTGAATTCATTTGCATATTCTACTAAAGGATATTGTAGTAGTGCTGCAGTATTTGGCGTATCTCATTTCTTGCCGAATAATACATTTACAAAAAAAAACTACTTATATTCTGATATATCTTCGAAGTCGGGAGACGGGTCTGAGCAGCCGCTCAACTGCCGTCTCTCTCAAGATCTCTGTGCTTCATCTTAGGCCACATCATCGCTTCACATCAGGCCAGATAGTGGCCAAGCATAGATCTATTAAACGTAAAAAAAAGTAGTCCAAGGTCGAATATCGATGAAATTAATATGGGATCATGTTGAAGAAAGTGTTGGATTCAGTATGAACCCAACACTTTCTTAATTTGCCACAAAAAATTAAATCAACTTACTAGCCTCATTAATTATACAAAAACAACAGTAACACTACTAGTTGTTGAGCCTCAGATGCCTATAGCTGGGCTTTTTTTATGTAACTGAATGACGAGACGAGCTGGTCGTTTGCCTGATGGTAAGCAATACGCCAGCCCATAACAATAACAGCACCACCCAAAACTTTGCAAAATCCTGCGCGGCGCTGCACTGTGCTCGTCATCCTGAGACAATAAGCTGTTGAGTCTCATAATGCCCAGTAATTTATATTATACCTGTAATATAGGCATATACGCTTCCCCATGAACTTACGACACACTGTCACTGCACTGAATTAACTCAAAAGGTTTTGTCCTTTTTAGTCTTCTCACAGTAACCAAATAATGCAAATGTCACGCTATAGCTATGTGCTACTTCTTGGACAACATTTTTATTTAACATGGTTTTTTTTATATGGTTTATTTTTATAGACAAACAAGCAGACGGCCCGCCTGGATGGTAAGGGGTTACCGTCGCTGGACACCTGCAACATTCGGAGCATTACTGGTGCGTTGCTTACCTTTAAGGACCCTTTTCACCCTTTCTTTAAAGTACCCCGTGTTATAGCTCCTCGGGAAAATCTCGGGCGGTACCAGATTCAGATTATTTATTGCTTCCATAGGTCTATACCTATACAGTCATTTGGTTCGAAAATTAGTGGCTACCCAGGTAAAACTACCAAATGACTGGACTAGTAGTACAAGGTGTAATATGTATGTTTAGATAATAGATACTACTCACTGATATAATGCTCGTTCCTGAGCCGTTCAATTACATGCAAATAGGCGATACTGGTCAGTAATCACCTTATGAAACGAAATGGAACGGAGAAACGGTTATCACCCTTTTTGGAGGACATTTTCCCTAATGTAGAATAATTTGGGTCAGTATTATTCTTTGTACGTTCACAAACGTTTATCGTTTGTGAAAAATGATGAAAAATGGGAGTCGATTATCTTTGCCGATTACCAACCCCTGTACCCACTGGTCTCTCAAGAGCCAATCGTATATCGTGTTGAGCTCGTGAAGGTTTTGAATTGCGACAATGTCTTGTGATACAATTTATTCTCCCTTTAAAGTTTATCTCAACTTTTAATTATAGTATTTTGGCGTAAAATTATGAAATTAATTAGATTTCTTGCCTGAATCGACAATAATTAGATCGTATCTCGTTAGTCGCAGTGAAGCTATACCTTAATTTAAGCTCAACACTATACGATTGGCGCTGAGACCAGTGGGTACGGGGGTGAGGAAGTAATTACAGGGCATATGAGACTTAATATCTGATGCCTCGGAGTGATGAGCGCAATGCAGAGATACGCCGTACGTTTTATGGTAGATTAAAATGCGTATGAAAAATATTCTAATGAGATTAACATACTATACAGTTAATAATTACATAGAAGACAATGGTGCATGGAACATTTCGCTTCTGCCAAGTAGCCAACTGGCACATAAGAAACATAGTATTGTCAAAAACAAACATAAAATATTGTAACAAAAGTTCTAAAAAAAATGCCCCTCAGTTTCTTGCCGTATCTTCTGAGTAGTGGTTCTTTTTCCGATACGGTGGTAAGGTCATTGTAATAATTGACGATCATAAGTGCGTCTGTGATGCCAAACATGAATAAAGAACATTTGAACTTTGAACTTTGAAAAAAGTTCTGGGTGGCACTGCAATTGTTATGGGCAGCCGTGGCGCGTGGCACATAAAGCCTATATAGCCTTTTGAATATCCCCCACCGAACTGATCTCGATATTTCCAAATGAGAAATAACTTTTGAAATATATTCACGTACACCGGTTTCTATCGGTTTTCAACGGGAAGGAATGTTGCATTGAGTTTTATCAATCCTATGAAAAAATATATACCTATCTATAGCTTAACTACGGAACCTTTTGTAGCGTCTGAAAAGGCATTGAACTATTTCAAGTATGAAGCATGTTTTCAAATATTGGAACTGGAGCTGGTAGGAATTTTGAAGCTTCATAAAATGATTGGATGAATAAATACAACAGTCAAACCTTTTTTATCAATAGATTTTTCAATTAAAATATCACTATTACTGTTATTTTATGTACCCGTTGAAATCGCCCCCATGGATAGATCATCAATCATTAGATGATCTATCTAATGATTGATGATAATTATGATTAACATAACTCTGCGTAAACATGTATCTAATTAGATAATTAGGTACCGACTTACTGTAATCCTTTGTTGTTTATGCAGTAAAAACCTTTTTTGTTTTTTCAAATTCTTGCTTGCAATGCGAATGGTTTATAATCTATGCCATTTCAATTCAAGATTAGAAAAACTCAGTTTTTAGAGCCATCGTCATTATTTTACAAATAAATTAAAAGGACAATATTCTAATTATTTGCAAATAAAAAACTTTTGAAAATTAGCAATTGGTTTTCTAAGTAGGTACACGTTTCCTCATCATCATCTTTATCACCAGCCCACCATCTTCCCACTGCTGGGACACAGGCTTTCTCTCATAGAGAGAGTATGAACCATAATCTACCAAGCTGTGGCCCAGTGTGGGTTGGTGGCTGTCAGATGTCCTTGAATTTTTGTGATTAATTCTTGGATATACCGGTTTCCTCACGATGTTTTCCGTCACCGTTTTTAGAGCGAGTGTTAAATCCGCATGTAACTTAAGAAAGTCCGTGGTGCGAGCGGGATTCGAACTCGGGTGTGTCGAATCGAAAGTCGCACGTGCACTCACTGAGCCACAATCGCTCTTTAGTAGGTACACATTTAATTCATTTTTATCTTAAAACTAGCTGACCCGTCAGACGTTGTCCTGTCTTAACTACTGTCAAACTCCATAAGGTTACATATAAATATGGATAGATAGATAGATAGATAGAATCGTTAAAAACTCATTGAAGATAATGAATTTTTAGAAAAAAACAAGAACCGACTTCAAGACTAAACTTATATTTTATGTACTGTTTTCAAAAAGTGCTTAATCAATTTCGATAACATTTATATGGAACCACCTCTGAAGTTTGACCTACCAAACAAAAATAGAATCATTTAATCAATTCATAATTGGCGGAGTAATCGCGTAACAACCATACAAAAAAAACCATACCGTCGAATTGAGAACCTCCTCCTTATTTGAAGTCGGTTGAAAATCAATGCCGTTCAAGATAAGTCAACTCCACGTTAAAATAGATAAGCAATGTATTTCATTATTTATAACAGTTCATCGGAGCGAGTGTGGCTCAGTGGGAGCACGTGCGACTTTCGATCCAACGCACCCGAGTTCGAATCCCGCTGGCCCCATACCACTGATTTTCTATTATGTGCGGATTTAACAGTCGCTTTAAAAACGGTGAAGGAAAACATCGTGAGGAAACCGGCATGTCCAAGAATTAATCACAAAAATTCAAGGACATGTGTCATCCACCAACCCGCACTGGGCCAGCGTGGTGGATTATGGCCCATACTCTCTCTACGAGGGAAGGCCCGAGTCCCAGCAGTGAGAACGTAATGGGCTGATGATGATGATGAACAGTTCATCTATTTCGTTATTTAATCAAGCAAATATTTATCCTTCTTTCAAAGCTCTAACAAAACGTAACTTTCCAAGTAAATTGGGTGTTCCGGTCTAATAAATCCGGGATATTCCGGGACAAATTGGTCAAGTGCGGGGCGCGCCAGGACACAAGTGGCTTTCAACTGAAGAGACGGGAAATGGAAGGCCGTATTTCTGGAATATTCATGACTACAGTGATGTTGTTAATCTACATAGTACAGTCAGCAAAGATAATCAAAAACGAAACAAGAAAGTGACCGATTAAAATTAATCTAAAACCACGTTTTTATACGCATTTTGAGGTTAGGTCGGCATTGCATATTGATCCATTTGCAAAAAAAAATATTTAGAATGCATTGTCATAGAATTGTGAGCTACATTGATAGTTTCAGCCGGATAACTAATCGGGAAGTGCTCGAAATTTGGGTTGCAAGATTCCACCCGGAACAACAGACAGACAGACACACAGACAAACAAGAAAGTGACTTAATAAAAACGTGGTAATAGATGACAGAAACTTTATAAAATAACTAAACCAATTATTAATAAATAGAAGTTATTACATGCTTAATTAATATTTGTATAAAGAATTTAATTAATAATTTATATATTTTATATTGGTGACAGAAACAATTATCGACAAGTATTTAAATGACAAATTGTTAAATTTATAATTTAATCATCATCATAGGTTATTAACGGATTTTTTTTATTATTTCATTAATTTGATATTTTGTAACAAATGTTATAAGCAACGACCTGCTCGTCTTGACACTAAGTTACATAAAAAGTAATAGTAAAAGAGGGTTTGTGTTTTTTTCATTCATAATTTTTATTTAGTGTATAATTTTTTGACGAGAGTGCCGAGAGATAGGGAAGAATGGCAGCACTGAAGGAGGCCTCCCCTTTTTTCCCTTCCTTATCTTCAGCAGTAGGCCATAACAAAGCGATGATGATGATGATGATGATGATGATGTATAATCTTTCCTCTGATTGGGATATACACATTTTTTTTAATCAGTTACTGTTACCGTTTGTGTTTGTTCTCGGGACAGTTTTACTAAAATGTTTATATATTTTGTGGCTAACAGTACCTAGCTCTCTTTGTGAGTATGGTGACTGCCGTAACGACCTAATAACTCAAGGTTCCGAACATGTACCGAGAACAAAGATGGTTTCAGAATGGGATTTGACCGCTATCTCAACTGATTGAGAGAGATGAGATTTAGGATGGACAAACGACGTAGGTTGGCTTTTCCTAAAGTTCAAAGTTCATAAGTTCTTTATTCGATTTTGGCATCACAGGTGCACTAACGATCGTTATTATTCACGACTCTACTACCAAATCAGAAAAAAACACTACCCATAATATATGACTTGCCTAATTAAAAAATGCTTTTCAGTTTTTTGATACAGGAAATCTTTTTAGGATATTAAGTATCTTACGTGCCAGTTATATTTCTCTTCTATATAGATACTATTGGGCTGGGCACGTCAGCCGCATGTCTGTCGAACTTTGGGCTAAAAGAACAACCAAATAGGTTCCCAACAATGGACGCGGACAACGCGGCTGACCGATGGCGAGACGAGCTGGATACACATTCCTGTGAGATTACTAGTTATTACCTGGTATTACCAGGTATTACCTGGGACGATATAGGCTGAATATAATAATAACAATATAGATAGGTACTAACTTTGAAGATTTCAGAACTCAAAACCGTCACCTAATCACGAAATTTGTCACCAGTTTGTAAACTTCTCCGTTATTAATGACGAGCGAAACAAGCGAGACGAGCGAAACAAGCGAGACGAGCGAAATAAGCGACGCGAGCGAGACAAGCATCGCGAGCATAGCAAACAAACTGTAACAGCCTGAGATTGCTCGCGGCGCGGCGGCGGTAAATTAGAATTGACAGGCGTCTTTTGTTATCAAAAGAAGTCTTTTACACGAGGGCTAAAGTTTTTCACGCACATATTTATGTAACCCGTGGCTTAAGCCGTCTGAATTTAGCATTTTAACTTCAGGCCAAAACTAACGAACTCTCGTAAAAGTTAAAATCAAATTTTCTGGTGAAGCCTGTGTCAAAACACGTGTCAATTCGTTTATGATTATAATTTTATGGTCTTGCTTAAAATTTGATGCTATTATAAATACAATGAAATTGTGTGGATGGATGTCTGTTACTCAGTCATGCAAACACTGCTGCCCGAATTTTGATATTATTGGTAATAAGGTACTTTACCAATCACCAAGAGCGAGGGTGGCTCAGTGGAAGCACGTGCAACTTTCGATCCGACGCACCAGAGTTCGAATCCCACTGGCCCCGCACCACTGTCCATTTTTATGTTATGTGCGGAATTAACATCCGCTCTAAAAACAGTGAAGGAAAACATCGTGAGGAAACCGGCATATCCAAGAATTAATAACAAAAATTCAAGGACATGTGACCTTCACACTCACGCACTGGGCCAGCAAGATGGATAATGGCCGATACTCTCTCTATGAGAGAAGGGCCATGTCCGAGCAGTGGGACAGTGATGGGCTGATGATGATGAAGGTACTTTATTTATTTATTAATGCAACACAGTGTACAATAGTTATATAACTACCGACCTAAGTACCTATAGTACAGGGATTTTCAACAAGAACGTTGTTTTCTAAAACAAAATAAAACAAAGAATTTAGATGAAGATGATTCAAATTTTTATTGTATTACGAAGATAAAAGTACAAACAAACAAAACAAATCTCACCTTTCACCCATCTCGAAAATCGCATTAAAATAATTAAAATCCACTATGAAAATGGTGGTTCTGGTAACATTTCGTAAAATTCGTGATATTTTCGGATAACATAATCGTCCTTCTGAGACCGCTTTTAAGAATTTGGTCGCTGAATTTGAGTCGACAGGCTCGGTACAAAATGTGCCAACGCCAACGCGTGTCCGACCGGGTCGTTCATCTGAAAACATCGCAGCCGTGAGCCTGTGTTGAAGAAGATCCAAATTTGTCAATTCTTCGTGTAGAGATAAACAAATAGAGTTAACCTGCCCAACAGTTTTCTTACATAATATTTATTAAAAAATTACACAAACTTTTGAATTTATAATATTAGTGTTATTACTGCAAAATAGACATTATTTGAACGTTTGTTTTCATGCTATTGAGTTTACTATCTGCCCGTATCTGCCTACTGGAGGACCTGCCTAAATCGTGTCAGGCATTGGACCCGACCTTGGGCGAGACATAAGGCTTATCTAGGTTTAACCCAAACCCACATGAACCTACTTCATAGTTTACAAGTTACTTTTTTCTTTCTATTCTAGGAAGGTATTAAGAACTCTCTTTTGCCCCTGTTTTCTTCCACGTGAATGTCAGAGGAAGCCCATATTTGTATTTTTTCTAAGACCATCTTAGCAAGACCCAGTATATGAGGGTGCGTTCTACGAAGAGGCTGTATCTTCGTAGTCACCCAACTGATTTTGATGTACCTAACATACCCTATAATCTAAGTTGGGACTAATGCTACCCCTGAAAACCACATTAAAATCCATTCAGCAGTTTCCGAGTCTATAGATAACAGACACACAAACAGACAAATTTAGAGCCAAAATTGTGGGCTCGTGTTCAGTTCCCTCTAAATAGTCGATCCCACGTGGTTTTTCAAATATATCTTCAATGTACGGAATTGGCTCAGTTCTTTTTTTATAATAGTATAGAATAATTAGTAGGAACTCTCTGCCGGCATCTGTTTTCCGGATAGCTACAATCTGGGTGTCTTAAAGACAAGAGTGAACAGGTTTCTTCTAGGCGAGCGTGCTACATCTTCGACCGCATCGTCACTTAACAACAGGGGAGATAGCGGTCAAACGCAAGCCTATAAATAGTAAAAAAAAAACTGTTATTATAAAATGCCAAAATTTGTGAGGATGGTGACCATCAGAGCTTCGCATTTTTACCATCAGATCGTATTTGTTACTGAATTACTAGGAAAGAAAGAGGGCTTATGATACTTATAACGGAGCGTTTCATTACTTCAATTTAATTATACCATGTAGCATGAATAGGTCGCGTCCCATCCGGGACTCCAACTTGAATAACTTAAATTGGGAATCTCAATCTGATGTTACAGCTTGCATGCACTAGGATTAAGTTCTGCTATGCATGCTGAAGTTAGGAAGTTTGGGCTGGTTTATGCGTTTTAGAAGGCATATTTTGTGTTCAAAAAAGTTGAACGTTCTTAGATTGTTATTTTATGTTTGTTTCCTCAGAACTTCGTCGTTTATAAACCGCTTTGGATCTGTTTTGCGTTGGGTTTAGTATCGCTTTAAGGTGGTATAATTTCCATATAAATTTCATCGATATTCTACCTTGGACTTCGAAGATGCATCAGAAATGAAGTTGGCTTTTTTTGTTAAAAAAATGTATACATGGTATCCCTGTCCATCCAAAGCTTACCTATAAGAAATTGCAAATAGCGATAAGGTCGCTCATTGTTCTACCATTATTATTATTTCTAACAACCAGGTTCAAAGTTCCCAACTTTGCGTTTAGGATTACAATGATTTCTTATGGAAAATCTTTAAACATATTTTTTTTATTTATATCTTTATTACAGCCAAGGTTTTGCATTGGTACGTTAGTTATATTAAAAATGAACGTTAATACGAATCCAAAAAAAAATAATTGCTAGTGAAAACTACATCAAAATTCATCGAGTAGGTAAGAGATACGAGCGAATATTTAGTTTTACCTACGAGTAATAAGCTCAAAATACCCGTATCATGCAGGTGGCAGGTCGTCTTCCGAGCTAGGTTTTGTATTTCAGGACGTAACACTATTCCGTTTAGTCTCTAACTCAGTTTTAAGCATCTAAGAGCCTTAGAATATCACACCAAAGTTCTAACCATATGTTCACATTGTCATAGGGTGGTAGGTAGGTGGTAATAGTTACCGGTATCTAGACTAAGTTAAATTGAGACGGGGCGGAGGCGAAGCGAGTTACACTTCGAAACTAGCGGATAATCTTGCACGCTAGTAGAGATTGAGGGTGGGCATAAACAAGGCGGTTTGATTAATACCAGCTGCGCCCTGCAGTTTCACCCGCGGTTTTCCGGGATAAAAGTATTTTTTGTCCATTTCCAGGATCTCAAGTACCTACATACCAAATTTCATCAAAATCCGTTCAGTAAACAGCCCCTGAGCTGGTCTTCTGAACCAGTCCCGGAACACTTCGATGCACGTACATAGACACTTCGCGAACACACTTGAACGATGGAAGACCTTAATTAGTAATTAGTGAATACGGCATCCATTATAGATCATATTACTATGACTATGAGCAAAAAATCTTCAACAAAAATCCTAAAATTCATTTCTAATAAAATTTATCAGCACAGGAAAAAATATCACAGCTGAGTTCGACATACATAAGTCACGAATCAAATAAAAATATTTCATATTAAAAACGCTCAAAGAGAATATATTATATGCTAGAATCCAAATAGTCGGTTGCATGCTTTACCAGTCTTGTTTGTTTTTGCAATATGATTTTTACGAAAGATTTTATTTTTCACATAGAATTTGTGGTTAAACATGTCACACTTTACCTGGAATCTTTGTAATGTCATCCATACCAATTTTGGCTATCGCAACGACTTCTGCGTTCTTTGTAAGATTACATTCCTCAGCTATTTCTTCTATCTTTTTGATTTTTTGTTGTTATTCAACCTGATTGAATTAAGGAACAAACACACCAAGATAACATTTCTTTATTTTCGGTAGTATTAAGAGGACCATAAACATCCTAAACTAATAACCGTTTAAATATCGTCAAGAAGACATAAAAACATCTCGCCCACTTCCTTTCTCAAGTACTTCCCGAAAACTATCACTCACTATCGTCTGTTATTCCAACATTCATCCCTGGCTCCCCACATTTCATACCGGTTTTCATCCCCTCGTTCCATTGTTTCAAGCCCTTACGTGACTGTGTAAGTCAGTACATAATATCTGGTGAAGCTAAATTAAATTTGCTTGCAGAAAGCTTAGTAAGAAATGCGCCAATGAATTTAAGGAGCTTAGTGTTTATGCTCAGTAAGATTTAATAAGACTACACAAACATCGGTTTAAATCTTAAGCAAAATAACTGGGCATTATGAGACTTAAGAGTTATTGTCTCAGAGCACAGTGCAGGGCCACGCAAGATTTAGCAAAACAAGGTTCTAGGTGGCACAGCAACTATTAAGGCAGACGTGTTGCTATCTACAAGGTAAACGACATGTTTGTCGGCTTTATTAAACTGTAGATACACAAACTTTATTTCCCTGACCTGATTCTCGGTGCCATCTCAAATATATCTATAAATAATCATATCATCATTATCATGTAGATGTATACCTTCACCCAAATATACCTTAACAAACTATCCCTCACAAAACATTCTCTCACAAAATCCCAGTGATTCATTTCTAATCAAATATGGAACGAAAACAGGATGGACTCAAAATTAAATAACGTTTCTTTTTGGTGACATTTTATGGTTAGATATAGGTTTAGAAAATAGCTTTTTGAGGGCCTCAACACAAACGCTTACTCGAAATCAAAGAGACTTCCAGCCAGTTTCAGCAATTATGAAATCGTCTTTGACTCTATACTTAAGAGACTTTCAGCTATTAAAGAGCTGATATCCACAATCTTGCGAACTTAGCGACTGTCTTCAGCAGCCTACTGCGCCTACGTGGCATTTACCCGAACATTCTAACAATCGACGATCGTTCAAAGCGTTTTTGCTTCCTCCCTGTTTGCATCAGAGCTTCATTGTTAAGCCGCACCCCCCTCCTATTTCTCCCCCTTCGGTATTACGTGTTGAATACGATGTCTGAATTTTTTGCCGACGTACTTGTTGAGCCCAAATGAATTGCAATGAGTCCTTGATACTGTCGTTTCACTCAATGATCCTCGAGGTTTTGACTTATTTATTGTTCTTTTGTTTATTTATCGGAGAAAAGCTTGTTGGCGTAAGTAAAAGGTTTGCAAAAATGTTCAATTTCAAACAGTTTCTTTAGTCGTTTTGTAATTTGGTGCCCCTCTTTCTACCCTGTTTTCTTTCAAGTTCATTGACCATTCCAGCTGAGTTTCTGCCTACCGATCTTTAAACCTTATTATCTCCTTATTTGACCATTTTGAAGTGGTGGTAGAAGATAAGACAATACTCATCCACTACCAACGAGAAGATAGTCAAATGAATGATAATTACCTAGAATTATTGGCCGGTTGATAGCTGTAGAGAATGAGCTAAGCTGTAAAAGTTCTTTAGTAATTAATTACTCTTTTACTGAGATTTGTCATACCCTTAGTTCAAAATTTATACTTACGATTTTGATGACAAGGCTACTGTAACTTTCAGCTGTCAATATCCTTTCGCAGGCATTGAAAGCATCTTTATGAGTCATGCCGACGAGACCCCATGCTATTGTGTTGAGGAACAATGTAGAGTTGATTGAGATTCGTCAATAACTATGACAATTGAAGTGACACATTTGTGGAATCTATATTACGAGCAAGGTCTCTATGGACACTTTAGCTGAAATTCAAAATTTACAAACATTTTATTCAAATTAGAATACGTACACTTTATCTAATTACACAGAGTACTAATCTAGGTGATGTCCAGCGATGAAGAAGAAAAATTCTAGCAAATAATTATCTGTTCCATGCCCGAGCATTGTGGAACCACGGTGTACGTATTTTCGGATTATCTATGAAAACACTAATCTAATATTTACTTGGGTGCTGTTTATTTAATTTGTTTATAAACAAATATATATTTATGTTTATATTTCTAGTTTCAAAGAACAATACCAGACTTCCCTCGCGAGTCACAAGCTGAATTCTGAGAAACTATTATAAGACCAAATGCTATCGCTATTTAATCTAACTGATAATGCACTACTCCAACAGCCGGTTACGTCGCTGGAGTAATGTATTGTGAATAGCATACGGTCTTAGTTCAATCATGTCAGCTTAAAAAATTGTCGGAGTAGAGTAACATCGGAGGTCGATTAGGTCATGATAGCGTAGTTGTCTAATAAATGTGGGAATTCAGTTTCCGGCTGTCAATCCACCCATTATCCTGTCATAATCGGAATGACGTCGCGTCTGCGTAGTTCAATAGTCAGTTCTCGTTGCAAGTTTCCGCTGTGTTGCAAAATCTCACCGTTTCCATTCATATTGAAAAACGTTGCTGTGAATGGAGCCTCAAATAGTTTCTTCGTGAGCTTTTGTTTTGAGGAACAATGACTGGCGGTTGATTGAGATTCTAGACGCGGAGTTTTTGAGGCTGGATGTTATTAAATGGGTTTGCAAATCTGCATATAGACAGGCTTGGCACTTTTATTGACACGCTGCGAAAGGCATTTCAAATAACACAGTAGCTATGAAGTTAACATTTATTTTCTTAAGAATTATGCCTTTCGCGTTTTTCATTCGATGCGGAGCGAGCAAAGTATCTAGGTAATATCTGATTGGGTTCATCGTTTAGGGTTCCTTTCAATATAAGTCAATGCTTACCTTGATTACCGTCGAACAAAGCACGCGCGCCATCGCCTTCAGCCCATTACGTTCCCACTGCGTGTCCCAGCAGCGGGTCTTCTCTAACATGAGATTGGAAACCGCCACGCTTGGAGTGTTTTATGTTCAATTAATTAGGATTCTCTTAAACGATTGATTGTCCATCGTCAACCGTGTCGTCCCTCAACATCAAACGTGATAGCGGTCAAAAGCAATCTGATGTTTTGTAAATGTATCGGTATTTCTGATTACATAGATTTTACAGTAATAGTATTTATATGAGATACTTCAGATTCTATTGAGTAAGTTAGTAAGATTTTCGAAAGTAAAACAATACAAGTCACTTCGAAATAAATAGTCCTTTGTTATTAGCATACCAATAGTTCCGTTTACTTAGCTTAAAATAGCTTAACGGTCTAGCTTTAACCGGAGCAAATAACGCCCACACGTTTCTCCGAAGTCGGAAGAAATTCCATAGCTTCGAAGAAATGTTGTCGAAATTGTTTATTGCTAGGCATTTATTTCCAACCAGCTGAACTGACTTCGCGTGGAATTAGTATTAATAGCGATTCACAAAGAGAATACGATTTGTGATGAAAAATATGTGCTATGTGCTAATCTTGTTTAGCTACCCTTTGTATCAAATGTCTCCCTTCACCCCGAATCAAACACTGGGTGACTAATAAAAAAAGTGTTCTCTACACGCTTCTCTCCGCTTGGCGACTAGGTTCAAGATTATGATATACGTACTTACTTATCTCGTATCTTATTTGTATCGTGGTTTCACCCGCGACGATCTTCCAGAATAATCGTATGTCACGTAGATTAACACAAGTTAAAAAAATGTCCCATATTACAGGATCTAATGTTACCTACAAATTATCGTCAAAATCCATTCAGTAGTATACTATGTGTATCATAATGTATATATACCATATAGGTATGTATATGTTTAAGCCCGAAGAAGGCTTATTTTGTATGGCATGGCAAACGACCAACGAGTTCTGAAATTTCGAAGATTTATGAAAGTTCTTGTAGTTTCCGTAAAATGTAAAAAACACAACGTGACAACCCTACAACCACACCACAGCTATTTTAAATGAGAACTATGACACTAGCTCCTGGAGACGCAAGAATAGCAAACACTGATTCAAGTCAGGGTTGTTCTACGATAAAAATAGTTTAACTTTTACATAGGAATTTTAATACGCTCTATATCTAACCTTACACAGTACCTTACCTTGTACACGTCAAGTTATTCGCATTCTTGGTCAGAATAGTCCTCTGTCAGGTCTATATACATATATAATACACATATATTAAATTATAGCTTGCATGCGTGCTTGAGTAAGAAATATCCGTACATCCATTCTCACAAACTTTTACATTTATAATACCCATTAATAGGAAAATAGAGGTTAAAAGTATAACGAGAATAGGCTCAATCCTTTTTTTTAAATATCACATCACTTTTCCATATTAAGACTTTTAAAAATGTTTCAGACGGTAAAAATAATAAATGCTAATTTATAGGACTTGGGACTTTCAAGCGTCGGCTCAGGACAATGGGCTCCCAACAAATGACGCCCACGTGTTTCCCGTCCCAAATATTTCCCATAAGAGTGTTACCATTTCTTTACTTTCTCCCTGGCCGCGCGCCAAATGATCGATCCGCTTGGCCACCGTCCAGACCATCTGTCGGCGGGAACGAAAAAGGAGAATTATTCACGTGTTACAAGTAATTTAGCATTTCTCATTTGCTTGAATGTTGATTGTGCTAGTGTTGGCGGGTCCTAAGTAGAAAGCCAAATACCACCGACCCACTAACTCATTGAGTCATGTCACGATTTCTCTAAAACTATAAATGGTATTAATTTCGAATACACTGCCTTAAGTTTGCCAGACGAATTTTCGACAATTAATACCACCGTCTTACAAAATTGCAAAAGAGGTTGCAGCTGACCCAGAAGAAGATGGCGGACGAACTTGATTCCTACTGAAATGATTGGCCTGTTAGTCCTAAACCGAGAACACGGAAGAGCCTTTTGCCCTGCAGTGGGACATAAATCGCTAATGACAATAACGTCAGCATGGATTTCGGCAGCGAAATTACTGGGCATATGAGACCTTATATCTGAGCCTCGGGATGATGATCGCAATGTAGTGCTACGCAGTGCTTTGGATGGTATTTAAAGTTCTGGATGGCACTGCAATTGTTATAGGCAGGCGTGGCGCTTGCTATCAGGCGAATGATTTGCTCGTATCACCAATCGGTTCTACAAAAAAAATGGGTAACATTTTGTAGTTTTCGTGAGGTATGGGAGAAAGCAGTACGCATTACGGCAAGTATGGGTAGTTCAAACTAGAACTTTAACAGGCAGTAATTTTACACAATCGAAGCGACGAAAGGTGCTAGTTAACCTCTTAACGTTATGTATAACGTCTGCCAAGAAAATAGTTTCATCTGCACCAGTAACTATAAACTGAAGCGTACATTGCGCCTAGGACATCACTTTTATGCCCAGTCATTTCGTTGGTTTTACATTTCGTCGACGGCAACGAAACTGAGAATAATTTACGTGTTACAAGTAATTTAGCATTTCTCATTTGCTTGAATGTTGATTGGTGTTAGTGTTTGTGAGTCTAACAGAGAATATAGGCAGTATGGACTCCTTAGCTTCTGTTGAAGCGGGTCGATTTAAGACACACACAATAAAGTCTGTCATGTGTAATTAATTCCTAGATTCTTGTCCAAAACGTATATCAGGTAAGACATTTCCAAATTTTTAATGTTTATTTTATATTGACAAATATTTAACAAAGGCGCAATAGCTTTGCGCCTTTCTTCAATATTTGTGTGTCGTTTAAGATTTGGCCGTCTAATCTCGTCTCAAATACACAGTCTTTATGCTTCGAATTCCATACTTTAGAAAACATTTTCTAAAACCAATTTTCGTGTCCAGTAATAAGAGCCTAAATGCTGCTAAGCAATTTACAAAAATGTTCTCAGAGTAAACGTAAGCAGCTACGGATGATGTATTTATTTATCTAATATATAAAATTCTCGTGTCACAGTTTTCGTTGCCATACTCCTCCGAAACGGCTTGACCGATTTTGATGAAATTTTTTGTGATTATCCGGTATCTATGAGAATCGGCCATCTTTTTTTTTTTTTCTAATTTATATGGCAAAACAACGTTTGCCGGGTCAGCTAGTATCTTATATGTGCGTATCGCGTCTAGAGAATTTCACTTACCCATACTGTTACTACTTTCTTTGAACCGTCTGGCTAGAGAATGTTGCAAATTGAAAGCTAACGAGGCTGTCTACTTAGATAAATGTTTCGGATATTTTAACGTTAGTTAGGACGAATGGTTCCAACGTTCTTGTACTGAAAGACATGTTCGAATATGGCATACATACTGAAAGCTCTTCTGGTTACTGCGACTTAAATATAATGCATTGTTAATAATCTGGTATTGAATGTAGCCTGCTATACCTACCACCTCGACGAAAACCACTTCGAGCACCGGTGTAAATTGAAAAACAGCACTGCGTTTTCATCTACGACGTACACACAGCCTCATGCTGAATTTACTCTATTTGTTTTAGATAAAAAAAGTGTTTTAATATTTTTTTGTCTCTTACATACGTACCATCATAATTATATTATCCTATATCCTATGGACCTTAGTAATGAGACAAGCAAGTCGTTCGCCTGATGGTAAGCGCCACGTCTGCCCATAACAATTGCAGTGGTGCCACCTTGAATTTTTAATACCGTGAACCGCCTTGCGCTCATCACTCCGAGGCATCAGATATTAAGTCTCATATACCATAAGTAATTTCGCTGGGTACAATACCTTTCAAATCGGTGTTTTTTATCTCTTTCTAACAACTATGTTTGTGAGACCGTAACTAATAAACTAGGCTATATGACCTGTGCTTTAATAGTTACTAATTATGTAATTTTTTTTGTTATACTAATTCACATTTAATTTTAAATTATAGAAAATTAATAATGCCTTGTTTAGTTCTTTCCATCCAAAGGTTGACTGGAAGAGATCGCTTTTAGCGATAAGTCCGCCCGTTGTGCTAAAGTTTGTAAGAGTATTTCGTGTACCTTGTTAATTTCTTGTTTGTTGCACAATAAAGCATTAGTTATTATTATTATTATTATTATAGCCTAAACATAAAACGAGTGATATTTTCAAAAAATTACGTCATTCTTTAATAATTAAGCATTACATCAAATCTGTTGTCAAGAGTTAAGATTGAAATAATTTAAAATTTAAATAAAAAATGTATAAATTAAAATAATAATAATAAATAACACATGTCAAGCAACATTTATTTTCGTCTATTACGGTATGTCGATCTACTCTAGTTAGTCATTGTTTGTTACTCAAGCACGCAAAAACTACTGAACCAATATTTATGTGGTATGTCGTTACATTAGATCCTGGAAACTACAAACTTATATCACGGAAAATCATGAGTAAAACTGCGAGGTTCAGCTAGTCAATAGTTTTTACCCTTGTCGCAATAACAATTTCAATCACAAAAGTATATCAAAGAAACAATCGTCAAAACCTAGAGATTATGACATGTTACCACAATGTATTAGTGTGCTTACTTATTATTTATACTGACTGTATATACTTATCAAGGTTTCTGCTAAAGAAAGTTACAAACATTTTGGCTAAGGTACTTGTTTTGAACTCTTAGGTTATTGATAAGGTAGACGTTCAAACTTCGAACATCAAATTTACTCTTCACTTGGCTTCGGATATTTTTGTCTATTGGTTAAGGCCAAATTATTTGAAAGATGTAGTGCAAAAAGACATGAGTGAATGCAGGTTACCCGAAGACGACGACCTGGATAGAGCGAAGTGGAGAAAAAATATACGGAAGGCTGACCCCACCACCATGTGGGATGCATAGCCAGGACGAGAGAGAGAGTTGGATTTTAAATGCGTTTTGCACTTTTCGGCTGTGCTAAGTATTAAGTTTGGAAATTGCTTGGCAAAATTTGATATATATCGAGACTTGTATGATATTGATTTATTTAGGTGGTTATTGGTTTATTTTTCAAAATATATCAACTAGGTAAATAAAAAATCTTCGATAACTTATTTAGACTTACTTGATTAATTGATTGATTAGTATAAGAGTATTGAATTTCTTTAAAAATAAGAGCATATTGTTGTCTCTAAAAATATTGCAAGTTGCGAATCTCCAAATCATTTTAATGTGCTACATTGTTTTTTTTCGAGAGTTCCAAAAACCTTCCGAAAATTATATTCGGTTATTGAAGTAATTTGTAATCCTGTCTGTCCACCGTATATTTTTGGTACGCGTAATGTTCTTTCATAAGATCAGTCTAACCGTTCAGTTTTAACGTACTTACCCGACGAGTTATGTTAAATTCTTCTTCAACGAGTTACTTCATCAAGTGAAAATTTTAAAATAAGAAGGTAGGTTTATAAACAAGAAAGTGACAGATTAAAAAAGAAATCTAAAAAAACACGTTTTTATGCGCCTTTTGAGTTGGCATTCCACGCTAGTAAATTGATTTAGAATGCATTGTCATCGAGTTGAGAGCTACCCTGAAAGTTTCAGCCGTATAGCCAATCGGGAAGTGCTCGAAATTTGAGTTGCAAGATTCCACCCGGAACGACACAGACAAACAAGAAAGTGACGTAATAAAAACGTGGTAATAATTAAATCAATCATTGAATACAAAAGTTAGTCTAATATAACACCAACACGTTATAAATGAAATCTGCTAAAGTGCATGTGTCGTTCTCTCTCGCCGTTTACGTTAAGATCGTTTTGTCGCGGATGACATCAAAAATGGCTCCGGCCAATCAGCAATCACTAGCAACTTTACTCTGGTTGGCCATAGATCACGGTGCTGCCAACACAAGCCACGTGTGTCGCGAGTTTGCAGGCTGACACACGTCCCAGGTTGATCTTATAGATAAGTAATAAATCGATTTGGCATTAAAATTTATACCACGATACTAATCTGGTTTAAAATGTCAATAGATTGAGCAAACAAAAACTATTTCAAGACGGCTGCACATTCTCGGACTAGAATCTCGTGCGTTCCCGGCGATAGCAAATGTATAAGAGGCTTTCACGAGCGGGATTCTGAAGCGCCAAACAATTCAAACACAGTGTTTCATTACCATTTTTCTTTGTTCCTAAGCGTGTACTTAGTTTCACTTTTGTATATTACATATTTATCTATCATAGCAATTAAATCTTACAAGTTTTGCCAGTTTACATGGGAGTATATGCAGAAACCAGTAGGTCCTTCATGACACGGCTCATTTTGTCAGGAGGAACTTCGTTCTGCAGCCCTAACCAGTGGCACTCAAAGTTGAGGTTTTAAAGCATTTTTGTTATTTTTTATAGATATATTGAAACAACATATATATACATAACCTCACCTAGTAAGTAATAATTAATTGCCGCGATATGTGGCTCGTGGAGGTCATCAGAAAGCAAAAGCACGCTCTCTGTTATTAGAAGATTTATCCTCAGTAGTCTTAATTAGATTCTAGTTGCATGTATGGCCTTAGAAAAGAAAATACACCCAATTGGCGTCTTGCCACCGCAGTTGTGATATCAAATCGAATCTTGTACCATTAATAACCGGTTGTTTGATGCGCTTGCGCCGAATGCGGGACTATATCTGTTTTGTGTTTGTTTATAAATGGTACCTAATAATACCAATATCTAAGCGGGATAATAAGACAGGGTCATTTGTAATATACCAGAAAGCTCGCGAACTATAGTCCAATTCTTAAATATAACAATTTTTTTCTACGACATAAGAATTCTTTGAAGAACGTGTGAGAGTGGATTACTAGTGCAAGCATAAAACAAGAAAGAGACATAAAAGAGTTAAAGTACCTAAAAACCACGTTTTATGCGCCTTTTGAGGTAAAGTCGGCATTAAATGCTAGAAAAAGGACAAGAAATAACAATAAGAATGCACTGTCATCGAGTTGTGAGCTACCCTGAAAATTACAGCTGGATAACTAATCGGCAAGTGCTAAAATTTGAGTTGCAAGATTCCACCTGGAACGACAGACAGACAAACAAGAAAGTGACTAAATAAATACGTAGTCATAAAACCTATTGTTATGTCCGTTTTTTTGGTCTGTATATGGGCCTTCTGTCAGAGATATCCTCATGAGATAACGTGTCCTTGAATATTTTCCAACATTCCTTCACCATTATTATCTAGAGTAAGGATAAGCCTTCTTTGTTGGTTGGTTTCGATTGTTGATATATATAAACTAACTATCTGCATTCCGCGGTTTTACCCACAATTTTCCCAGACAAAAAGTAAGGTATCTCTTTTTCCAGGACCTAAAGAATCTACATACCAATTTTCATCAAAATCTGTTCAGTAGTTTTTGCTTGACCGAGTATGATTGTCGGTGTTGATCGTTGAGTAGAGATGATTTATGTTTAAATTGTTTAAACTACGAATATATAAAATACGAATATATTGGACATCTAAGAATTCAGGTACTTCTGTACCTTCATCATCATCATCAGCCCATTACGTTCCTACTGCTGGGACTCGGGCATTCGCTCGTAGAGAGAATATGAACCATAATTTACCACGCTGGCCCAGTGCGGGTTGCTGATGTCCTGATGTCTATGATTGATGTCACATGTGATGTATGTCGATGACACGCTTGAATTTTGTGATAAATTCTTGGACATGCTGGTTTCCTCACGATGTTTTCCTTCACCATTTTTAGAGCGAGTGTTAAATTCGCACATAACTTTAAGAAAGTCAGCGGTGCGTCAGATCAAAAGTCGCACGTGCTCCCATTGAGCCACACTCGTGAACCTGTATCAGAGCACGTGGAATAAAAAGAACTCATTAGGAAAAAAATCGTCGTGTGTATTTTTTTACTACACGTGCTCGTGTACCTTTTAATGTCATTGCATCCCGCATGTATCTACTTTTTTTACTGTCGTCGTAGAGACAAAACACACGTGTCTGCAAATAGGGCAGGGAAACAAAAATATCTATTGTTATATATAATTTATCTGCCCGTTGGCACTGGCTCGCCTCGCGCTACATTCCCGATGAAGATTAAATAATTAATTTAAGATATTATACTCTGAGTTAATAGTTACTAGTTGCATCTGCGGTTTTAACCACGGTTCCCGAGAACTAAAGTACATATAAAAAAGAAAGAATGAAATCATTTATTTTGACAAATTCAATTTGACGTATCGAAATTCATCAAAATCCATTTAATAAGTTATTGGTTGATTATCATCTATTCATACAACAATCTTCACAAACTTTCACATTTATAATATAAATGCGAAAGTTTGTAATTGGATTTATTCATTTCACTTTCACATTATCACAGATTTATATTCATTCTTAGATATAAGATTTTACAATATTTCTTTAAAACATATATTTACAAAAGCACTATATAAAAATCTAAACCTATAGTGCCGCCGCCGCGCTGGCAGCGATAGGCAGGAGAGGACCCATACTACCGGTTCTTACGGCTGCAGACTGAGGGACCTCCAGACAATACGTTCCGTGTCACGGAGTTTAGTAAAATAGTTATATTATTATTAACGATCTTTACTTATAAAATTGTAAAATTTTGAATGACCTGTAAATCTAGATATTTTTTAACGTAAAACATTTAGCTCTATTCATTTAAAATATTATTACACCGTTATGTAGTAATTTTATTACTCATTAAAAGCTTTGACGTTACGCAAAATATTTTACGAGGTGTAATAAATAGGAATAGGTTGAGCAATGACATTAAAATTTTGTTAAACGACCCGTCTTAGGCAGTCTTCTGGAGCTAGACCTACAATAAAACTGTACAATAACTTTATAGTGCCATTTGATTATAATGATTTCTTGGGCCATATCTACATCCAATACCTACTATACATAGAGTAGGTCTCTCGTAGGCGAGAGACTGTCTGGGTTGATATCACTGCTGTGCCAAGCCTTAGTGCGCAAGCAGTATTGTCTTTCGGTTTGAAAAGCATAACTGGGCATTATGAGACTTAAAAGCTATTGTCTCAAGGTGACGAGCGCTGATCGGTGCCGCGGATGATTTTGCACAACCATGTTCTAGGTGGTGCTGCATCAGGTGAACAACCGTGGCTCCAATTCACTATGACAACTTGGCGATTCCTTGCTTTGTGGTCACGTCGATTCCTTCATTAATAAACGACATCTGCGAAATTTGTATTCTCTATGACGCGTCATATGTAAGAATATATGAATGCGTCATAGAGATGTCGTTTAATAATGAAGGAATCGACGTGATTTCGAAGCAAGCAATCGCCAAATTTTCATAGTGAATTGAGGCCCGGCACGTTTCAGTTACATGTTACATGCAACAGTTACTTTATTAAGATTTTTGGCACGTATTGGCAGACCCCCGACACTCCATACAAATTCGCCGAGCTAACTGTATAGTACTACTACTGGCGCACCGGCCTGTTTGCACACGTTTTGTGTGTGTGCGTAATTATTGTTGGGATGAGCTAAAACGAATCGAGCGCGATAAGGACAACGGTATACGTAAGCAACCTAAGTGTTTCTCTTTCACACCTACTATCGCTTGGCTGGGAGAAGCGAAAAACCAAAAAATCTTCGATTCTTATTTGTGTAAGTGGTTTCTTTGCATCCATACACAGAACAATAACGAACCCTTTTGTTTTAGGTATATTAATATTGTATCATAGTCAATATATTGAATTTTAATGAAAAAAGAGATGAGCAGACCTCCGTCAGTCAGGTCAGGTCCTGGTCAGCTCCACCGTCTTCAGCCGTTCTCCGTCTTTTTTTCAATATGTTTCGTCCATATCCTTCGTCCTTGGACATCAGTTATTTATTGTCAAAGTCATATAGTCCTGCTCTACCTCTGTAAAGCAGGTCGTCGTCGTCATCCAAAAAGGTCATAAGAACCTCAAATAACATCAATTGATCGCACATATAAAATAAACATTTGACATTAGTCATTCGCAGCGAGCGGTGACAACCGAGTGACGCAAGCACGGCATTACCCATTTTTTTACCGATGCATTGCGGGTGACGACAAATTGGCGGGAGGGTGGGAGTGTCGCTTCTTTACGTAGTAATATTTAGTTTTCTTTGGTATTGGTATTTCAGCACCGTCACAAACGCCGGATTATGGATGAACTAAATGATTCATTTTTTTTTTTTTTTTTTTCATTTATTTATTAAAGGGTTTTGTCGCTTAGCGACCACATTACCCGATCCTTATGTAAAGCTAAAATTATCACCTTAATAGTAGGCATTTTGCAGCTAGGAAATATAGCTGTTGAGCTTGGTCAGACAGAGGTGAGGCCAATATTGAGTTGCACTGTCCGACTACTGCAATTTTTGACTGACCAAATAGGTCATTTCTTTCACTGGCGTTCCGTACACATTCCATCAATATATGCTGAACATCTTCGAGAGACCCACATACATTACAATTGGGCGATTCAACTTTCTTCATTAAAAATGCAAACTTATTGCTTGGAATGTGTCCGGAACGGAGCCTGAGAGCGGTTACTAGAACACTCCGATTAAATAAAGATTGATCAATCCAGGGGTATGCCGTGATTTGAGGTTGTATAGTCCGAAACCAGATGCCTTTCTCGGTCGATCTTTTATCAAAATATTCCTGCCATAGGTCTTTGCATTGGGTCTTTACAGCTCTTACATATTCCGACTGTAACGGGACTAATGATAAAGGCGTGCCATCTACAATAGCTTGTTTTGCTAACAGATCAACATTGTCGTTCTCTTCAAGATTAATGTGTGACGGGATCCATTGCAGAACTATTGTTTTATTTTTGGACTGTAACTTTAAAATAGATTCTAGAATAGTATAAGCAATCGGAATACCTCGCACGTGCGAGGTGCACCGAGCTATGTGTTGCAACGCACTCTTTGAATCGCATAAGATAACAAATTTGTTGCATTCAATAGAATCTATATAGGAAAGGGCCTCCGATAAGGCAATTAATTCTAAATGCATGATCGAGATATTAGACTGAATTTGGAATTTCATGTAACTTTTTACGGAGGGATCAAAAAAAGCGGCACCACCATCAGCCCCTTCTTTGGACCCATCCGTAAAAATTTTATAATAATCGTGATATTTATTGTCGATGTAAGCAGTGCACATATTTTTTAAAACTTGACAATTATATGAACGCTTTGCACGGGCTACAGTAGGGATGTTGTCTAAAACGACGTCAGTTATATTAATGTTACTGACCCAAGTACCTAGCGCAAACATCTCGAGCTTCTCGCTTGAATGAATGGAAAACGAGTTTAAAGATGGGTGAATAGATGCCAGTATCGGTGATTTTCTTTGCCTCCAAAACTGAGAAGTACTTTGTAAGGCAAGATCTTCAATATATTTAAATACCCTATTGTTTTTAAAAGATTTAGATTTTAGCCAGAATTTTCCAGCTAAAAACCTTCTTCGTATAAAAAGAGGAGGTAAGCACAAGTCGCTCTCCATGACATGTATGGGTGTACTACGTATAAAACCTCCAACCACACGCATTGCCTGGTTTTGTATCTTATCTAATTTATATACATTAGTTTGACAGCTATTATCATACAAAAAACTGGCGTAATCGATTCTACTGCGTATAATGGATATATACAACCGCCTTAAATGTTTTTGGTGAACCCCCCAACCCGAGCCAGCTAATACTTTTAATATATTTATAAATTTTTGAACTTTAGAAACTGTCTCATTAATGTGTTTACCCCATCTCAAAGAACTGTCAAGCCACACTCCTAAGTATTTTACGTTATCACAAAGCTGTAATGAGAAGTTATTAATAGAAAAGTCCAGAAGGCCACGGTAACGACCTTTTTTAAAAACGCATATTTTACTTTTGACTGGTGAAATTTCTAATCCAATGTTATCTAACAACCTACTTATTATACCTAACGCTGCCTGCAGTTCTCTTATCGCATCAGACACATGTGTTTTAGTGCTATAAATCACAAAATCATCAGCGTATTGCGATATCTCCACGTTGTTTACACTCTTACATATACGAGCCGTAGCTATGTTGAAAAGAAGTGGAGATAGCGGATCTCCTTGACTTAATCCCTGACACGTCCACCTCGTCAAAATACACTCTTCATTGAAGACTTGGAGCATTCGTAAACTTAGGTAGGACCATAGGTACCTACAAATTTTGTATCCAACCTGGTATTCCTCAAGAATTCTTATTAGAGATTTCACGTCCACGTTGTTATAGGCGTTTTTAATATCTATAAAACAACCGACAGTTAGTAAGTTGTTTGAAAACCCCTTTTGAATATGAGATGTCAGGCAAGTGAGACTATCTAAGCAAGATCGTGATTTACGAAAACCGACCATGGCGTCGGGGAATAGAGTTTGTTTTTCAAAGTACCACTCGAGTCGTTTATTGAGAATAGAATGCAAAATCTTGCATAAACATGATATTAATGAGATAGGACGCAGATCGGATGGCGAACTATGTTTAGGTATGGGGACAATTTTGACCTTCCGCCATTGTGATGGAACAAAACCAGAAGAATAACAACGATTATAAAAATCTAGCAGTAGTGACTTACCAACTAACGGAAGATGATCTATCATTGAGAAGGATATCTCATCGCAGCCCGGTGCAGTATCATTTTTTTTAATACAATTTTGTAATTCTTGCAAATTGATATCTGTATCTAGGATGGAGTTGATCGAGTAAAATAACGGAGTTGGCGGACTAACAAAATCAGGTGTCAAATCGATTAATAATTGTTGTGCCTTTTCTTTATCTATACATTGCCTGGATGTAAAGCGACCCTTGACCCATCTCATTTTATGCCACATTTCTGACACAGAAGAAGTTTCGTCCACCGACGAACAGAACTTTTGCCATGACTTGCATTTAGCCACACGAATCGATCTTTGCGCGTCAGCTATTTTCTTTTTAAGTCCAATCAAATTATGAGGCGATGGACAGTGTCGAAACGTTGCTAAAGCCAGTCTGCGTTCAGCCACTGCCTTCGACAACTCCGGATTCCAGTAAGGTTTAGGTACAAACTTATGACTTACATTCGTAGGTATTTTGATACAAGGGATATGGGCATTTGCGGCATTTTGTACGATATCTACAAATTGGTTATAAAACGTTTGGTGATCATAAGGCGCGCTGAAATCAGACAAGGAGCTTTCGATGTACGTCGAATATTCAGCCCAATTAGTTTTCTTATAATTTCTCTTTTTGGTATAGTTGTTATTGAAATGTTGAATATATGATAATTTAATAATTAAGTGATCACTGCCAAGAGATTCATTTGTAGTTTTCCAAGTAAAGTTAATGACCGAGTCGGAAGAAATAAATGAAATATCAGGCGATGATTGTTGCAAAACACCATTTGCCAACCGTATTCTGGTGTGGCTGCCATCATTTAAATAAGTGAAGTTGGAATCTAGCATTGCTTCCATAATTTGATTGCCTCTATTATCTGTTTTATAGGACCAGCTGATATGATGTCCATTAAAGTCGCCCAAAAGGAGTGTTTTATTATTGCATATTGAAAAAACATGATCCCAATCACTTTGAGAGGTATGAACGGAGGAAGGACAATATATGGAGATGATATTCTCAATATGCCGGCAATTAAGAATTTTGATATGTATTAATTCAATTCCAGAATTCAAGCTACGTGATGAACAAAGGCGAGATTTAACAGTTTTGTGAGTTAAAACAGCTACACCACCGTAAGCGTCAGCCCTATCTAATCGATAACAGTTAAAGTTACTAATATTAAAATTACTCTCAGGCTCAAACCAGGTTTCGCTTAAAATAGCAATGTGCACTTTTTCTTGAATAAGAAGTGCTTCAAAAGACACTGATTTAGGTCTCAAGCTCTGGCAATTCCACTGGATCAGGTTTACTGAAAACTCTGTTGGGGGACTTTTATCCATACTGATGGTCAGAACTTAAAAAGTTTCTGGCCGATATACAACTTACGACTTTAGTTATTACCCATTCTATACATATCTTAACGGACAATTGTATCTTCTTATCTAAGGCATACCTGCTGCTAAACATAATGTCCTTCAGCTTATTCAGTAAGCGCAGGAATGTAAAGTCTTTATCACTATTATCTGCCTCGTCCGTTTCCATAGGTACTTCAGTAGACGGTTCTTGCTCAGAGCATACAGAAGGTTCCTCGTCCCAGCTGAACGCAATAGACTGAGATTGGCTTTGTTTACGTTTTTTCTGCTTCTTCTTACGTCCTCGTTCTACTCCTAAGCCTTGATATTGTTCAGCCTGACCTTGTCCAGTTTTCTCTATCTTTTCATTCTCTTGTCTCTGCTGCTGCTCCCTCTGTACATTTTCTAACCTTGTAACATGACTTGACTTTTCTTTCTCCCTACTCTGTGACTTTACCTTGGAGGCGTAAGAACATCCCACAAATAAATTAGACACATCAGCAGGCTCATCAGTAAGCATGGGCCCTGGAGTATAGTCAGCCTCTAACGATACCGCAGTATAATCTTCATCAGCAATGGGGGTTCTCACTAGACGTTCCGCCACAGGGGAGGGTGGTACGTACATTTCTTTTGCTTTTCTGTACGTCACATTAAATTCAGACATAAGTTCACGGATCCTCCTCTCTTTCTTGAAAATTGGGCAACTTTTATGCATAGCCATATGAGGTCCATGACAATTAACGCACTTAAATAATTCTGTTTCGCAGTTTTCATGCTTTTTGGTGCATTTAGGGCAAACTATCTTATTACTTGGGCAGAACCTAGATGCGTGGCCAAATTTCCAACATCTCCCGCACTGGGTTACTGGAAATATATACTGATCAATTTTAATGCGTATTTTGTGTATAAACACATGCGATGGAACTGCTGCTCCCTTGAATCCTAGTCTGACAGATTCACTCAAAACCCATGCAGCGCCTTTCTCTTCCATGTTTCTTTTGTTCAATCTTTTAACTGACATGATTTCAATTGGGGAAGAGATTTGTTTTAATATTTCTTCCTCAGAAAGATCCATTTCCACATTTTTCATAACTCCATATGATACTCCAACCTCAGCTGTTTTAAGACACCTCCACTCTAAATCGGAAAAGGCTTTTGATTGCAGAAGTTTTTCTGCACTTTCCTCTTTATCAAACGTAATTAGTATCTTACTTTTGCTGACATATTTGACTTTAGATATATCGTCAATATCATGCTCCTGAAACAATTTAGCTAGCGCAAATTGCTTCGGTAAATCATTTTTACTCGTCACACTAATTTGGAAATTCTCTTCTTCCTCTTCCCTAACTTTTTCTCTCCTAAATGCTTTTCTTCCTCGTGTAACTTTCTCCCACCCGCCCTCAGAAGAAGCACCAGACTCTTTTCTATAAGTTACCTTCCTCTTCCTTGTACTAATAGTGGCTTCCAACTCCATATCTTCTGGAGTTGTACGATCTTCTAAGATAATACACTCCTCTGGAACATTTCCCACATTTTCTTCCATCACGCTAAACTGAACCAAATCATCCACGACACTAGGTTGAGAGTTCATCATGATAAAGCGCTCGGCTCACTGGCCCGAACGAACGGACCTGCGGCCACGCACCGTTATAGGTAAGGATTATTTTATTGCAGCGGAGATAATGCGCGCGACCTTCACACTCGGAGTGCAACTAGCGACTGTAAATAAATGATTCATAACTCGTTATTTACGTATGCGATACACGATGGCAGTGTAGAGATGTAGGGTTATGTTTTAGTTTTCTGTGTGTTAAATACTCACTCTAAGCGAACAATAATATTGTTACAAGCTTTTATTTGACTTGCAATGTTTGTTTGTTTGGGTCAAATCTTGCAAGTTGAATCCTACGAAGTTGAAATATTGCATACTTCTCAGAGTCTGATGACAATGCAATGTTATGCTGGCAGCCAGCTGATCTGATTATAGAGACGGAAGGTGGGCAACGGAACTCCTTGACGCATAATCGTAAACTACTAGTGTTTGGGCTCATTTTAATCTGCTCGCAGTTCTGATTACGAATTTGTAAAAAGCTTGTCTTGAAAAATATATTTTTCAACAAAAAAAATGATTTTGTACTTTATATGTATCTTGGGAGTTAGACTTTCAGACCGCATAAGAAATACGATACTGCGCTCCAAATCGCCAACGATGGACAGAAAGCTGCCACTCTAACCGTTTTTTTTTTAGGCTAACATAGCCATAAACCGAGAAGAATGAGGTGAGGTGAGGAGAATGAGAAGGAGGTAAGAGAGGCCTTTGCCCAGCAGTGGGACATTAATAGCTTATAATAAATAAATAACGCCCAACGATCACATACATAGATCCTGGGGCCCTAACTAGGATTCCCTGTATCTAGGAAACCAGGAACTACGAGGACCATGGTCCCACAACACCCGGTCACGAAACAAATACGAGTACCTATGTACTTACAAGCGCTTTTTTCTGTGCTCAAAAATAAGTCCCGTCACGGGAGTCAAACCCGCAACCTTATTGGTGTATGAGATTTGAGTCAACTTACTCAAATACTACACCATAGAGGCTATCAAAATAAATACTAATAGAAATATAACGATATTTTTTGTTAAACTTTTTGTTGTTTCTATTTCCCAAATCTTAGCACTTCGTCTATTATATAATATTCGGAATGTCACTTTTATAACATACGGAAATCATTGCAGCATCCTATAGCTATCAGACGGGCACATAATAATTACGACTTTAGTTTTATAGCTTTGAAATTGTCCACAGGAATAGATCAAACGGCATGCGCCGTTAGAGCGTAAATGGACGACGTCAAACTAAAATAAATAAAACTGCACCGAAGATATACCGCGGGAAAGATTTACTACGTTTGCCTGTTTCTACGCCTTGTCACCAGTCATCACCAACACTCACGCGTCCTATGGACACAAGATAGATACGATTATGGGAGCTTCAAATATGTTAACATAATATTGTCAAAAACAAATATAAAATATTGTAACAAAAGTTCTAAAAATAATTGCCCCTCAGTTTCTTGCCGTATCAAAAAAAAAACAAAATCAAAATCTCTTTATTCATGTTTGGCATCATAGACGCACTTATGAACGTCAAATTATCACAAGACTCTACCACCGTATCATATCTTCTGAGTAGTGGTTCTTTTTCCGATACGGTGGTAGTCATTGTAATAATTAACGTTCATAAGTGCGTCTGTGATGCCAAATTGCATAAAAACTTTTGAACTTTGAACTTTGTTTTTAAAACCAAACTTTTGAATTAACCGACGAAAATATAATACGTCAACAAAGAGAGACATGTGTTAATAATTTAATCTAAACTAAACCTCAGAGCTCTGCCTACAGAGCCACGCTTAACAGTATAGAATAGACATTCGGAGAAATCAAGCGCCAACTACAGCGCTGCAGTTAAGGCTCGTACTATTATGAATCACAGGTGAGATAGCGGTCAAACGCAAGCCTATAAATAGTTAAAAAAAAAACTTGGGTTATAATTGTAAACCAATATTATTCTTCCAAATTGTGTTTTTTATGTTTATTTGTAAATAAATAGTAATTTAAAGTGACATAATAGACATTTTACAGATTACAGAACATTATAAAATCCATAGGCTCTCGTAGTAATATAAACTGTGTTTCAAGAGCCAGTGGCTTGTCCCAAAGAAATGTAAATACAAACTATTATTATAGCTCTTGTTTCTTTGTATTTAAGGTGTAATGTTGTGTGAATGTCGGGAAAAAGATATTTACTTTCTATCTTTTGTTTTAAAATATGGGATACTCAAAATTATTGTGAATATACGTTTAACTTTTTTAAACAAACGTAGAAAAGTTATTGTTAAAAATTATTGGAAATCCCAAAAATGTTGCAATTCCTCTTAAACTGACACAAACAGTATTAGCAGTTAAAGAATGTGTCATAACATTGTCATAAACATAATAAACCATCTGTTTTATTGATCTAAGATAACATTTGCAAAATAATTGTAAAATTTGGAATTTGATAGTAAACACAATTCAAAAACTGAACTGTGTGAAAATTTTGAAAACAGATACTTACAGCAGCCATAAAAGATTTCCCCAGTCAAAACACAGTTTTCTAGGCAATAAATTTAAAAAATAATAAAACTAAAAGCACAGCAAGGCCGTTAATACTATTAAGAAATTAGGTGAAGTAAAGCATGCTACCGCACATTATATCACGTATTGTAATAAAAGAGGGACATTAAGACATTTAAAATATTACAATGAATTAACATTTCATTACGGTCATCAAAGCCGCACTTTCCTAAATATACAGACGGAGACAGTAACTCAAATTCCACGAAAATACTCACCATTTGAAGTTTTATAGTAAAACAAAACAGTGTATAAGGTAGATAAATAAAACTTATATTGTAATCTGTCCCATATGTTTGTGTACTGCACTGGCAGTAGTAAAAAAAAAAAATATTTTTGTGTCATTGTATTAAAAAAGTTCAAACGTTATTAGTCCGTGATATCACAGTCAGAAGTTCCGACTGAAAAGTTAATTTTCTGCTGAGTACCAGACCTGTTCCTGACATCGCGACATACGTTTATCTAATCGAATGTCAATCAATTCAATGTAATGATTGAATAAACGTATTTTTAACCGACTTCAAAAAGGAGGAGGTTTACAATTCGACGGTATGTTTTTTTTTTTTTTTATTTTTTATTTTTTTTTTGTGTGTTTGTTACGCGATTACTCCGCCAATTATGCATTGATTTCGATGATTCTTTTTTTGATTGGTAGGTAATACTTCAAAGGTGGTCCCATATAAATTTTATCGAAATTCATTCAGTAGTTTTTGAAAAAAATAGCAAAAACAAAAAAATATAAGTTTAATCTTCAAGTCGGTTCTTGTTTTTTTCGTAACCAACTTTCTAAAGGTGGAGGTTTGTATTCGACTGCTTCACCTGCTTCACCCAGGGTTGACTTCCGGTGAGGGAACTCCTCAACGGTGAATAGTACAGACACAACATTTCGTAAATGGATTTAACCATAATAACCTGTTCTAAATTCCATCATGACATGGCAGATACACCCAGGATTGACTTCCGGCGAGGGAACTCCTCAACAGAGAATAGGACAGACATGAAATTTTTTTGCACATGCATTTAATTGTGATAGCCCGTTTTAAACTTCGTCATGATGTGGCTTCTAGATCATAAAAGCTTGTCTTTAAAAACTTTTTGAATTAATTTAATTAAAACTTGTTTTTCACTAAAAAGCTTAAAATAAATTATTTTTCAAAAAAAACTAAACCGACTTCAAAACCACAAATGGCACTCAAAAGTAAAAAATAAATTAATATAATTATCATAAGCGCTACCCACTCATATATTTGAAGTCGGTGCCAGCCAAGTCTAAAAGGTAGTAGATAAATACTACCTACAAGTAGTACTTACTATATACATAGTATTTATCTACTACCTATTAGACTTGGCTGGCACCGACTTCAAATATATGAGTGGGTAGCGCTTATGATAATTATATTAATTTATTTTTTACTTTTGAGTGCCATTTGTGGTTTTGAAGTCGGTTTAGTTTTTTTTGAAAAATAATTTATCTTTCATTCCACTCCCCAACCACAGGTCAGATGTCTTTCTTGTCTTACCTGAAACAAATTATAAACAACATTAGTATGGGTTAATTAATAACAGTGTTGTATGATGATGTTAACCGCATTAACGTTAATATATAAAACACGTATTTTAAAATATAAATGAGTAACGGTATACTAATTAACTGCTATCTTGGTGGCTGATGACTGATTTCTCAGACTAATATTATCAAAATAATAATAACACGTAATTCTAGTTGAAAGGCTAACAAATTAAATAAGCTAATTGACAAATCCAACTAAATCGACTGATGTTTAAATTTTACGTGATGTTGAACTTGCTCATTTGTCATCACACACACCATAAACCAATACATAAAAACGTCAATAATTAATTTATCTCACAACTTCGTTTCAACTATCGCAAGTTGAGTTACCGTCTCTATATTTTTGCTTATCTGCCCAGACGCAACACCTGACGGTAATAACTTTCCGCCACAATGCGGGCGGAGGCATCAATGTCCCTGGATCAATTCATTACGGCTAATATATTCGCAAGCGAATATTTGAACCCATCGCCGATAGAAAACAATAAAAACGACGGCGTATATCAAACGAGTGAGGCGGTTGAGCGAGTTAAAGGAGATAGCGGGTGGATGAGCAATTTTGGGTTACTAGATGAAACAAAAGCAATTTTAGTTCCGTTTTTTTTAATTGTACCGAAATATTTAATGCAGTCTGTGTAAGTAAAAAGCGAAAGCGGATGATGAAAAAACTTTTGAACTAAATATTTTGAGCTACTTTTGAAGACATTGTACATCAGGAAGATTGTAAGAGAGAACGTTGGAGCGATATAATGAATACAAAAAAATGACTGCAAAGTACAAAAACGATGGTTCGACAAAAAAAAAAGTGTTATGACAACAATTACAAATGTTGCTAAGCAACGCCACAAAACAATACTACACTACGCCAAATCGTACCGCCACGTCTTACAGAATCATGCGCATGAATTTAGCCCAACGTTTACAATGTAACGCTTCAACGCAAATCATATATCAAGTGCTGAGAGGCTAGTTGATTTAACTAATCGCATAAGACTGATACTAAACACTTGATTTATTAGCTGTTAAAGCGTCTAGTTAAATCGTTCTAGAACTACAAAACAAGGGAACTTTTGGTGAATGTTAGGCTTCTGTCTTTCCTACGTACGTCACAACATTAGATAAGATCTCTCGTATGCGAGAAGCCATCTGGGTTGTAACCACAGCTATGCCAGTTCAAGCAGTAGTGCGCAAATATTACTGTTGTTAATTTGAAGGGAATTGTAGCCAAATAAATTACTAGGCATTATGAGACTAGACGAGCTATTGTCTCAGGGTAA
Organism: Petrophora chlorosata; assembly: GCA_951640565.1. Lineage (NCBI taxonomy): Eukaryota > Metazoa > Arthropoda > Insecta > Lepidoptera > Geometridae > Petrophora > Petrophora chlorosata. The sequence continues at coordinate 3,567,690 of OX621191.1, forward strand.
CGAGCGCAGTGCAGTGACGCGGAGGATTTTGCGTGTAAATGTTATGGGTGGTATTGCAGGAGTGTTGTTTACCATCAGGTGAATGACCTGCTCGTCTCTTTACTTTATTACATTTTAAAAACACCAGTTTTGCCCCCGACGCAAAAAGGAGGGGTGTTATAAGTTTGATCACTATGTGTGTCTGTATGTGTACCGTAGCACTTAAACGAGTAAACCGATTTGGATGCGGTTTCTTTAATTTGAAAGCAGGTTTTGTAGTGGTGTTTCTAGGACATGTTTTAATGTCGGAGTTTTTTACATTTTTTATTATTTGTTACTATAAGCAAAGAAAATTAAATATTACTACGTAAAGAAGCGACACTCCCCCTGGCCAGGACCTGACCTGACTGACGGAGGTCTGCCTATCTCTTTTAAAATGGTTCGTTATTGTTCTGTGTATGGATGCAAAGAAACCACCTACACAAATAAGAATCGAAGATTTTTTGGTTTTACGCGTCTTCCAGCCAAGCGATAGTGGGTGTGAAAGATAAACACTTAGGTTGCTTACGTATAGCGTTGTCCTAGTCGCGCTCGATTCATATTAGCTCATCCCTACAATAATTACGCACTCACACAAAACGTGTGCGGACAGGCCGGTGCGTCAGTAGTAGTATTAGACAGTTAGCTCGGCGAATTTGTATGGAGTGTCGGGGGTCTGCTATAAGTCTAGGGGAGATGTAGAACTGTAACGGGAGAGCAATAAATAAATAAACTCTTTATTAAAACGTCGTTTCATGTTGCCATGTGGCCGCCATCTTAATTTTACCATGTTTTTATTAAGTCACTTTCTTGTTTGTTTGTCTGTCTGTCTGTCCTTCCGGGTGAAATCTCGCAACTCGAATTTCTAGCACTTTCTGATTCGCTATCCGGCTGAAACTTTCAGGGTATCTCACAACTAGATGACAATGCATTTTAAATCTATTTATTAGCATGTAATGCCGACGTAACCCCAAAAAGCGCCTGTCAACTATGTAAGTATATACTTAGTTACCTATAAGTAGAAACTTTTAATTAGCCATAAGAATTTAGTTAATTACCAATTTTTTGTAACTAGCTGTTAGTTTCCCGAATAAAATAAAAATAAAATATAAAATAAAATATGAAATAAAATAATAAATATGAAATAAAATAAAAACGTGGTTTTTAGATTAACTTTTTAATCTGTCACGTTCTTGTTTCCATCTGCAATGCTTACATCACAATTGCTAAGAGCTCAATTGATTTAACTAATCCTATTCAAATAACTCTTCCTCTACCAACACGGATAGGTACTTAACATTTGATGTATTGCTTTAGTGATTCATATACGATTGAAGCGTTTAATTGCAATGCTTTTAGACCTCATTGGCATAATTCAGTGCTATTTAATTGGATGATAAACTGAAATGTGTTATAGGAATTCATAGAAATATCACAGATTTTTTATCAAGACTTCAGAGAATAAGACAGTAAGACACAAACTCTAGAATAATTTGTTGCACACACAGAGACTAATTGCCATGGCATTCTTTGTACTCAAAACACATATATTATCATCATCATCATCAGCCCATCACGTTCCCACTGCTGGGACACAAGCCTTCTCTCGTAGAGAGTATGGGCCATAATCCACCACGCTGATACAGTGCGGGTTAGTGGATGTCACATGTCCTTGAATTTTTGTGATTCATTCTTAGACATGCCGGTTTCCTCACGATGTTTTTCTTCACCGTTTTTAGAGCGAGTGTTTAATTTGCACATAACTTAAGAAAGTCATTGGTGCAGGGCCAGCGGAATTCGAACTCGGGTGCATAAGATCGAAAGTAGCACACGCTCCCACTGAGCCAAACTCGCTCTTAGACATACCTAATTATTAATTGAATGCATTCAAAATTAAAAACATTAATAGCTATGTCATATTCGTGCTCTTTTAAATTAAACCACAGAAAAGTTCAAAAATCCAGATAGTTTTCTTTTAATGCTTTTCCACGAATGTTTTCTAGTTGTAAAACGAGAATACACAGGAAACGAACGTGCGTAAAGTATCGTAAACGTTTCTTTCATGTGAAGCACACTAGGTTAACCCCACATTCAGTACTGGTGTTATAAACAGGCGTACGGCAAGCCGTCATCAATTTATGGTTGATATCCCTCCTGCTCGCACCATGCACTTTGCTTCGACCTTCATAATACAAACGGCCAATGAGTGGAACTCTCTGCCGGCATCTGTATTTCTTGATAGCTATAATCTCAGTCTTTAAGACAAGAGTGAACAGGTTTCTTCTAGGCGAGCATGCTACATCTTCGACCGCATCGTCACTTAACAATAGGTGAGATAGCGGTCAAACGCAAGCCTATAAATAATAATAAAAAAAAAATGTCTCATGCGGAGTAAGTTAGAGCAGTATTCAGTGCAGTCTGTTATTAAAAAAATATATGACTAAGGTAATTAAACAATAATAAAATATATTAAACAATATATATATTCGCGCTTATGTCACCCAAACGGACTCAACGGAAGACCAGCGCTGATCTTACGACCAGCACAACGCTGAGTTGAGGCCGTTTTGCAACAAATTAAATTATTATTTAATTTATATAACTATTGTTTATATTTAACTTACCTGTTTTTAACTATTTTATATTACTTACGCCTTATATAATGTGTTTGCAAATAAATAAATGTCTTATGTCTTATGTAACTAATAATTATTTTTTCATTTTCTTTTCAATCAATCAATCATTTATTTGCTATAATACATCAATTATTACATGGTCTTATTAATTATATTTTTGTTGTATGCAGCCTGCAAACAGGCGTGCCAATAATTAAAAAATAATAATTTACTTGTTAATTCATACTATTAATTAAAATTACAATGTTAACAATCCTAACGAAAATAAAAAATACATAAAAATTAAAAATTTAAATATGAATACATATTGAAAAATTGTTACATTGTGATGTTATTAATACTTAGACCAGGAACTAAGTTAATCATGGTCAAACTACACCCAGACATGAGACAAATATTTACACTTTTTTTCTGTGCTGCAAATAATTAAAAAATAATAATTTACATGTTAATTCATATCATTAATTAAAATTACAATGTTAACAATCCTAACGAAAATAAAAAATACATAAAAATTAAAATTTTAAACATGAAAACATATTGAAAAATTGTAACATTGTGATATTGTTAATACTTAGACCAGGAACTAAGTTAATCATGGTCCAACAACACCCAGACATGAGACGAATACTTGCACTTTTTTCTGTGCTGAAAATAATTAAAAAATAATAATTTACATGTTAATTCATATTATTAATTAAAATTACAATGTTAACAATCCTAACGAAAATAAAAAAAATACATAAAAAATAAAATTTAAACATGAAAACATATTGAAAAATTGTAACATTGTGATATTGTTAATACTTAGACCAGGAACTAAGTTAATCATGGTCCAACAACACCCAGACATGAGACAAATATTTGCACTATTTTCTGTGCTATCAATCGTCTCGTCGCGTGCATCAAACTTACATATGAGACTAACTAATGTATAAGATTTAAACAAACATGCCCAACTACTGCACCACAGAGGTTGTCATGGATGTTTGTTACAAAATCGCGCAAAAACAACCACACCAATTTTGATTAAATTTTGTAAATAGGTACATTAGATGCTGCAGTAAAACATGAACCCTTTATTCCAAAAAATTGTCCGCGCATAAGAAGCTACACGGCGCAGCTAGTTCTACTAATATTATAAATGCAAAAGTTTGTGAGGATGGATGGATAGATGGATGATTGATGAAATATGGTATGAAGGTACTGTAGGTTCTGGAAAAGGACATAGGTTTCTTTTTATCCCGGGAAACCGCGGGACGAAGATGTAGATTGTACTTACAAGTACCTACTTAACCGCTTCTAATAAGCCTAAGCTTAGCCTAGCTAATAGAAGCTTGAACTAGAGCTTCTAACTCAGAAGAATTTAATTTGCCTCAATATCCAGAACTTTCTAATTGATAGTATGTAGAATGAAGTAAGGTACGTAAAAAGAAATATCCGAAAGTTTGGGGACGGAACACAAACTGATTCGCCCCGTGGACGACCGAATACGTAAGAGGAAATCGGAGTTTAAAAATAAGTCCCTAAAAGTAAAAGATGTAGATACATATATACATTTTTTACTTTTAGGTACTTATTTTTTATATATATTTTTTATAATGAAACTAGCTTCTACCCGCGACTATGACAGAGAAAGCTCATAGTCGTAGTTTTTCGAAGACCATTTTAGCAAGACCTCCCCACTACATGAGAGCGCGTACTACGAAGAGGTATTGGTGTAAACTAAGAATGTGTCCATTAACACTTTTCTTAAGACAATGTTTTTCTGTTCTTTACGGGTAGCACTAAATTATAGATACTACGGCTTTTTTCCTTTTGAGTTTTCTCACTAGGTTTTAATTATAATATTACGAAATATTTAATACTTCACTACATAGTATAAGTCGCTTTCTCTGTCCCTATATCCCTATGTATGCTTAAATCTTTAAAACTACGCAACGGATTTTGATGCAGTTTTTTTAAATACACTCGAGAGCAATGAATCCGGGTCACTTAAAGAATGTTAAAAATCTCGGAAACTAAAAATGATAGGTTAATGCCATAAATTGTATTTAATAGACAATGTAATACTCCTTAAATGAAAGTAAAAAAAATATGAGTCACCATACATTTTATTAACACAAAATTACATAAAGAAAAAAACTGCTGATCTCTCCTTAAAACAAAAATAGGAAACATGAAATTTTTGAACTTTATTACGATTTTCTTGAATTTTAATACTTCGTATTGCCTTCTCGTGCTTCCATTACTGCGTTTACGCGGTTTGGCATGCTGTACACCAAGTTCCTTACACGATTTTGGGGAATATTCTCCCATTCCTCTGTGAGAGCAATTTTGAGCTCACGAAGCGTGATTGGGGGAGGGTTTCGTTGTTTTACGCATCTGCCTAGCTCGTCCCAAGCATGCTCGATCGGGTTGATATCCGGGCTGCGCGCTGGCCACTCCATACGAGTAATGTTCATCTCTTGAAGGTAGTCATTCACAATCCTACCTGTATGAGGTCGGGCATTGTCATGCATAAATATAGCATCCTCACCTAAATTGACCATAAATGGACCAACGTGATCATTGAGGATTTCTTCCACATATCTTACGCTAGTTAAAGAGCCGTTTTCTATGATCACCAGCTCTGTGCGACTTTCAGAAGAAATTCCGGCCCACACAAGTACAGACCCACCACCGTAGGCTACTTTTTCTTCGATGCATGCTTGCTTGAATCTTTCCCCTGGTCTTCGATACACTCTGTGTCTTCCATCGTGCTTGTAGAGCATAAATTTTGATTCGTCGGAGAACATAACTTTTGACCAATCTTCAATACTCCAATTTACGTGGCTCTGGGCATATCTTAGTCTCGAAATACGATGCCCACGCTCCAGTTTAGGGCCGTTTGCAGGTCTAAGGGGTTTTAAGTTAGATTCAGCAAGCCGACGTCTTACTGTCCATGCACTTGGGTTACTTCCTCCGAGGCGTCGAAACTGATTGGTGAGTTCAGTTCCTGTGAGAAAGCGATTTCGAAGCATGGTGTTCACCAAGTATCGGTCTTCTCGTGCTGTGGTACACCTGGTTCTGCCCGTTCCTGGTCTGCGTAGGTTAGAACCAGTTTCTTCGTAACGTCGGAGAACTCTTTGTACTGTTGACAGCGACACACCGACAGTCCTGGCTGTATCGCGCTGACTCCGGCCGGTTTCCAGCATTGTAAGTATTCTGGTGCATTCTTCAGGCGTAAGCGACATAATTTCAGCTTGAATAATGAATATAGAGCACTATCAACATGGTTTATGTACCCACATAAATGACAGATTACAAACAAAAGCAAAACCAAATGCTGTAATTTCGTAGTTCCATCTTCGAAAGTGGCCCTTTTTCAAATTTGATTTTTTTATGATATAACTTTACAATAACTAAGAAGTTTTAATACCTTCATTTAAGGAGTATTACATTGTCTATTAAATACAATTTATTGCATTAACCTAGCATTTTTAGTTTCCGAGATTTTTAGGATTCTTTAAGTGACCCGGATTCATTGCTCTCGAGTGTAGATAGAGTGATTGAAGAGGAAGGTTTATATGTAAAATAACCGTGCGAAGCCGGGGCGGGTCGCTAGTTTTTAATAAGTTATAAACTCTACAATCTTATTTATCTATCTAACGTAAATAATAATAATGTTTCAAAGGCTGGACTCGGATTTTTAACCGACTTCAAGAAAAGGGAACCTTAGAACTCCGTCATTTATGAACCGATTTGGAAAATTCTTTTTGCGTTTGGTTCCTTGACCCTGAACTTTTTTTGTTAAAATTAAAACAATTAAATCTCTATGTTTTTTTAGGTTTAATCTTAAGTTAAGAGGGTACAATGTTACCTAAAATAACGAAGACGTTTTTGCGTAGTCGTAAACAATAATTGATATTTCTATAATTGTTCTTTCTATAATTGTTCTTTCTATTTCTACTATTTCTCAATTTCCCTTTTCGTCCCATTACACCTCAATAACTACCACAATGGCACAACCGATACAGTAGGTATCCAACATCCGATAGCCGACACAATAGATTGGTACGTTAGCGGTGTGCAACAGGTGCTGTGCTGGACGGTAGCCAGCGACAATGCTGTCGACACGCATCCCGCAGGATGAGGCAGTTGGAACCGCGGTACACAGTATGGATTTAGACATATTCAATGACAAAATTCGCGGTATACAAGTATATAGTGAAACCGCAGTACTCCTATGTAAAGATCGAAACAAAAGGCCATCCATATCCATATCCATACATACTCACAAACTTTCGCATTTATAATATAAGTAGGACTTACAGTCATCATCATCATCATCATCATCATCATCATCATCATCATCAGCCCATCACGTTCCCACTGCTGGGACACGGGCCTTCTCTCATAAAGAGAGGATGGGCCATAATCCACCACGCCGGCCCAGTGCGGGCTGGTGGATGTCACATGTCCTTGACTTTTTGTGAAAAATTCTTGGACATGCCGGTTTCCTCACGATGTTTTCCTTCACCGTTTCTAGAGCGAGTGTTAAATCCGCACATAACTTAAGAAATTCAGTGGTGCAGGGCCAGCGGGATTCGAACTCGGGTGCGTCGGATCGCAAGTCGCACGTGCTCCCACTGAGCCACACTCGCTCATACAGTCATCACGAAACTTAATTTAATTTAATTCTCTATTGCACTATTACAAGTAATGTACAAAAGTAGAACTTAATGCTAAAGCATTTAACAAAGTGAATAGCGTATTACTACGAGTAAATAACTTTTCACAATCGACTAAGCATCCTTTATATTTACAGACAGTGCAATTATCATTATACCACGTCAGGTTCCTTCCGGAATACCGAAGAAGAACCGCGTCTTCCAAATTCCGAACTCTTTTGTAAAACTTGCGAGAACTTCCCTTTGTGTCAGTGTGGATACAGAAAGTGATCGAGTTTAACGATTTTGAAATTCTACCTAATAACATATTTTGTAATGGGTCTACGGGTCTCAGCAGTCGTTCAACTGCCGATGTTCTATAGAATCTATAGTATGTATGCTGTGTATGTACCTATGTACTCATCTGTGTGTACAGATAAATGATATAATAGTAATAAATTCGCTCAACGATCACGTACTCAGCCCATCACGTTCCCACTGCTGGGATACGGGTCTTCACTCATAGAGAGAGTATGGTCTATAATCCACCACGCTGGCCTAAAGCGTGGTGGATTATAGACCATATTATAGTGCGTGTTGGTAGATGTCACATGTTCTTGATTTTTTGTGATTAATTCTTGGACATGCCGGTTTCCTCACGATGTTTTCCTTCACCGTTTTTAGAGCGAGTGTTAAATCCACACATAACTTAAGAATGTCAGTGGTGTGGGGCCGGCGGGATTCGAACTTGGGTGCGTCGGATAGAAAGTCACAATTGCTATCGAAATAAAAGTAATGACATTATCAATATGTGAGGTTTTTATTGTAAGAAAATAATGGCTCTTGCAATATGAAGCGTAGACCAACAGAGAAGCTTACATATTTGATCTGTCTCATTAGTCATGTTCCTCCTAATCTCGAATGTAAACAATCTGAGAGACATGTGTGCGTGACATATGACGTCACAGTGCCCTATTTCTCGTACAAATCTTGCGGAGATGGAACCTATTTCGTGTTGATTGTGTTTGTGTTTATTAGTGCTATGTTTGGGGGTTGGTTTGGATTGTATAAGCTTTTGTGTTCTGCAGTAAAATGTATGTGACCAAGTAGTAATTTGTGTGACTTCGGTCCGAAAACCAAAAGAATGAATGCGGAAAAAGTGATAAGTATTAGTTATCGCTGACACCTTAGCTTTTATAGACATTTAAATATATTTATTAGAGTAAACATTATGGCAAGTATAGTAAAAAAATTTAGAAGATAAATATTCCCAGCCGACAAAATGGAACTTACAAGAAATAACAATATATAATCTATTATGATCATCACACATTAATTGCACAGAAGGGTACAGAAACATGCACGACCAGAACGGAATCTACACTATTGTGATTCAATGAGGAAATAAGAAGGTTACTTATCCTATTAGAGAGTAACAGACATTAAAAATGAAATGAAAATGAATTAACTCTCTATTGAAACACACACTGATAATTAAAAAAGTAACAATAACAGCTTATTTATAGTGTAACGATTTTTTTAAACAAAAAATTTAATTTTTTTTTTGTTTAAAAGCAAATTGTAACATATATTTTGTAAGACATTCTTCCTCTTCTGTCCATATAATCGTCACACATTCATTGTATAAGGGGACAGAAACATGCACGACTGGAATGGAACTTTGCTTCACTATTGTGAAGCAAGGAAAGAATAAGATTACTTATCCTATTGGAAAGTAACAAACATGCCTCCTTTTCTGTCTCTATAATCGTTACATTATAGAGACAGAAGAGAGAGAGAGAGAGAGAGAGAGAAGAGAATAGAGAGTTACATTCGTTGTATAAGGGTATAGAAACATGCACGACTAGAATGGAACTTTAGCTTTACCCTTAGCTTCACCCTTGTTGTCATAAAGATATTTGTAAAAGAAATGTATACAATCTGTGTATTTTAAAACTTTTAGTGACATACAATTTAAAAAACTCCAAGTGGCTGGTTTTTAAGTAACTGTTTTTATAGTATTAAGGAATTTATAGAATTTTGTTAGGTATAGAAATAAATGTTGAACATTTGCACGTCTGCTTGCAGGCTGGATGCTGATTCTAATAAATTAACCTGAGACCCGAGTATTTAATAGGTTGTATTCTATCAAATAAATGATTGATTTGATTTACTATTGTTAAGAAAGGAAATAAGGAGGTTACCAATCCTATTGGAAAGTAACTTTCATTCCTACAATACAATACAATACAAATACTTTTTATTGTATACCAGTAACATAAAAAAAAAAAATTACAGATAAACCTTATAACTAGGGTAGTACAATGGGCGATCTTATCGCTTAGAGCGATCTCTTCCAGATAACCTTTGGATGGACAGTATCGGAAGAAAAGTAGTAGACGGTGGTGTACAATAATTCATAAATAAATAATACTATTTAACCACTAGATACTTATATAAATATAAATCCTAATAAATAAATAATATAACTATAAACTAATATATATTTCTATTCCTCCTCTTCTGTCTCTATAATCGTCACACATTTCTTGCACAAGGGTACAGAAACATGCACAACTGGAACAGAACTTTAGCAATACTATTAAAACAATAGGAGAGTACAAACGTCATTAATCTTCTCTCTCTATAATCGTCACACATTTCTTGCACAAGAGTACAGAAACATGCACGACTGGAACAGAACTTTAGCAATACTATTAAAACAATAGGAGAGTACAAACTTTATTAATCTTCTCTCTCTATAATCGTCACACATTTCTTGCACAAGGGTACAGAAACATGCACGACTGGAACAGAACTTTAGCAATACTATTAAAACAATAGGAGAGTACAAACGTTATTAATCTTCTCTCTCTATAATCGTCCTACATTCATTGCACCACAACTCCACCCCTAGAAATAATAGCTAACCTTTAACATCTAAGATCATCAAATGGCGCCATAAATTGGCAAAACGCCAGGGTCATCGTGTCACCACACGCCAACGTTTTGTGGGCGTGGTTTACAAATGGTTATTGGTGATAAAAGTGATAAAGAAACACTACAGAATGCTATATGATTAATTTTATGTTTTTAGTAATATAGAACAGCTTATTTATTTTAACTCACTATCAGTAAAACAGTCCTTTCAAATCAAAGCAACTTGCTTTTATTGATTGCAAATCGTGTCTTTGATATAAAGGAGTTAATCTTCTTCTTCTTTAGCCATTTTCTACCAATTGACTGGTGTAGGCCTCCTTTAAACTTCTCCATTTTTCCCGGTTTTGGGCAGTGAGAGTCCAGTTGCTGCCCGCCACTTTTTAAGCTATTGCATAGCTTCTATCGCGGGCCTTGAGCGTGGAGACCGAATTCAGGAATTCCGTAACGAAAATAACCTAACACACTTCGAATGCTATGCAATAGCTTTACCGCGGCAGTCTCCGAGTGCCACACGTCTTTTTTTTTGATATCGTCTTTCCATCTCATCTGTGGTCTACTACTACGCCCTACTGGCCTTTTATGCCCATACGGTCTCCACTCTAATAGTGTTTTACACCACGAATCTTGTTTCCGGGCAATGTGTCCTGCCCACTCCCACGTCAGTTTGGCTATTCTTTTGCCAATATCTGTGACCTTGCTTCAGCAAGGCAAAGGAGTTAATATTTACTTAAATTACACTAATATTATAAATGCAAAAGTTTGTATGAGTGTGTTTGTTCCCTTCCCACGCTGTAAAGGCTGAACGGATTTGAGTGAATTTCGAAATGGAGAAGTTTTTATCCTGGTAGCCTATAGGCTACTTTTACTTTTTGATATATATCCCGGGAATCCGCGGGTGATATCACGGGGCACAGCTAGTGCAAAATAAAATATTCTTAGGATTAAAAATATAAGGTGCTTACACGACAACAAATAAATAATAAAACCGCTTTGCCAGTTATTCAACCGCCAAGCAGTAGTGCGCAAGCATTACAGTGTTCCGGTTTGAAGGGCATTGTAGCCAGCGAAATAACTGGGCATTATGAGACTCAACAGCTAATTGTCTCAGGGTGACAAGCGCAGTGCAGTGCCGCGCAGGATTTTGCAAACCAAAGTTCTGGGTGGTGCTGTTATTGTTATGGGCTGGCGTATTGCTTACCATCAGGCAAACGACCAGCTCGTTTCGTCATTCAGCTACATAAAACAAAAAAATCTACAGCCAAGGTTTGAACTCAGGGCCCTAACTGAGTAAGTGTAGGAAGCGCTCTAACCAACAGGCACCGAAGCAGTTACCTTAGTAGGCGAAATATTTCCATTCCGTTTACGACAGACGACGCGTATTTCGAATATCGAGGTACGTAACCACTCCGGTGACTCAATTGGTTGACATTTAGTGAAAGTGTCAATTTCAAATTCGAGGTTACGTCAAACTTGTCTTGAAAAATGAATGCTGGAAACGATTAGCTTCTTTTTAGACCATGTTCATGTCGATTCTTGTTGATTTATACAAAAACAACTTGTCAGGTTTCAACATTATACATTCCGTTTAAATGTTAGTTCCAGACAACGTGTAAAAGTTAAATAATTAATTAAAAAATACAAGAACCGACTTAAAGACTAAACTTATATTTTTGTTTCGGTTATTTAAAATTTATATGGCGCGACCAATAACATACCAAACAAAAAAAAATATCATCAAAATCAATTCATAATTAGCGGAGTAATCGCGTAACAAACATATAAAATAAACAACATAACGTCGAATTGAGAACCTTCTCTTTTTTTAAAGTCGGTTGATAAGGTTTTTCTGAAAGAAAAACTACTACCACAGACTTGAACCCGCATCCCAATCTTCCCTAGGCGTAGGAAGGGCTCTGCTCAACTGAGCTACGGTGATCACCAAGTCGGGTGTCGATATTTATTATTCATTTATAGTGTGTGTGTAAATGTTAGATTCACATAATTTACTTTCTACTTTAGTACTTATTTGGCTCATCGTATCAGTATTGCAATCCAACGGGGCAATACTGCCAGCATCTTGGGTACGCTGCCAACTGGTAGTGGGTTGGAGCATTTGAGCTACCTATAGGCCTTTAATGGTGTATGGGTTGTCCAATTGCTTCTCCTTGTATGTAGTTAGTTTAGTTTTAGTAAGTAGAGTGTAGTTTGTTTTGAGTAATAAAGGCATTCGCACGTATGAAAAAAAAAAAAACTTTAGTACTTGTGACGTCACTGTAGAAACACCATACGTTTATTAATCGTGTGGCGTCCCTGATGTCGCGCGTCCGCTCCAGCACCAACAGCTTCCTGAATGTGGTAGCAGAGAGGGCTGCCGGGCCTATTCTCACGCACTGGACCAAGACGCATGTGCTGCCGTCAAATCGGGCCGCCAAATGATACTTATAATAGTATTTATTAATTATATCAATTTTATTTTTATTATTATAATTTATTATTTATTGATGGAAAATATTTAAGATTTACTAACATAATTTTAATTTTAATTCGATTTTACTAACAAAACTGGATTGAATTTTATCTGAATTAATAAATGAATTGAAAATGAATTGAATTAATCGTGGTAGGTCTCTGGTATGCGGGAGGAAATCTGGGTAGGTGCCACCGCTTTCTCAGTTATTCAGCCGCCAAGCAGTAGTGCGCAAGCATTATTGTGTTCCGGTTTGAAGGGCATTGTAGCCAGAAAAAATACTAAGCATATGAAACTTATCTGATGTCTCGGGGTGGTGAGCGCAATGCAGTGCTACGCAGTACTTTTATGGTATTACAGGTTCTGGGTGGCACTACAATGTTATTGGCAGGTGTGATGCTTACCATCAGGCGAACGACTGTCTCGTCTCATTAGTCAGATCAAAAAAAAATCGTTTGCAACAGACACTTGAAGCAAGCTACCACATGGCGTCGGTACTGGCTCCCCGCCAGGGTCACCATGTCACCACGTGCCCGAGATTTGTGGGCGTGGCCTAGCGTGTTGGCGGTAGGCGTTATCGTTGGGCCAATCGTTGGTTAAGTGCGTGGGCGCAGTGTGTAATGGAATGTTTAATGTGGAGTGTACCTATGAGTGTTTGTTTATTTTATTGTGCGGGTGAGTATTGTACAGCCATGTGCATTGATGTTCCTAATTTTCGATACTTATCTAACACATTGGTCATGGCCAATATCTTCTATTAGGTACTTGTAAGTAGGCGAGCGAGTGTGGCTCACAGGGAGCAAGTGCGGCTTTCGACCCGACCCACCCAAGTTCAAATCCCACTGGCCCCGCATCAATAACTTTCTTAAGTTATGTGCGGATTTAACACTCGCTCTAAAAAACGGTGAAGGAAAATCGTGAGTAAACCGGCATGGCCAAGAATTGATCACAAAAATTCAAGAACATGTGACATCCACCAACACGCGCTGGACCGGCGTGGATTATGGCCCATACTGTCTCTATGAGGGAAGGCCCGTGCCCCAGCAGTGGGAACGTGATTGGCTGATGATGATGATGAATTAGATGTATAGGAACTAAGTAGGTACTCACGGGTATGTCACGGGTTATATTTTCGCGCCTGGAAAATTTTTAAATGTCGTAAACGCCTTGACTCTCGGTGTCATGTGGCGCTTATGTTCATAGTTCATAGTTTATTTATTAATAACAATGTTACATGTCAGATTATTTAAATGAATTACAATTTAATTACCAAGTCAATAGTCAAAAGTCAAAGTACAATACTATATATAATTTATGATATTGCATAAAAATTGTCATTAAAATAAAAATTAAAAAAATATATATAAAAAACATAATACAAAAATAATTAAATTAAAAAAATAATTATCTATCTACTAAAATAAGTAGATTTTACTGTCAGTCTTTACAGCCAATAAATTCATTATAGCTGTAAAACGCTTGCTTGACGAGCCATCGCTTCAGCCTGTATTTAAATATCTTTATATTGGAGGCGGATGTTACATATGTATCAAGGGACGAGAAGAACAGGTCGTTCACTGGATGGTAAGCAACATGCCTGCCCGTAACAGACGCCGCACGTCCCAGAACATTGTTATGCTAAATTCTCCGCAGCACTAGACTGCGCTCGTCACAATGAAACAATAAATCTCATAGTACCCAATAATTTACTTGGTTAAAAACACCCTTCACACACAGTAATGTTTGCGCACTACTGCTTGGCGGCAGAATAACTGGCAAAGCGGTTACAACCCAGACGGGCTGTCGCATACGATAGACCTACTATCTAGTAACACCTGTTCTGACCTGTGGGACGGCTCCGCCAAATACCAGCTTCCTCGAAGCCTTGAGGACCATTGAAAGAAGAGCCATAAAGCTCATTGGTGACGATGCGCTGGTTAAGACTAAGCTTCAGAGTCTTGAACATCGGCGCAAAGTTGCCAGTTTATCGGTCTTTTACCGGATACATTGCGGAGAGTGTGCGACGGAATTACATGAACTTATTCCACCATCCCCATTCCATCACCGGACTGCCAGACGCCTATAACTAATTAAAAAAAAATACCTAGCGCTTGCAACAATGCCAAAATATTCGAAGGTAGGGATATTTTCTGTGACATTTCACGCTACATTACAACATAACTACGCCATACAATAGACCAGGACAAGAAATATTACCTCGTAATGTTGTACTACGTCAAGAAAAGGTCTCGACACACTTTATTGCTAAGGACATTGACCTCACCGCTGACTTTTGCTCGGAGATTTTCTGTGACGATCACAAAATGACGCAGGGTCGTAGGAAGGTAAATCATATAACACTACATTTAGTTAATGCTCTTTTGTAACAACTCGTCGGGGGCAGTTGCTACAAAGAAAACAAATTAATATATTAACTTTACCTTCTATGTGTATTTATGAAAATAAAATGTATGTTCGTAAAAATCTGCATAAATTCAAGGTGAATAGTGACCACCACAACATAAACACTAGAAATAAGGATAGAATTGCGGTACGTTTGTTTTAGACTGAGTGAAACGAATAAGTCCTTCATGGGCAATTGTGTACGTTATTACAATAGAATTCCAAAATGTATAACGGAGCTCACAGAAAGTAGATTCGAATTGAGTGTGAAACATTTTCTAATGAAAAGAGCATACTATACAGTTAGTATTTACATAGAAGACAAAGATGCATGGAACATTCCGCTTCTGCCAAGTAGCGAACTGGCACATAAGAAAAATGATATTGTCAAAAACAAACATAAAATATTGTAACAAAAGTTCTAAAAAATATGCCCCTCAGTTTCTTGCCATATCTTTTGAGTAGTGGTTCTTTTTCCGATACGGTGGTAGAGTCATTATAATAATTGACGTTCATAAGTGCGTCTGTGACGACAAAATTGAAATAAAGAACTTTTGAATTGAATTTTGAATTCATTATTATATCTATTAATAACATGAAACTAAAACTAAAAACCTTAAAAAATATAATACTAATAAAATATATTATTAAAAGGAGTCCCTTTAGGCAAGGTTACGAAGATACTGGCAACGTTCTTGAATTGAATTGAATTGACCTTCTGCCGTCAAGCATAAGGGTCAATTCAAATCACGCGGAATAATGCTCGAGCACTTTTTAAGTGGTAATTAAATATCAACCTTTTTCCATTTAAACAAAGCTGAAAATTGTATACAACATTAAAATACTGCCTTGTTCGATAATATTTTCCATAGCATAGATTGCATAGCACACAACTGTGACATCATTTTTTTATGGAATTGAGTAATGAGTCGAGTAAATGGTCCACCTGTTGGTAAGCGCCACGCCTGCCCATAACAATTGCAGTGCCACCAAGATCTTTTAGTATCTTAAGAAGTACTATCTAGCACTGCATTGCGCTTATCACCCTGAGACATCAGATATTAAGGCTCATATGCGCAGTAATTTCGCTTTCTACAATACCTTTCAAAGCTGAAGACTACCTGCTTGCCTAGTATTCAAAATTGCAATCAAAGTTATTTTTGATTCAGTTCTCTCGTTGTCTTGTTAACCGACTTCAAAAGGAGAAGGTTCTCGTGTTCGATTGTATTTTTTTTTATGTTTGTTACGTCAGGTCTCCGTCATTTATGAACCGATTTGGAAAATTCTTTTTGCGTTGGGTTCAGTTTAGTTACGAAGTGGTCCCATATAAATTTGACCTTGGACTTCGAAGATACATTGAAGTCGGTTTTTGTTTTTTTTTTCAAAATATTAATTATCATCTTTCATATTTTAAAACATTAATTTAATGGTGAATATTCATTGCAAAAATGGACATTCCTTCTTTAAAAACTAACGACAAATACAAATGTAGGTATATCATCACAATAAGAAAATGTACATCCTCACATTTCAATATCAAAAGTGAAACAAAATATTCCGGCTTTGCTCAAGACCGTAATTTCTCATCAACTGTAAACCTGCAAATTCTGGAATGCCTAATTTATCCGCAACACTGAAACTTAATTTGAATCATCCTTCGGCCGGCTCACTCAACTTGGGCAACGATTATTATGCCAAAATATTGTGAAGTGCGGTTTAAAGCAGGAGCTGAGGAAAGGTAAAGGAGAGTTGGAAGTTGGGGACCTGAAAAGTGAAATAGCAAAAAAATGCATACCAAATGTTCTTAAGATACTAAATGTTCCGCTACTTTATGTCTCTGACTGTATTAAGGTAAAGCAACAAAAAAAAACCAGCCAAGTGCGATTCGGACTCGCGCACAAAGGGTTCCGTACCATTATCTATAAAAACGGCAAAACGGTTGTATGGGAGCCACCTTAAATGTTTATTTTATTCTGTTTTTTAGTTATTTCTTGTTATAGCGACAACAGAAGTACATCATGTGTGAAAATTTCAACTGTCTAACTATCACGGGTTATGAGATACAGCCTGGTGACAGCCGGACACACAGACAGACGGACGGACGGACAGCGGAGTCTTAATAATAGGGTCCCGTTTTACCCTTTGGGTACGAAACCCTAAAAAGTAAAATATATGTAAAAAAGGATAAAGTCAAGGTACGTAGCGTAGGACGCCCTGCGACTAGATGGAGCGACGATATACGTAGGGTTGCTGGTAGCGACTGGAGAAGGAAAGCCGAAGATCGGGCTCAGTGGCGTGCTATGGGAGAGGCCTATGTCCAGCAGTGGACTGATGTGGGCTGATGATGTTGATGAAGTTAAGGTAACAGTACTATTATCTCTTCTGTAGCTATACCAAGATTTTTAAGCAGTGTCGGTATATCAAACGCTTTCAAAGAGTCATTAATTACTTCTTTATTCTCGAATTCGAGGGGAAGTCCAATTTCGAGAATACGGCCTCAATTGCGATGGGTTCAAAGTCGTAAAGTTACTGTTCGGCTCACACCCTTCCCGCATTTTGCAAATCTAGGTCATTATTCAAAACAATATACAAAAGCTCACGTGAGTAAAGTTATATCGCACCAGTTCTTTCGAACCCTCGGCTTACGGGGACGTCAGAATTTTACGAGCTCTCTAAATTGCGGTGAAATTAAGGGATCCGTGTCAAACTCGCGAGTCAGCGGTCCAATATAAATCTTAATTACCATCATACGCAGGGGCATAAATCTTGAAAAGTTTTTTTATGATAGGCCAGCGTTTTTTTGCTATCAAATTGGATGTTTTGGCAACGTAGTTTCTTTCAGTACGAAACGAGCTTGGTATCTTTGAGAAAGTCTAGTACACCGATACGAGGTAAAGTTCGAAAATGAAAGACGCTTCAGTTATTTTTATTTTATTAATTCCTTTTTCCTTGAGGCCTTTGCCCAGCCGTGGGACAGTACAGGCTAGGAAAAATAAGACATTCTTAACTCTTATCGTTCATAATAAGGACTGCTTCTTCTCTCTGGTTTCGTATTTCATGCTTTTATGCTTTTTAACCGACTTCAAAAAAAAGGAGGAGGTTCTCTATTTGATTGTATTTTTTTATGTTTGTTACCTCAGAACTCCGTGATTTATGAACCGATTTGAAAAATTCTTTTTGCATTGGGTTCAGTATAGCTACGAAGTGGTGCCATATAAATTTCATCGATATTTGACCTTGGACTTCGATAATAAATTTAAGCCGGTTTTTTTAATTAAATGTATACTTGTTGATACCTGTCTTTCAGATTGGAATCCGTCATCCTTTTTATATCCGAAATGTTTTGACACTCGACCTTATTTTTCTACTTACCACATCACATAAATAAAATACTGTACAGATTTAGATATTTGGTAACATAACCCTGCCCTTTTCGCAACAACCCCCTAAACTTGCTGTCTTCAATTTTTCTCTCATAACTACACCGGCGGGACGTCCAGAATTACCATACTCAAACCCACCCAAAAATGAACCTTCAGCCTTAATAGTAAGGTTAAAATTAGGGTGAGGGGCAGAGTGATTCTTTTTAGTGCTTCGGGTTTCGGTGAGAAGGTAGATAATCAAGTTAATGAGATGGCAGCGTCGGATGTCATTACGTTTTGATCTGTAATATCAACAGGGTACGATTCGGTGACACAATGTGAAAGAAATTGAGTATTATGGGTACAGTACGATAATGGTCTTTATTAATATATGTCTTTGGGTGATGGCGCCACCTTCAACGTCGAGACTTGAAGCAACCAATCATAATAAATGGTGGAAGGTGGTAACGATATTAATGATAGAAAAGAATAGTTCACGCGCTACCTACAATAGAAGGTAAAGCTCGTAGCGTTGCTCGCCTATCCAGTCGTAATAGGTTAAGCAATGTTTGCTGCAGGCACTACTTGGATAGGTGACCGTTCGTGTTCGAATATCTAAATCTCTCCAGATGGCAGGTTACGTTACGCCCCGACTGTTGTCTTACGTCAACAGATAGGTCATGTCGAAGCCCTTCGGGCGGTTTATAAATCCGACACCATGGGTTGGGCACACGAAAAATATATCCAATTTTTGCCACGTACGTTACAATTTGACGGTGGCCACGTGGTTTGACTGCATGGTTCAATCTATCGAACTAAGTGTACTTCTTTTCCAGTTGGTTCGATAAACCGAACCATTCTTGTAAAAGAAGCGTGTATTCTTCTGAACGAGTAACTTTGAAGAGTTTCCTGCTATATTACCTTTTTACATTCAGACAATGTCCTCGAATTCCTGCAGGCACTCATTACCATCTAATAAGCAATGAACCCAACATCCTAAAAATGTGTGTAAACCTATAAAAACCAACCTGCAGTTCACATTAGACACATAATTAGGTACTACGCACGCTCTCGTGTTGACTTACCAAATTGAATGCGTGGAGGAATTTCGGGAATGTACGTACTAAAAGCACTTTTTTCTTACATCCTCTGAGTATATTTGCGTCAGCGTAATTCAAGGCGTTTTTTACACGTGACGGGATTGGTTTGATTAAAATTCCGTGTTTGAATAATTTTTTTGTGAGTGTTTGAGGCGTCACACTTTAGTTTTATAAAGGATCGGATTTTAAATGGATAATTTTATGTAACGCATATCATATTCTGCTCCGCATTATTTGAAATTATCATAATGGAAATTAGTGTGAGTGAATCTTTTTATTGCTTAGATTTTAAATACACATAATGAAGAAAAATTAAAATGCTATACATGCACTAATGCATAAAAATTTACCACATTTCTTCTTCATCATCATCAGCAACCCATCACGTTCCCACAGCTGGGACACGGGCCTTCTCTCATAAAGATGGGCCAACCACGCTGGCCCAGTGCGGGTTGGTATATATCACATGTCCTTGAATTTTTGTGATTAATTCTTGGACATGCCAGTTTCCTCACGATGTTTCCTTCGCCGTTTTTATAGAGAGGTGAAAAAGTCAGTGATGCGGGCCCAGCGGGATTCGAACTCTAGTACGTCGGATCTAAAGTGGCACATGCCACAGCCACACTCACTATCTCTTTCTTATTGCTTTCAAAAACCGAAGCTGCGGGTTACCCTTGTGCCTATTTTACAGTACCTATAATTATATCAGAATGTTATATGTATTCATCATGTATTCTAAAGCCTGTTAACAAAATTAAGTACTTTAATTTGAAGATGGCAATGACATTTGTATAAACTCAAGGACTACGGGTGACTTTCAAACGGTGAATGGTCTACCTATGATAGACGATAGCGTGTTAGGTCACAAGCCACATAATGTTACTGAATATCAAAAGGAATGGAATTGGACGAAATGATGACCAATAACAATATGGAAATTGTTAGGTCACCAAGGTTGACCTAACGAAGGACCACTCGTAGCAACATGGTGGTATGGTCAAGGTCGGGCCTAACCTTTTAGAACATATTAAATCACTAGAAGACCTAATTCATACCTTTTCTGGGAAATTAGCACCGCATTGTCAGTTATTTTGACGCAGGGCCGAAGTGTGCATTCATATTGACAATGTTCATTTATTCATTTATTTATTAAGGCTTACATGTAATGTACCAGACAGGTGTTACAGATGTCTTATAGACTAGATACATGTGCCCTGTGAGGGCGCTGCACATGTTTTCTACTTTGTTTCGGTTTGAACAGCATTGTAAGCAGCAAAATGTGAATTTACCTTAGAGTTTGCAGTGCAGTGCAGTGCCATGCAGTGTCAATCTAAAAGTTTGGATGGCACTGCAATTGCTATGAGCAAAACTATTTACAACACGTTTTTAAATTAAATTAAGCGACACGAACCGCCATTCAGAGGGTGAGCTGACCTTCTCTAATGACAACTGCAATACGTCAGCGTTGGATGTTAAGGTCGCAGGTTTCTGAATCCAAAGCCTCAATGCGATCTCACAGCGTATGCCACAGTTCTGGCTTAATTAAGAAGCCATTCAAAAGTAGGTACTGATAGAGCGGTTTCGCAGACTCGTCTGAGAATGAAGTAGTGTCTATTCTCTCGCCAAGCCGTAGCAAGCATACCTAATTGTGGTTAGATTTGAAACGTACTACCACAGAATACTTAAGGCCTACTGATATCACTATTCGAACGCTAACGCGCTACTAAAATGATAGCGCGTAGAAGATTTCACGTAAAGAATGACGAGCGCATAGGACTATTTAATTCAAATTTCGACAATCTACGCGAAGTCAAAAAGAAGGGCATGGAGTCCAACATTACAGTCTAGACTATGTACGTAAGCAATCGGGTGTTCCACTGTAGCTCCTGAACTACTTATTGCATTTTGATAAATGGTGACAAAAGATGCGTCCGATGAGTTACCAGTTAATGAGGAAGTTAGAGTTAGATATGAGAATAAGGAGGAGGGAGAGAGAGATTGCCTTTCTGAACTCATGTTCTGAACTACGTCGATCGCCCTTTTAGGGGCTCTTGCAAGGTTAGCTCAATCTATAATTCATATATAGTATATCCATGTCTCAAACAACGACGAATGAACGAAACCTTGCAACCAACAATGTCCAAAGCAACACAGACCCAATTCCGTAAACATTTGAGCTGCATTTACAAAAATAAACACAGATCAAAAAGTTACAAACAAAATTGAATATCAGCAAAAACTCGACTTCTCGTTAATTGAAATCTCATTTTTAATCCAATCACGTTATAACTTTGGATGGGGGAATATCGGCACAAATATTCGATGATCCACTTTGAACTTTCCAATGAAAATATTATCGCAGGGAATGGAAATGAAAAATGTTCGAAGATCGGAAATGCGAATAGATGCGATGACAAAATATATCGTCCGGTTTCTAGATATTGAATAATGATGTAGATAACTAGCAATTTTTCGGAGCAGAACTGCATCCTTGATGAGCCGGCTCTGCGTCAACACCAAAAGCATCCTGACCGTTATAGCAAAGAACACTATTTGGTTATAGCATATAATTTTAAATCCCGTTCCATGACGTACTGGGTAAATATTCATCGGCCCTTAACCCTCCTAGTCACTCAATAAATATTATTTAAGTTATTATTTCATATTGCTGTTTGCCTTTGATTTCAAATTATTTCTTGACATATTGATTATTTTGTTGAATTGACATTATTGTGACATTTTAATATACCTAATTAATTGCTTACTAAAATATTTATGAAGTTGTATTTTTACTAACAAGTATGGATGATATTCAAAATCTAAATTGAATTGAATTAGTAAGTTTGTAGTTCCAGACAAGCTCTGTCGTCGCTCAACATAAGGTTGAAAAATTGGATCGATTAAATTTGTGAGTAACTTGGGTATCAAGTTTAAACCAGTTTCAGGCAGCTGGACGACTTCAACTGCTATCTAAATAAATCAGCTGTTCGTAAAGGTTAGTGGACGCACTCAACAAAAGCTATACATCTCTGGTGAGAATTGTTTTGGATTTAGTGTGATATAGAGCCACCGGCTCGTTTTATTCGTGCAGTCATACGTTACTAATGGCAATAATAGATCGTACATTACTCTGGGTACCTCAGTAGTACAGGTGATACTTAACAAAACTCTTTGATCTAAAATATTGGTCATAAAATAGTGGCCAAGAGCCATCGGCCTTAGTTAATCATACTTTATATACCACGGTTTTAGATCCTTATAAACGCCAAATCTCCGTTAATTTTGCAATTAGAACGTTATTTTTTACCTAGGTCATCGCTGGAGAAACGGGCATCCTAAGTCTAGAGCAGGCTGCCTTTAAACTTAAATCTGCCCCGACCTGCCCTGGACAGGTCAGGACTATGCATGAGTTGGTTGGAAGTTGGTTTACTACAGGGTTATCAAAGAACAAGAAAGAGACAGATTAAAAAAATAATCTATAAAACTACTGGATTTAGAATAGATTTGGAAACTGGATTTAGAAAGCATTGTCATCGACTCGTGAGCTACCCTGAAAGTTTCAGCCGGATAGCTAATCGGGAAGTGCTTGAACTTTGAGTTGCAAGATTCAACCCGGAACTAGAGACAGACAGACAAATAAGAAAGTGACTTAATAACCGACCAAGTGCGAGTCGGACTCGCGCACGAAGGGTTCCGTACCATTATCTATATAAATGGCAAAAAAATCATGTCTGTTGTATGGAAGCCCCCTTAAGTATTTATTTTATTCTGTTTTTCAGTATTTGTTATTATAGCGGCAACAGAAATACATCATCTAAGAAAATTTCAATTGTCTAACTATCACGGTTCTTGAGATACAGCCTGGTGACAGACGGACGGACAGACAGACAGACAGACAGACAGACAGACAGACAGGTACAGACAGACAGACAGACAGACAGACAGACAGACAGACGGCGGAGTCTTAGTAATAGCAATTTATTATGTGTTATTTTTTCCTGTTGTATGTATAGTATAATATTATTTGTTATGTGTAGTATAGTATTATAGCTTAATGTAATGTTGCGTGTATCTGTCTTGAATAAATGTATTTTCTTTCTTTCTTTCTTTCTTTTAAAGAAAACTAAATATTACTACGTAAAGAAGCGACACTCCCACCCCCCCGCTAATTTGTCGTCACCCGCAACAAACCGATGAAAAAATGGGCAATGCTTTGCTTGCGTCACTCGGTTGTCACCGCTCGCTGCGAATGACTAATGAGTGAGATTCAAATGTTTATTTTATATGTGCGATCAATTGATGTTATTTGAGGTTTTTATGACCTTTTTGGATGACGACGACGACCTGCTTTACAGAGGTAGAGCAGACCGGCTGACTATTTGACTTTGACATATGGACGAAACATATTGAGAAAAAGACGGAGAACGGCTGAAGACGGTGGAGCTGACCAGGACCTGGCCTGACTGACGGAGGTCTACCTATCTCTTTTGAAATGGTTCGTTATTGTTCTGTGTATGGATGCATAGAAACCACTTACACAAACAAGAATCGAATATTTTTTGGTTATTCGCTTCTCCCAGCCAAGCGATAGTGGGTGTGAAAGAGAAACACTTAGGTTGCTTACGTATAGCGTTGTCCTTGTCGCGCTCGATTCGTATTAGCTCATCCCTACAATAATTACGCACACACACAAAACGTGTGCGGAAAGGCCGGTGCGCCAGTAGTAGTACTAGACAGTTAGCTCGGCGAATTTGTATGGAGTGTCGGGGGTCTGGTAATAGGGTCCCGTTTTTACCCTTTGGGTAAGGAACCCTAAAACGTGGTAAAATGCTAGCCGATACCCGTTACTCTGTTCGCGAGAACACACGCACACTTTTGCATTACAAAAACGCACATACAATATTACCTATTAAGAAAAGAACTAAGATAGTACGACTAAAACAATAAAGCTAATGCCAGTGCATGTCAACCCTAATTCCATCAAACAGTGCCAAAGGCGCGGGTATATCTGGCGCTCTCACATGAAGGGGACAAATCAGAAAATTAAATTGTTTTTTGGAGAGTGAAATGCGCAGACAGGAGCCAGGGGCATGGGACTGATTTTCATTAAGGGAGTACTTGATGGGGTGATGTGTCGGTTGAAGTTGTTGTGGGGTTCCTGTATTGAGAAATTTATTGAAGTAAATGGCGAGTTAAAGAAGTGTACTGGTTTGACTGAAGGCTGAAATTTGCCAATTATTGTAGTAACGACATGGTTGCTCAGCGGGAACTCATACGGCTTTCAATCTGACGCACAGGAGTACGAATCCCGGTGGCCCCGCATCTGACCTACTTTAGCTTTAAGGATTATTATGAGAGGAAATTAACATTTCCAAAAAATCACAAAGTTTCCAGAATATGTGACATACGAAACAAATGCTTGCACTTTTTTTCTGTGCACAATCATTAGTCCCGTCGCGGGAATTGAACCCGCAACCTCAGTGGTATTAAGAATTGAGCCAACCTGCCCAACCACTACACCACAGAGGCAGTCTAGATATTCTCTACTATATTAAGTCAGCACAAACCTTTTTTGACTGCACTGTCGAATGTCTGTTGATGGTAGAATGTAAGGACTTATTTTTAGAACTTTATCACCTTTATGTACTATATTCTGCCGCAATAAATGATTTGATTGATTGATTGTCACAGCATAGGTCTTCATACACATGATCTAATACTTTGTATGCATCGGTCATTTCAATGTATTTTTTGGCCCTACACGTGTGTAGGTATGTGCTGTTTGTTGTGTGCAGTTTTGTCGAATAAATACCGAGAGAAACACTTTTTTACTTTTAACCGACTTCAAAAAGAAAGATGTTCTGTCTTCAACTTTCTTCAATCAGTCTCAATTCAATTCAATCTTTCATTCTGTCAATTCAACTGTTTTTTTTTGTTTTTTATCTCAGAACTCCGTCATTCATAAACTGTTTCGGAAAATTCTTTTTGCGTTGGGTTCAGTATAGCTTCA
Source organism: Petrophora chlorosata (assembly GCA_951640565.1). Classification (NCBI taxonomy): domain Eukaryota; kingdom Metazoa; phylum Arthropoda; class Insecta; order Lepidoptera; family Geometridae; genus Petrophora; species Petrophora chlorosata. The sequence goes on from OX621191.1 coordinate 3,593,278, forward strand.
AGGTGATCCCATAAACCCTTCCCTACCCGTGTGCGAGTCCGACTCGCACTTGGCCGGTTTCTTTACGCCTAACATATATTATATAAGCGCTTAAAGTAATTCATCTTAAATAAATACACGTATTAAACACGCAACTTCTTTTGCCACAATTAAGATGATTTACCCAAATCGTATAATTACACGACGTTTAAGCATTTAGCTAATTCTTTCACAAATTCAAATGAATCAGGCTTGGAACGAGTGTTTAATTAATTTATTTGCCACTTTGTAACTCACCGGAGCCTTAATAAGGCCAATTAAAACTAATTCCTAGGCCGTTAGTCCGCACTTTTTCAGTATTTTATTTAAATGCCTGAATTATAAGATTAAACTAGGTTTTTACCGCGACTTAGTCCGCGTGACCGACAGAGAAAGCTCATATTCGTATTTTCTCTAAGACCATCTTAGCAGACCTCCCCAATATATAATAATAATAATAATAAATTCATTTATTTCAGGCAATAATACAATTAACAAATTAAAAGTACCAGAGGCCCATAAAATATATACCTTACAGACTAGCATATTATAAACAATTTATAAACACTAAAAATACGATTAGGAAATTAACTTCAAAATATATGAGAGCGCGTACTACGAAGAGGTCAAAGTGCCTCTTCGTAGACACCTAACTAATTGTAATGTAACATAGAGTATGTTACATTAAATATCATAAAATCTAAGTTGGGACTAATTCTACTAAAACCTCAAAATCCCTCCCCCAAAAAATATTTAGCCGATTCCGAGTCTATAGATAACAAACATACAAACAAACAAGATTTTTCTTATTTTTTCCCCGAAATTTGATAAATTGAAAGTGTTATTCGCTCGGATGAAACCACGGGGCACAGCTAGTTCATAGATATCACACTGTCAGCTAGTAAAAATACTCACCTATCAATCTTGTTTGTACAGCTAGTTTTAACAGTCAACACCAAACACAAAATCGGGTACCTGCAACAAATTAAAATAGCAGATTAACAACACTTCTCTACGATAGGTCTTAACAGTAAAATAATTAGTTACGACATTAACACTAATCTTAAATAATTATTGTACGCGAGTGTTTGTTGCGGCCGACCGGGATTTGAACTGTGGTGTGTAAAGTCGAAACACGCTAACGCTTACGCTTAATAGATCTATGTTTGGCCCCTATTTCGCCTAATGTGAAGCGATGATGTGGCCTAAGATGGAGCACATAGATATAGAGAGAGACGGTAGTTGAACGGCTGCTCAGACTCGTCTCCCCGATGATTCACCGAACATCATCCCAAAACACGACTAGGTCGCTTGACGGCATGACTGTGTTCGGTGGGCGGTATTACAACTACGGCCAGAGCCTACCACTCCAAAGCGCGTAAACTGGTTTCATCACGAAGTTTTTCCTTCACCGTTTTAGAGCGAGCGTACAAAATCTGCACTTAACTATAAGTCATTGGTGCAGGGCCGAGCCGGGATCTTACTAATATTACTAACCACTTGGACATATATTATCAACTAGCAACCGCCCGCAACTTCGTAAGCTTCGACATAATAAAGCATAGCCTGTTACTCAGGGATAGAATAGTCTTCTATAATTTTAGTGATAGAATTTTCAAAATCAGATCAGTAGTTCCATAGATTTATCTTCTATAAACATACTTACAACTTTACCTCTTTATAATATTAGTATAGACTAATCAGAGATATTATATTTATTGAACAGGATAAAGCAAATGATAATTTGAATAGTCAGAAATAATAAAAAATCGAAATTTAAATTATAATTATTATACATATAGTCAGAAATAAAAAAGGTATTTAAAAAGAACCTGAAATAATACAAACTCGAGTGGTATTCGAACCCGCATTCGGGATACCACTGGGCTATTAAGTGACCTGCTCGAGCAACCTTCTATTCTTTGTATCGTTTTTACATCGTCCTAGGTGATTGGGGACGATTCCGAAGACACGGGTTCGAATGGATAAATCTGTCTTTGAACTTAGAAGCCACAATCTATCACACGATTCCCATCATACGACATCTAGGACGAAGCTGCTTAAGTTTGCTCCCTTGTCACACGCCATACGATTGTTTAACTTCCTATCTGAAGATGTTGATATTTCTAATTGTAGCCTGCCGAAGCTCTCAAAACACATTATTTACAATACAATACAATAACACTTTATTGAACACCAAATAACATAGACACAATTAAGACACATAGTAGACATAGAAACATAATAAAAAAAAAGTCACAAAATACATCGTCGTTTTGACGTAAAATGGGCGGTCTTATCGCTTAGACCGATTTCTTCCAGACAACCTTTGGATAGATAGAACAGGTATGAGGTCTAATGCGGTTTGGTGGTGTACATAATACACAAATATAATAGTCACAAGTAACTTATATAACAAGAGCATACGAAAAAGAAACATACAAATAAAAATAAATATACATATATGTGTATATATAAATATGCAGAAAAATACATGAATAACATATTAGTATATATAATAGAATATATATTAATAAAGCTATAAGTATTTACTTATAGCATTTCGGATTTCGACTTGAGCACTCCAGTTTTCTCTAAGTAGGTAATCATTTTAACGAACTAACATATGTGAGTGCTCAAACAACAACCGAAACAAACCAAGTCCCGGACTGATGACCGCTGAGTCTTAATGGGTAAAGTTTTTCTTCCACAAATCCTGCCCTCCAGGAGCGGGCTTAACTCTTCAAGGCAGCATGTGGCGTAATATATAGGATACGAAAACGAAGCGGCGACGTAAACTAAGAGACAATATATTTATAGCGCATCTAGGATATAGATAGGTGAGATAGCGGTCAAACGCAAGCCTATAATAAAAAATAAATATACTGGGTAGTAGGTTTCGCGTATGCGAGAGGCCTCGTAAGTCGAGAGTGAATAGGCATCTCATGGGCAAAAGTGCACCACACTTAACCCGCATCTTCGGTTTCCATCAGGCGAGATGTCGTTAAACGTATGCCAATTCTACCAATAAAAAATAAAAACGGCCAAGTGCGAGTTGCACTCACGCACGAAGGGTTCCGTACAAAAATACAGGCATCTATAAAATACATACAACATTTATCTATAAAAATACAGATAGGGCATTGAAAGGCATTGTAGCTGAACACAATGCAGTGTTACGTAGTGCTTTTTATGGTATTAAAAGTTCTGGGTGGCACTGCAGTTGTTATGGGCAGGCGTAGCGCTTACCATCAGGCGAACGACTTGCTCGTCTCATCAGTCAGTTCCAAAAAGAAAAAAACACTACTACCACCACACCGAGACAGCAAGAGATAGTAGTCAGTCAGATGTACATATCTAGTTAGTTCTATCCTTCCAAAGGTTGAATGGAAGATATCGATCTTCTAGCGATAAATCCGCCTGTGATTCCTTGCTAATTTTTGTTTTGAGGTACAATAAAGCATTTTTAAACACAATTGCTCATAAAGTGGCTCTATGGTCACCGCAATTAGGCACAGAATGACACCCATAATCAAACTGTGACTTTTTCATTGCTAAAACTCACTAGTGAGTTATGGTTTTTTTTTAATTTTATTGGTTGTGTTGCTTTGTTCTTAAAAAAGTTTTTATTCAAAAAAAGATCGTGTTTAATAGAACAAATAAATTAATGTTCCTATTGCTTGCTCATTTCATGCAACTTCTTATTTAAATAGATAATTTTAACTCGTACGTGTTTAATAAATATAACTTTCACTCATATATAAATTTTGTTTTCTCTGTAATAAAAGAAAACTTTAAATTCCCCATTTTGTACGTGGCAGAATAGGCGCAAACACTATGCGCGGAAAATAAAAAAAAAACCTCATCCCTTTAGTCTGTGGCTGATCGCAATGCGCGCGCATAGAATTTTTTTTTCCCGCCATAGCGAATTATTTTTCACAACTCGTTTTCACTGTTGAAAATGAGTTTTTATTGTTATTTTATTCACAAGTGTGTTGAAAAACGTCGTATGATACACGTGTGTATTGATGATTACCGTCCTCGGCTCTCTTAAGACCCTCACCTAACGGCTCGGGTCTCAATGGCGCCTTAGCGGTAATCACCAACATTACACACTTGTACCATAATGTACTATTATTGTCTTGTATTTTATTGTCTCTGTCTCATAATTTTCAATTTAATTGAAACTTCATGAGTATTTTATTATATTTAATTTTTGCGATGTAATCAGTTGAACACGGTTTCATTTCTAGTAGTTCATATTTTATGGCACTTTGACACGATATCAAATATATTGCATGAGCGCATTTTCAGTAGGTATTTTTAACCTATTTGATTCCACTGCTGAGTAAAGGTCTTCCCCATCTCCCTATAAGGATCTCACTATTTAAGGATAATTTCATAAACATATGTATTTAACAACTACTACAAGGAATAGTATATTTACTTCTTTAAAGATCACTTCGATCCTAAAATAACATACCAGCGGCTTTGTTTCCCGATTCTTATAATCAAAGTGTCTTCAAGTATGTGAATCGGTATCTTCTAGGCAAGCATGGTCCATCGTCGACCTAGTCGTCACTTTCCATCAGGTGAGAATGCGATCAAATGCTATCCTATTCGGTATTAAAAAAAAACCTTGCTTTCCCAATTTTATTCTCTCCTACTTCTGACTTAGACCACAATGGAATTCCATCGAAGGTAACATCATTCACGCACGACAGAGGTCAGCCGGATGTTTCGTTCGTAATCTGGTGAGCACGTCTATTTGTTACCATTGTTACAGAATATTTGGCTCTGTCTTTGTCGACTGTAGTACAGTTTGGTACCTTGTCGCTATAATGAAAATTTAATTCAAATTATTTTTTTTTAGTCGCGGCGACCTTCAATACACTTCAATGGTGCATGAAATCAACGATAAACCAACTCTATAAAAATGTTCGTTAAAAATGACGGGCGAAACTCAATTTCGAAACTCCAGGGATTTAAAATCTCGAATCCCAGAATTTTGAGGGTAGCTGTAATATATCGTTTCATATTTTTTTACAAAAATATAAAGGATTATTTATTATTTTCGTCCAATTTAAACGACCTAATAAATTTTAAAGAAGTGGAACCGAGTTTCCTGTACCTTGAGGTACGTTTAAGCTCTAAGAGCATTTCAAGCAGTTTCTAAACTTTATCATCGTCATCATCATTATCATCGTTCCCACGAAGAGAAGGTCCGTGTTCACCTGGGATACGGGCCTTCTCTCAAAGAGAGAGTATGAGCCATAATCTACCACGCTGGCCTGGTGCGGGTTGGTTTGAATTTTTGTGATAAATTCTTTGACATGTCGGTTTCCTTCACCGTTTTTAGAGCGAGTGTTAAATCCGCATAACCTAAGAATGTTAGTGGTGCGGGGCCATCGGGATTCGAACAAGCGTGGGTCGGATCGAAAGTCGCACTTGCTCCTACTGAGCCACACTCGTTCTCGTAAACTTTATGTGACGTGATATTATTATGCAAGTACGTATAATAATAATTAATGAATGTTTCTACTACTTAGTAGGTATTAATATTATCTCTAGTAAGAAATCTTACTAGAGAAACACGAGAATACTAGAGAACACTAAAGAACACTAAATAATTACAAATTTGATTTCCGATATTTTCTTAAATACCATTAAATTGAATTCGAAGATCAAAAATACTACTAATATTATAAACGCGAAAGTTTGTAAGAATGTAGAGGTACCTATGTTTGTTACTCTTTCACGCAAAAACTACCGAACCGATTTTAATGAAAATTGGTATGTAGGTACTTTAGGACTTGAAATGGCACATACTAACACATAGCTGTACTTTTTCGCCCGCGGTTTCCCGGGAGAAAAAGTAGCCTACCTTTGTGTTAATCCAAGGTATAAGCTATTCCAAATATCACTCAAATCCGTTAAGTCGTTACAGCGCGAAGAAGTAACAAAGGCACTAACACACTTACAAACTTTCGCATTTATAATATTAGTATGAATAGCGCCTCTCTTTCTATCGCATAGCTCTTATCTCTTCTGACGCGGCACGTGTAACGACGCTCGACCCGCCGTCGGTGTCCGGCTATGTACTTGTAGCTTCGTACCTATAGTGCGGAGTGCGCTAGTCCTGGTATGAATTAGTGTGATAATGACAACAAATAAACGTCAGAAACTTGCCTTAAGTAAAGCCCTGTTTTCACTGCTTCACATTCAAACGCTTGGGATACAAAACTGAATATTTATGAGTTCCGTAGCACTCATAGGCTCGTTACATGTGCGGCTATTAACTGGGGAATTCTTGTAGGGAATATGTTTCATGCTTATTGGTAAGATTAAGGGAGGGAAATAAAAAGGAGAGTTTATAAAAGTAATTGTCTGTGAAGTGTTCAATAAATATCCTCCACGTAACGTGTTTAGTAAAATAGACATTTCAGCTAATTGTCAATTATTTTTTGCGTATAAAAGTGTTTTTTTTGTGTCTACTTAATAAATATCTTTGCCTTTTGGATTATGTTTTTATTTTATTTCCCGCTATAGATGTATTCTAAAGCATGGACTGAATATTTACTATTTGGAAAAATATCGATTTTAATCATCATCATCATCAGGCTACATCATCATCATCAGAATACCTATCGTCCACCGCTGGACATAGGCCTCTCCAATAGCACGCTACTGAGTCTGATCTTCGGCTTCTGCAGCCGCAGTTCAGTCTCCAGTCCACTCGAATTTTAATACCACCCTGTTTATAATTATATAAAGTATTTATAGTTTAAATGTATATATAGAGTTAACTATCCGCATCCTGTCTTATTGCCAGCCTTGAAATCCCTCAGTTATCGCCGAGTTTCACACCCAAATCCCGAATTGGACGACTCGGGACTGAAAACGGTTAAAATTGTTCCTTAATTTACTGAAAATGTATTCCGTACCCTATTCAGACCCTTTGGAACTGGAATAGCGGTATTAGGAATGATTAACGGGAATATTAAATTACGGAATAGGAGGTTAGATTTAATGCGGATTAGTACGATTTTCGGACTAATTTGGTTATTTTGGGATGTTTAATTTGATGTTAATGAAGTTGTTATCATGTAACCAGCAATATGTGTAAGAGTAATCAAGAAAAAAAATCTAGAGTAATATAACATTGTAAACTTGATGAGAAAATATATGAGGATGTAAGTTAGAATGAATGAATAAATGATTAACTCTTTACTGGTAACACAACAATCCAGAAATAAAATCATAAAAATTTAAAATAAAATACCCCCGACACAATAAAACATGTTTAAGAACTACCGCTAGAAAATCTGCTTTCAAATAAAAAAAACCGCATTTAGATTTATATGTGCTTCATCTTTAGCCATATCGACGCTTAACGCCACGCGCGATAGTGACCAGATATAGATCTTAGTATTTATAATGTACATTAAAAACAATATGGCTTAAGTTTAACTGACCACCCGATCTAGTAAAATGTAACGGCAAAAATCACTTTATATTGCCAAAAATAGTAAATGATTACCAAAGTAGGCTCCACCAGAAGTCTCGCTTGTCACCCCTACATGTCGCTTCCCCTACTTGCCCTTCGCTCCGCTGCGGAAGTTGCCGGCTCGCTTTGCTCGCCACCTCCCCCCTTCGCTTTGTTCCAATCGGCCTCGTAGACTCGCTTCATTCAGGACCTCATTCGCGAACTTCTGGCTCCGCTCTTTTTATATACACTCTAGGGGTAAGAGCGAGTTGGACCACGGATGAGTGAGGTGCGGCAATTCGATTTTTGGATTGAAGTATCCCACGTAACGGAAAAATTAATAAGTACTTAAACTAGTTGTATTCTACAAGAAAATAAGCTCTATGAGGACTAAATAAGGCTATTTTTCCCTTGAACACTAACACAAAGGTCAGGTAGGTCCAGAAAAGTAAGAACGCGGCTACATATAAAAGGTAAAAGTTTTCTTCTAATAAATAATAGGTAAGTAACTCATTTCTCGTCATAATGGCTTCTTTAATAATGAATTATTCTTGGAAACTTACATCCTGTGCCATTGTGGAGTTACTTATTCTTAGAATAATACTTTATTTTTGCCACTTGGCATCGTTATGGCTTTTCTAATAAATTTTCGATATTGAAACGAGCCAGTGTGGCTCAGTGGGAGCATGTGCGGATTTCGATCCGACGCACCTGAGTTAGAATCTCGCTGGCCCCGCACCACTAACTTTCTTAAGTTATGTGCAGATTTTACTCATGCTCTAAAAACGGTCAAGGCAAACATCGTTAGGAAACCGGTATGTCCAAGAACTGACCTCAAAAATTCAAGGACATGTGACATCCACCAACCCGCTCCGAGTCAGTTTCGCCCGTAGTCTCTCTAAGAGAGAAGGCCCGTGTCCCAGCAATGGCAACGTAATGAGCTGACGATGATGATGAGCTAATCATGAAGACATATGTAGTAAGAGAGTGGTAAAGCTCGCAGCATAGCTCGCCGAGCCTTAACAGATTACCTTACCTTACCTTACCCTAGATAGGTGACCAAACAGTCGCATATAGGATGATGGCAGATTAAAACCTCCGCAGCTGTTAGGAGAGTAACTTATTATTAAGTAAGCACTTATGGTACTTCTTCTCCTCTCGTGTGGGTGTGTGGCCAACCTTGGTGTCGGAGTTTTTAGACTGCCCGAAGGCGTCCGACATGACCTAACGTCTGTCCTAAGACAACAACCGGGACCGACGCGACAGCTCAACGTTTCCCTTCGAAGCTCTCAAATGTAAATATCACGCAAACGGTCACCCATCCAAGTTGAGACCGCTGCGAACGTTGTTTGACCTAGAACACTGATACGAGCGGCTAAGCGAGCTACGCTGAGCGCTACGGTAATTAGGTAATATGAAATAATTATAGCCACCTGGGAACCAATTCACTATGACAACTTGGCGAAATCACGTCGATTCCTTCATTAATAAACGACATCTCTATGACGCGTCATAGAGAATACAAATTTCAAAGATGTCGTTTATTAATGAAGGAATCGACGTTTCCTTGAAGCAAGGAATCGCCAATGTGTCATGGTGAATTAGGGCCCAGATGTGGTTCTCATTGCACGTTTTACCGACATCGACAACTGGTTGACAAGTCAATACTACGGTACAAGTTATACGTACGGTCGATGGACTCGTCTATAACAACCTACTGTTAAATTAACATAACTAACTCCAAGTTATCCCTTTCTAAACTATTCGAAACATTCTCAAGGATTAGAATGTATATATACCTATAACAATACACTCTCTCCCTCTAATTGCTTTTGCTTTGTAATGGGTAAGGGCCCTGATACATTAGTAACTCAAATTGGTTAGTTCGAACAAGTTCGCTAGCAAGCTTGTCAAAAGCTTATTCGTGGACTCCTCGTTAAAAAAGAGCAAGTATTTATTACGTGTCTGAGTGTTGTGGGACCATGGTCTTAGTAGTTCCTGGCTCCTAGATACTGGGATTTCTTAATTAGGGGCCAGGATCTAAAAAGGATCAAATAAATACTATATTGTTAAAAACCTTAACAAGAAGTACATGAAAAACAAGTATATAACAATAGGCGGTCTTATCGCCAAAGAGATCTCTTCCAGACAACCTTTGAACAGAAAGGACTAACATAATTTAGAAAGACGGTGGTTTTTTCAAAAATACTACAGATAACATTATAAATATATGTATGTATAAATATAACATATATAGTTATAAAATATATAATAGACTTTTACCCACTGCGATTTGAGCCGATTTGAGCCTGAGCCTAGAGCAAGTCTTATGCATAGTAAAGCCAACTTTACTGTGGTCCAATTTAAAGGACATTGTAGCCAGAGAAATTACTGGGCATAATGAGACTAAAGGGTTACTGTCTCAGGCTGGTTAGCGCAGTGCTGTGCCACGAAGAATTTTGCAAATAAAATTCTGGGTTATATTGCAACTGCTATGAGCAAGCGTGTTTTTTTTTGCAACATACTGGGTCTGCGTTTGACCACAATCTCACCTGATGGGAAGTGACGATGTGGTCGAAGATGTAGCACGCTTAAAGTCAAAGTCAAAGTCAAAGTCAAATATCATTTATTAAATAGGCACAAAAGTGCACTTTTAAAGGTCATAAACACATGATACAAATAAAAAATGTTAAAAATTGTAACTTATGTTAACATGACTTTGAAAAAAAGGTAAGTATGTTTACCCATTTCTTTCCTATACTCAAATTGAAGTCTGAGTGCTGAAAAGAAATGCGAAAACTGACTCTACCAGTGCTTCGGAAATACGCCCGCTAGAGAAGATAGCACCAAGAAACTCTGCGGGGATGTCTTTTTTCAGCACAATTACGTATAAATTAGAATTAACAGAATGTAAAACAAGAAATGCGAGTGAGATGTCCCATTGTCATAGTATCAGTAACAGAAAAGTGTAAATAAAATATAAGTAGGTATGACAGTAGCAGTAGGAGTGACTAGAACAGACCAGTCCCCGCAAGCAGCACCCGTTCACGAGTATGACTTGTGGACCAGCCATCACCCCCCTCAACCATATTGGAGGGAAGGGAGTGACCCGACACACAGAGCCGCCGCAAGCAAAGACATTTGAGTGAGCATGACTGTAAAACCTAGTCACTTCCAACTCAAATACAATTTTTATAGCTTTATTTAAATGACTAACTACATTAGACATCTCACATAGCATTGTACAATCCAAGAAGAAATGAAATATAAACATCATGCACACACTGATGTGTTAATCTTCATCATCATGGGGCTTAGGGCATACAGGCCATGCATTTTTGTCATTAACATATTCATTTATTGAGTAGTATGCTTTTTTCATAAGGTTTATTTTGATAAATGATTTAAATCTACGCATTGGTAATTTGTCAATGCCCTCAGGTAGTTTATTATAAAAGCGTATACAGTTCCCCATAAACGAACCATTAACTCTCTGCAACCTGAATCTAGGTACATACAATTTATTCTTATGTCTCGTGTTAAAATTATGCAAGTCGCTGTTTTTGTTAAAGGTGCTAAGGTGTTTGCGAGCGTGCATTAAATTTTCATAAATGTATTGGCAAGCCACTGTAAGAATGTTGATCTCTTTAAACCGTTCCCTAAGCGAGTCACGAGCTTTCATGTTGTAAATGGAACGAATTGCTCTTTTTTGTAATACAAATATGGATTGAATTTCTGCGGCTTTACCCCATAGTAAAATTCCGTAAGACATGATACTATGGAAGTAACTGAAATATACTAATCTTGCAGTGGCTTCGTCAGTGAACTGTCTGATTTTACGTACTGCATAGGCTGCTGAGCTCAATCTCCCAGCTAGTGATGTTATATGTGGCTTACCCAGTAAATACTTGTTCACTCTTCTTTGAACACACCCAAATTGTATTTATGTGGAAACACAGACGACGGCAAGGCATTCCACTCCCTTGACATTCGCATTACAAAGGATGGCCCAAATTTTTAGTACGAACAGGCTTCAGCCTGTTACTAAACGTTTTGGGCCTGTACAATGTAGGGGTGCCGTTGTGCCGATCGTCTAGTTGTCTGATGGTAGAATGGATGGTGTTGCTACCACGTGAACGACCTGTTCGTATCAGGCTTGCTCGCATTAGACTTGCTCGCCTCATTACCGTACAAGATCGCTGTTAAACTCGGCAATGGATCACTTGTTAACAATGCTGAACGGTAAACTTGTATTGGTTTGTTCAAGTGGAGATGTTTGAGCATTGGCGTCTGTTTCCTACCTCTATGCGGGTGTACCTGAAATGTTCTGTAGGACATCAATACAGTTTGTAAAACAAACAGTGTAGGTACTGTGATTTATGAAGTTGAATTCATAAGTTTCTACAATAAAATTTCAAAATGTATAATGGAGCTTACAGAAAGTAGATTCAAATTGCGTGTGAAAAATATTCTAATAAAAAAGGCATATATTTTGTCAAAAACAAACATAAAATATAGTGACAAAAGTTCTAAAAAAAATGCCCTTCAGTTTCTTGCCGTACATTCTTAGTGGTTCTTTATCTGATACCGTGGTAGAGTCATTGTAATAATTGACGTTCATAAGTGCGTCTGTGATTCCAATATTGAATAAAGAACTTTTGATTGATCGATTGATTGATAAGCATTACTCGTAAATGCTTACCGTTCAAATCGATTTTTATTTCAACAAAGTATTAATTGCTTACCAATCAATTGATTACTTCTTTGGTGGGTTGGTTGGGAGATTAGCTCAAACTCATAAGCTGACTGAGGTTGTGGATTCGAGTTCTTAATTTTCTATAAACAGGGAATTCTAGTTTGTATTAAAAAAAGTAAAAGAAGTAAAAAGTATTTGACAGTGGCTCGTCCAGAAACCGTTTACTGTCAAATGGCTTTTTAACAGCAGATCGTATAGTAACCGCACTATCCACTAGAATTACCCCATAAAGTATGTTTAACTTGATGCTTTTAGGCTATCTTAAAAAGAAGTAAAGTCCACTCCATTTCTGACCTCAAGTCAAAAAAGAGACGACCGCAACTTGTCTAATTAATTAAGGCTTCAGTTTACAAACAAGGGTAAGCAAAAACACAGACCGCATAGTAAGTAGTTTGCACAAGGAAGTGGAGGGTTACCCGAAAACTCGGGGTAAGGCAGAGCACGTTGGACGGTGACATGATTTAGATGCAATGTCGGCCTTCGGGCGGATAACTCCGACACAAGAGTTGGCCACCCGCACCAGAAAGAAAAATTAGGTAAAAACGTTCGTGAGTGAGGGGGCCGATATGCGCAGTCTAGTGTTTTTGGATACAGATTAGTTATTTTTGATGAGATGAGGTTATTCTGTTAATAGTCTACATGCGGGATTCAGAAGACCAATCAATGTTAATGGTTGATTAAACGTATGGATAACTCGGCAAATCACATACTTATAAAGAGATAAAGACGGCAATAAAGTTAATCAACGATTAACTTTGAGTAAGCCTTCAGAACCTGGCAGCGGGTGGTTTGGAGTATGTCATCTTGTGTACTAGTTGAAAAAGCCGACAGGAAAATGTTCGGGCATACTTGGGGCAATATCGATTCCGTTACCAATTTATGAATTACTGGTTATTCCCCGCGGTTTCACTAGCGTTTTCCCGGGATAAAAAGTAGTCCTTTTCCTAGATCTAAGGTATATCAAAACCTTTTAAGTATTTTTTGCGAGATTGAGTAACAAAACTCCAACCTTCCAGCCATCCATACCTTCGGCCCTAGCGATTCCGTTACCAATTTATGAACTACTAGCTACTTCCCGCGTTTTCTCTCGCGGTTTCTCGGGATAAGAAGCATCCTAAGTCTTTTTCCTTTATGGATAAAAAAATACCTACGTTCCAAATTTCATCAAAATCCGTTCAGTAGGTTTAGTGTGATTGAGTAACAAACATCCATCTGCGGTGTCACCGCTCACCGCGGAGAGCCCTATCATTGCCAGGCCATCAAATAGGATTTCGAATCCTATCACTACAGCACAGATGTTGACCCAAAAACGATATAGTCGCCACGGTGGCGGACGATGACGTACGTTTGTTTAAGATACCTAAACCAACAATCGTTTAAACGCTTATCATTTTAAACAACCAACTCCATAAATTTCTATCAAGCATAACCACATGCCGCTAATTGTGTCAATATAAACAATATTGTCACAAGAGTTCCGTTCAATACAAACATTGTTCAGAAGTTTACACAGCAAGCGCGCGTTCAAAATACATGAGAACTTTCCATCGGATAATTGTATTATGAAGTGACGTGTTCCTTGCGAATAATATTGGCTGTGTACACCGAGACTTTGTTCGTGAAAGCTTAAAATAACTTAAGATTCCTTAAGTAAGGCCTGTCAAGGGTACATTGAAGCACCATGTCACATTAAGGATTCCATTAACGAGGTTCTTGAAAGTAGCAAATGTCAAACTAGTGAGTGTGACGAGGTTCTAAAATGTTTTATTATTCCTGACTGAACATTTTACATTAGAGGTTGTCTACTTCGCTGTTGACAAACTTTGTGACGTGTGTATGATTTAAATAATCCATTACTGAAAATATATCTTAAGAAAATAACTATTAGTACAATGTTAAGATCTCACAAGATCAAGCCACCCATTTGCGTGGTTGTTTATGTAATCAACAATAGAATTTGCATTTTTATGAATGAATAGTGTGCATGACTCATTCGTGGGATTAAGCTGTCCTCATGCTTCAGTGCCAAAAAAAACGTTTCAAGTGCAATGACATTGACACACTTACGTGGTACGTGGTAGCACAAAGCGATTTAGTTAAGGGGTAAAGTCCCTTTAGTCCCACAATGTTGAACTCCCAAAATGTTGAATTCCCAAAATGTTGAACTTTTTGTAAATGCCTATATTAGTAAATTCTCAAAATCGCCGCGGGCTTGTGAAGTTTATGAACAAATGGCGAAATTGTGTGGGGAAACTGGCCCGCCTTAACTGAGATACTAGGGCGAGTTTTTGGAAATTACTTCCCAAATCTGTTCTCTATAACAAATTGCAATCAAGTAAAGTATACCTACAGAATGAAGGAAGAAGGCTAATACGCTTCTCATGATAAAAGGGACGTTCAAACTCAGATGTCCCTTCCAAAGGGCTCACAAATTGGGGCGGCTAATAGGGGTGTATTACTTAAACCTCTTGAAGTTTATTTTATATTCAGTCCAAGTTAAGAAATTTTATGTTTACGGTACTCGTCTAGAACAAGACGGAATCTTTTGAGATAAGTAGTTCTCGATTACAGCTTCTTTTGGGGCTTCGCAGACATTTTTGAAGAAATTCTGCATTTAAAGTCATACTGCGATGACAACTATTTGTATTGCGCGCACTAAAAAGAATAAATGACGCTTTTTTAACGAACCTATATTGGCAAAGGTCTCGCCCATCTCTTTCCTATCCCGATCTCCCGCTATGTCTAGCCATTCCCCTTTGAATACATCGGGATCATCTCGCCAGCGTTTTCTCGGCCTCCCTCGGCGCCGTCGCCCATCTTCTGGCTCCACTACATGACAATCTGGGCAAACCGGTCGGGATGATATTAACAAAAAAATGCATCGTAGATTTCAAGTACAACGGGCAGTCTTATCGCTTAAAGTCACTTCTTCCAGGTCACTTATATTTAATTCTTCACGTTTGACCGCATTCTGAACAACTATGCAGCGCTATGCGAGCTGAATTGAATTTGATTGCGTCATAGCAAGAGTCACTATTTGTTTAAATTTCTTTGCGGAGTGATGCTTCTGTCCCTTAGTATTATGTGGTACAATATTTTAAGAAGAAAAAAATTGCTTTCATGATCTAAAACATTACTCAAGTCCCCATGCCGTACCACCTATTTTCTAACACCACTCCAGAAGTTCCTAGCACGAACTCTATCAACACAACACAAATCATTTACAAGTAATTTGCATAACCAACACAAACATGACATATTTCGAGCCCGAGCGATATTTTATCACTGGCAACAGTTAACAAATTGTCGCGTGACTCGAGAATATCCCCCTCAAGTTTGTCGAGTATAAATCCGGTCTTGGGCGTTTTAATTGTTGTTTTATAAGAAATTATTTTCCTTCGAAGCTCTGCTTTACTGTTTATTGTATTGTCAGAGTTTTAGACGCTCGTTTTTAGTGAAATGTTCCTATTTCGACATCATTTGAAAGGAAAAGTTTGTAAAGTTCCGCAAGGGGTTGGAAAGTTCCGTTGCAGTGGCGTGGCGTGGCGTGGCGTAGCGTCACGTGGCGTGGCATGTCTTAGTAAATTACTGTTTAGTTTTACTTGGGTGTAGTAGTTATGTTGTGTAGCTATTTAGGATTTCTGTTAATGAATGTTTATTTTAAAAGGAAAACTTATTTTAGGTAAGTTTTAGTGGAATAAATGCTGTATAAAAGATTTATAAAGATAATGAGAAATATTACAGGAATACAAAAACCAAGGAGTGGAACGCATTGCCAACGTCTGTTTCCAGACAACTACAACCTGGGAGTCTTCAAATCGAGAGTGAACAGGTATCTTCTAGGTAAGCGTGTTACATCTTAGACCATATCGTCGCTTACCATCAGGTGAGATAGTGGTGAAACGCAAGCCTATCACAAGTAAAAAAAATATTCATTTTAATTACCAAACCTTGAATGATCGTGAGATTTGAACGGGATTTAAAGAATATTTAAAACGAATATAAAGGTGTAAGCACACTCGTACATTTGAACACAATCCACACTCGTTTTTAACTGCGCTGTACTCAACTCTAACTCGTATCCTCCCTTCAACCCTAAGCTACGAAACAGTCTCACGCATCTTCTCCACGAGATATATCTATAAAAAAGATTACTAGCTCACATAAACTCGTTTACGACTCATATGCTAGGAGAACTCAGACAACCCAACCTACATTCACCTTTTTAAGGCTTTTTCTCTGCAATAAAACCTAAGAAGCGGGGACAAGAGCAAAACCACGAATTAAATGTTAAGGTATTAAAAGTTCTGGGACGCACTGCAGTTGTGGCAGGCGTGGCATTAACCATCAGGCGAATGATTTGCTCGTCTCATTACTTAGTTGCTATTGCTAGTTGTTAGAAAAGGCGACTATAACTAGTACCTAGCTGGTATTATTTTAAAGCATTTTAAATATTTTTGCTGGCAAAATGCTCTTTGTGTATTTGTGTTACGTGTATTTAGTCACTCAAACGGCTTCGACGGAAGAACAGTACAATGCTGAGTTGAAGCCGGTTTTCAACAATTTCTTTTTTAGGGTACCCAAAGGGTAAAACGGGACCCTATTACTAAGACTCCGCTGTCGGTCCGTCTGTCTGTCTGTCCGTCTGTCACTAGGCTGTATCTCATGAACCGTGATTAGACAGTTATACGAGAACAGAGAGTTAGACAGTTGAAATTTTCACAGATGATGTATGTATTTTCTGTTGCCGCGATGACAAAACAGATAATCTAAAGAAATACTAAAACACAGAGTAAAATAAATATTTAAGGCGGCTCCCATACAACAGACATGATTTTTTTGCCGTTTTATAGAAAATGGTTCGGAACCCTTCGTGCGCGAGTCCGACTCGCACTTGGCCAGTTTTTTTTCCAAGTTATTATTAAGTCACTTATTGTTTGTCTTTCTGTCTGTCTGTTGTTCCGGGTGGAATCTTGCAACTCAAATTTCGACCACTTCCCGATTAGCTATCCGGCTGAAACTTTCAGGGTAGTTCACAAATCGATGACAATGCATTCTAAATGGCGCATAAAGGCGCATAAAAACGCGATTTTTATATTATTATTTTAACCAACTTGCTTTGTTATATATCTCTACTACTTTTCAATGTTTTTGTTTTATGTTGATTTTTGTCATATATTCATAGTTTGAATAATTGTTGCAAATAAACGTTTCTTATTCTTATTCAAACTACAGGAAAAACTGATTGAGCTATGTTCTCCAAAATGAAATCCGCAAAAAGATGCTTTTAGGAGAAACTTGTGGTGCAAAAAATAAATGGATTTTCTTTGTTCCAGTCCATAACAATTATTGGATGTGACACTTATTGGTAGACTTTGTTTGGTATAAATCAGTTCCTTAGGTTTCGGGGTCTCTGGAAGTCTGGAAACTTGATAAAGTAAATTAGGGCGACCCTGCAAATAACAACTTTGTGGTTCAATGAATTCTCTTTATTAGATTGAATTTCACGTTTTATGTAGACTCGGGGACTTTTGAGTACTTTCCTTTTCTGTTCTCGTTTTTTACTGATATTTTTTATTCATAGAGGTTTTAGAAATATTTTTGGTAAAGCATTACTTGCTAGTTTCCATTTGAAGGGTATTTTATATAAATTATTTAGACCGTTAGACCGTTATCTCACCTGATGACCCTGATGTTAAGTGACGATGAGCTCGAAGATAAAGAAAAGTAAAGAAAGAAAAAACGTTTATACATTTATTCGACAACCACAAAGAAATAAATTAAAAAAAGACACAAAGATAAAACACAAAAACAGAGAGAAATAATACTTATAACAAAAAAGACAATACGCAATACATTAATAGAAGAAGAATCCAACCGTTATATGGATACGTAATATGGAACTCCTTGACGGATAATCGTAAACTATTAGTGTTTGGGCTGATTTAATCTGATCGCAGTTTTGATTACGAATTTGTTCAAAGCTTGTCTTGAAAAATATATTTTTCAACAAAATTCTTGTTAGCTTTTTAGGTCAATTTGGCTCCTTAAACATATCGACGTAATAAAACTGTGGTTTCAGTAAAGATTTTATGGCCAGAAAGCTTAAAATTAAATTTCAACACATAAAATTAAATTGCTCAGTAACGAAGTTTGCAGTACAAATTCATGCAGTGGAGTTTAACGAAGCTATTTCACTATATTTTTACAATACAATTTTAATGCGTATTTAAAACTATAGGTACTGGGTGAGTTTGGATCCGTGTGTTATCCCGAAGGGGGTACATCTACTCTTGAAGATCAACAAATTCAAATTCAGTTTGTATAGGGAACAACAAGTTATTTTCCAGTATTTTTTTTTATATTTTACCTTCTTTTTCTCTCGTGTGGGTTTCTGGCCAACCCTGGTGTCGGAGTTTATAGACCGGCCATATACCGCGACATAGCCTAACGACTGTTGTCCTTCGACAACAACCAGGACCAAGAGCTTAACGTGCCTTCCGAAGCACGCCGGTAGCGCTCAGATGTAAATACCACACAAACGGTCACCCATCCAAGTTAAGACCGCTTCGAACGTTGCTTAACCTAGAAGATCTGTTACAAATGACAAGGCGAGATCCGCTACTTTATTGGAATCGAGAAAGATTCATGGAAAGAGATGAGGACTTGCTCAGCAGTAGGAGATATCAGATAGCTTTAAAAACTACAACTTTTGAAAACGCAACGATACTACGACGATGAATGAAACAGACAACGAATTAAGATTTGAAAACTATCGTCAATCGAAATATTTATTCTATACTCTCCGTAAAGATTTTTTGAAGTGGTAGGCTCTGGCCGTGGTCTGTAAAACCACCCACCGAACAAAGTCGCTTGACGGCATCGTCAAGCGACCTAGTCGTGTTTCGGGATGATGTTCAGTGAACCATCAGGGAGACGGGTCTGAGCAGCCGCTCAACTGCCGTCTCTTTCTACATCTATGTGCTCTATCTTAGGCCACATCATCGCTTCACATCAGGCGAGATAGTGGCCAAACATAGATCTATTAAGGGTAAAAAAAAAAGATTGAACTTATGGAAGAAAGACATCCCAATTGTCCGAAACCTGGTTGGAATTATTCGAACACAATCTTTATACGAGTGTAGCTGTTTTATATGTATGTAATGAAGCCAATTAACTATCTTACAATTTGGATAGGAATATGTCCACCTGCCATTGAGTACGTAGAGAGCTACTACGCCTAATTTTCCTTAAAGTTTCACCACTACGGGCCGAGGGTAATAGAAGAAAGCGCGTTTGTAATTAGCCACTACTTTAGCGAGGATAGGTATATTAGAGAAAATACGCTAATGCTCCGTGAGTTCTTCCGTTCCAATATGCGCAGTCCAGTGGTTGTATAGTCCTTTGTAGTGATAGAGCCTCTTTTGCAAGAGTCTGTCTTGGTTGTACCACACCGTTGTCAAATATTCAACTGCCAAGCAGTAGTGTGCAAACATAACTTTCTGAAGGTGTTTTAAGTGGAACCGTGTCTAGTGAACTAACTGGGCTATAAGACTTAAGAGCCATTGTTTTAAGGTGATGAGCGCAGTGCCGTGCAAGATTTCGAAGTTTCGAAGAGTTTCCTAAGAAAGGTTTTCGTTCTGCTGCATATTTATAGGCAGGCGTGTTGCTTACCATCAAGCGAACGACTTGCTCGTCTCGCCACTTATTTAAATAGAACATTCTTCTATTGGACTTCTTATACACTTTTGAATCATCGCTTCAGTAGCCTTTTCAAAATAGGCCTAACAAACAGACTTTTCTACGGAACTTGTCTTCAGAAACAGGTTATTCCCGTCCATATATAAAAATACACGGTCGACAACCGACAATACATCTGTTCCAATAAACCCTTTCAATCATCCCTCGGGACACAAAGGTACAATCAACTGTAATAAAAAGTAAACATTTTAGTAAATACCATGTCCAACTAGCTTTGTACTAGCTTTGTTTTATAAGTACCTACTTATGTTTGAATAGAATAGAATAATGTATTCACCATAATAACTAAGATATTCTAGGCAAGTCTTAATTACAATATTTTCTTATGTCATTAATATACATGGAATAAAAAAATGAAAATGAAAATTACATAATTATCAACTTCAAGAATAGATTTTATTATTGGCTCTATAATATTGTTTGTCACACTGGGCAAGTCAAATTTACATTATTGTCAACGTTTAAATTATTCCTTTTAGTTACATATGTATTTTATAGAAATAATTATTTTATACTAGCTGACCCGGCGAACTTCGCATTGCCCAACAGTCGATGAATGACGTGATAACTTTTGTTTACATTTCAATTCGATTATTTTCAATACATTTGAATATCTTTCTAAATTTGAATATGTATTTTCCACAAATTCGAAATCGGAACTGCGAGTAGATTAAAATGAGCCCAAACACTAGTTTACGATTATCCGTCAAGGAGTTTTATTGCTCACTATCCGTCGCCATCATCAGATCAGCTAGCTGTCACCATAATATTGCATTGTCATCGGACTTTGACAAGTATGCAAAATTTCAACTCTGTAGAATAAGAGGAAGTGGTTCTGATTTAACTTGCAAGATTTGACCCAAACATTGCAAATTAAATTGCGTGCGTGACGTGAGCGCAATCACTGAACGGATTTTGATGAAATTTGGTATGTAGGTTGCTTAGGTCTTTTTGTAGGTATTTTCTATGCCGGTAAACCGCGTGTGAAACCGTAGGGAGCAGCTAGTATTAAAATAGTGTGTATGACGCTGACTATACAAGGAAAACTGACGAAAAGACCCGTAACACGGACAGCCTAAATCAGATGGGGTACGGTCCAGATTTATGGCTCATTTGGGAGGGATGTGCTTATTTTGGAAGGATTATGAAGTATTCCTGGGACAGGGTACAAATTGAATTTTGGACACTAGATGGAATCTGTTATGTGAAGCGAAACGTCTTGGAAGTCTTCTCTTTAAGGTCTCATACTTGAGTTTGAAGTAACAGGTATTGAGAAGGATCTGTTGAGAGTCTAAGGGCGTTTTTTTTTAAGGAACTGAGTGATGACGAGATGATGATGAGACGAGCAAGTCGTTGGCCTGATGGTTCTATTTTTAAATAAAAAATAGACAAACAGACAGCCTGCCGGGATGGTAAGCGGATACCAACGCCCATGGATACCTGCAAAACTCGGGTAATTACTGGTGCGTTGCCTACCTTTAAGGACCCTTTTCACCCTTCTTTTAAAATGCCCCATTTTATAGCTCCGCGAGCAGACCTCGGGCGTTAGCGCATTCCATATCTTTCAGGTGTGCAGCAAGAGTGTGACCGAGAGGTTACTTCTGTGCCTTACGAGCCACGAAATTAAATCTCGACTCGGCCGTCATCATCATCATCATCATCAGCTTATCGCAGTCCACTGCTGGACATAGGCTTCTCCAATTGCACGCCATTCAGCACGATCCCCGGCTACTCTCATTCAGCTGCTACCAGCCACCCTGCGAAGATCGTCGCTCCACCTAGCCTGAGGGCGTCCTACACTACGTTTGCCAATTTGTGGTCTCCACTCTAGAACGCGTCTACCCCAACTGTTATCGGCTAATATGGCCGACCCACTGCCACTTCAGCTGGCTAATCCTGTGAGCTATGTCGGTGGCTTTAGTTCTCTGTCGAGTTATTTCGTTCCGGATACGATCCTTCAAGAAAACTCTAAGCATAGCCCTTTTCATAGCCCGCTAAGTGACTTTAAATTTGTGGATCAGCCGGCTCGGCCGTACCACAGAACTAATTATAGTACTACCCCGTACGCATTTTGCACGCTCGCGCCAAAACGGTGAAAAAATGTCATGAGAAAACCCGTTTAAGGTGTACGGTTTTAGATATGATGTATTCGTTAACTACTTAATGTGTTTTGGTGCGGTTTTCTTTATCGAATATTCACTCATATTGTAAATCGCAGCTGTGCAAAGCCAGAGCGCGTCGCATGTACCCCGAATCCTACTTAAAATTATAAATGACTGGAAGAGATCGTTTTTAGCGATAACTCCGCCCATTGTACTTTAGTTTTTAAGTTGTTTTCATATAGGTACCTACTGATTATTCTTGTTTGGTGTACAATAAAGCATTTTGTATTTGTAATGCGAAAGTGAGGATGTACGGGTCTTTGTTACTCAATCACGCCAAAACTACTAAACGGATTTTGATGAAATTATTTAGATCCTATATTGGTATAATACGCGTCAAACTTAATGGCGGCTGACAGACGCACCACGTGACCTGCGCAGTAACAAAATCGCATACAAAATTGTATCTGCGCAGATCACGTGATGCGCCAGTCAGCCGCCATTAAGTTTGGTGCGAGGTATACATGAGATAATTTTTATCCCGACAAAACATCCACGTGGTAAATCCACGGAAAAAGCCACGGAGCGTGGCTAGTTGGTATTCGATTATTCTGTTGTGGATGGGTCTGACATACCAGTTATCTCTATGTACGTTGGAGTTCAACGCACTCTGCAATAGTAAACAGAACCATTTCAGACTTTGTCCCGTGCTACTAGTACAATGTAAAACCAGTGAGCAAACCCCGACATTATCCAATATAAGTTATAGTTTTAACTCCACTTGGTATGCCGCGGCACGCCAGCTACTGTGGCTGCAACGGCAACGTCTTGATATGACTGCAATAGCATAGTTATTGCCGTATGTTGTATTCCTCTTGGGCAAGTTGCCAGTTCGTCAACTGCATCTGGCTTAACAACTGTTGCCTTTGTCTGCCTTTGACCGCGTGCCGCCAAACGTTTGGAAGCGATGCTCGGTAATGCCCAAACGATTGGAATGACCGGATATTTTGCATTTTACAATCGCTTGACGAACGCTAATTTCTTTTTCAAAAGGCTCGTTGAATAGTCACGTGTTTTTTTTACAGCGATTTGAATCACTTCACACCAATATTATAAATGCGTCAGTTTGTATATTAGCTTATTAGTATGTAAGTGTGTTTGTTATCTCTTCACGCCACAACGGCTGAACGCATTTGAGTGAAACTCGGAATGGAGATAGCTTACACCCTGGGTTGACATATAGGCTACTTTTTATTTATGAAATAATGGCTTCTAGCCTCATAGTTTTAATGAAGAGTTAAATGTTAGAGCGAGTGTGGCTCAGCGGGAACTCGTGCGCCTTTCGATCCGACGCACCTGGGTTCGAATCCCGACTCGGCCCTGCACCAATGACTTATAGTTATGTGCAGATTCTGCACGCTCGCTCTAAAACGGTGAAGGAAAACGTCGTGATGAAACCCGCTTACGCGCTTTGGAGTGGTAGGCTCTGGCCGTGGTTGTAATACCACCCACCGAACAAAGCCATGCCGTTAAGCGACCTAGTCGTGTTTCGGGATGATGTTCGGTGAACCATCGGGGAGACGGGTCTGAGCAGCCGCTCAACTGCCGTCTCTCTCTAGATCTATGTGCTTCATCTAAGGCCACATCATCGCTTCACATCAGGTGAAATAGTGGCCAAACATGGACCTATTAATTGTAAAAAAAAGTTATAATAAAAAATAAACACTTTTTTAAAACATCTTCTATGAGGTTAAAACAAGTAATTCGGCCGTGGTAGACTTCCATAATACTTTAATATTTTTTTCATCCCATCTATTCGAAAAGGACGACTTGGTTCGCCTTTATGTGCACCCAAAGGTGGTGTTTTCTATAAGAAACTTTTAGCGGGCAGTAATGAGTTTTTAATCCTCTTTATAAGTGCGCCGCAATTATCTTTGCCGCGCACTTTTTGAATTTGGAACATCTTAGTGTTCAGCACCAAAGAAATCGAACGCAAATATTGTTTGAATAAAGACTGGCTGGTACGACGGCCCATAGTCACGCCGCCGGATGAATGAAAAAAAAAAAAACAAATTAAAAAAGCGCGAACTACAGCCCGCGTTTTCGTAAATTTTCACGGATTGTTAGAAATTCATTGTTTTGTTTTGTTTTGAAAAATGAGTTCTTCAAGTGACAGTGAAAGTATAGAATTAACTCCTGAAAGCATTAGAACTGACGCAAGAAATGTGATGGATAATCTATTACCTGCAAAATCCAAAATCAAATTTTCATAATTGCGAAAATGTCTCAAATGTAAATATAAGTTTTTAGTTGTTTTAATAAAGGATACTATTTAATTTCAATTTAGTTGTTACTCTATGTTTTATTAAATAATAATATTACAATAAAATATGAGGCGCTTTTATTTTCTCATAGTGGGTGATGAAAAGTAGAGTGTATCACTCGGGCGCAAAATATATTTTTGGCTCGGGCGACGTACTTTGAATCCCTCGCTACGTTCAGGATTCTACTAAAGAATCCCTCGCTACGCTCGGGATTCTACTCTAGAATCCCTCACTTCGCTCTGGATTCAAAAAAGCGCCCTCGCCGTAAAAATATTATTTTGCTCCCTTATGATACAATCTACTATTCTAGCAGTCTAGTATCAATAACGTCAATAACAGTAAAGGTTAGAAGAAAGTTACCAGTCTAATTTACGAGGCGGTTGTGTGCGGAACACGTTGACATTTAAACCGTCTGCTTTCGCCTTTTTCTGTAATATAACGGGTGGATACACCTGCTAAGAAAGTAAAGGTAATAGTTTATTATTCCTAGAAAAGGATGTGGTAGAATTTAATTGCCGGGAATGTTTCTCGCATGCGACAGGCCGTCTGGGTAGGTACAGACAGCGACATAAATAGCAGATTTTTTTAATTTTTTTAATTGTCATAATTGACACCAAAAATATACAATTTTTTTTTTTTTTTTTTTTTAATCTTTATTTAAATTAGGAGTTTTGTCACAAAGTGACTATGTCACCCCCATAAGTCTAACAACACATTGCACTATATACATATATATTTATATATCGTTATACATATCGCTGATTTTTTATATGACCTGTAAATATAAATTAACCAACATCTTGGCTTCGTCCGATAACGGGGAAGCCAAGATGCCGTTACATACCTACACCTATATTGTTGTTTAGCTTAAGTTGCAAGTTAAGTCGTTGAGCCTCGTTGCGGACACACTCCGTCAAAAAATATACAAATTACATGCAATTTTTTCACATTGCAATTCCCCTTTTTGCACAGAATATTAACAGACTTTTTAAATGCAGTGGAATCAGGCGTGACGTTGCGGAAATTCATCTCAAAACTGAAACGCAATGAAAATATGTAGTGCAGACCTTTTAAATGCAACATTCAGTGAAATTAGACAAATATTGTAGGTGTAGTCAATCAAAGATGATCAACTACTTTTGTGGCTGGCCGTTCCACCGCTTTGCCAGTTATTTCGCGGCCATGCAGTAGTGCGCAAGCATTACTGTGTTCCGGTTTGAATGGCATTGTAGCCGTAGCATACGTAGCAAAAACTTTACCTGTTTATAATATTAGTATACATTCATTCCTAGGTCTTGTCATATTTGTTGTACGGCTTCGGCAGAGAATCTCTGAGCTAACAATAGGTATGTCCGAGCGAACCGACCGACGTACACATAGCTTAGTAAGTACATACTGGTTATTGGTAGTAGTGTTTGTGTGGGATTGATTTGTTGTCAATTTTGTATGTATACATAGAGTTTTACGAATATGTTTTTTTACTTTATCTTACGTAGGCAAAGTAGCAAAATAAAATATTTACAGAATAGAACTAGGACCACAACAGTAATTCCTGTCTTAATTTCTGTCTAATTCAAAATATCCTTACGGGTTATCTCTATGTTATTTCATTGTCCTCATCATCATCACCATCATCAGCCCAATACGTTCCCACTGCTGGGACTAGGGCCTTCCCTCGTAAAGAGAGTGTAGGCCATAATCCACCACGCTGGCCCAGTGCGGGCTGGTGGATGTCACATGTCCTTGAATTTTTGTGATACATTCTTGGACATGCCGGTTTCCTCACGATGTTTTCCTTCACCGTTTTTAGAGCGAGTGTTAAATCCGCACATAACTTAACAAAGTCAGTGGTGCGGGGCCAGCGACGTTCGAACTCGGGTGCGTCGGATCGAAATCTCACGTTCTTCCACTAAGCCACACTCGCTCTTTCGCCCAGAACTTTTAATACCATAAAACGCACTGCTTAGCACTGCATCACCCCGAGACGTTAGATATTAAGTCTCATATGCCCAGTAATTTCGCTTAATACGAGCAGTATCTATACATAGAGCTTTACGAATATATATATATTTTTTTTAACGCTTAATAGATCTATGTTTGGCCACTATCTCGCCTGATGTGAAGCGATTATGTGGCCTAAGATGGAGCACATAGATCTATTTATATGATATTTAGAATATGTTTTTTTACTTTATCTTACGTTGGCAAAGTAGCAGAATAAAATATTTACAGAATAGAACTAGGACCTCAACAGTAATTCCTGTCTTAATTTCTGTCTGTATATAATTGTCCTAATTTCTGTTTGTATATAATTTAAATGTCCTTACGGAGTATCTATATGTTATTCCATTGTCCTCAAACGTCCCCAATTCATAATAGGTGCCCAATTAAACTCAAGCTAGGACACAGCATCAAAATTTATGGCCGACTAAATATTCAAAACGGTTGAACAAGTCAATTATAAAGTTCTATTGCATTGAAACAAGTATGAATATTTTATTAATCCCATGTAGTGGAAATAATGAGTTAATCCCATGTAGTGGAAATAATGAGTTTAGTTGAAATTAATATCGTCAAATAATAATTACTTAATTAAATTTTAGAAAAAAACAAGAACCAAGTTCAAGACTAACCTTATATAGATATAGGTATATTTTCTTTGTTAATTTTTTCAAAAAATTCTAATCAATTTCGATAAATTTTATATGGGGCCTCTAAAGTATGACCTTACAAACAAAAAAAATAATCATCAAAATCAATTCATAATTGGCGTAAATCGCGTAGTAAAAAGACAAAAAAAACATACTATCGAATTGAGTAACTCCTCTTAAGTCGGTTAAAAAGGTCATCAAGCGAAAGTCAGTACTTTCGCTTGATCTATGCTTACCCTGAGGTCTTAAGTCTCATATTGCCCAGTGGCAATATTAGACTTAAGACGTCAGGGTAAGAAAGAAAGAAACAAAATACATTTATTCGGGACAAACACGCAATATTACACTGAACCAAAAAACTATAAATGACATTACAAAGGTAATAAAAATAAATAAAATCATCACAAAAATTACCCTGTACGTAATTTTACAGGGTGATTTTTTCAAATGGGCGTGGAGGTCCAAAACAGATTCAGATTATAATTTTCATCCCATCTATTCGAAAAGGACGACTTGGTTCGCCTTTATGTGCACCCAAAGGTGGTGTTTTCTATAAGAAACTTTTAGCGGGCAGTAATGAGTTTTTAATCCTCTTTATAAGTGCGCCGCAATTATCTTTGCCGCGCACTTTTTGAATTTGGAACATCTTAGTGTTCAGCACCAAAGAAATCGAACGCAAATATTGTTTGAATAAAGACTGGCTGGTACGACGGCCCATAGTCACGCCGCCGGATGAATGAAAAAAAATATAAGTTTTTAGTTGTTTTAATAAAGGATACTATTTAATTTCAATTTAGTTGTTACTCTATGTTTTATTAAATAATAATATTACAATAAAATATGAGGCGCTTTTATTTTCTCATAGTGGGTGATGAAAAGTAGAGTGTATCACTCGGGCGCAAAATATATTTTTGTCTCTGGCGACGTACTTTCAATCCCTCGCTACGTTCAGGATTCTACTAAAGAATCCCTCGCTACGCTCGGGATTCTACTCTAGAATCCCTCACTTCGCTCTGGATTCAAAAAAGCGCCCTCGCCGTAAAAATATTATTTTGCTCCCTTATGATACAATCTACTATTATTGCTTCCATAGGTAGTACAAGGTGTAATTAGGTAAACGTCCAAAGTATCATATGGACCCCGTCGGGCACAGCAACATTAGAAGAAAGAAGCAATTACTGGCATTTGAAAGTCAGTTTGCAAATTGACGATAGGTTGCCGCGGTGCCGCGTCAGAAGAGAGAAGAGCTATGCGATAGAAAGAGAGGCACTCTGTAGGTTAATATGACTGGTAGGTATGCAGCGCTATGCGAGCTGCATTGAATTTTATTGCGTCATAGCAAGAGACGCTATTTGTTTAAATTTCTTTGCGGAGTGATGCTTCTGTCCCTTAGTATTCTGTGGCAGAATACTTTTTGTACAAGTACTTTTACTTTTAATACTTTTTGAAACAATTTTGTGATGCTGTACTCCAATGCTTCAATAAGAATATCCGAATAAATATTCAAAACGGTTGAAGAACTCCATTATAAAGTTACCGTAATTGAATAGCGGAATACATTGAAAGTCTCCTTCTAGTCGTCTCGACGAGGACTATAGACATCCCGCAGTTATGTTTGCGAATGTTAGAATTGGAGCTCTTGATTGTTTACCTGATGGTCTGATCGTTTTTATCTTGGAAATAACCTATTGAGAGATGGTTTGAATGGACGGTATGCAAACTTCTGAGTACGGACATAATGGTTTTGTCGAAATTGTGTAGATTCGGAATCACGTGGTTCACTTTTCGATCACTTTCATAGCTTTTATAATTAATCATTGTTATTTCAGTACAAATAATATCCAGTGTTATATACTAGGGCAGGGATCCTAATATCTTAAAATTGTTCACACCGAGGGAGCGCCCTGGTGACTTGTAACACAGGTTTTACAAAAACCTACATCATGCACCAGCTCTCACAAAGTAGCACTGTTTTTTAGAAATTAATTATAACCGACGATTATGACTGTACCTGAATCTTTGTGAAGAGAAATTAACAAGTTATTATTATATATATTATTATTATTATTATTTTTTCATTCATTTTGTCTCTTTCATTTTAAGAGACTTGTGAAAAGTATAATTTATAAACACAAAATGAATTAAAAGCGTTTAATTAGGCGACATAAATACATGTTAACTTGAGTGAACTGTCAGATTTCGCTTTTAAGCTCAAGCTATCAATCATATCGCGAGATCGCTTATTAGCAATAATATTTGTACTGTTAATATAAGTGTATTATTAATCATTGTACATCATTAATCATTATTGTTGTGTATAATATTTAAGTGTATTTTTATCATTGTACTATTTTTAAATGTTATTTTTATTGGTTTTTGTTATATTATTGGTGTACAATAAAGAAATATAGAAACACTTATTATTCACCTTAAACAT
Source organism: Petrophora chlorosata (assembly GCA_951640565.1). Lineage (NCBI taxonomy): Eukaryota > Metazoa > Arthropoda > Insecta > Lepidoptera > Geometridae > Petrophora > Petrophora chlorosata. The sequence continues at coordinate 3,622,813 of OX621191.1, forward strand.
AGAAATTAAGTACCTACAAGTTAAATGTTTACAATGGGCGGTCTTATCGCTCAAAACGAGCTCTTCTAGAACCTTAGGATGGAGATAACGAAACGAATAAAGTGTCAATCAACTATATCGATTAGATTTTTTGTAAAACCATTCGTTGCCTCGGCTTCGCATGGATGTGATTAACAATTAAATATGAATATATCTCATCCGAACCTTTCTCATGCAATTCTACAATTGAGGATGGTGAAAAAAACCATTACACAAGTAGGTAGTTTAGAAATACCAAAGATAACGTATGCTAGACGAGGATGTCAGACTTTTTAACCCCCGGCAGAAAAAGGAGGGGTGTTATAAGTTTGACCACTATGTGTGTGTGTCTGTCTGTAGCACCTTAGCTCTTAAACGGGTAAACCGATTTAGGTGTGATTTTTTAAATTTGAAAACAGGTTTTCTTGCGGTGGTTTTTAAACATGTTTTATTGTGTCGGGGGTTTTTTAATGTTTTTATCTATCGTTATTATAGAAGAGAAATCTTCTATAATAACGATAGATCTATCTTCTTAAACGTTTTCATACCAAATCTTTCAATTTGTTTTCTAGAAAGAACTATCACATGAACAATCTATAGTCCAAGTCCCTAGCATACCGAACTACAAACTGACTAACAATAAGACAAGGAGAGTTGTCTTTACTCATTCTTTTGAAATTGAAATTATTTGTGTATTATATAATAACAAATGTACATAAAAAATTCACGACTACACTCTAGAAAACGAACTTTTTAAAATACAATACTCGTACAAAGAAACCATAACAGTTTTACATAAAATTAACATCTAACTGGGGGCTGATTTAGGAACCACAAAACCAACGGGTCAACCACAGAGAAATGTTTAAGGGTAAAAGTTTAAAGTAGGCAAATAGAATTAGATCTTTAAGTAAAGATACCCCTCTTTTGTCTTAGTTTACCCGTTGATGGACGTTTTGATAAGGTTGCCCTATCCGTTTCTCAACACAGGGAATCCTAGTTAGGGGTCAGGACCTATGTACCTAGTTATATGTTACATGTGATCGTAGTGTTGTGTGTAGCGTTGTTTATATATAACATAAAATTTAATTTTGGGATTTTGTAATTTGATAAGTTTACCAAGGAATTTTGTTTTATTTTTCTCATGTGGCTGTCCTTGAACCCTTGACCCTGAGACCTGAAGACAACAACCGGGACCATCGGCTTAACGTGCCCTCCAAAGCTTGGTAGCGCTCAGATGTAAATATCAAAAATTACCATTTACACCATGGTCACCCATCCAAGTGGTGACCGCAGCGACGTTGCTGAACCTAGCAGATATGTTACGAACGACTAGGCGAGCTACGCTACGAGTGCTACGGAGTATCGAATCGAGACCTGGAGCGCTTGAAAGCACGCTTGTCTTGTGAAGTGCACTGTACTGTGCTCAGACGAGCACAGCACGCTACCTGAGACATCTTCAAATCCTAAAAGCTTAGATTTTCTTTCGCGTTGAGGGGTATGTATAAAAACGTATAGATTTAAAAAATATTTTTAAAAAGCCAATATAGTTTCTTACGAACAATATTTAAATGTTCTTTTGTGTCGCAACTCTTAGTAGTAATAAAAAAATACTTTTAGACACACACACACATTTATTCTTATTACCACAATTAACTTATAAGTAACACACACGAATATACTATCCGCACCTTACAGTATAAAAATACACTTTTGGCAACGATTTCACCTGAGTGCTTATTCCAGGCTGACCGGCAGGCCAAGGACTAGGTCCGTAGTCAGGTGGCTCGAGAGCGATTAAGGAAAAATGCCTAGGATTCCAAAAAGGACCAGTTTATATAGAGAGGTGTATTGCTGACAGTGATTTAATTTGAAGTTGGGGGTTTGCCCCTAGTCCGCAATATTGCGATGTGTCACAGTTCGTAGTGTTTACAATGTCGTTCATGTTTGTTGCCAACATGAACTATGAGCCGGCATGGACTATGCATGGTTTTTTTTAATGTAACTGAATGACGAGACGAGTTGGTCGTTTGCCTGATGGTAAGCAATACGCCAGGCCATAACAATAACAGCACCACCTAGAAATTTGTTTTGCAAAATCCTGCGCGGCGCTGCACTGCGCTCATCATCCTGAGAAAATTAGCTGTTGAGTCTCATAATGCCCAGTAATTTTGCTGGCTACAATGCCCTTCAAACCGGAACACAGTAATGCTTGCGCACTACTGCTTGGCGGTTGAATAACTAGCAAAGCGGTGGATTTTAGACATCTATAGTGCGAGTATGTATATCAAATTGGATTCGTCTAGCTATCACTGTATCAGCTGTAAATAATACATGTTTTCGTATACAGTAGGTATGCCAGTCGGTTCTTTGTATATATTATTTATGTTAGCCAAAGCCTTATTCCGTACATCAGTAAAACACAGTTACCCATATATTATGCCAGTAAGAAGGCCTAGAAATATAGCAATAAAACTCCGCCACAGTAAAATATGTTTCAACGAACGACTCTACAGATGTTTATGTGACTATAAAATTACAGCATGCACGTAGCTTCCAGGGTCTGCGAAAGTCTGATATATATTCACGGTATTTCAAATATATCATCATATATGTACTACAAGACGTACGATAACGCGCCATCGTTTCATGGTGGACATTCCTCCTGCGCACTAAGTGCTTCGCTTCCATTTTCAGTTTGCGCACTGCCAACGAGTGAAACCCCCTGCCAGTCAGTCTTTCCCGATAGTTACAATCTAGAAATCTTCACGTCTGGAGTGAACAGATACTATCTTGGCAAGCATGCTACATCGTCGACTGCATCCTCGCCTACCATCAGGTGATTATATAGATAGTGATAGTAGTCAAACGCTAGCCAATTCATATTAAAAAGAAATATAATTTCAAGCGGCATATTTATTTTCTCTATACCCTGTACTATTTCTCTAACTCAAATTTTCTAAGTCTGACTGGCAACGTCAATCAACATTACAGGATATCAGAAGCAGTGGCAGCGTCGAGAAGTCTTGCCTAGCAGTGGAACAGTCAGGCTAAATACAACAGCTACTGAGATATAAGAGTGAAATGGTTCTCTTTTTCATAAAACCACTTTAAAACACATTTTGTTGAAATCTCGTAAACTTTACTAGTCAATAAATTAATTAATTCAGATTTTGTTTAATGAGAAAAACCTAGACTAAGGAATACCTATTACTATGTAGCAAACAAATATCTTTTAAGTTCCAATATGCCGAAACTTTTAATGTGTCTAGATGTATGTTATCATTAGAAATTTTGCAAAATATTACTATATGTTATATAAATAAAATAGTATATGTGATACTAAGTCACTATTAATGTAGTTTTATGGGAAAATGTCTTTATTCTGTAGTTTAACTTTAATTAGTCTCAAATAGAAGCAATTGGACAATCTCCCAGTAAATTTATATAGCTACTCGTTTAAGTAAACGTCTGTTGTTCTAACAAAGAGGTCCACTTTTGAATTCGTCATGCAAATAATCAAAGCAATGTTTTGTTCTCCAATAAGTCCTCAAGTCAAGAGCACAAATAGGCCATAATTATTGTGATAATTCTTTAAATAACGATATAAGACAAATGCTAAGCTATAACAACAAAGACTATTAGCATAACTACAAACAAATAACAAACCGGCGAAATCCGTCCAATGTTTTGATCATCAAAACTCGACAATATCACTTGAATTACCATAACAGATGTCAAACAGCCGTATTTATTATAGAAATAACATTTCAATAAACAACGCGTCATTAAATTTGCCCACCGGCACGAAACCTGCAATATTTAAGTGATCCTAAACTAAAAAACATTTCAACGGATTCGCCGCCATAAAAATGCAATTTTTGATTACTGCATATAATTCTAGTAATCAAAATCAAAGCTTACCGTGAGTATTTGTAACAATAATCGCAAAAACAGACACAGTAACAAACACGAGGGTCGATACGCGATGGGCGGGCGCGGTCGTGCGGCCGACTCGGCGTCCGTACGGGCACTGTAGGGCGGGCGGCAAGCCGCGGGCTTCGATTGGGCGAAGAGGGGCAGAAGGGGCCAAGATTGAGCCTCCGCGGGGTTGCAGAAGTTCAACTTTTAATGGTGAAAATATCGAGGAAGTTGTGAACGAAACGCAGTTGTTTTTAATGTCTGCTTTTGTTTTAATGTTAATTTAAGTTTTAAAACATTAAAGAGTAAGGTAGAGTCACGACATAGTAAATAATGTTTTGATAGAATAAATACAGATGACAACAGATAATGCAAAATAGAAGCTAATGAAAAAATACTTTTTCACTCTACCTACGAACTTTTGTCGGAGATCAACATCAGGCCTTAGCGTGCGTGAACCGTAAAAGCCTTTCGTCACTACACAAGAATAACACAAACAATTTTAATTATTTAGGACTTCTTGCTGAATATATTTTTGTACATTCACCTATTGAATTTCGATGGGTTAGTCATAAGGTAGGTTTTTGTAAATACAATTTTGATTGATACACATTTTGTCCATATACCTACACTTACCTACGTCTGTCGTTACTAACTCCACGGCTTCAAGACTAATACACATTCTTGACTCTAATTACTATAGGTACATAATATGAATATAGCAGTAGTGCGCAAGCATTACTGTGTTCAGGTTTGAAGGGCATTGTAACCACCGAAATTACTCGGCATAAATATGAGACTTAATATCTGATGAATCGGGGTGATGAGTGCAATGCAGTGCAACGCAGAGCTTTTTAATGTATTAAAAGTTCTAGGTGATACCGCAATGGGGGATCAGACAGCAATCGAGAAAAAATCTAAAATGTAGTTAGAACGAATGTTCGTCGAACCAGAAAGATCAGTCAATCAATATTTTTTTGAAATAATAATGATTTATATTTTTAAATCAATAAATAATTCTGACATTTTTAATCTGTTCTTCATCTCAAACGAAACAACAATGACAGCGTATAACGTCATTTGTACGCAAATGCCGTGAGTCAAGCTTGTGTTTATTTTACTTTTTTGCTTTCATAAAATGTATTTATGATAATTTTTTCGTACCATTACTACAATCCAAACTTCACAAAACGTATTATAATCTCTTTGCAAGTTTTATTTCGAAGACTTTGTCGTTTTGTACCTACATATGACATCACAAGTTTTGAGGTGACCTTTGGCGCGGCAATATTTGAAACATAATATTTAAACATAGTTTTACGTACTTTTAGAGCGTTATTTAATTAAAATAGTATTTTTCATGGCTAAATATATTCATTGTAGTTAATTTAAAACACTTTCTGAAAAGTTGTCCGATCCCCTATTGTTATGAGTAGGCATGACGCTTGCTATCAGGCGAACGACCTGCCCGTTTTATCACTCAGTTCCATAAAAAATATATAGCAAAAATAATGTGTATTTTAGCTTGTAAGCAATAATGCAAGTTTGACGGAATTTTTATTATTGGGTAGGTATGTGAAATATTATTTTACGAATCAAAAATACAAACTAATATTATAAATGCGAAAGCTTCTAAATTAAAAAAAAACTGTAAGTGTGTTAGCGTGATAAGTGTGTTCGTTACTTGTTCACGCTGTAACGACTCAACGGATTTGAGTTACATTCGGAATGCAGATAGTTTATACCCTTGATTAACACATAGACTATTTTTATCCAGGGAAACCGTGGGGCGCAGCTAGTATTAAACAAAAGTGATCATCATCGTCAGCCCATTACATTCCCACTGCTGGGACTCGGGCTTTCCCTCGTAGAGAGTATGGGCCATCATCCCACCACGCTGTCCCAGTGCGGGTTGGTGGATGTCACATAAATTCTTGAACACGCCGGTTTCCTCTCGATGTTTTCCTTCAACGTTTTTAGTATTAATTCCGCACATAACTTAAAAAAAATCAGTGGCGCAGAGCAAGCGGGATTCGAACTCGGGTGCGTCGGATCGAAAGTCGCTCGTGCTCCTTGAGCCACACTCGCTCTTAATAACATTAAAAGCTTATTAAAGCGATAACGCTTTAATAATAAAAGTTCTAGAATGGCTTATTATTTATAACGACCTTTACCAGACACATTCTAAAAATCAATACTTGCCAATACATAGGTATTATTTACGTACCATACTTACGACTCTAGACACCCGTAAACCATAGTGAAGATATTTCGCACGCAAGGTGGCTATAAAAATTGATCAATGTACACAATTAAATTGCACGACCTCCAGGTGATTTAGTGGAGTAGACACGACTAGACACGAAACACGATATAGATACGGCGTTATTACTCTAGCTTAGAGAGACACTAGTATAGCTTTGATAGAAAACGTATGATGCTGAGAATATTATGATCAGCAGATACGATCCGCTTATAGAGTCTAACTTTAGTCAGGCCTAGCGCACTCCGCACTGTAGGTACGAAGCTACAAGTACCGGACACCGACGGCGGGTCCCGCGTCGTTACACGTGCCGCGTCAGAAGAGATGAGAGCTATGCGATAGTAAGAGAGGCGCTCTGTAGGTTAATATGACTGGTAGGTATGCAGGCGAGCCGAATTGAATTTTATTGCGTCATAGCAAGAGCCGCTATTTGTTTAAATTTCTTTCCGAAGTGATGCTTCTGTCCCTTAGTATTCTGTGCTACTAGTTACCACCAGAGGCTGTATGCAGCTGAAACTGCAATTATTTACACTGTTTTGTTATAGAGAACAAGTAGGCTGATTTGGCTAGCGTCCCACGCACGAAAGTGGTACATATTGCAAATTAACATCTAGTATTCAACTGCACTGCACGAGCGTGATGTCCATACTAATCCGTACCAATATACACATAATTGCGCAAGTAACTCAGTCTGTTTGTTACCTTTTCACGAATAAACGGATGAATTTGACGTTAGTAAATGCGTCTGTGATGCCAATCTGCATAAAGAGATTTTGATTCGATTTGAATTAATCTTGATGAAATTCAGCATAGAGATAGTCTGTTACCCGGAGAAGGATATCGGATAATTCTTATCCCAATTTCAAACTTCTTTTAATTATTAATTTACTTAATTTATTTAATGCAGTGCTACGCAGTGCTTTCTTTAGTATCAAAAGGTATGGGTGGCACTGCAAGAACGCCTAGCTCGTCTCATAAAAAAAACCACTTGGTTAATCTCGCGATCGCGATGCAAATAATACCACGCGTACGAAGTCGCAGGCAGCAGTTAGTATTAAATAAATACTCTTGGTTATACGTTTGCTGTAATTTAGACAAAGTAAGTTCGTGACTTATTATTTCTTAATGTACCAGATGTTGCATCGATACTGAGTAATAAAAGAGTTGGCTGTTGGTGCCAAAATCTAGGAGCATCCTACTAATATAACAAATACAAAAGTTTGTAAGGATGGATATATGGATGTATGTTTGTTACTCAATCACAATAAAACTACACAACAGATTTTGATGAAGTTTAGTATGTGCCTAAGTTTTTTAGATCCTGGTAAAGGACATAGGCTACTTTTTATCCCAGGAAACCTCAGGTGAAACCGCGGGTAGTTGTCGATAAATCTTTCGCATGATAGTTTTAGTTTTTACCCAAGTCACAAGGAAGGGTTTTGCATTTAGCAGTAGGTATATATTTGTTTTAATTTATATTTCACCGTAACAGCTAAACCATGCATCCGATTTAAATGAATGAGCGTCAATCGATTCGTTTTTATGGTCCGAGTGACACAGGCTACATTTTTTTCCGGATTTTTCCAAATTTTTTGGGCATTCTTATGTCGTAGTCGGGTGCAGTTTTTAGTTAACTGAAATCCGCGTGTTTGTATTGTAAATAAGAAAATACTATTCACTTCTATTATATTTACGGAGTGAAGGTCATTTTAATTAAGCACCAATGATTTGCACAATAGACTTGAATCAAGATGTAACAATGTATTTCCTAAAGAGCACAAAGCATTTTTGTAATAACACAACGTATTTCTCTACGACCTAGCTCTTACAAGTGACCTGGGCCCAGAATCCAGACGTCTCGAGAGAGCCGTGAGGTAGAAATCTAGATTACTTAAGTTAAGGCGCGTCCAGATAGTTCTGAAGACTCCAATAACAGTGAAATGTGAAAGTTTCATTTGTTGTTTATCTAAATAGTATAAAGCAAAGTCGCTATCCGTGTCCTTATTTCTGTTTACTTCTTCTAAGCCACGCAATGGATTTAATAGAGATTTTATTAGGGGATGTTAATATGTTACAATACATTCTAATTAAACGACGACGAAAGTCTGTGATACTGCCAGTGTAGTGTGCCGTGATGACAACCCTATGCTTTTACAAGACCAAGTGCGGGTAGTTGGTTACAACGCTCGCCTTTCTCGACGCTGATACCGGCATTCTCCAGTCTTCTCGTGACCACGGCCAATGCAACTTGGTCAAAACGTCGAAATAAATAAGTTTCATGTTTTTAGCGCGATCAAGTCCCGTTTTATTATCATAAACTATGCATTCAAATTAAGTTTTATTTAATCATCAAGTCGTTAAAAAATTATACCACGTGAGCATATTGCAACCACGCAAAGCCGAAGGGCGCTGTAAAAAATAATGTAAAAAGCTGATTGACTAATCAACACATCACTAAATCTTCAAAACAACAAAACCTATAAATTTTGCCGGTGTTTTATTTATCTATAATCGATCTAGTAAGACCTTGACTTTCATTTGTGGTCCTACATAGCTCAAGATCTAAAAAAGTGGAAAGAGGGTACACCTATTTTTAATAATTATTATTACAGATCTATGTTTGTTGGGATTTAAGTAATATAATTTTCATTATTGCTAGGGATTTCACAACTTAACGTAGGAAGCAGTATTATTGAATGTCACGCAATGACAATTCAACTAAACGTTATTTAGCTGTTTTATATAACAGGGGTTTGTAAAATGACTAGCAGTTTTGTAAAACAGCGGGTTACGCAACCTAACTACAACACAAGTACCTTTGTTATTTAACAAGGATCTCTGACCTAGGTATACTTAGCTGAATAATATGTACCTACGCATTTTAGCAATTTGTCATAATGACTAGTTTGACTAATTTGCTTATTTCAAAGGGTACTTAGTCTGAAAAGACCAAATTGAATGAACCGAGGGTCATTCGAACGTAAACGAAAATTGACTACGTTCCAAAGAACCGGTGATATAATAAACTTTAATTACATATCTTCTTTAAAAAAAAATGATCTTAGGTACTGTAACATATCTCAAAAAGAAATATTTGGTATTTGAAATTTTTAAATATAAATCAGGCTTACTTTAAAGAATTAAATCAACAAAAAATAAATTTTGAGTGTTTCAATAAATACGTGTTTGACTGATTACAATAAAGTTAATACGTATTTAAATAATTAAGTATTAATGAATGCGTATGCGTATTTTAATTATTAATTAATTAGTAATTCCTTACTAAACAAAGAAATAAATAATATTGCCAAGTATTAATGAATGCTGTATGCGACAATACCAATTATATATTTTTGATGTCATTTTATCACCGGTCCTTTGGAACGTAGTCGATGTTTGTTTACGGTCGAATGGCCCGCGGTCCATTCAATTTGGTCCTTTCAGACTAAGTACCCTTTCAAACACTCGTTATTGCGACGTAGCTAAAATGTATACATGTGACGCTGACTGAACTAGGTATAGACGTCTCGGGAGAGTTGTAAGGCAGAAATCTCGATTACCTTAGTTAAGGTGCGTCCAGATAACTCTCTACAAACTTGTTATAGGGTCGAGGTTAAACGAGAACGTTTTGCAAACTAAATTACGATTTTGAAGACCCTACGAGATTACTTGAACTAATGTAGGTATTCTAGAGAATTACATGTACAGTACCTATAGATATTTAATATATTATTGACAGCCTCTGTGGTGTAGTGGTTGGGCAGGTTGGCTCAAATCTCATACACCACTGAGGTTGCGGGTTCGATTCCCGCGACGGGACAAATGTTTGTGCATAGAAAAAAAGCGCAAGCACTTGTTTCGTGTCTGGGTGTAGTAGGACCATGGTCCTCATAGTTCCTGGTTCCCTAGATACAGGGAATCCTAGTTAGGGGTCAGGATCTATGTGTGTGATCGTTGGGCGTTATTTATAGAAAAAAAACCTTTTTAATATAAATGTGAAACTATGTGAGCATGAATGTAAGATCGATGAATGTATGATTGTTTGTTATTTAATTACGCCAAAACTACTGAATGGGTTTCGGTGACATTTTGTAGGTAAATACTTTAGATCTTGGAATTTATAGAACTTGTGTCAGTGCAGACCTGCCAATCCGGACACGTCCTTACCGGGCGAGTTTTTAATATTGAACCAGGTGCATTCCAGAATGAAACCAATCACGTTGGGTTGACAAACAACTAAATAAAATTGTTTTGCAGTGCACATTATTGTTTTTCAGTGAACATAGTTATTTTTCGTTGCTAACTCTTGTTTCATTTTGTAAAATTTTCAATTACGTGTAAATTAAAATCAGAGTGTTTTTGTAGAATAAAATATTATTTCCCAGTGGACAGATGACATTTCATAATGTTTATTTTATATTATTCGAGATTTATTGAGATATTTATTTTATCCTATACCTACTGTTTCATTGGTGGACATATATATATGTCTTCTCCTTTCACCATCTTATATTTAATAATATTACTTCGGTATTTTTGGATTTTATTTTTGTTTTTCTGCCAAACTTTAACTCAAAATTCTGTATTCAAACCTTAGGTTACCCTGTCTGCTTACAAGTTATTAGCTCGCAATTATTTAGTGCCTTAAAATCAGACGTCGTAAGGAATCTAATAAAATCAGGCGTGACGTTGCGGAAATTTGTGTAGCATTTGTGTGTAAATTTGTGTATGATAAAAATAATTTAATCATAATAATAATAATTGGATAATAATTTTTTTACTAGTGTTCTTCCTCTCTTCTAATTGCTATGCCCGATAGGGTCCATTATGAGCTTTATTTGACAGCAACTGTGTAATAATATTATTGAACGCAATAAATGATTTAGATTGAAATTCATCTCAAAACTGCAACGCAATGAAAATATGTACTTAAATTCCGTTGAAAAACCGTTTCGTTGTTTGGAAGTTAATTTAGAATTTAATTTTCATTCTCGTATTTAAAGGTATTTTTTTCTTTGAAAAGCAATTTAAAATCTTTTAAAATAGGGAGCGAGATGTTCAGAGATATTCAGCGGAATTACGCTACATATTTTCATTGCGTTTCAGTTTTACTGGTGGTAGGTTTCTCGTATGCGAGAGCCGAGAGCCGACTGGGTGGGTACCACCGCTTTTACCGTTATTCAGCCGCCAAGCGGTAGTGCTCGAGCATTACTGTGTTCCGGTTGGAAGGGTATTGTAGCCAGCGAAATTACTGGGCACTATGAGACTCAACAGCTAATTGTCTCAAGGTGACGAGCGCAGTGCAGCGCCGCGCAGGGTTTTGCAAGTTTTGGGTGGTGCTGTTATTGTTATGGGCTGGCGTAATGCTTACCATCAGGCAAACGACCAGCTCGTCTCGTCAATCAGTTACATAAAAAAAAAATTATCACACGTCGTTTTAAACTCTGATGAAACTATATTTTTGTTCCTGATCCTGATTCTTTAGACACAGAGAATCCTAGTCATGAGTAGAAACTGTAAAATAATTTTGGGCATTTTTTATTTTACCAGCTTTAAGTTAATTCAGGACACGTAGTAAACAAACCCATACATTATGTAGGTGTGATAAAATTTAATCATTTAAACAAGCTTATCCCACCTTTCCCAGCAATAAAATATCATTAATATTTAACACAGGTACAGAGGCCGCAATTGCCTGTGAAGTATACCGGTGGCCAACGTTGGCCGAGTGCCAAGTGGCCAAACAGAGCTTGGCCCATTTGTTCTGTAATCTACTAGCATCAGCTCGCATTAAAGTCTGTAGGGTAAATATGATATCTATATCTTTTTGATATAATATATTTATATATAATATTTATCGTATTTTATATTCAAAAAATATAGAGAGAAAAGAAAAGAAGAAGAAAGAAAAACTACACAAAACTACAAACAAAAAATAAAAAATAAAACTTAAATAATAATTATATGTGCCGAACTGGCTCAGCTCAGCATAAAATATTTATATATCAGCATATAACATATTTTTTGCTTGACTTAAAATCAAAGTAAATGAAATCATTTTCATATTTTACAATAACAGTAAGTTACTTTTTATGATCATGTTTTTCTTTAACAGTAAGAACGTATGTAATTTAAGTTCGTAGAAGCGCTACGAAAACACGTCGTAGCACTTCTACGACGGTACCAGCTACGCGTTACTTGCGCTACGCTATTACATTAACAGTTGTTTGGAAGTTAATTTAGAATTTAATTTTCGTTCTCACATTAAAAGGTTTTACCCCTTGAAAAGCAATTTAAATACTGAAATAATACGCAGCGAGATGCTTTTTCCAATCATTTTAGGGTATTAAGCTGAAATGATCCTTATTGCTTTCGCTCATTTGTCTGTCTGTTTGTCCATCAGTCCCAGGCTTATAGCACGGAATCCGTATAAATTTTCCTTAACTTTTTTAACAACTGAGTGACAAGAAGAGCAAGTCATTCACCTAATGGTAAGCAACACGCCTACAATTAACATTTGCAGCACCACCCAGAACATTATTTTGCAAAATCTTACGTAATACTGCACTACACTCGTCACCCATAAGTCAGTAGCTCTTAAGTCTCATAATGCCTAGTCCTTAAACCTAAAGTCATTTAGCTTGATTTTGCACAGAAAATGTACTTAATTGACTTTTAACACCAACATCGAAATACGAAGATCTCTGAAATATAATAGCTTCCAACGAAACCCGAAAACTAAACCCACTTTTTGGAAAATGTCAACTAATCCCAAAACACAAATTTAATATAATTGTATGTATAAATGCGCAACATTTAAACACAGGAAACGGTAGAATATTGGACATTTATAATGTTTAAAACCTATTTTCACCATATTCTGATAAATAAATAAATCATTCATGAATTCATTCATTCATTACATTCGTTCATTCATTCATTCCAATCATTCATTCATTCAAATCATTTATTTAAATCATCCATTAATTCAAATCGTTCATTCATATCATTCCAATCATTCATTCAATCATTCAACACTACACCCGACGGAACACGAAGTTTGACTCCCATGGCAAGTATATTTATTAATTGAAGTCTTATACTGTCAGTAATCCAATATTACCTACCTATTACATTACTTATTACGCTACTTAATAACGTATCAGGTTGTATGACCTTTTCATTTCTTTAAAGTGAAAAGGTCGCGTTACTTACAACGTGAAGACACGATATCGCGTGTCATTAAAATTTATAACCAAAACAAAGGCGAGATACAACTTATCTTACATTCAAATGTATGCGAGTAAAACCTTGCAAATAGGGTTGTCAACGTTCAAACAAAGGTTTTTGGTATTGAATGCATAACCGCATCGTCATCATCATTAGCCCATTACGTTCCCACTACTGGGACTCGGGCCTTTCCTCCTAGAGAGAGTATAATATAGGTCATAATCCACCACCAGTACGGATTAATGGATGTCACATGGCCTTGAATTTTTGCGATAAATTTTTGGACATGAGGGTTCCCTCACGATGCTTTCTTTTGCCGGTTTTAGAGCAAGTGTTAATCCGCACATAACCTAAAAATGTTGTGGTGCGGGGCCACCGGAATTCGAACTCGACTTGATTAGAAAACATTGAATTTTCTCTACTATGTAAAAACTTAATTAGAATGAATTGTATATATAGAAAGAAAGAAAGAAAGAAAATACATTTATTTCGAACATCACACAACATTACACTGAATATATACATACTAAAATAAAGACAAAACAAAAACAATACAGTGAAATGTTGCGCGATGTCAGGAAAATGTTTCGACTCAGCTATATATAACGATCATTCAAAAATCTCTAAATGACTGTGAAACCGTATCAAAATCCGTTACGTGGTTTAGAAGTAACCGGAGAAACAGAAATAAGGACGCGGATATCGACTTTGTTTTGTACTATTTAGAGATGTTTTAAAATACAATCACAAAAATTTTGTAATACATTTTCTCAGTTCGAATACAGTATTTTAAGGTATCATTATGTATTTCTCAACAGCAATACACCGGGCTGAACTACAGTACAATACAATACTTAAAGCACCGGTTGACAACCCTATCTTGAAATGGTGTCACAACAAGGCATTGTGAACCAGAGTATAATGGAACCTGATTTTCGCGGAATACTCCTTTACAAGAGAGTAATATTTGGTACCGAAAACGGTGAAGATTTGACGGTGTTTAACGGTATTATTTACGTATCAATAAATTTATTCGGCTTCGGTACTACCTACAGCCTACATTTACCGATTATAATGCATGAATCAAACACTGTTAATTCTGAAAATGATAGATCGTGTTGTTGTGTGAGCAACACCGTGCTCTACAGCCAACCAGAGTGAAGTTGCTGGTGATCGCTGATTGGCCGCCGCCTTTTTAGCTGTCACCGGCTACATAAATAGATAAGGCTTATGTTTAACTAACCATCAGACCTAGTAAAATGTACGGGAAGAAATCGCTTTATATTGCCAAAAATAGTAAACGATCACCTAAGTAGGCCCCACCAGAAGTCTCGGTCGTTATCCCTTCATGTTGTTTTCCCTACTTGACCTTCGCTCCGCTGCGCATTGTCGCCGGCTCGCTTTGCTCGCCCTCCGATCGGGCTCGTAGGCTCGCTTCATTCAGTACCTAGCTAGCTTTCGGCACTGCGCTTGTTATATACACTTAGGAGTAAGAGCGAGTTGAACCACGGAAGAGTGAGGTGCGGCAATTCGATTTAGTGGTCATTTAAATTTGATCTGACGGTGCAATTATGAGATAGAAATATATTTTTTGTATTTTTTATGTTTTCCCCAATAGATAACGCGTTATTGTTACAAAACATCATGATATTATTACAGACAAAACAATCAACATCAACCCATTACGTTCCCACTGCTGGGACTCAGACCTTCCCTCATTTAAAAAGTATGAGCCATAATCCACCACGCTAGCCGAGTGCGGGTTGTTGGATGTCACATGCACTTGAATTTAAGACCTCAGGCGGTAAGCCCATTCTACATTTTGCAGTAATCTACAAAGTAATGTTGTTGTGTATAAATTGTTGTGTTTAAACTGTTTAGAACGGTAATGACAGCTAACGATATATGGGTAAGCGGATCCGGGATGCACTGTCTAGTGGCTTTATATAGTCTTTGCCATTCCTAATCTCGGGTGCTGAAATTAATCCTTTATTTTCAGTTAGGAACTTCGACGGCCTTCCTTAGGAGTTGCGAAGTATTGAGCTCATGTTTCAGTTCATACTTTGGCGGATATATACGCGATTACACTTATTGTTTAGTTTTAATAAAGCGGATATTGGGTTGCTTTTAATCTATTTCTCACAGAATTATGGCGAACTTGCTTTAGTAACGTCAAAACTGTGAGGATCTAAAATCAGAAACCTTAGAAATGAAATGGAATCAGGCATGAAGTTGCGGAAATTCATCTTAAAACTGAAACGCAATGAAAATATGAAGTGTAATTCCGCTGAATATTATACCTTTACAGACCTGGGTCTCTTAAAGACAAGAATGAATCGGCAACTCATGGGCAAACGTGCTCCACCTTAGACCGCAATTACGCTTACGTGATCGGTGAGTTGTTGTCAAACGTAAGTTCATTTCAAATATACAAAATATAGATAGGAATGTAGTATAGAGGGAGTTACTTGGATAAAAACATTAGGTTATTATGTGATTTGAACTTTCGATCAAGTTGCATTGATCGTGGTCACGAGAAGAACGAAGTGGGAATGAGCATTACTTGATTTACCGATAAAGGTAAAAAATCGTATGTACTAATTTAATGCTTTACTTATTTATGACCAATTGTCCATGCATACTTATTTTTACACAATAATTCGCAATGAAATTACACATTTTTTGTAGAATATTGCGCATGGAAATAGGAAAAGTTTTTTTTCGTGTCAGCTAGCTGGCTGTTCTGGGACTATGGTTCTCGTAGTTTCTGTTTTCCTAGATACCTAACCCTAGTTAGGGGCCAGGATTTACGTATGTGATCGTTAGACGTATTCATATTTATTTCTCCTTGTACCCGTAAATAAACCTGGCGTCGCCATTAAACATCATTACAAACGCTCAAGTTCAAAAGTGTTAATTCAAGCGAAAAGTGTACCTAAAAATATCTACGATTTGAGACGAATAATATATTCTTGCGAGAATATTAGCGGTGTGCCGGAGAGAAAGTAATCCAGCGACACGCCTTGAAAATTATTCCTGGAGTTTATATTGAAACGTAGGGTTGACAACGGCATTAGCAAAGACTTGAATTAAGATAGAAAGTGATAACTGGTGTAAAGAGTGTCTTTATGAGAAAATTTTACAACAAGCGAATTTCAGTAAATTAAGTTTATAAAAAACCCCTAAAACAAAAAACCTATAAAAATTAAAAAAACGGCTGAACCGATTCTTATATATCATGTCTAAGCACCACCGTATGAAAACCTACTTTCAAATAAAAAAACCGTATCCAAATCGGTTTGGTTACGGTGCTACAGACAGACCCCTCCTTTGTGCGTCGATAGTTAAAGAACAAGCGCGGTATACAAAGCAACATAGGTACTTTACCACTTAAGAGCGAGTGTGGCTCAGCAGGAACTCGTGCGACTTTCGATCCGTCGCACCGGAGTTCGTTCCTGCTGGCCCCGCACTTATGACTTTCACTAAACATGGTGAAGGGAAACATCGCGAGGAAACTGACATGTTCAAGAACCACAATTTTCGAGGACACAAGTTTTGGGTTCAGATTCATATCCACCAATCCACAATGGGCTAGCGTGATGAATTATGGCCCATTCTTTCTTGTAAATAAATAACTATATGCTCCTCGCGGTTTCTCCCGCGATTTCATTCCAGGACCTAAAGAGCCTACATACTAAACATCAAAATCCGTTTAGTAGTTTATGCGTGATTGAGTAACAAACATCCATTCATCCATCCACCCATCCATCCTTACAAACTTTCGCATTTATAATATTAGTATAGTATGATATGATTAAATTTAATTCGATATGCCAATTCTTACGAAGAACTTCACTGCGTTAATCAAATCAGCTAAGTCTGTAGCCTAGAAGCCACTAAGTCTTCACCATCTGTGATTTTCAGTTGCGTCTGCCCATTCTACCTTGACTCACGCTTCAAGAGACTATTCTAAAATAATTTACGCATCTCCAAGCTCTGATAAGCTTACCCAAAGGCGAGCAGAAATGGTTTCTCGGCAATGCAATGGACGTTTATTAGAGTTATGTCGTCATATCGCCAAATTGATCTGGACTGGACCCTTCTCGGGATAGAATTTAATGGGCCGGAGGTATCAGTGTTCTGAGACATCAGCGGATCGGTTTGATCTACAATTTTGGACTTTTTTTGTGAGAAAAGAGGTAAGTGGATTTTCTTCTGCCTAGGCGAAGAGAATAGCATTTATAGAAACTGTAGCAATACAATTAATGCAATAGGAGTAGCATGTTTCGGCCGCGGCTGTAATACCATGCACCCACCGAACAAAGCCATGCAGTTTATACGTTTTTTTTATGGAACTAAATGATAAGAATAGCAAGTCGTTCGCCTATAGTAAGCACAAAGCCTGCCCATGCACTGCCACCCAGAACTTTAAATATAATAAAAAGCACTCCGTCGCACTGCATGGCGCTTATCACCCCGAGACATCAGATATTAAGGCTCATATGCCCAGTAATATCACGTGACATAGTCATGTTTCTACATGTTGTTTAGTATCAATCACGTTTAGTCTTTCGAGATGATGTTCGGTGAATCATCGAGGAGACGGGGCATAGTCGCTTTACTGACGTCTTCCTACAGATGTGGTTTGTCTCCGGCCGCATCGTCGCTTAACATCAGGCGACATAGATTTATAGGCATCTAGCTGCGCCCCGCAGTTTCCCGGGATAATAAGTAGCCTCTGTGTTAATCCAGGGTATAGGTTATCTCCATTCCAAATAACACTCAAATCCGTGTATACGTTACAATGAGAAGAAGTACCATGCACATTAACACACTAACCCACTACATACAAACTTTCGCGTTTTTAATATAAGTGGGATTAAAAAAAAAGTGTCTTAAAAAGCCAATGCAATGAATTGACATAATTCGAAGATATTTATTTTTATTTATTTATCATGTCAACAATAAGGTACAACAAAGTAAAATTAACAGAGGCCTATAGAATATATACATTACAGACTAACATATATAGAAAAATATAACACAATAACTATTTTATTACCTGATTACCTATAATTCTGTCTTTGTTATCGTTAGGTATTTATTTTTCTCTCTCTCACTAAACATAACACCTTTATTTCATCCCAAATATATCCGGAACCCTTTCTACATTATCCAGTGGAAACCGAGAACATTGTATTATTCATTCATTGAAATAACCGAGCGGTATCTTCGAGGGCATCTGAACCCAAGCGAGTGCGCGACGTATCGAAGGAAATAAGACGTTTCAGTAAACAAATGTGTGGGGAATAAACTTTCTTCCATAGTATACTCAGTTGATTCGGTGTATATGTCACCATAAAATTGTAAATATTGTTAGATTATAGTCTATTTCGCGAGATTGTAAACTGTCGAAAGATTGTGAACCGTCGCATTATTTATCGGTAGATTATAATCTATCCAAGTGAAACCGATAATCATAAACATATGTGAATATAATATACATGTTCGCGGCGTTCGTCGCACCCGTCGCACCCTAACCTGCCGAGGGCTGCCCCTTATACGTTTGATTGTAAGCAGTAGCAGTTCACAATTTTTCGACAGTTTATAATCTCACGAGATAGATTAAGATAGATTATAATCTAACTGTATTTACAGTTTTACGGTGACATATACACTGTAAATGATAATGATGCTGTGAACGATGCTGAGCCTACCTTATTGCCAAACTGTGATCGTATGTAAATATTGTAGTTAATTAAGTTATATTAAGTTGTTGGCAATAAAAACTCATTTTCTTCTTCTTCTTCCTAAATAAAGTTTATTCACTTCAGGACAGGCGGCATCATACCATGCTACTTCCAAATAATATTAATATGCGAAAGTTTAAGGGAGTGGATTTGTAACTTATACAAGATTTTTTACGAAAATTTGTAGGTCCTTTAGACCCTGGAATAGGACATAGGATACTTTTATCTCGATTGTTGAATTAATAAGATAAAAGGACACCAAACACTATAAGCTTTAAAAAAAGCGCTGTGCATATGATGTATGATACATAAGTAACAGTGACCAAACAAAATTCCCATTATTATTATTATTTAGAGCCTAAAGTGATCCACTGCTCCCTTTTATTCTTCCACGTTTCACGGCTCTTCGCCATTGTCATCCAGTCTTTCATGAAGGAGTCCAGGCCATCCCGCCATCTCCGTCGAGGTCTGCTGCGGGTCCGTCGGCTGTTGTTAAGGGACTGTTGTTATTTTGGCCTAAAGTTCGTTCGGCATGCGGCAGATGTGTCCCATGCATTTAATAAATCGAAGCGTCTCTGACTGATCTTCAAACGAGCAATGGAATCACAGAAGCTTATTTCCGTAACTTTCCATCATTGCACTTCTAATCTTCAGTCACACGTGTTTCAATCGCGCCGGCCGGCGGCCGCGTCTCAAATATTTATCCCCGACAAGACATGACGTAGCAGACTGCTTCTGCGCTATCGTATGCATCGTACTACGCGGCTTCCGTGTCTATTCCCGTCCACGCATTGGCACCCGATTTACGTCTGACCAGTAATTTATTGTGGACACAAATTAATTGTTGGATATAGCAATGCGAGACGATTAAATTTTGTTATTTATTAGCGCCAGCGCTGAATGGGATAACTTATTGGTTGATAGTTAGACATTTTTACTGTCCCTTTGTTTTCTTTTGTTTTGTGCTTCTATCTAATTTTGTACATTGAAGATATTTTTGCAAAACTAACTGGAATCAACTATTTAGAGGATACTGAACACGAATCTATGGTTTTTATATTTTTTGTCTGTCTGTTTGTTTGTTTGTTTGTTTGTTATCTATAGACTCTGAAACTGCTGAAAGGATATTAATGTGGTTTTCAGGATTTGTTAGCAATATTTTCAACTTAGATTATAGGGTATGTTACATCAAAATCGGTTGGGTGATTACGAAGATACAGCTTGACATCTTCGTAACACGCGCTCTCATACACTGGGGAGGTCTTGCTAAGATGGTTGTGGAAATAAATATGAAAATGTGCTTCCTCTATCGTTCACGCGGACCAAGTCGCGGGATAAAAGCTAGTGCTAAATAAAGGTTGTTCCAACGCATTTGTAACGTACTATAAAATTCTAGCTTCGCAGTTTAACTCGAGAGGGGGCAATTTTTCGGTATAAAATATATCATATGTGTAAATTCAGCGTATAAGCTATCTCCATTCCACACCCATTTCCGTTAAGCCTTTGCGGCATGAAGAGGAAACAAACACACTCATACAACTTTCGCATTTATATAGGTATATATTTTGTAGCCAGCTAAATTACTGGGCATTATGAGACTCAACAACTAATTGTCTCAGGGTGACAAGCGCAGTGCAGCGCTGCGCAGGATTTTGCAAAACAAAGTTCTGGGTGGTGCTGTTATTGTTGTGGGCTGGCGTATTGCTTACCATCATGCAAACGACCAGCTCGTCTCGTCATTCAGTTACATAAAAAAAAAATATAATATTATATAACTATTAATTATAAGTTATTATAAGTACTATTATAGGTATTAGTAAGTATTTTTTAATTATATTAATAAGCAAGGAGACTGTAGCTGAATAATTTCACCCAGACATTGTTTTGCAAAATCCTATGCGGCATTGCACTACTGCGCTCCTAGATCTTAAGTGTCATAATGCCCAGTAATTTCGGTTGTAACAGTTGTAACCGGAATACAATGTTTGCACACTACTGCTTGGAGTTTGAATCTTGGTTGCGAATCATTATATTGTGAAAACAGATGGTAATATCATTAAAAGTTATGAGTGTCTTGAGAACTCAAGAAGTTCTAAAGAACCGTTTTCTCGCAACAACAACTATTCATGTACCTAGCTTCCCTTGATGTCCCATCTTAAATCCTTTATATCTGTAGGTGCACTGTACTTGCTTTTAGTTTTACTGCCGAGTGAATTAACTATCGAAATCAAAGATATCAACAGCGCCATTATGGTCGTATCAGGCCTACCGCACTCCGCACTTTAGGTACGAAGCTACAAGTACATCGGCCCACAGTGGTCCGGAATTCACATTAAAGGGACCATTTAATTTCGACCTTAATTTGAAATATTGAAAAAAAATGCTTTTGATACTATTTTCAATGCTAATCAACATCAACAATCAACAATCTTGCACACTTAAAAAAATATGAAAGAATATCTATTTTATAAATGTATCGAAGTAAAACCTTATGCAATCGTAAGTAACTATCCTCTCTCTTTATCCTAATACTTATCCATAACTAGGAACAAAACAACCCGTTTCTTTTGTTCTTAAAGTTATGTAAAGTTATGGATAAATATCTATTTATTATGTTGTTACTTAACATCATTACCTAATCTGAGTATAAAATATCCATACAGTTAATGTTATATTCGTTGGAAGTAGAGTTAAATGATTTTAGGTTTTCGTTATGTATCTTAATATATTTGTAAGACGTTTTTTGAACTTCGAATGGTAAAAAATAGCACAAAAATGTTTCGTAGCCATGACTAGGAACAAGACAACCCGGTCTATGATATCTTAGATCTATATATCATGTTAGTACTTAATATCATTATCTAATCTATGAGTATAAAATACTCGTAACACGAATGTGATATTCGTTGGGAGTACGGCTAAATGATTTTAGGGTTTCATTAGGTATCCTAATAAATATTAATGACATTTTTTTGGTAACGTATAAAATAAAAAAAATAAAAAATG